>CM030365.1:53919212-55119212 GCA_017893485.1 Hemerocallis citrina
GCAAATCTAGTGTGTATATATATATATATATATATATAGAGAGAGAGAGAGAGAGAGAGAGAGAGAGAGAGAGAGAGAGAGAGAATTAAATAAATAAAGGAGTTGTTTTGGGGATTTGAATTTGAGCTTTGGGGGAAAACTTTTGTGAGGTTAGATTTGGGCTTTTGATTTTGGGGGAATTGAAGGAGAGCCACTTGATAGCTTTCTTTGTGTTTTATTATATACTAGATTTGCCCGTGGGCACGTGCCTACGACACGTTTTCAGAACGATACAACATATGAAAAGTCTTGTAAACAGTAAATCAACAATTATGTAGCTCAAGTTTGAATAGTATGCCAATAATTAGTTGTAAATAAAAGTCCATGTTTCCATTAGTATATGTTAAAAAATAATTATAAATTGGGATATAAAAGTCCATGTTTTCATTAGTATATGTTGAAAAATAATTATAAATTAGGGTGTAAAAGTCCATGTTTCCTGTATATATATATATATATATATATATATATATATGGAGAGAGAGATAAATAATTAAATAAATATAGGATTTGTTTTAGGGATTTGAATTTGAGTTTAAGGGGGGACTTTTGGGGGGGGGGGAAATGTGTTTTGTGAGGTTAGATCTGGGCCTTTGATTTTGGCGGATTTGAATGAGAGCCCTTGATAGCTTTCTTTGTGTTTTATTATATATACTAGGTTTGCCCATTGACACGTGTCTACAGCACGTCTTCGGAACGATGTACCTTGTTTGATCAAACATATTATATGATAAACTTTTGGGGTCCAGCAAAAAACATATTATATGACTTTTTTTATTTTTTTGAATTATTTTTAAAGTTTTTAAATTTTTTTTTTTTAGCTTTTTAGTTTTTTATTTTGTAAAAATTTTTAAAATTTTTAATTTCTTAATTTTTTGAATAGAAGAGGGAGGGAGGGAGAGAGAGAGAAAAAATAATTAAATAAATACAGGAGTTGTTTTGGATGGGGATTTGAATTTGAGTTTTGGGGGGTTTGCAATGTAAGGGTTTATTAGTAACATAAATAGAATGTGGTTATAAGCACTTATCCCTTTTTTAGTCAAAATTTATGCAAATTCACTCATTTTTTCAGCTAAACCAAAACCCTCCGAAACTTTCAGTCCATTAAAGTAACAACAAAATGATGTTGGGTTTCATGGGGGGGGGGGAACCCAATTTCATGAAGTCATCCAACGACTCAATACGAAGCCCACCATTTCCAAAAGTCCCTAAAATCCAAACTTTCATGAGGTTTTACAAAAAAAAAACTCTAAAATCCTCTTTCTAACCCTCCAAAACATAGCGTATTTTGACCCCAAAAAAAATATTTTTTTGTACGGAAGCATTTTCATTTTGGGTTCCCTTCCAATAAATCAAAAAAATCATGCACTAAACCGTCAGTCCAAAATCGACCAAATCACTCAACAGATCAACAAAAAAAAAGAATCTTTGAGAAAAAAAAATTTGGACCTGCTTTGCGACCATTCTCTGCTGCGACTCAGTTGGCACCTCATCCTTGGAATCCCGAATCGGAAGTAGCGACGACACCAGATACTCCAGAAGCGCTTCGATCGTGTCTTCGGTCGCCACCAACGCCGACGAATCGATCGATTCCACCATTAAAGAAGACCAAAATCGAGATCGAGAGAGAAAAGGGGAAGAAAATGGGGTTTTTGTTGCCAGAATTGGGGGAAAATAGGAATTAGGGTTTTATTATTTGAATTAGGTTTGGGGTTTGAATTTTTGGGCGGGAAAATATGTTTTGTGAGAATGAATCTGAGCCATTGATTTTATGATGGATTGAAGCATAGCCACTTGATAGCTTTCTTTGTAATTTATTATATAGATAGAGATATATATATATATATAGAGAGAGAGAGAGAGAGAGAGAGAGAGAGAGAGAGAGAGATAAATAATTAAATTAATAAATGAGTTGTTTTGGGGGGATTTGAATTTGAGTTTTGGGGGAAAACTTGGGGGGGGGGAATGTGTTTTGTGAGGTTAGATCTGGGCCTTTGATTTTGGGAGGATTGAAGGAGAGTCACTTGATAGCTTTCTTTGTGTTTTATTATATATATATATAGAGAGAGAGAGAGAGAGAGATAATTAAATAAATAAAGGAGTTGTTTTGAGGATTTGAATTTGTGTTTTGGGGGGGAACTTTTGTGAGGTTAGATCTGGAAGGAGAGCCACTTGATAGCTTTCTTTGTGTTTCATTATATATATATATATATATATATATATATATATATATATATATATATATATATATATAAAGAGAGAGAGAGTGATAAATAATTAAATAAATAAATGAGTTGTTTTGGGGGGATTTGAATTTGAGTTTGTAGATTCTTGATTTTGATGATGTCACGTCCCGCGTCCCAAAAAGGAAATAGCGAATGATTTTCATCATCCATAAGCTGTCATCACTTAAAAGCAGTAAACAAATTTTAAGATATATTGAAGGCACATTTGAATATAGTTTATTTTATCCACGCACCAATAATTTTCAACTATTGTCGTATAGTGACGCTGATTTTGCTGGTAGTAAAACTGACCGAAAAATTACTAGTGGAACTTGTCACTTTTTGGGACATTTACTAGTATCTTGGTGTAGTAAAAAGCAAAATTCGGTATCTCTATCTACTACAGAGACTGAATATATTACTGCAAGTTTGGCTTGTGCTCAAATTTTGTGGATGAAACAAACTCTATTAGATTATGATATTTCTTTTTTAAGACCCTCTATAATATGTGATAATACCAGTGCCATTAATTTATCTAAAAATCCGGTTCAACATTCACGTGCGAAACATATTGATATTCGACATCATTTTCTACGTGATTATGTCTTAAAGGGAGATATACTATTGGATTTTATTTCAACTAATAAACAAGTAGCAGATATATTTACCAAATCACTTAAAGAAGATATTTTTATTAACTTTAGAAGAGAACTAGGCATTTGCCCATTTCATGACATTTTTAATTTTTTTTTTAATGTCTCAGTCGACTTATACTTGGTTATCAGTCGACTTATACAGTATTTTCTTTGACCGTATTTCTCACTTAATTTTGTCTTCTTCCCCGTCGACTGTCTTCAATCCACAGTCGACTGACAGTAGCTTTATTAAACTTTCTGGTTGGTTCTATTTTGCTCCCGACTTAGTCGACTGATCTAAAAACCAGTCGACTGTCGCGATTATATTTCAGTTTTTTTGTTGTACTTTTGAATTATGCTTTATTTTTTTTGATGTTTGCTCTTCACTTTGTCGTATACACAATCTATTTGACTGATCATGTATAAATTTCCATTTATGCTACTTATGCCATGTTGGTTTTTATCTATGGTTGGTTTTTACTCCTTATTTTTGTTGATGACAAAGGAGGAGAAATATCGGTTGTTTAAAATTGTGTGCATGAGTGCATATTGTACTTTATTCAGGGGGAGCTTATTTACAATTGTATATCTTTTTAAAATATGTGTGAGCATCATAATATGTAAATTTTAATTCTATACTATTTTAGTTATTGTGTTGTCATCATCAAAAAGGGGGAGAATGTAGATTCTTGATTTTGATGACTACACCACAATACACAATTGTTCTATCTTACATAATTCTTGCAGTGTGTAAAGCATTCAAGGCCAATACGATGATGAAGCTTTCAAAAGCATTAGCTCAAGCTACAAAGACAAGATAGATTTCAAGATTCAAGACAGACTTCTCAAGAGCTTCAAAAGTGTTTTGTTAAATTGAACAAGGGTCTTGTAATTTTGTTTGTAATATTTGTAAGTCTTAGAAATCTTTGTAAAAGTCTTGTCTCACACACTCACATCACACACTCACATCCCCTAAATGAAAATAAAGTTTTCCAAAATCAAAATGTCAAAATGAAGCTTGTATAAGTTCAGCTGTTGAGTACCAGTCGACTTATTCTTGAAAGCAGTCGACTGTTCTAGTACGAAACTGGTTGAACTCACTCAAGTTCTGACCAGTCGACTCATATGGCAACCCAGTCAATTGTTCAAGCAGTTTTTGACAATTTTCTGAAGTTTAAATTTTGTTTTTCAAATTTAAATTCTTAGAGCCGTTTTATGGCAGTTGGGGAACTGTTTCCCAACGTCTTGGAGAATCTAACTCAATAAATAGAGTATAGAATCTGATATGACTAAAAATGGGGTTAAATCGGAACTGTTCAAATTGGGCACGAATCTCAAAGTTACAGGGTCAAGATGGTAATTTCACCTACAGACGCGTCTGAATTGAGAACCGGGTCTCTCCTCTAGGGCCTAATAACCCGTGAACGGATCTGTTTAGCTGAGAGCGGGTTTCAACCCGTTAAGGACCAGTTCAACAGGATGTGAAAATCCTGGCTCGTCCTTATCCACTGAAGGTGTTTTCAACCACTTCTATCCAGTCACACCGGGAAGTAGAGATTCGTTCTTATCCCGAAGCAGATCCCCACGGCGACTATAAGTACCCCACTACCTCCTACCGTTACAAGGTGATCACTTTTTGTCTACCTAAGCTCTTTTCCTTTCCTTTTCTGAGTATTGACAAGGGCGTTGAGGGTTCGTCGTCGGGATCCATCCCGGTGTTTCAAACGTTTGTGCAGATCCACGGGAGCACCAAGGAGTCAGCCTATCAACTAGGGAAGAAGTCAGATTTGTCCTGTTCGAGTTCCTAAGAATCCACAAATTCTATCTATTGCCCCCACACCATATTCAGCAGCAACAGATTTGCGCCGTCTGTGGGAATCCTCGAATAGCAATCCGATCCTCCTTCAGCCAAAGCTACTCCTATCCATGCCTCCCAAGAGGAAAGTCCGCAACCTCCAACCGTAGAACAACCTCCACTATTCCTCCTTCTCCTCCTCTGCCAGAGGATCTCCTTCCGCCCGTCTAGACTACCCTGCAGCTCGAACATCCTCAATCCGTTCAGCAGGCTCTAGGGCCCCAAGCCACTGTTAGGGACCCCTCTTGGCGAAGTCGCCAGAAGCATCCTCTCCACCAAGTTCGGGTCTCTATCCACAACGCCTCCACAGATTTCATGGCCTCCCATAGTCCTCCAACACCAAAGGATCTGCGAGACAAGCTCAATAACTAGCAGAATGAGCCTGAGCCCGACCTTCGGATCCGTCCGGATGAGTGGCGGACCTGCGATGCGAACCCTCGCCGAGAGCACCAGAGGGACCGGTCACCCTGCCGAACATACCGCAGAGGGTCCAACTCTCCTCGGAGGCGGAGAGAGTCACCCCCGCATCGCCCAAGAAGAAGCTGCTCCCCGGCTGGACGTCCTACACATTGAGCCCAGCGGGAGCAGCAGGCCCTCGTCACGAGCGCAGAATTCCAACAATTCTAGGAGGCGGTCCTCCGGACGCTCAATGCCACACCCCTCAACGCCCAGCGGGTTCCCAGTCCTCAGCCGGCTCCCAGTCATCGTCGCCCCTCTCCTGATCATCGCCGCCGCTCTCGAAGTCCATGGCCGGTTCAGAGCCATCACTGTTGCTTTCTCAGCCCTCGGCCAGCTCCGAGCCATCCCCGCCGTTCTGCTAGTCCACGACCTACTCAGAGCCATCACCGCCGCAGCCCCAGCCCTCCTCTGCGTGAGGACGAGTCTCGGGGCTCAACGAGGTACGACCGAAGGGAGGACTCGGTCTATCGCCGTCTCCACGAGATGGAGAGGCGCCTCGGCCAGCTGGACAGAGACGATGAGCAACGGGTGAGGAACCTCCGCCCGAGCAGGCCTCCATTCTCCCGCACCATCATGGAGGCCCCTGTCCTGGACAACTTCAAGCCTCCACACTTCGAGACTTATACCGGGGAGTCGGACCCCGCAGATCATACTAATTCGTGAACACTTTAGTTTGCGTAAAATTATACAACAATAATGAATGCCGTAGGTCAATACTATTAAATCAACATAGACCTTCACAACTCCTATGATGTAAACTCAACTCAAAAAGTTCACAGACATTCAGTGGATTCAAACATAACACCATACTTTGTTAAAAATCCCATATCTAATCTAAGTATACATGGAAGATTACATCTTCCCATCTTCCGCTTTGGTGCAACTTAATGTCGAGAGGGCAAATTTGCAACTAGACACATCATTGGATGCAAACTGCAACTGAATGTCGGTGAGGCAAAGTTTGCAACTGAATGTCCAGGATGCAAACTGCAACTGGATGTCGGTGAGGTAAAGTTTGCAACCGAATGCCCAGAAGGCAAATTGCAACCGGATATCATAGGAGCAATTATGCAACTTGAGATCAAGACAGGCAAGTCTGCTGTTGGATACCAGCGAGACGAACCTACACCAGAAGGGAATACTATTCTTAGATACCCCTACCCTGTTTTCTATAATATTCCCTTATAACTATTTCATTTGGTACTAGCTTATACTATTTTATAATATTTTGCAACCTAGCATTATACTGTTTATACTGATTTCTATATCTATCAAACCTGCGTATTTTCCGCTTAATCTCAACTATTTTGCCGTCTTCTTTGTAGTACTTTGCATTTTTTGTGAGTTAGTATTTCGTACCACTTTATTGTATTTTGCTATTTTAAAATTTGGTGGCTACTCACCTAACAGTTTTATTTATTATACTTCTGTTATAATTCATGAATCACTTCTATATAATTAGTTTTGCATTGTTACAACCATAATGTATTATTTTACTCTTACAAATCAATTATAAATTTTGTATCATGATGTTGATTGTTTTGCCCTATAATTTCCGTCTATGTATATACATAATTTGGTATGCTGATTTTCTTGGTCTACTTGACAAATCGAAATTATTTGGATTTCGCTTTTTTCATTTGTTATCATACATATATGATTATTGTATTTACCTTACAAATTACCTTATAATATCGATTTATATACAAAATCATTTTTTCCATTGTCTATACTTTTTCTTTGTTATATAATTGGTTTTCGCACTACTTTCAATAGTACGTTTTACTACTACGATGTCTTGTTTGACTGCTACAATCATTTATAATTTTCATATCATGCTATTTATTTCACCTCTATAATTTTTCGTCTATGTGATTTTTGTAAATTGGTTTTCTCGCTCTACTGAATAATTCGAAAGTATTTCGATGTATACCTAATTTTCAAATTATATGTATAATTATTAAAGTTACCTTACAAATTATTTTATGATACTAATTTGTATACAGAATTATTTTATGATTTCTATACTTTTACTATATGCCCTTCTTGTATATTTCTCAAACTGTTAAATTGCTTGTTTTTGTCATATAATATCAATTTGGTTTGCGACCTTCTACCATTTATTATATTGATGAATTTGGAGTATTGAATCCATTTATAAAGTACCCATTAACTATGTCTTCTTTATTGCATTGTTTCTGAAATTATTTCACAATTAATGACTAAGTTCATTTATCATTTTATCTAATGGTTTACTTGATAGTAATTTATATGCAAACTCTTTCCTTTATTGTCGCATTTATTTTCTTATGCTACTTTCCTAGTTTTCTTGTTAGTTCTTGTAAAATTTTGATATTCATAAATTTTCTTAAATAAATTTGTCTCATTTTTCCACATTGCTTACTTTTATGCTATTTTCTTGATGTGGGATTTTTTACCGATGTTTTCATTGGTGTGTACAAAACACAGCCTTTACCATAGTGAGTTCCGAGGACGGAACTGTTCTAAGGGGGGGGGAGAGTGTAACACCCCGCAAAATTGAAATGACAATTTTGCCCTCGGGTGTTACGCACGTGCATTTTGTACTATTATTGATTATATCCATAACGCATTTTGATATGTAATTTGAATTTCAATCATTTATGCAATCCCGTATTCTTAAAATCCCATTTGGGACAACTCAAATGCAAAATTTCAATCCTTGAGTTTTTACGTGCTTTTTACGTATTATCGATGCACGTGTCGATTTTGGGTATTCCACCGTTATGTGCAAAGTTTTCAATGGATTTCAATCATTTATTTTTATAAACATGTTTGAATTTGTTTTGTAAACGAAAATTCAATTTTTGGGCTATCTTTATTAAAATAAATTTTCTACGTGCAATACACGTGTTTTCTGTACGATTGAGTATATTATCAAATATGTATATTAAATATACTTTCTATTGCATTCCAATTGATTATAAATATTTTTCGGTTCATAAAGTCAATTTTTGTATTTTTGAGATTTTACGGGCGACGCACGTGTTTTGGTGCACGTGTTTAAGCGCGTTCTTCCTTCAAAATAAATTTTCATGAAATGTTTCTTTCCATTTCTTATTGTGCATGAAAAGTATAATTTAAAGTTAATTTTGTATATTTATTACAAATTTAAATAAGTTGTTTTTAAAAGGGATTAAATAAATAAATTGTTTTTGTACACAAAGCACGTGCACGTGCACACGTGCGATGTGCACACTTTTTGGGGACCGGGCTGCTCATGAGGAGAGGGAAAATCTGAACATTTGATTTTGAAATGGGAGGGAAAGTAAGTTACAAGTTCAAATATGGGGTTAGTGGTGTTCATGTGGGGTGGTTGCTATAACTACCCATTAGCTCTCTTATAAAAATGCACCCTTAGTCTCTCATTCTCTCATCTCTTCTCCTCCCCCTCTCTTGCCAATCCGAAAGCAACCAAAAGCCAGCCAAGACCTTGTCCATTTCCCCACCTAATCACCATTCCACTTGCCTATATACATATACTAATGTATATACGTGTACATACATAGTATGTGTATATGAAAGAAGATGGGAGTTTGTCCTTGTTGTTGCCGAATGGAGTGGGGATGGAGATGCTCTTGATGATGGATGCTTGCAGAAATGTGGAGCTTGGAGGCTTGCCTTGGTGTGCGGATTTCGAGGAGTTTGCAATTGGAGCTTTCTTTAGGAGCTCCTAATCCTAGGAGTTCAATTGGGTAACAAATCTTCAATTTAGGTGGGTGTTTCTTAAATGCTTTCTAATTTAGGAGTAGAAATGCATGATAGATGATATATAATTTATTTGGTTGAAATTGAATTGATTGCATGCAAATTAATGTAGAAATGAATCGTTAAATCTTGATTATGGTAAATGCAAATAGCTGTGCTTGTTATGATTGCTAGTTGAATTGCTAGAATTGAAGTGATTGTATGAAATTGATGCATATTGAGACATGATTAGAATAATGCAAATATGTTGTTTGTTAAGAATGTGGCAAAGAAGTGTGATTATAGCCTCAAAATGTTATTTATACAAGTATAGAGATTTTTTTTTTATAAAGTGATTTTGATAAAAGACAACAGTTTATATGTTTTGATGCATTTTAAGGATTTCGTCGAAAAATGAGAAACTTGTTATTGGGTAACTTATTCGATGTTGTTTTTAAAAGGAATATATTCTGGAAATGATCTATATTTTTATATGGAAATACAAATCAATTAAAAGGTCGAAAATGTATGCAAAGATGCAATTGGTGGATTTGACAGTCGACTGATTACTTTCCACAGTCGACTGATAAGTGTGAAAAGTTGGGTTTTCGTCGGCAGGACAGTCGACTGACTATTTTTACAGTCGACTGCTGCTGTACTGAATTTTGATGTTTTGAGTATTCGCAGAACAGTCGACCGATACTGTCACCAGTCGACCGAACCGACTGTGTTATATTGATGTTTTAAAGCTTCGTAAAACAGTCGACTGATTCCTTGTCACCAGTCGACTGAACAGACAATGTTTTGATGTTCGCTGAACAGTCGACTGATATTGCCACCAGTCGACTGAACCGAACTGTTTATTTTGGTTTTGAGTTTGGATTTGATTCTTGACAAATGAAAGTTGAATAAGTTGAATATGAGATTTTATGATTATTAAGATTTGACTGAGTTTTATTGTGAAATGCACACAAGGATGTGAAAGATGAAATTGATAAAGTTATCAAATTGAATTGTTCTCATGTTATGAGATTATAAAAAGAAATGTTTTGAGAAAAAGATTTGTGAACAAAGGAAATGGAATTATTATTGGAGATTGATTATGAATCATTGTTGATCTCTAGAAAGAGATAGTTGTTGGAATCTAGAGGCTAGGCAAGACCCTAGTGACCGGCAGTATTATTTATGAGTTTGAGAGCTAACCGTTGAGGGTTTAGTGTCTCTCGAGAAGTAGCCAGGTAGGCTAACTGTCTCTGTTGTTGATTTAAGTCCGGTAGGGTAAGCTAGCTCTAGGTTGTGATGATTTTCTTTTAAAACAAATTTTGTAAGGCTGTGGTGGAAGTGAGAGAAAAACACGAGTTGAGGGCCATTGGATGAGTGTTGTTGAGGGTATGCACAGGTTCTTCACGATGAGTCGTGACATGACGTTGATACTACTCCAGAGTACCATCCTGGTAGCGATGCTTGTGGGATGTTTGGTGACTGCAGGAGGATCGTGTGCCATGAAGTGAGGCTGAATTACCACAGGATGTCTGCATGATGAGTCATGTCAGCGATGGGATTCCCCTCCAGGTTTTCTGTACACGTGCTTGTAATCATGGAACATCTATGATACTTACCAAAATTACAGATAGATACATAGTGAAGATGTGATGAAAGTAAGAGAAAAACATTGAGTATGGGAGCCATTGGATAGCGGCGAGAGCGTATCCCAGGAATTCCCATGATGAGTCTGGGTGAGGATACTGTTCCAGAGTACCGTCCCGGTGGCGACGCTCGTGGGATGTTTGAAGACTACGGATGGTGTCATGTCTATGGTGAGAGCTGAATTACCACAGGATGTCTGCATGACGAGTCATGTCAGCGATGGGATTCCCTCCAGAGTGCCTAGACATGAGTTCGTAGGTCAGAAAACATCTAGGATACTTACCGTAGTTACAGTAGTAGATTAAGACATGGCGAGGGATTGAACCCTACAAAGATGAAATCCTGCAATTTGCCTTCTGGGCATTCGGTTGCAAACTTTACCTCACCGACATTCTAACTCAAGCGGACATAACAGCACATGGAGGCCCCGGATGTTGAAGCAGAAGCCATCTTGCACCTTATACATGGAGGCCCAATGGGGGAGATTCTAACTCCTTCCGAAAAGCCTTCGTTAAGGAAGTCAACTCCGTGCAGAGCCATCCTCCCCCAAAGGGCCTCGGAGTCCCTGTCACGTTCTCCGATAGAGACTTGGCAGGCGTCCGGATGCCCCACTGCGATGCCTTCGTCATTAACCTCCGGATGACCAACGTCGACGTACGTCGAGTTTTGGTGGATAATGGTAGCTCGGTCAACATCCTCTTGGAGGCGTTCAAGGGCCTCCAGCTATCAAGGGATCGGCTCAAGCCAGCTGGCTACATCCTTCATGGGTTCACCGGGGTGCCGGTGACGATCGAGGGAGATAAATTTCGACGTCACCGCTGGAAAAACCCCGGCCACCCGCACAGAGCCGATGGTTTTTATGGTGGTGGATGTGAAGGCCGCCTACAATGTTATCCTGGCCCGACCAGGTCTGGCCGCCCTCCAAGCTATCCCTTCGGCCTACCACATGAAGATGAAGTTTTCCACTCCTGCAGGGGTGGGAGAAGTGAGAGGGATTCAGGAGGTGGCTCGCAAGTGCTATATGACCTCAATCGGAGGCCTAGTCCTCTCCCTAGAAGCCCTCGAGCTCCCACTGGAGAGTAGCCATACCATCTCCGAACCAGTGGAGGAATTAGAAGAAGTGGCCTTCTCAGAGGAAGATGCCACCAAGACGTTCCGGTTTAGCAAGGCACTTTCCCCCTCCATCAAAGAAGACATCTCTCAGTGCATAAGGAAGAACCGCGATCTCTTCGCCTGGACTGCGGCCGATATGTCTGGGATCTTCGAGGAGCTTTTAATGCACCACCTCAGCGTTGCCCCGGGTGCCAAGCCCGTTCAGCAGAAGCGATGCAAGTTCGCTCCCGAGTGTCAACAGGTGATCAAAGAAGTCGAAAAGCTCCTAAACGCCCGATTTATCTAGGAGGTGAACTATCCCGAGTGGCTATCCAATGTGGTGATGGTCAAGAAAGCCAACGGGAGCTGGAGGATATGCATCGATTTCACCGATCTCAATAAGGCATGCCCGAAGGACCATTTTCCCCTTCCCAGCATCGATGCCCTGATCGATTCCACCTCTGGGCACGAGCTCCTCAGTTTCATGGACGCTTTCTCGGGTTACAATCAGATTCAGATGTTCCCTCCCGACATCCCAAAGACCTCGTTCGTGACGGACCAGGGCCTGTATTGCTACCGGGTTATGCCGTTAGGCTTGAAGAACGCGGGAGCTACTTATCAGCGCCTCGTGAACAGGGTCTTCCGAGACCATATTGGCCGAAACATGGAAGTTTATGTAGACGACATGTTGGTGAAGAGCACCCGAGTGCAGGAGCATGTTCTCGACCTCCAAGAAGCCTTCGGGGTGCTCAGGAGGCATATTATGAGGCTGAATCCGAACAAGTGTGCGTTCGGAGTCTCATCCGGCAAGTTCTTGAGGTTCATGGTCAGCCAGAGGGGCATAGAAGCCAACCCCGAGAAGATCCAGACCATTCTCAAAATGGCTCCCTCTCCAGTGTTAAAGATGTACGGAGGCTCACTGGGCGTATCGCGGCAATTGGGCGATTCCTCTCCAAGGTCGGGGAGAAGTGCCTCCCCTTCTTCAAGGCCCTCAGGGGGGCTAAAGGCTTCGAATGGGGGCAACATGAACATGAGTCCTTCGACCAGCTCAAGGCATACTTAGCTAACCCCCCACTCCTGAGCAAACCAGCACCTGGAGAGGTCCTCTACCTATATCTCGCCGCTTCGGAGCAGACCCTCAGCGCGGTCCTTGTAAGAGAAGAGGATAGAACGCAGAGGCCCATCTATTATGTGAGTAAGGTCCTCCGGGACGCTGAACTCCGTTACCCAAAGTTGGAGAAGATGGCTCTCGCCTTGGTTATGGCGGCCCGAAAGCGCCGCCCTTACTTCTAGTCTCATTTGGTGGTCGTTCTTACCGACCAGCCGCTCAAACAAGTTCTCTACAAACCTGAGACCTCCGGGCGCCTTATGAAGTGGTCTATCGAGCTAAGCCAACATGACATCATCTACAAGCCCAGAACAGCAATCAAGGCCCAAGATCTTTCAAAATTCATTGTGGAGAGCACCATCCCCGACTCTTGTGAATCATCTGCCGACCCTCTGGTCTGGACCGTTTATGTGGATGGATCTTCTTGAGCCAACGGAAGTGGGGCTTGCGTCATACCGGCCCAGACGCTTTCGTCCTCCAATACTCTCTCTTTCTAAACTTCCCGGCATCAAACAACGAAGCAGAGTATGAGGCCCTCATAGTGAGGCTCTGTATGGCTCGCAAAGCAGGGGCCAAGTGCGTCAGAGTCTTCAGTGACGTTCAACCAAGTGTCAGGGGAATACGATGCAAGAGACGAGCGTATAGCCAAGTACTTGGCGAAGGTTAAGGAGCTACTAGTCTTATTCGATGACGTTCAACTCCAGCGGGTTCCTCGTGAGGAAAACGCATAGGTGGACGCTCTCTCAAAGCTCGCCTCGTCCCTCCAAGGTTTAGAACGGACCGTCTTGATAGAGGTCCTCCTCAGACCAAGTATTGATGAAGATAGCCCGGAGTCGATGGAAGTCTACCCCCTAACACTTGGGCAGAACTGGATGAAGCCCCTCCTCGAGTACCTCAGAGACGGAGTCCTTTCTGAAGACCCGAAAGAGGCGAGGAGGATCAGGACACGAGCCGAGCAGTACACACTCCTTGACGGGGTCATGTACAAACGCTCTTACACTCAAATTGACGGCCGACCCTGTTTGAGGTGCCTCTCCCCGGAGGAAGCGCTCTATGCCCCAAAGGAGGCCCATGACGGTCTCTGTGGCGCGCACTTGGGAGCGAGATCCCTCGCCCGTAAACTCTTAAATTATGGTTACTTCTGGCCCACACTACTGAGCGACTCTGAGGAGTACGTCCGCCAGTGCGACTCCTACCAGAAATTCGCCCCGATCTGTCCCCTGCCTCAAGCACAACTCACCTCTTTGGCGAGTCCGATCCCTTTTGCAATGCGGGGGATGGATTTGCTCAGACCCTTTCCTCCAGCGCCGGGCCAGCTGAAGTTCTTAGTTGTGGCGATTGACTACTTCTCAAAATGGATCGAGGCTGAACCTCTTTCAACGATTACCGAGCACAAGGTCCAGAAGTTCTTTTGGAAGAACGTTTGTCGGTTCGGGGTACCCCGCATCCTCGTAACCGACAACAGGACTCAATTCGCGGGAGTGACATTTTGCAACTTCTGCGCCGACCTTGGCATCCAGCAGCGGTTTTCCTCGATAGCCCACCCTCAATCCAATGGCCAAGCGGAGAACGCCAATCGACAGATACTCTCCAATTTGAAGAAGAGGCTCGACAAGTCCACCAAGGGGTTGTGGGCCGAGCAGCTCCCAAACGTGCTTTGGAACTATCTCACCACCAAGAGAGCTCCGACGGGGAGTCCCCCTTCAACCTCACCTATGGTTCCGAAGCCCTCATCCCCTTAGAAGTGGGCCTGCCTTCACCCCGACTGATAGCCTACAGTGAAGCACAGAACGCGAACCAACTTCGCAACTGCTTAGACCTCATAGAAGAGGTCCGTGAGAGAGCTGCCATTCGACAAGAGACCTATTGCCGTAGGATCACTTAGTCTTACAACAAGAAGGTACGACCAGCTAATCTTAAAGAGGAGACCTAGTACTTCGGAAGTTGTTGATCTCCAATCCGAGTAAAAAGGGCAAGTTGGCACCCAATTGGGAAGGACCGTATAGGGTCTCCAGAGTTATTCGTCCAAGCGCGTACCAACTCGAGGACCCGGGGGGCAGGAGAATATCGAGGACATAGAACGCGGAGCACGTGATGAAGTACCAAGAGGGTGTCTAAACACCGCTCCAAGCAACTTTCCCAAGAGCGCTCCATAAAACATGTCAAAAATTTTATCTTGTATTTCCTTTATCAAAGTGTAAGAGCGGCTCGCAACTTAGAAGCAGCCGCCTGATTGTTTTCAATAAAAGCCATCTTTCCCCATAAGTTCTCTAATTTTTTGAGCAGTCTAATTCTACTTACAAATTTCTTTTTTTTTTGCATTAAAACGGCACTCTCGGAGTCGAACATTTGGTTTGACTCCGCTTCAAATACTTGCTTTTAAACGAGTACGAAGTGGTTCACCATTCGGAATTGCTCCCACAGCTGCTGAAATTCTTCAAACGACACGCTTGGAGTTCAACACTTGGTTCGTCTCCGCTTCAACTACTGCTTCTAAGCGAGTACGAAGCTGATCACCATTCGGAATTGCTCCTACAGCTGTTGATATTTTCTAAACGACGCGCTTGGAGTCCAACACTTAGTTCAACTCCGCTTCAACTACTTGCTTCTAAGCGAGTACGAAGCGGATCACCATTCGGAATTGCTCCTACATCTGTTGATATTTTCTAAACAGCGCGCTTGGAGTCTAACACTTGGTTCGACTCCGCTTCAACTACTTGCTTTTAAGCGAGCACGAAGCGGATCACCATTCGGAATTGTTCCTACTGCTGTTGATATTCTCTAAACGACGCGTTCGGAGCCCAACACTTGGTTCGACGCAACTTTTGCTACTTGCGAACGAGTGAGTACAAAGCGTCCCACCATTCGGAGTTGCTCCTACAACTGTTGACAATTGCAAACGCTAGCAAAACACACAAGTTCACGAAACAAGTACTATTTTATTAAAGTTTGAGATACAAGTCTAATTACAGACCAACGACTCATCTTTACATCGAGATACAAAACTTGTGAAACCAAGATTACAAAATTATAGAAAGCTACTTCAGCCTCTCCTAGGGGCGGGGATACTTCTGTTAAGAGTCACGCGTGGGCGACGAAGGCCGTGCTGCTGATGCCCTACTTCAACGGACGTCCCTAGGCCAGCGAGCCGAGAAGCATCGTCCGCATCCGATCTAACGGTGGCCCCAACAGATGTTCCCCTTGACGAAGCTGCCACCCCACTTTGCGCATCTCCGGGGTCTCGATGTATTGGGGGCGAGCGAAGCGCGAGCTCGCGAAACGTTATCCCCCTATCATACTCCTCCCGAGTGCAAGAGGTAGTTCTGACATTGCTTCCCTCAGATCGCCGTCGAAGATGAGCGTTCTCTGCCTCAAGCTCGACAATTTGCTCTTTAAGCGAGTCGTCCGTCACAGTTATCTTCAAACGCGACAGTCGCATCGAGCCGACACCACGAGAGGCGTCGGCGATTGTCCGCTGAAGATGAGCAACCTTCATACTCTTATCGAGAGTTACCTTCTTCAGTTCGTCCCTCTCTGCTGTCACCTCAGACAGAGAGCGACGAAGGTGCTTAAGTCTCAAGCCGAGGTTGACGGCCATCGACGAACCCTCCTCATCGCCTTCAGGGGTCGTCTCGTTAATCCTCTCTTCTAATCGTGTCATCTCTATGTCGCGACGAACCAAGACCAATCTCAGTTGATTCAGCTCACACTCCACTTTACGAAGCTTCCACTCTACTTTGCGAAGCCGCTCTTGGTTCCTAGTGAGCCCCAACTTAGTGACGCCGAGCTCTGCGCGAAGGCGGGTCGCGCTGCTATCCTGAAGGAGGTGAGCAAAAAAGGCAAATGTCTTAGGACCTAAAAATAAGTCCACGAAGATAACCAAAACTACGAGGCAACCCAAAAACAAGGCAAACATGGCTTTGAAACTTCACCAATACTTGTTCAAAAAGATTCTTTCATTAAGTAATCAAAAAGTACAAGCCGTGGCCAGTTCGCGATTCGGCACTACATAGTCGAAGAACAAAAAAGAAAGCAAAATAGAAGACAAATCAAGGGTCGACCTCTTTCGCGCGATCCAACGCTGAAAATGCCTCATCAGGGGCCACGATAGCCACGGGTGTAGCTTCCGACGGCGCGCCATCCTCGGCATTGGTGACTCCTACCTCGACCTCTTCATTCTTTTCTTCCTCTCCTTCGCGCTCCTCGTCCCCTTCCGAGACGTCGTCGAACCCGGGGACGGGGTCCGAAAAGCGATGCCAGCCGGCGCAGTCCACCTCAGGGAACTTCTCCCTCACCTGATCGATGGCTCGGGCATATGCCTTCGCCATGTTCACGATAAGAAACCCCTGCGCCTTCCCCATGGCCTGCTCCTCGGCCATCTTTGCCGCCTCTAGCTTCGCCGCGGCCACTGCATCCGCCTTGTCCTTAGCCGCCTCCCCGGTAGCCTTAAGGAGCCGAGCGTTGTCAGCCTCCAGCTTGGCGACCACGGCTTCGAGGTGCCCCAATCTCGAGTTCTTCGACTCGGCTTTAAGCCTCGCCTGCTCGAGGTCCTTGGCGACTCGGACGCTCTCCGCTCGAGCCTTGTCTACCTCCAGCTTCAGCTCCTTCTCCAGCTCAGCCATCTTCTCTATCAGATGGCCGAAGTGGCAAGTGATCTGAGGGGAGTATAACTCGAGTTATAAACAAAAAAAGGGGGGGGGGAGAGATTAAGTGCTCAACAGAAAGAACTCTTCAAAACTCACCGACATCGCCGAATGCGACCTCAAGTGCGTTGTCTCCCACGCTCCCCGCCTCCATGGCTGCTTTGTCCTTCAGCGTTGCAAGATGCCAAATTGCCTGCATGCACATTGACGAGTCTTTTAGGAACCCGTTGGGCTTGCAGACCTGCCAGTTCGGGACGAATATCTTCTTGTGTTCCTCAGTTAGGAACACCTCGGCGTCGGCGGTTAGCGGCGGGGCCTCCAGACCTAAGGCTGCCGATAGGGGGAAGACCCCCGTGTCGGTAGAGGCCGACGCCCCCACTCGGGTCAATGACTTCGGAGCCAATGGCCGCCTCGCCAATTGCTTCGCGACGGCACGATGTGCCTTTACCCTTGGCGAGGTCGCCTTCGAAGCAATTCTCTTCCTCTTCTTCGGGGCTTTGCTGCCTAAGGCCCCTCTCATCGCCAACAAGTCGTCGAAGTCCATAGACTCTGCAAGAAGAGAGAGAAAAAAATTAGAAAATATGGCCTACTTTGCAACTAGCGCCGATAAAAAAAAGAAAAAAAAGGAGACAAATATACAAAACCATACTAGGGTTTATCGAGCTAAGCCCCCTCCCCCCGGAAGAGCACCTCCTTGGTCAGGTCCCTCCAACCAAACTTCGGGCGGTCGAGTAGCGTCCGAACCACGTCCTCTTCCTCGGAAACAAGTGTCGGGACACTCCTTGACTCTCTTCGAGACCGCCTCTACCCAAGTTGTAGGGATCTCCCAAGGGACCGGACTTCGGATTAAGAAGTATTTATCCCTCCAATTTTTTATTGAGTCCGGACAGCTTACCAGCTTCGCCCCATACCTCGGAGCAAGATAGAAATGATACTCCGTTTTGTGTTGTTGGTGAATCCGGTACACTGTCCGGAGAACGCTCAACCTCGGCGCAAAGCCGGCCGCTTGGCAGTGCAAGATAAATCCGTTGATCAGTCGCCACACGTTCGGCATGTACTGAACGGGACTGAGGCGAAACCACCTCAGCACTTCGACGGCGAAGGGGTGGAGTGGGAGCCGAACCCCTACCAAGAATGCGTTGACAGGCCAGAAGCACATGTCAACTGGCATCGGCGAGTTGGCCCTCACTCCCGCCCCAGGGAGCATCAGGGCGCACTCCCTCGGAATTTGGAAGCCTTCCCGAATCCGTCCCAAGTCCTCCTCGGTGAGGATAGAAACCGTCTCATTTGCCTCCGTCGTCTCTCTAGCCTCGTTTTCCTCGAAGCTGCGACCCATCCTGTACATAATCCGCTCTGCTTGGTCCTCTGGAATTTCCCGAACCCTCTGCAGTTCGGTTAGCACCCCAGGCAACCTTCCGAACTCTCCCATTCTCCGCTCCTCCTCAACCCTTGTCTCCACAATTACCGAAGAAGGCTCTACTACGGCCTTGCCCTTATCTTTTCGGAGGACTTGACTAGAGGAGGCCTCGGCGGCAGGAGGAAGGGTGGGTTCCTGCCTTACGGGGTCGATAGACATTCTCTAACGGAAGGAAAAAAGCTAAGTATAAAATTACCTTGAATTGATTGCAACGGTCGGAAAACACTGGAGCACCGTAAAAACTCGCCGGAAGCTTTTGCTAGTGAAAAGTCTCGCCTGAGTAAAAAACGAGAATAGAGGGCAAATGAGAGTGGGGGTGGAGACTTATAGAGATTGGGGTAGTTGGTGCACTTCCCAAGGGTAAAAGGCCCCCAACGGTGCAAAGGCCTGGCCCATTTAGCAGAAACGACAAAAATATATCTGAGCAACTCAAGAGACAAATGTATAACTGAGCAACGGTGCAAAGGCCTGGCCACGTGTCGCTCTCCCATTCGTCCCCGAAGTCGTCTGCCACCGACGTCCACACGCAAACAATTGCGTTGACTGGTCAACGGTGAAAGGGATCCACTGGCCACGTGTCGCTCTCCCATTCGTCCCCGAAGTCATTTGCCATCGACGTCCAAATGTAAACAATTGCGTTGACTGGTCAACGGTGAAAGGGACCCACTGGCCACGTGTCGCTTTCCCTATTCGTCCCCGAGGTCGTTTGCCACCGACGTCCAAATGCAAACAATTGCGCTGATTGGTCAACGGTGGCAGAGACCCACATGCCACGTGTCGCTCTCCCATTCGTCCCCGAAGTTGTTTGCCACCGACGTCCACACGCAAACCTTTCACCGTTGACTGGTCAACGGTGAAAGGGACCCACATGCCACATGTCGCTCTTATATTCGTCCCCGAAGTCGTTTGTCACTGACGTCCACACGCAAACAATTGCGTTGACTGGTCAACGGTGAAAGAGACCCACTGGCCACGTGTCGCTCTCCCATTCGTCCCCGAAGTCATTTGCCACTGACGTCCAGACGCAAACAATTGCGTTGACTAGTCAATGATGACAGGACCCACATGCCACGTGTTGCTCTCCCATTCGTCCTTGAAGTCGTTTGCCACCGACGACCACACGCAAACAATTGCGTTGACTGGTCAACGGTGAAAGGGGTCCACATGCCATGTGTTGCTCTCCTATTCGTCCCCAAAGTCGTTTGTCACCGACGTCCAGACGCAAACAATTGCGTTGACTGATCAACGGTGAAAGGGACCCACATGCCACGTGTCGCTCTCCTATTCGTCCCCGAAGTCGTTTGTCACTGACGTCCAGATGCAAACAATTGCGTTGACTGGTCAACGGTGAAAGGGATCCACTGGCCACGTGTCGCTCTCCTATTCGTCCCTAAGGTCGATTGCCACCGACGTCCAAACGCAAACAATTGCGCTGACTGGTCAACGGTGAAAGGGACCCACATGCCATGTGCCGCTCTCCTATTCGTCCCCGAGGTCGATTGTCACCGACGTCCAAACACAAACAATTGCATTGACTGGTCAACGGTGAAAGGGACCCACATGCCATGTGTCGCTCTCCTATTCGTCCCCGAGGTCGATTGCCACCGACGTCCAAACGCAGCAATTGCGTTGACTGGTCAACGGTGAAAGGGACCCACATGCCACGTGTCCTCCCCTATTCGTCTCTGAGGTCGATTGCCACCGACGTTCAAAACACGAAGAAACAGGGGCCCACATGCCACGTGTCGCTCCCCTAGACCTCGGCGAAGCGTCCTAAGGTTGGTTGCCACTGACCTTCAAACAGGCAAAATTTGCCCTCTTCACAGTCGTCGGATCACTCCGAAAAGTGCGCCACGGTATGATCAACGTCTCAGATTGCGCTACGGCGATTTTATTTGATAAATCCTTTTATTTTAATTATAAATTCGAATTAATTATTTAAAAATTGCGAAAAATAATTTAAAATTCAGAAAATTAATTAAAAATTCAAAAAAATAATTATAAACTCGTGAAAAATATGTTGGAGCTCCTGAGTAAGTAATTATTTATTAGATTAATCAATTGATATTTCTTGGAGACAAATTGTTGCTTTGCAAAATTAAATAACTGATCCGAAAAATAGTTAAAAAATTAGAAAAAATCTTCGAAAAATCCAGAAGAGCCTAAGAACAATCTTGAGCGCATTACCAGCTCAGAAAAGCACCATCACCCCTCAAACGAGATTCGAACACCCTTTGAGAACTCTGATAAAATTCTATACGCCATTAAGACAACAAAACTACTCTCCAGAGGCCGTAGCATAGTCTTTGGGAGTGGGGGGCTCGTGATATGGCTAAAAATGAGGTTAAATCGGAACCGTTCAAATTGGGCACGAATCTCAAAGTTAAAGGGTCAAGATGGTAATTTCACCTGCAGACGAGTCCGAATTGGGAACCGGGTCTCTCCTCTAGGGCCCAATAACCCGTGAATGGATTTGTTCAGTTGGGAGCGGGTCTCAACCCGTTAAGGACCAGTTCAACAGGATATGAGGAAATCCTAGCTCGTCTTTATCCACTGGAGGTGTTTTCAACCACTTCTATCCAGTCACACCGGGAAGTAGGGATTCCTTCTTATCCCGAAGCAGATCCCCACAGCGATTATAAGTACCCCACTACCTCCTACCGTTATAAGGTGATCACTTTTTGTTTACTTAAGCTCTTTTCCTTTCCTTTTCTGAGTATTGACAAGAGCGTCGGAGGGTTCGTCGCCGGAATCTATCCCGGTGTTTCGAACGTTTGTGCAGGTCCACGGGAGCACCAAGGAGTCGGCTTATCAACTAGGGATGAAGTCAGATTTGGCCTGTTCGAGTTCCTACGAATCAACAAATTCTATCTATTGCCCCTACATCAGCGGCAACAAAATCCATGTGGAAAAGGTTCCCTAATTATTATCAAGTCATTTTGCTTATTTGAGAGAAAAAGAACAAGTTTTCAAAAGCACTTACTTTCTTTAAGACTTGGTTCTCCGGTTTCTGTCTTGTATAACAAAGATTTCGTTCTAGACCGAAGTTAGAAGTTGACCTTTAGCCTCTAAACAAAAAGCACAATAAAAAACAAGGCTTTAGGTTGTTGTAATCTTCATTTTGTTGTTATTTTACTTTCGAGTTGTGAGAGTGGTCCTCTCGGTTGGAGAGGACTCTTGGTTTAGAGTCGGTTTCACTCTAGGTTGTAGAGTGGGTTTTGTTCTCTCTAGTGGTGAGAGAGGTCTACGGATTTGACATAATTGTTGTTAAAGGCCGTAGAGTATTCTTGTAATTTTTCAAGAATAGTGGAAAATCTCAAGTGGATTGCTTGGGAACTGGATGTAGGTCGGGAGGACCGAACCAGGATATATCGTGGTGTTTGCAGTGTTGATTCTCTGTGGTTTGATTTCTTCAACTTGCAATTTCATTTTTGCTGAATCACATTGAAAATCGAGTCTGTGCAGTCGATTGGTTTCCGTTTTAAGTCGACTTAACAGACTTGTTGTTATTCAGTTCATTTAATCTTTTATCTGGCGCTAACAGTCGACTGATTCCCCTTTGACAGTTGTCTTAACAGTTGCGAAAAGTTCAAATATTGTTTAATTTTTATACAACACTATTCAACCCCCCCTCTAGTGTTATTTGCTTTGCATACATGATCCAACAGAGTTTTGGGAGGAAAATGTGTTTTGTGAGGTTAGATCTGGACCTTTGATTTTGGGAGGATTGAAGGAGAGTCAATTGATAGCTTTCTTTGTGTTTTATTATATAGATGCTAGAATTTAGAGACTACCTTTCAAGAGCAATTAGTGAAACCTATGGATTTAAAATGCTGAGACTAGGATATGCCACATGGATATTTCATTTTTCCCGGTGCTATTTTGGTGTGCAGTATTTATTCTTTTGGTTTATTCACATACTTCGCTTATGGTCCATTGGAATTTTGTTTTTTTTCCAACTTTTTTAATTCATGCAGTGTCTGTGTACACTGTAACAGGTGGATAATTTGCGCAAGCATGTCTACTCATGTGGTCTTTCGGAGAAGATTGAGCTGGTTATTACGTCTCCTCTTCTGAGGTTGTCCCTCATTATATTCTTAGTTTATCCTACCTCTAACTTATATAGATGCACTTATTTTCTATGAAGCATGGCACTCATTTTCCCCGTAGTTACATGCTTATTTGTTGATATTAAATCTGTTTATACTGATGACTTGTTTTAAAGAAATTCTTTACTATTGTTTTAACTTATCTCTTAATCTGAAATTTAGATTTCTTAAATTTCAGTTCAGCAAATTGACAAAGATTACTGAATAATATGATTTAAGACTGTTCCATGCCAAAGATTCAAAATGTTGGTGATAGACATAGTACAATCTGCGGATTAATTGTATAGTCGGAAAGGGAAAAAAAATGTGTGTTTATTAATTTAGGCTATTTGGAAAGAACATGTTACTCTCCATAATTTTCATCATAGAATACACTTTTGCTAGAGTTTTGTTTGATATCTATTGAAATTGATAATTGTTTTGGATGAAGTTAACAAGATGTGAAGGGCCTGACTCATACTTGTTCTGGTTATCTTGTTTTGGATGAAGATAACAAGATGTGAAGGGCCTGACTCATACTTGTTCTGGTTATCTGATTTCGATGCGAATGAATGGTAACTGTCAAAAAAGCATTGGCAAATAATGAGAAAAATATTTCAGAAGAAGAATAACTGAATAAAGTGAGAACATGGCTGCATTGGATACACTGCCCCTAAAGTCACATACATTTGAAAACTAAAAGATAGTCTCTTTGTTTTTCACAGTCCAAAATGAAGAAATACCAATTTTTTCACTTAACCCTCATGAAATTATAAATTTTTCCTCGTAGAAATAAGTATTGAAAAAATTATGTAAATTTCTAACAAAACTACATGTAGTTATGTATTCTACATGGTTCTGGCATACTTTTGGTAGGACTAAAGATATCCCAGTGTCAGTGTGGTCCTGTTAAACCTCTCATTGATGAGCAGGAAGTCGGCAATTCAAATCCTAGTTGCACAAAAAAGTCCCCAATTAATATATATATTCGGGGTAAAGTGTGGATGTGTGTGGCTACAGTCTTATAGGCCTTATAAACACTGCAAAGTGCAAATAGACCACTGATATTCAACATTACTATATAATCTCATCGTTACGAGCCTCAAGCTAGTATCAGGGAACTAATGTTAATGAATTGGGTCTTATTTTCTTAATTTCATTCTCCATGATTACTGTCATCACTTTCAATAACAAATGCAACTCTTTGTGATAACAAACTAATAACTTGTCAGTATCATCAACAGGAGCCAACAATATACCAAGTACATATTATATACTTCGATTTCCTGTTGGTAAAATGCAATACCTTGATGAACCCTGCTTTCCTATTTGGATTGATGCAGCCATCAACATGTTTTCACTTTTGCATTTGGATCATGGTTTTAAAACTCGGGATCGGGTATTTTCCAAATATTTGGATCGTGATCGGTATCGTTGGGATCGGTATATCGGGTTTTCTTGATCGGGCATTTTTAAAAAATTAATATAAATTATCTAATATATTTCTATAATTAAATTATAAATTTGAAAAAAAAGAAATTGAATGATGAATTTAAATAATTATGTTTGCAAATTTAGAATTTACAATCACACACTTGAACATTTTAATTAGTTTCAGAGAATTATTAATGTAGAACAAAACTAGAATAATAGAAATAGGTAAACAAAATAATACAAGTTTTATTTACGTACAAGATAAAAACAAAATATAAGCTAGACATGAAATGATGTGCATTACACAATTACATTTTCATTGCTTGGATAAGAGGATTCACATGAATAGAAAATTCAAATATTGAATTTTTTTTTAATCATAGGATAGGTGGTTTCGGGTTGGGATTGGGCCGATCCATCTAATCCAATTGCTAAGTCGCCGATCTCGAGATTTAGGGGTTGTATCGGATCGGCCATTTTCAAGATTTGGATCGGCCGATCTTTAAAACCATGATTTGCATTATTGATTTTGAGTATGCAACCGATTAGTTATACTTTAATTTTGACTTCTTCGTAAGACCTGAGAATCTTGGGACGAAAGATGGCGTCAGGTTCGGTATAGGCCTCATAATTTTGGTATTGGTTTTGGTCTTTTTGAGTTTTTCAGTGATTCAACAATATAATTTTGTTTGATATGTTTTATTAAAAAATTCAAATAAACTGTTGAAAAAATTCTTAATAACATTAAAATTACTTAAACCTGAAATCAAACAATTGCTATTTATTTGGTTGAAAAGTTGCAATAATTTATTATAACCATTGTCTATGTGGTTTTTTCACGTTCTATAAATTTATTTTTGTACTATATATAATATGATAATGTATTTGAAGTGATAGAAATATATCATAAAATTTGTTTTGTTGTCAATTCATATCTCAATTCAACTCTCCGAATAAAGGAGACAGATGACAGTGGTTGATGCTAATTAGAACTCCAGCTCCGATTACTATAAATTAGTATTCGTAAGGTACTCAGCTTACATTGTTCACACTTCAAACTTTTTGCTTCTATACCAAAGTTGATCTGTGATAAACTGGTAGTCTAGCAGTGTTAAAAAAGTCCAGATCCTGATTTTTTATTGTAGGAATTTTTTATTCTTTGGCTAAGATTAATCAAAATATTTTAAACCATTAATCAGATCTTTTGACTGCTTCTAACTATTCTAGGCAACCCTCCATTTGACAAACTCTCATTACAGTCCTATAGCCCTGTTGATTCCATCCTTCATTGATTTGTCTTAATTAGTGATCTGTAAGCATTTTAATACATCAAGATCTTGGCTTGCTCTATGTTCTAGGCAAAAAAAATATATCTTTAGTTAAATATACAAAATATTACCCACCATAAACCAAATTTGTATTTCATTTTGCATGATCTCTTATAACTTTCTGGATAAGATGCCTTCTGCCAGTGTAGTTGACGGCTCACCTCACGCTTAACCTTAGACTCAGGCTTAACAACAGTTTGAGCCTAAAGCCTCAGTTAAGGCTCCCCCTTTGTTCAAAGCTTCACCCAGGCGTGCGCCTGGTCGCGCCTTAGCAAAGGTTCGAGGCTTGCGCCTCAAGCAAAAGACGCGACTAAACATAACAGACCCGACCCGACCCGTCTTCACAACTCGACCCATCTTCATCCCTTCTTATGTCCCGTAACTACCCCAATTCTCTCTCACATTCTCATCCCCAATTCTAAACTCTAATCCCAATCTCTACCTCCCCAACTCCTCAATCTGCACTTATCATCAATCTCCTTATTCCCTTTACAACAACATCGACGACGACACGACAGCATACAGCAGATCGGCGGCTACACGACACTCCTACTCTTTAGTCTCCAGACTCTCCACTCCTACTCTAGTTTCTTTCATTTCTGATTTTACACTTTATGGTTTCTTTCTTGGGTTTCGGTCTATCTTTGCTAATGATGTTTTTGCAAGTTACTTTAAAACAAAATTTTGAAGCTAGTTCATTCCATAATTTAATATAATAATGAAACAATTCCTTATTCAAACAATTGCATCATATCTCAGTGTAGAGCATGACCAAATTTTATAGTCGGCTAACTTTATGTTATTGCTGTAATATTTCAAAATACCTTACCATTTACTAAGAATGTAATACTGTAATACTATATGCTCATTACTGCAATATTTAATTTGATACTATTGTAGTTTTACTGTATGCTCAGTACTGTAATACTGTATTGTTGTATGGTTAGTATCATTATTGTAATACTGTATGCTTATTACTATATGAAACTATGAATTGAAGGTTAACATGATATTATTGTAGTTTTTCAGAGGAACACATTGTATCACTTCTTTGGGGCAAGTAACACATCATAGTTATACATTACAGAGGAACACATATAACTTACACAGTTATCTTGGTCATTGTATGACATATTTTGTTGTTATGATGTTATCTTGTTTATATAATCTTATTTATAAATTTAAAAAACTCCAGAAAGTAATAGTGTGCCTCGGTTTAGTGAGGCTTACGCCTCGAATTGTGTCTTGCGCCTCTGGTTTTTTACGGGGTGGTGAAATTGCGTTGCGCCTTATGCCTTCGACTACACTGCCTTCTGCAGAATGATTGTTATTTTTTGGTAGTATTGGAGAATAATTTGTCTTTTTCATCATCAGCATTTGGAAAAAAAAAAAAAGATTGGCTATGTAGCACTAGTCTCTTAATTATTTGTCAAACATTCTGATTCCTTAAACCTGATTTCATTACTCTAAGAAGTCAGTTGGCGGGCAGGAAAGTTTTACCTTATTAGACATTCAGGTTAAGCTTGTTTTACCAACAAGAAGTCATAATTCTGATAGATTAATAGTGTCAGGAATGAAGTTTCTAATAAAACTCTGAAGGCTCAGATCATACTGAAGTGCTAAAATTTCCAATATTATTTCACTCTTTGTTATTTTTCTAGTTATTTATATATTTAATTATTTATGGGTGAGAGTGGACCCATGAGCATTATTTTGGTCTACTAAGAAAATTTAAATTTCTTCTTCACCTATACATGTATGAAACTGGCTACATTAAAGAGACGAAACTACTTTCTCATGTTATTCTCGAGTATTGGCTTACATTATTTACTAACATCAAGAAACTAAACATAATTCAGAAAGAATCAGCTTTATTGCCAAATGGGTTCTGCAGAGTGGTCATTGGAAGTATCTTAGTTTGTAGACATTGAATTTTATTCATGAAGTTTATGAGTTTAGCTAAGATATGACCGTGTCTAATGTGGCGATTCTGAACTGCTTGTTCTGTACAATTTGTAATTCAGAACAATGCAAACTGCGGTTGGCGCTTTTGGAGGTGGCAATATAGTGGATGGGGTGAACGTGCCTCCTTTAATGGTGGAAAATACTGGGAACAGTAGTCGCTCTGCAATCTCAAGTTTGAACTGCCCACCCTTTATTGCAGTGGAAGATTGCCGAGAACACTTGGTTCTTTTCTGGACTTTTTAATATTTAATATAAGTTTAGAACATAATGCAATCATTATCTTCGGTTTCTAAAATTTATATTGACAGCCAGTGGAAGAGTTAGTAGTACCTCATTTAACTTTCTACTATTGTGAGTCTGAATGTTCAAAATCATATTTAATATGGTTTATTTGCATATTCTTCCACATCTTTAGATTGATTAATTTTATTTTGATTACTTGTCATGTAGCCTTCTATCTTCTTTGTTCCGCATATTTTAATTTAATTGATGTAATTGCATTCTAATTACTACATAGTGCATATGGTTTTATGTTTCTTAGTGACTACCTCTCACGAAGTTTTTGTGTATCCTTGATTGATTGATGTTGCGTTAACACTGCTGGACTCTGTTTGGTGGAATTTGGTTTTAGGAATATACAATGCAAATCCATAAAGCGTTGAGTAATTGACGGATATATTTAGTATTGTATGATTTTGTTCAGAAAGAAAGCATACCCGATAATGCATGTCAACTTTGTAGATTCACCTGATTGCACAAAATATTATGTTTGTTGATGAGAAAATGAGTTTGAATGTAATTTGGGAAGAATGAAGTTGGCAGAAGACGAGAAAGTGAATTTTGAAACTAAATTATATTGTTACACCATCACAATCTCCTTGAGGTAGCCTACTATATGTTGATTTTGAGGCCTTTCTTTTTATTAGGCTAAGAATTTGTGACCTACTCAGAGAGTATTATGTCAGAACAACTGACAGAAATGGCTGTGTTATTTTCTGTAGAACTTCCTCAACATGGAAATATGTTCCACAGCCAACAACATTGAATAATAAGGCTTGAAAATGAGGATGGTTGTTACCTCTTTCACCTCTCTCATTAAGAAGCCTAGGCCTATAAAAGAATAGTGTTTTTAGTAATGGGATATAGTGATTTTTTCCTTTTGTAAATTTATCAAAATTTTGTACTGACATTTACTTTATTATCATAATTAAACCCTCATTGTTTAACTTCAGGGAGTTCATCCTTGTGATAAACGAAGAAGTATAAGCGAATACCAAACTTTTTTTCCGGCAATTGATTTTTCACTGGTGAGTATCATATTATCGTGATTTACCCAATTTAATACTGTTGGTTATTTTTAATTCCAATCAGATTGAGGTAGCCTGAAAAGTTGTCATTCTCAATGATAAGTCTGCATAATTTTGTCGTTGTTCACAGATAGAAAACAACGAAGATGTTTTGTGGAAGGCTGATATTAGAGAGCCAATTGATGATGTTGCTGCTAGAGGAATGAAGTTTATTGATTGGTAACCACCTTTTGTAGTCAAATCTAGTACCTTTGTTAAAAGTTTTTTAGGATGATTTTATGCCATCATCAATGTTTATCTGATATTAAGATGGCTGCATATATTAAAAGATGTATTTAGGAGATGCTGAGCAAAACAATATGGATTTTAAAGAGATTTCACTCGTGTGATATCGGACATCAGTTTTTATTCTGAGTATTGGATTAGTTGTTCAAGATTACTGCATGATTTACTTAAAATTTCCTTGCGGGACAAATGACACTTTTCGCATAAGTCATGAATTTGTTCCAATCCATTATTGCATCCTATACTTTCTAGCATAGATGAAAACTCGATCTCTTTTAGAAGTGAATTGAGTAATAATCAAGTTGAGGCAGCTCCAATTTAGGGTAGTTCACCACCACCACCACCACCACAACAACAATGCCTTTTTCTCAACTAGATGGGATCGACTGCATGAATCCTAGTTTTTTTATTATGCTATGTTTAGTGCAATATCTTATGTAAGGCCACACGTTGTCATATCGTGTTTCACCATTTCCACCCAAGCAAGTTTATGTATTCCCCTACCCTTACCTCTAAATCTACTCTCAATACTTATCAAATCACTATTCTAACAGGGGCACTACTAGGTCTACGTGTGCCATGCAAACCACATGAAGTGATTCTTTCTTAATTTATCTTGGATAGGAGCTACCTTTACCATATCTCATATATGCTTATTTATAATTCTATCATTTCTGGTTTTACCACACATCTATTTTAGCATCCTCATTTCTGCTACACCTTTTTTTTTTTTTTTGATAAAAGGGATGAAGTCCGAAGACCTCAGCCAAGATAAAATAAAAGGAAATAGAGTTCATACAGACTCAAATTGAGAGGTGGTCACAAAACAGAGCAAAATGTCCTCACAAAGAGGATAAAAAAAACACCAACTCAACCAAAAGTAACCTCACTCAGAGGATAATAGTTTAAACATAAGATAAAGCAACAGACAAAAGATTAAAAACAGCCAGAACAAAGACTTTATGCAGAACCATCCGATCCCGAACTAGAAGACGCCTGCTCCGCATGAGCAGTTTGTAAATTATGCACAAGCAGAATGCCAGTCACCAACTCCTGATGATAAGCTGACATGTTAGAAATCGAGGCAAGAGTGTTGGAGACTAAAGTTTCCTCATCATCATGACCATCTTGTGTATGAGAATCAACAGGAACATCCTCATCATCATCTTCAATTGTAATTGCAGTAACAGGAGAAGCACCAGGAATAGCTGAGGAACTCATCGTTGGATGAACAGCAGCAGTTGCAGAGTTGGTAACATTTGGGATGAAGGATTTGCAAACCAACACGTTCACCTCCGTCTTGATTTTTCTTAGCAGGGGGTAAAATATCTGTCCAAGAGGAAACAAAATAGCATATGGAATCTAAAATCTTAACAATATCAATCGATTTCTTAATAAAAATTCTGTTATTACGCTCAGTCCAAATAACCCAAATCAGAGCCATCATAGACATATCCCATAACAGGAGCTTTTTCTTTCTAATCCTCTTCTTTCTCCAAACACCCCACCAAGCCTTAATAGAGGGAAGGAAGCCTCTAAACCTAAAGGCCACTTTGAAAATAAGCCACACTTGTTTAACAAAAGGGCATCTCAGGAAAAGATGATAGGCAGATTCATTTCCAGAATCACAAAAAACACATTTTGACCCACAGCTAAATGTCTCTTGTTTAAATTATCAACCGTGAGAAGGCGGTTGTGGATAGAAAGCCAAACAAGAATTCTAACTTTAAGAGGAGCCACATTCTGCCAAATGAACTTATAGAAAGGACATATAGTACCTCCCGCATTTAAAAAATTATAAAAGGATTTAACAGTGAAAAGTCCAGAGTTAGTCCATCTCCAAATAGTTTTATTATGAGGTTTCCAATCATAACTACTAAGTAAATGAAGAAGAGAGCTAAAGTCATGAGACTGTTGTAAGGAAAGATTTCTACAAAACTCAATATTCCAAACTTTACCATAACGATTAGTAGAGTAAAGAGAAAAGACTGAAGCATTTGGTAAGCTAGCAATATTAAACAGATCAGGGAAACTAGTGGACAGACTGCAGTTACCAATCCAAATGTCAGTCCAAAAACGAACATTTTTACCATCACCACAAATCTTTTGCAGGCCACATTTAAAAGGAGCCGCAGCTTTCCAAATACCTTTCCAAAAAGAACCCACAGAAGAAGGTATGCTAGGAAAATCACTAAGGATTCTTCTACGAAAGTATTTCCTTTTAATAATTCTAATCCAGACCTTATCTTATGAAATAAGGCAATTCCAAAGCCATTTACCAAGAAGGGCTAAATTTTGATGACGAAGGTTGATGACACCTAAGCCACCTTCAGACTTATGTTTACAAACACTAGTCCAACTCATGAGACATTTCCTCTGATCAGAATTCAAAGAACCAACCCAAAAAATTCGCCTTCTCAGAAGATCAATTTTCTTAATAACCCATACAGGAACATAGAAAAAGGACATAAGATATAAAAGGATACTAGAAATGATAGAGTTAATGAGAATGAGCCTACCAGCTCTAGATAAAGATCTACCAGCCCGACAATTCAGTCTTTTTTCAATTTTATCAATAACAGGAAGCCAGTCTGATTTATGAAGATTACCCACTCTAAGAGGGATGCCTAAATAATTGAGAGGAAAGGAGCCTTTGGGACAGTTAAAAAAAGCAGATATTTCTTCTTGCCTATTATCATCACCCCCAATCCACATACAAGAAGATTTGGAAAAATTTATTTTCATACCAGAAACACATTCAAAGCAGTAAAGAAGGAATTTGAGGTTTCTAAGCATAATTCCATTACAAGAAGAGAAGAGAATTGTATCATCTGCATATTGTAAGTTGAGAACACCTCTGAAAGAAGGAAAACCACCAATACCTTGAATATAACCATTGTCCCAAGCATTAGATAGCATACAATTGAAAACATCAGCAACAAGGACAAATAAGAGAGGGGAGATAGGGTCACCTTGTCGAAGACCTCATTTACATAAAAATTTTCTACCCTCAGAGTTGTTAATGATAACAGAAGAAGTACCAGATTGGAGACTGCTAAAAATCCAATCAATCCATTTGGGACCAAAGCCTCTAGCTATAAACATCTTCCTTAAAAAATTCCAATTGACTCTATCATAGGCTTTTTCAAAATCAAGTTTCAGAAAGATCCCTTCAGAATGTTCTTGATGAATAGAGTGAATAGTTTCTTGCACCACTGCAACACTATCCAAAATAAACCTATCCTTAATGAAACCTGATTGGGAAGAGCCAACCAAACTACCAATAACATTAGCAAGTCTATTTGCTAAAACTTTCATAATAATTTTAAAAATAACATTCAGGAGACTAATAGGTCTGAATTGAGTAACCTTATTGGCCCCTGGACATTTGGGGATGAGAATGATATGAGCATAATTAATTCTAGAGAAATTGAGTGAGTTATCAAAAAGTTCTTGAAAAACCCCAACAATATCCTCTTTAAAGTCATTCCAAAAAAGTTTATAGCAGAAAGTTGGAATGCCATCAGGGCCAGAAGCAGCCTCCAAAGGGAGGCCACAAATAGCTTGATAAATTTCTTCTTCCAAAAAAGGAGCTTCTAAGCTATCCAGATTGATACGTTGAGAGGGAGGGTAGAGTTGATCCCAATTAATGTCTAAGAAGGTTTCCCCAGGATCACCCATAAGCTTTTTATAATAGTTAAAAAATTCTTGATGAATCAAAATAGGGTCAGAAGTGGAAACACCATCTGATTGAATAGAAATAATATGATTCAATCTCTTCCTATGGGATGCATAATTATGAAAGAATCTAGTATTGCCATCTCCCAAAGTGAGCCATCGCACTTTAGCTCTTTGAAACCATTTGATTTTATCAAGTTCTAAAAGATGTAGATAGTCTTTTTTCAAAGCAGATGTAATGTTTCTATCATCAGAGGAGAGAGGATTCTGTTCCTCAAGGATGTCCAAAGAGTCAATTTCTTTTTTCAACAAAAATTTCCTCTCTTTCAATGGACCAAATCTAGATTTAACCTACAGCTTACAACCAGATTTGATATTCTTAATCTTAGCCTGAAGTCTTCTGAGACCAACTTGGCTGTAATCATTAACAAAACTAATACAATTAGAAATCATAGCTTTAAAAGGAGGATCTTCAAGCCAAAATTTCTCAAATTTAAAAGAAAGAGCTTTAGGAGAAGGAGAAGAAGAGGAAAGTATAAGAGGTACATGATCCGAAACAATATTAGGAGAAGCTTGAACAAAAGACAGAGGGAAGTCAGAATTCCAATCACAGGAGACCAGAAATCTATCAAGTTTTGCAAAACTAGGAACTAATCTCTTGTTAGACCACGTGAACTGTCTCCCTGAAATAGGATAATCCACAAGATGAAGGAAATTAATAACATTGTTGAAGTTATCAGAATCAGATCTATAGTGAGAATAGCTACTTCGTTCAGAGATAAAACGAACAACATTAAAATCACCCCCAAAAATGACCCATCCATTCATAACAGACTGCCACTGTTCAAATTCCTCCCAAAACTCTTCTTTGAGCGATTGTATACAAGGGCCATAAACAGATATAAAGAGAAGTGAATAATTGAAAGCAAAACAATATAATTCCCCAGCAAGAAAAAATCTCTTTTTGACAACCTTTAGAACATTTGAATAAATGATCTTTGAAACCAATAAGCATACCACCAGAAGCGCCCTCAGAATTAAGGGAGACCCACTCAGTAATAATAGAGCCCCCCTAAAGATCTAAACAGAGAAGGAGAAGGAGAAGGTAATTTCGATTCTTGAATGGCAATAATATCAGACTGAGAAGACACAATAAAATCAAAAACAGCTAATCGTTTATCCTCACTACCTAAACCTCGGACATTCCAAGTTGATATAATTATTTATAACATTGAGAACCCCCTCTACTAATTTCTAAAGCCACAATTTTATTAAAATCTTCCTTAGTAAAATTAACCAAACCAGCACAAGAAGTAAAATTATCTAAGTAATCAGGAGTAAAAGAATCAAAATGATATCTAAAAATGGAACCAAGGCCAGTACCTTCAGAGGGGGATGTAACCACAGGAGCTGGAATCTCAAGGTTTCTGATCTTAGCAATTAAAGCAGCCTTTTGAAGGATAGGTTGATCACCATCAAGTCTTTGTTCAACCCTCAGACTCCTTCTGATGGGTCCCTCATAAGTAGAAGATTGTTTCCTCTTTTTATAAACTTTAGAACAGGAACCAACACATTTTTGAAGAAAATTAGGATCAAAGTTTTCAGAAGGAACAGCATCAGAGTCAGGATAACAAACAGCCAAAGGTATAGGGGTATCAATCACATCCTCAACAAAAGGATCAGAATCCGAAGTGTTCACAACAGGACTATTAAGATGATCATCAACATCATCAGATTCAACCGTAGGACTAACATCATTATCATCAGAATCATCAAAGTTAGACACACAAAGGGAATAACCACACAAAATATTATCAGCAGAGTTAGAAACAGGGTCATCAATATAAAACTTAGGGGTAGAAAACTGAGGAACAGCAAGATAAAAGGATGGGAGGTAAAAATTAGGACAGGAAGAAATATTGTTAAAAAGAAAGTCCACAGCAACAGAAGGAGATAATCCATACACAAGGGAATTAAAAAGATCTTTCCAAATAGAATCCAAAGGGAGAGAACGTTTAAGGACAAGAGAAGCTCTCAAATGGGATTCTAAAGCCAACATACCAGACTCATTATCAGAAAATTTCACCATAGCATTCTTAGGAAGGGACGGCAAACTATCTTGATAAGATTCAGCAATAGGAACCAAGGACAAAGAAGGATCAGGAAGATCAATAATAACCCCTTCCTCAGGAGAAACTTTTCATACCAGCTACACTTATTTTTTGAACTTGTTGTTTTTTTGTTGCCTAACACTGCTCCATACATCATTGTTGGTCTAAAAATTGTCATATAAAAAATTTCTTTAACTTTAAAGTTGTACGTTTGTCACACAAAACACCACTAGCGCTTCTCCACTTAAATCATCTTCCACTGGCGCTTGGATCTTATGTATAACTTCTTCACAAATCTCATGTATAATTTAGCATAAATATTGGAAACGGTCTCTTAGGTAGCTCTTGATCATCAAGCTTCACTAGCTCCTCATTTGTGTTCCTAATTCACTAAAATTACACTCCATATACTATGTTTTAGTTATGCTTATTCTAAAGCCTCTAGTTTTTAAAGTTTCTCTCCACAATTCGAATTTAGTATTGATTCCTGCACTAGTCGCGTCCGCTAACACGTCATCGGCAAAAAGCATTCATCAAGACACCTCATCTTGTATTCCTCGCATCAGTTCATTCATAACCAAAGCAAAGAGTTAGGGGCTTAAAGCTAAATCTTGGTGTAAATCTACTGTAATAGGGTATTCACTACTCTCTCCTGTGGTTGTTCTAATTGTAGTCATTGCTCATTCATACATATCCTTAATCACTTTAATATACTGAATAGTTACTCTTTTGTTATTTAATCCGGACCATACATTGTCTCTAGGGACTTTATCATATGTTTTTCTAGATCTATAAACACCATATGTAGATCTTTCTTATTCTCCTTATATTTTTTCATAAGTCCCCTCAATTCATAAATTGCTTTCATTGTTGACCTAGGCATAAATTCAAACTGATTCTCACTCACTATTGTTTCTAGTCTCATTCTATGTTCGATCACTCTCCTAAAGTTTCATCGTATGACTCATTAATTTAATATCTCGGTAGTTGGAACAATTTTGTATATCTCCTTTATTTTTATATATAGGTACTAAAATAATCTTCCTCCATTCATCATGTATTTTCTTGGTCCTCAAAATCTCATTAAACAATCTTGTTAGCTAGCCCATTCTTACATCTCCAAGACACTTTCAAACTTCAATGAGTTATACCATCCGGTCCTAAAGCTTTTTCTATTTTCATTCTTCTTAAAGCATTTCGAACCTCTGAGATTTTAATTCTACGAGAAAACATATGCTCTCGACTCTCCCTCGATTCTTATTTATTTAAGTTGCCCACAACATTTTCATTTAATAACTTCTCAAAGTAACTTCGCCATCTTCCTTAATTTTCTCATCTTTTACCAAGACTTTTGAATTTTCGCTCTTAATACACCTAATTGTATCCAAATCTTTTCTTTCTATCCCTTTGTTTAGTAAGTTTATAGATGTTATTTTTTTTTTCTCTTGTTCCTAATTTTGTGTATAAATCATCGTAAGCTTTTCATTTTGCATCTTACTGCTTTCTTAACTTCTTTTTTAACAGTCTTATGTCTTCAAATTCTCCTTATTTCTACTATTTTATCATATTTTGAAGGTTGATCTTTTTTTCTCGCAATATTTTAGACTTCTTGCCACCAACATGTTTGTTTAGTTTGCATCATTCTACCTTTAGTTTATCCAAGTACATCCTTTGAGATTTCTCTTATGCACGTAGCCATTTTAGTCTACATCATATTTGTCTTCCCTTCTCAATTCCATGTTGCTTCTTTAAGGACTTTTACATCTAAAAACCTCTAGTTTCTTTTCCTTCAAGTTCCACCACCTAGTTCTTGAGCCCCTATTCTTTTTCCTCACACGTGTGTTTTCCGGTCTTAACATCTAACACTATTAATCTCTGTTGTTGTACGACTTTACATTCTTTACACGTCAAACGATCCACCTTCCTACTAATGAAAAAGTTAATTTGGCTCCTGTTTGCCCCTACCTTTAAAAGTTATGAAATCAAATGTTCATCCCCCTTCCTAAAATAAGTATTTGCTAATATAACATCATACGACACCGCAAAATTCAAGAGAGCCTCTCCACCATCGTTCTTATGTCTAAATCCATGTCCTTCATGCACCTTCTCATATCTCATGTTCTCTTCTACATGTCCATTGAAATCACATCCTATAAAAAATTTCTCACCTAAGGGTGCTTCTTGAATTATCTCATCAATATCTTTCCAAAATTGATTTGAAGCTTGTGCAGCTAATCCTATTTAGGGTGCATATTGCATAGACACTAATGATATTAATTATGTTTTTCCCTGTTGCAAGCTTAATTTGTATTATTTTATCTCCTTTCCTATTAACACCTATTACATCGCCTTTGAATTTCTCTACTAATGTTTCTATTCCATTTCTATTTCTAATTTTACCGGTATAATATAATTTAAAACCATCTCTTTCTCTCTCTCCCCAATTCACTTTGTTTCTTGTAAACAAACTATATTAATATTTATTCTTATCATGGTATCTACTAATTCTGTGTTTTCCTTTCAATGTTCCTATATTCCATGTTGCTAACCTAAGTTTACTATACTGGACTTGATTCTTTACACGCACATGTCTAGATTGGTGCAGAAACTCTTGCCCATTTTTCACCGCACCCGGGCGTCGGTGCGACGCCCTTTGCACATTTTTCGAAGCACCCGAAGGCAGACACAATGCAACGCTTTTAGGAAATGCCCTAGCATTTGCACATATATTTGTAGGAATCATGTTCATGGGATTTGACAGGTTTTACGCTGGTTGTCAACCATCTAACGCAAACCCTCCCCCTGTTTAAGGCTGGAGTCCTAGCTTGGGACAGGTAATGGCAGATTTAATAATAATAATAATAATAATAATGATGATGATGAGATGATAATATGACGATGATATTATTATTATTATTATTATTATTATTATTATTATTATTATTACCAGTTGAGGGCAGTTTTAAAATGAAATTTTGGTGGGTCAAACTGGAAAAAGTCGAGGGTTTTCTTATTATTATTAATTTAGCGAGTTGGGGATAGTTAATTTAAAAAGCTCCGTAGCTGAGTGTTTTTTTAGATTTTGCGTGGCTCCAATCGAGGATATAAGCAGTGAGTGTGTACAATGCAGAAGAGACGAATCAATTAGGAAGAGGGATATGGTTTTAGTAATTGATCTAGGAGATCATAGTTGTAGAGACAACCACTAGTATAGTTGGAGGAAGAAAGTAAGTTCAATTGGTCGTGTAAAGTATAGAGACTGAAAAGAATACTTTATTGAGTTATCTATTACTGAATACATTGCCTCTTATATATAGAATAGTAAAAAGAGCAATCTAAGTTTTATTTTAGATGTGGGCCTAATATTAAGACTATAACAGCCCCCCTCAAGCTGGTGTGTAGATATTGTCAAAGCCAAGCTTGGTGAAGAAAGTTTAAAAAATCTTAGAAGGTAGTGCTTTAGTTAGGATATCAACAAGTTGTTCACCGGACCGGACATATGAAAATGAGAACTTTCTTCTCCAACTCATCACGAACGAAGTGACAATCGATCTCGATGTGTTTTGTGTGCTCATGAAATACCGATTTTCAGAAATATGTATAACAATTGGGTTATCACAATACAGTGCAACTGAAGATGATACTGGGATTGCCAAGTCTCGAAGGAGAGATTTGAGCCATTAAACTTCAGAGACCAAATACCTACTAACTCGGTATTCAGATTCTGCACCTGATTTAGCTACCACATGTTGCTTTTACTTTTCCAAGATATCAGATATCCTCAAAAAAATACAAAGTATCCACTAGTTGAGCGCACCTATCATCAACTGAACCTACCCAGTCAGCATCAGAATATCCTCGTAAATAGTCACCTGGTCTGAATAAAAGTCCTTGCCATGTGGTTTTCTTAAGATAGGAAAGAATGTGAACAACTGCTTCCCAATGAGTGATGGTCGGTGCATGCATAAACTGGCTGACTCGACTAACTGCAAAATGCAGTATCTGGCGTAGTCACTGAGAGATATGTGTTTGCCAACCAGTATGTGATATATCGTTCTGGATCAGAGAATGATGCATCATTAGAGAAAGAAGACAACTTAATATTGGGATCCATAGGTGTCACTGAGGCGACACCCCACATTCTTCTCAGTAAGAATATCATGGACATACTTTCTTTGAGAAAGAAATATATCATCTTTTTTGCGCGCAACCTCAATGCCAAGGAAGTATTGAAACGGACCAAGATCCTTTGTTTGAAATGTTTGAGCTAACCGCTGCTTGATGTCTGCAATACCTTGCGAATCACTGCCCGTGATAATGATATCATCAACATAGATTAACAAAATGACAATCCCTTTACTTCCTTTCTTTGTGAAGAGAATGACCTGCCTTACTTCTTCAGAACCCATAAGAGTATATTTCAAACCAAGACAGTTAAAATTGGTTTTTGGAACTAATCGGTCTAAGAGCGATTAGTGAGTAATCGGTTAATCAGAAAATAATTGGGGATTAAATCGGAAAAATTGTTATTTTATAATTAAAAAAAGATATATATCCTCATTATGTAGCAACCCTAAAACATAAAATAAAACTATTATGAGATTATCAAATAGGAACATATAGTTATAGAAAAAAAGAAGAGTATTTGGTTGGAGCTGAGTTTGAATTCTGGATGTGGGTCTGGTCCGGTTTGCTGGTCGGTTCCATCAATAAAAAACAATCGGGGAGGAGCAGTGCGTGCAACAAGAGGTGCAGATGCTGGCCGGGTCAAGTATGTGGCGATACAGGGGGGCAATGGTTGGTCGGGTTTAGGTTTGCTCGAGGAAGAAGAAGAGAATCAGTTTGGGTTTGGGTTTGAAGATAATTAGTTTCAGTTTGGGTTTGCATGAGGAAGAAGAGAGCGGCGATATGTCGGGTTTGGTTTGCACGAGGACCAGAAGAGGTTTGAATTTTGAATTTGTATTTTGGATTGGGGTCGGACTGAGCTCAAATAATGCAAATGAGCATGAAAATTACAGGAGATTTAATCGGTTAATCGAGCACTTAAAATCGGCTGATTAACCACTAATCGACCGATTATTTCCGATTAAATCGCTAACTATTGAAATATTATAAATCGCTAAAAAAATAATTGCTTAGCCTCCGATTAGCGATTAATCGAAGATTAATCGTGCGTAATCGGGGATTTTAATTGCTTAGTTTCAAACCAAGCTCGAGGAGACTGTTTGAGGCCATAAAGAGACTTTTTGAACTAACATACCAGATTCTCTCCCATGTCGCTCAAAACCAGGAGGTTGCTGTATATGCACCACCACTTTCCAGTCTCCATTTAGAAATGTAATCTTGGCATCACGCTGATGGAGGGGCGAAGAACAATTTGATGCAAGAGAGATAAGGACACGTACAGAAGTGAGTTTTGCAACCGGGAAAAAGGTCTCTGCATAGTCAACCCCAAGTTTCTGTGAATAACCGTTAGCAACAAGGCGAGTTTTGAGGCGGTCAACTATGCCATTAGGATTATGTTTGACTGTGAATACCCATTTACAACCAATTGTTTTACCATCCACAGGGAGACGAACCAATTGTCAAGTACCATTTTGCTGAAAAGCATGCATTTCCTCATTCATGGTTGCTGCCCAATCAGGGTGCTTGAGTGCTTCATGAACATTGTTAGGAATAAAGATGGAATCCAAGGAAGAAGTAAAAGCTCGAAAAGATCTGTTCTGTTTAGAAATGGAAACAAACTGGTCTATAGGATAGTGAGCACAAGAACATTTAGTCTTACAGTGAGCAATTAGTAAATCTTCTATGTTAGAGATATTACCGATAGAAGTGGTTGACACTGGTTGAACAACCGAGGGAACATCTTAGATGGTCGAGCCTGAACGAATCTTTAGGTCTTCTGACGTAAACCTGAAGTGGCGGAGGCGATGGTCACCATCCCCCCTACCGCCACCATCACCTTCACCACTTCACGTTTATGTCAGAAGACGTAAGACTCGTTCAGACTCGACCATCTAAGATATACACTTGGTTGTTCAGTCAGTGTCAATCAAATATTTCTATTGGTAATATTCCTAATACAGATGATTTACCTATTGTCCATTTTGTTTATTTTTCTAAATTGAACAGATCTTTTTGACCCTTTACTTCTTCCTTGGATTCCATCTCTATTCTTAACAATGTTCATGAAGCACTTGAGCACCCTGGTTGGACAACAGCCATGAATGAGGAAATGCATGCACTTCAGCAGAATGATACTTGGCAGTTGGTTCGCCTCCATGTGGGTGGTAAAACAGTTGGTTGTAAATGGGTATTCATTGTCAAACATAATCCTGATGGCACAGTTGACCATCTCAAAGCTCGCCTTGTTGCTAATGGCTATTCACAGGAATTTGGGGTCGACTATGCTGAAACCTTTTCTCCGGTTGCAAAACTCACTTCTGTACGTGTTTTTATCTCTCTTGCATCAAATTGTTCTTGGCCCCTTCATCAGCTTGATGTCAAGAATGCATTTCTTAATGGAGACTTGAAAGATGTGGTGTATATATGCAACAACCTCCTAGTTTTGAGGGACAGGGGGAGAATCTTATATGTTCGCTAAAAAAGTTTCTTATGGCCTCAAACAGTCTCCATGAGCTTGGTTTGAGAAGTTTAGCAAAACTGTGTGCTTTTATGGGTTCTCAGGAAGGAAAGCAAACCATTCTCTCTTCATAAAGAGAGGAAGCAAAGATATTGTTATTCTGTTAGTCTATGTTGATGATATCATTATCACAGGTAGTGATTCTCAAGGTATTGCAGACATCAAGCAGCGGTTAGCTCAAACCTTTCAAACAATGGATCTTGGTCTGCTTCGATATTTTCCTTGGCATTAAGGTTGCACGCACAAAGGATGATTTTCTTTCTCAAAGAAAAATGTCATTGATATTCTTACCGAGACATGAATGTTGGGATGTCGCCCCAGTGACACCTATGGATCACAATATTAATCGTTCTCTGATCCAGGACGATATCACATGCTTGTTGGTAAACTCATATCTTCCAGTGACTAGGCCAGATATTGTCTTTGCAATTAGTCGAGTCAGTCAGTTTATGCATGCGCCGATTATCACTCGTTGGAAAGCAGTGGTTCATATTCTTCGCTATCTTAAGAAACCAGAGCAAGGACTTCTTCTCAGGCCTAGTAAATTTATTTTTTTACTAGGATATTCTGATGCTGACTGAGCAGGGTCAATTGGTGATAGGCGATCTACTAGTGGATACTTTGTGCTTATTGGAGGAAATCTGTTATCTTGAAAAACAAGAAGCAACCTGTTGTAGCTAAATCAAGTGCAGAATCTAAATACCGAGCCATTGGGCATTTGGTTTCTGAAGTTGTATGGATCAAATCTCTCCTTCGAGACTTGACAATTTCAGTATCTTCTCTAGTTCCATTGTATTGTGATAACCAAGCTGCTATGCATATTTATGAAAATCCAGTGTTTCATGAGCTCACAAAATACACTGAGGTCGATTGTCACTTCGTTCGTGTTGAGTTGGAGAAGAAAGTGATCTCATTTTTATATGTCCGGTTCGGTGAACAACTTGCTGATATTCTTACTAAAGCATTACCTCCTAAGCTCTTTCAAACTTTCTTGGGCAAGCTTGGCTTTGACAAAATCTACGCACTAGTTTGAGGGGGAGTGTTAAAGTAGTCTTAGTTTTAGTCCCACATCTGAAATGAACTTAGAATTAAGCTTTGTACTCTCCTATACATAGGAGACGGTGTATTTAGTTATGAGTATCCCAATAAAGTATTCTTTTCTGTTTCTATACTATACCTTTAACGACCTCTATGGAATTACGGTCCAAGTGTCCATTTTATGGAACATATAATGGCAGAGACCCAAACTAAACACATTTCTGTAACTTTTGAAAATAGGCACACTGCATGAAATTCTTATCATTTGCACTCTACTTTTCAGGTTGTGGACACGCAAAGAGAAGGAAATCGCTGTTGTTACTCATAGTGGATTTTTGTACCATACCTTGCAACGGTTTGCAACTGGCTGCCATCCTTCTATCAAAGATGAAATTAGCAAACAGTAAGCAATAAAATTATTACTGCCAAACTATTTATTCGGTTCTAGATGAGTATTAACAGTTAAGTAAATACAATTGGTTGTTTGTGGTGGTGTCTTTTCGTTCAAACACTTGTTTCTTTTCATTATAGTTAGTGAGGATAGCATTCCTTGTATTTAACTTTATTTGTTGACTCTCCTAATTATAACTATCATTTCTCTAAGAATAAATAATGGTACTTTTTTAGTAAATAATTGTTTCTTGGTTTTTGGTTAATGCCACGAGAAATGATTGTTGCTTTATCTGGATCACTGTAAGATAATATTGGGTGGATTGATACAACAGACTGGAAATGGTAAAAGATGGTATGGTAAGTTGGGTAAGATCAGTCCTCACAAATTTAAAATTTATTGGATATCTATTACTTTCAAAATTTAATTATGGATCAGATTTTAGTTATAACTGTCATCATTCTTAAAAATCAACAAATTTCGTCCAAATTTAAAGTTCCCTCCACAATTAGCGTGCCAGTGATTCTTTGTATCATGCAAACTGTTGTAAGATGATGATAACATGACAGTGAGTTCTAGGTAAGAAGTCCTGGCTTGCTGTGCATTGATCATTGGTGCAGAGATATGGTTTGATTAACATTATGCTTACTAGTTGCATGGGTTGGCAAAGCTTACCAGGGCTGTCATTTAGGTGATTTCTGTAAGAGAGAAAGAAACTCGTTTGGTGCTGCATAACTTGAAGATGGTACAAAAGGAGGCATAAAGGCTGGTACACGGGAAAATGATGGAAGAGATGTCATCCGATCAACCACAGCATTGGTGATTCAAAGTGGAATGGAACTTCTCTCAAGTCTCAATATTATGAGTTGGGCGAATCTGGTTACAGGGTAGTGTTGCTACTTACTATAAGAAGTAACAGGATGTGCATGATAATGTGCATAGAAAAGAAACAGCGCATCTTCGTGTTTGTCATTCTAATTCGTGCAGAGAAAGCAGAATTGGATTTATAAAGCACTGAATGTGGAGGTAGAGAAGGTGTCAACATGTGCTTGTCTCAGGGACATGGCTTGGAATAGTGGGTCATTTCTTTTTTTTATTTATATCATGCAAAACATGAATTGTTACAATAACTAAGCATTTATACTAATACTTCTGACCTGCACTTGCACCTCAACCTTATGAAACAAATGAAGAGTCTGGTTAGATCATGTACTGATTTTAACCTGTTATAGAAAGGCTGGGCATAAAATATGCAGTTAATAAGGTTGATGAAGTAGCCACTAATGAATGCTAAGCGTGAAGGGCTCCTGAGCAACAATAATAATGTACTGATTTTAACCTGTTATAGAAAGACACTCTTCACCTTTACCATGATTTATTGTCGTGAATATTAGTACGTAGTTACCTTTTTTCAAAAAAATTATATTGGTAGTTACCCTTCTTTCTGAATATTACTTACTTTAGGATTTGCGTCCTCTATATTTTGGAAGATTCTTTCCTTTCATTGGTTCATGTGCTAATCTTATTCTTTAAATGTTTATTCAGCTTCGCCAACTGTGAGCTTCGTTCAATGGTGTTGATCGATAGAAAGTGAGTTTTAATAATTTTAACTTAACATTTCTTACCAATTTTTTTTTTAATTTTAAATTTCCCCTAATTATGATGCATATACCACAACCTGCAGTGTAATTGGGTCAGATCCTCCCATTAGCAACTACCCAGGAAAGATCCCCAAAGGACCTGATCTCCCAAGCGATGTTACCAGTGAGAAGCATCCCGAGGAGAAGCATAGTGTGAACTAAATTTTGGAATATTACTCATGATTACTCTGCATTTACAAGCTTTTGGTCATTTGATAGAGCATGCTGCTGCAGAACTTTGGGATCATTTTTTAAATCCAATTTACTCATGATATTTCTGTTATAAATGTCTCCTATGAGTTTATCTGTATACGTTTATGTATGCATATCCTTTTTGTGGTGTACAAGTGAGCTTTTTATCGCTGAAGCTCAGTGTTCGCAGAAAAGAAACACCCAGCATTTACTGTGATGCATTTGCTACTAACGGATGCTCTACTTTTCATTTTCCCCAACTATTATAGCACCTGTTCTGCAAGTACTTAACCTTTATTTTTACTACCATTGATTATATTAGCCTAATTTTATTTTGAAATGCGATTCTCTTGGTGGGGAAATGTGCAGTGCACATAAAGCTGACTAATGAACTATTGGTGTCATGAACTCTTTTTAGAGTTATGATAATAGCTGGTGGAATGTTGCACAATCCTTACTGTGCTAAACAGCGGAAGTGCAGAGCGGTTGGATCATCTGTTGCATCTTCACCCATGCAAAATCTGCTAATTGCAAACTCAGTGTAGTGTAGAAATGTTCAACTCTGCTTAAGCTTTCGGAAATATAATTTTCGAGCCAAAATGATGATGGTCAACAAGGCAATTCTGTCAACTTTAGTGAGATTCATTACTATCAGATGATGACTACACCTTATGGAAATCAGATTCCGAGATAGATAACTGGAGAAACTGGACTTGCCCATATGCCCATATAAGATATTCATGGAGCATCTATTATGGTGATTATGATATGTTTAATCCGTAAAACTCGTAATTCAGAACAACGCAAACTGCAGTTGGTGCCTTTGTTGGAGGTGGGACATGGTGGTGCCGAAACTCAACTCCAGCCCATTACAAAGCACAATGTATTTATTTTTATTTCAGTCCAATAAAAATAAAAGCCCACTCCATTTATCTAAATCCAAGACAATGGAAGTTTCTCAACAAATGTGGAAGGAAGATGTTTAAGAGAAAATTAGAAGGATGTAGAAATAAGATTTTTTAGGAGAAGTGTGTAGAATGTGGTAATAATGTATGGTTAGGATTATTTTTTAATTTTATATTTGTATGGTGTAGATTGAATGGAGTAGACTATAAATACCCTCTCTTGCATTTAGTTTAGGAGATCCTCCAAAAAAAAAAAAAATTAAGTCTTATTCTTAGTTTGAGTGTGGAGTCTTGAGTGTGAATTGCGAGTTTTCTTTTGAGTGTTTGTATTATTCTTCAAATTGTGAGTGATCTTTGAAAAGTATTGTAGTGTCTTTTATTGTGGGTATAATACAAGTAATTTATTTGTTTGGGTCCAAATATTAGTAAGTTTAGAGTTGTACACTATAAATTTGACTCAACAATTGGTATCAGAGCGGGACGGTCATGGATCGTTCTTGGTGGAGCTATCTTGAGTCATGAGGAGTTTGGTACCCTGCAAGTTTGTTAGTCAAGCTTGTTTGGTGTAGTCGAAGTCTTACTGGCATAATGGGTGACCTTCAAGTAGTTGGAGGAATCAAGAAGCTCAACAACAAAAACTACATGTCACGCTCCGCTTCCCAAAATACGGAATACGAGTACGTAACGTAGGCCCACTTAATGATGTAAACACCATCCACAAGCTGTACTAGTCTAACTCAACAATATGAAATAACAATCACAACCACGCAAGGAGATATAATCACATAAACAAGATCAACTACAATAATAAATAAAATAATCCAAATAATAATATTCAACATCTGGGATAAAAACAAACTTCGGGTCATAAAAGCCAAAAAACAAAGTATAATATGAAGACATTGTTCAAAAGAAATAAATCTAGCAATAAAGTAAATTAAGTAGCGCAATCTTTGGTTCCATCTCCTAGAATCGTTGCTCACCAATTCCTTATGGCATTGTTCCTCTAGTACCTGTAAATTCTTGATCTAAAAAGAGAGAAAATAATGTCCTTAGAGCAGGTCATGAACAACAGTAGAGAAAGCAGGGAATAATATGAACATGGTATATCAAAAGCAAAGGGACGGGATCAAAGTCAATAGCAAAATTCAATGAATGACAATAGTGTCAAGGGTCTATGTTTAATCATGCATTTAATTAATAGTTTCAATTCAAGTCCAATGTTGGTGACGGTATACGGGATCAAGTATGAAATGTCAAGTGCAGGTTATTAATCATTTTATTAACCTATCTAGTGCACGTACTACTGCGTCCCATTCCACAGGTTCGGCGCAAGCACACGACGAACGCTTTAGACGGATGGTGAATTCACGGTTCGTGTACTCGGCCCAGTAATCAGTGATCAATGTTTAAGGATAGTGATTGTCAAGCAGTATTTTATGGCCATCAGTCAGTACAAGTCAAGCAGTAGGGCTCGACCGAGTACAGTTTCCGATTGTTCACCACCAAGTCATCCCATAATACCCCAGCTTGTTATCATTTTATTTCATCCTATGTGAGCATGCAAGAAGGTGTCAATGTTGTATCATTCTAGGTGTGACTAATTCTACTTGTTACAGACAACACAAGAGGCAAAGATATTAAATTAACACAAATCACACAATCTGGACAGTATGACGTTGCTGTACAAAAAGATAGAATACCGTTACTACAGAAAAGCAAATCTGGATCCGTCAGAAATTCTAGAAACTGGACTCTCTACCAGTTCCAGCGAATATATATACGACATATAAAATTTACAGAAACTAGGGTGAAAATCCTATCAGGCAGCAAGTTGTAAATTGTGTTCACATATATGTTTTAGGTCAGAAAACTCATTAATTAAATCTACAAAAATTTAGGGTAGTTCCTACACATGTCTAGTCTCAGCCAAATTTATTTGATATTTTTATTTTACTGTTAACATGTTCAATTTAATTATGAAATAGAATGATACGTATGAATTTGTAAATCTGAAAATTCAGACCTAGCAATACCAAAGTACTGATATCTAACAGATTATACATCTGAATTCAAATCCGTCAAAAGTTCTGAAAAATAGATTCATGGGGATATAATTCATGTTTAGAAAGTTATTTCAAATTACAAAAGCAACATGGTCGAAAATCTGATACATAAAGGAACAAACAGAAGGCCAGAATTTAATTTGATATGAATAGGCAACAACTTAATCATTCAACCATATAGTTCATGCTAATTAATAATCAAAGTGATGCTAGATGTTTAACATGCATAATTCCAGTTTTAAGATGCAATTTCACAGGCATGGTAATTAATTCATTAAATCAAATTCGATCGACATATTCAATTCATCAAACAATTCTAAAACATGGATCTAGTTATTTTTCATGTAAACGTGCATATGCAATGTACAAGAGTGACTAGGTTTTAAATCAAAGATGTAGGCACGATGTAAAACATATATTGGGTTAGCTCGTGTAAACCCTCAATATACTTAACGGAATTCAAATTGCAGTACGATTAAAAAAGGGTTTCGATCTACTTGCAGAGATCAAAGAATCTTGAACAAAACAATAAACTAGTTCAAGAAGAGACTTGCCTTTTATATGAGAGATTCAAATATTTAGAATATCGGGATGAGAATTTCGGGTGATGAACCACGAACACGGAAATACGTGCGAGCTACGTACAAAACAACAAAACAACGAACACCGAACACAGCCCCAATCACAACGGCCAAGCAATCACACAGCCGCAGCCCTTGCTCAAACCTTTTTGACTTCTTCACTTCGTTTTATACAATCTCTGGAGCATAGCAAGATAATTGTGTAAATTTCGTCTCGTACTCCCGAACTGGCATACCTCCTTACCTCAAGTTGAGGAATTCCATAGCCTTCTGTTCCTGAACATCGAGAGGGAAATAGTGCTATCTAAACTCCCCGAGAAAGTCCTCCCATGCTATAGGCCCATCTCCCATGCCGCGTTTGATGGATTGCCACCAAACACCTGCATCCTTCTCCAAAAAGATGGTTGCTAGCTTGACCTTGCTTTCCTCAGGAGTCTCCAATACTTCGAAGTCGATCTCTACTTGTCATATCCAGTCAGCGGCGGTGGGATTTGCTTGGACTTCAAATACTGGGGGTTTCATTGTAAGCCCTATTTTCAGATTTTATTGTATTTTGTTTCTTTTGATTATTGTATTTGGATTCATGTGTCATAGTGTATTTTGTCTTTTCTTGGGTCCTTTTGTTCTCTCTTGATCGATCGGTTTTTTTTGGTTGGATTCTGTTCTTTGCAAATTTTGCTCTTTTTATTTTGAGTTTGATTTGTTTTCCTTTGTGTTCGTCTCGTCTCATTGCATTCATTTTTCTCTTTTTGGAGCCAAAACCAATATCCAGAACCCACATAATCTCAACCCAAAACCAAATTTCTTGATCCCTATAAATACCCTATTAATTAACCCTAATAACCTATTTTTTCTCTCTCTTCCGCCGTTTCTCTCTCCCTACACCCTACTTTCTTTCTTCTCTGTTTCTTCACAAACCCAACCGCAACCTTAAACCCTATACCCCCGTTGCTTCACCGATCGACTTCCACCGTCTCCACCATCACCCTCGTCCCCATGATCCTCACCGTCTCCACAGTCGTCATCCCCCAATGTCCTCGCCATCACCGATTGAAACCCATCCACCGAAGCCTTCACCATTGCTGTAACCTCTCACCGTCGCCCTAACCCATCTTCGTGCACCTCCCCATTGCCCTCGTCGTCCGTCGCCGCTCCACCGAGACCCCCTAGCATCGCCGTCGAGTCCCCGAGATCATCGTGCACCGTCGTCCTCTATTTCGACTGCAAAACAGAGCTTTTTACTCGTCGGAGTTGTCGTTGCCACCATCGCTACCTGACCGTGGTGCCGTCGCCTTTGCCGTGGTCCCGTCGTCGTGCCGCCAGCTGTTGCAGTCGTCGCGCCGCTTCGCCACGCCGTTCTCTCTCTCTCCGATCGGAAGGTTGAACACGAAATCCTATTAGTGGGATTTGATGTTCCGTGTTCTGGGCACTTTGGATCGGATTCGCTGTTGTGTGTTTGGATCGGATCCGGTGTGGAGTTTAGGTGCTGAGCTGCTGTTGTTGCTTTGTTTGCTTGGAGTTCTTCGCACGATCTTCGCACGTGCTTCTTTGGGAGTTTGTCCGGGATTCTGATCCTGTTATTCTTATTAATTGTATCTGCAATATAACAGGAAAGTCTCCTCTTGAACTAATTTGTTCTTTTGTTCACATTTATTTGATCTCCTGTAAGTAGATCCGTCCATTTTGTTATCAAATTACCTTCGACAATTTCGTTAAGATTATCGAGGGTTTACACGAGCTAACCCGACATAATCTTAACATCGTGCTATCTCTTTGATCTAAAACCTAGTTTCCATTGTTTCATGCATATGTACATTTAAATAACTAGATTCAAGCATAGGACTACTTGATAAATTGGACATATTGAATTGAACGTGCTAGATTGAGTTTGACTGATGAATACTACCATGCCTGTGATAATTGTATCTTAAACCTTAGAAATTGCATGTTGATACCTAGGATTCACTTGATTACCAATTTGCATGCTATATGTGATCATATGAATAATTTATTTGCGTATTCATGTTAAGACAATTTCTGGACTGCTAGTTACTTCATTTTGTAATTGATTTTCGTCCATGTTAATGTCATAATTTGAATTTCCTTTACAAACATGAATTTTTAGCCTCTAATGTCTAGTTTAACATCCTTTTGACGGATTTAAGTTCCGCTGTGTCATTTGCTAGATATTAACATTTTAGTACATCCATGTTAGAAATTTTAAATTCATAATTTTATGCATACCCTACTGTTCTATATTTTATTTGACCCTGTTAGCAGCAAAAGAAAAATCTGAAATAAATTAGGCTGGACCTAGACATGCATAGGTATCCAGCAGAATTTTCATATATTTTGTTAATGAGTTCTCTGATCTAAAATAATTAGTTGAACACAACCTACTGCATGCTACCTGAACATAAAACCTAAATAGAATAGAGTTTTCACCCTAGTTCCTATATCTTTTATATGCCTTAATTATACTCGTTGGAACCGTGTGGATGTCTACTTTCTAGGCCTTCCAGCAGATTTAGATTTTCTATTTTGTAGTGAATGTAATCTATATTTCAGTACAGCAAGGTCATGCTGTCCTGATTTTGTGAAATGTGTTTATATGTTGAGTTTGCCTCATGCTTTGACTGTAATGCTTAGAATTAGTCATTAGTCACACATAGTAATATACAATATTGAAACCCTCTTGCATGCTCACAAAGGTTGGAAATAAATTAATAAAAAGCCAGGGTATCATAGGTAGACTTGCTAGTGAACGATCGGAAACTGTACTCGGTCGGGCCCTACTGCCTGATTTGTACCGACCCGTACTGATGGACATAAAGCACTGCCCGATAATTACTGTCCCTGAACATGAAATACTAATTACTAGGCCGAGTACACGGACCGAGGGCTCATCATCAGTCTCAAGCGTACACTATGTGTTTGCGCCGAACCTATGGAATGGGACGTAGTAGTACGTGCACTAGATAGACTAGTAAAATACTTAATAACCTGCATTTCCTGCTTGATCCTGACATCACTCATTACATGCGTGATTTACTGTAGACCTTTGATAATATTACCTGCTCTTTGCTTTGTTCTTTGTCTTTGACCACGTCCTTATTTCTTGATATTCATGCTTTCCTTTATCCCTTGTTTTCTCTACTTGCCGTCCACGACTTGCTCTAAGGACACTCTTTTCTTTCTTTTTAGATCAAGATTTTACAGGTGCTGAAGGATCTATTCCTGAAGGAATTGGTGAGCAACATTTCTAAAGATGGATCCAGTCCCCACTGCTTAGTTTTATTTGTTGCTAATTTTATTTCTTGAATATTATTATGATTTGTACTCTGTTTTGGGCTTTATGACTCGTAGTTTGTTTTGATCCCAGATGTTGGATATTTATACTGTTGGATTATTTCATTATTATTGAGACTTTATCTTTGATTCATGTGGTTATTTTTCTTGCGTGGTTGTATTTTTGTTGTTCTTATTGCTGAGTTAGTTTGGTACAGCTTATGGATGGTGTTTACATCATTCGCTGGGCCTACGTTACGTACTCGTGTTCCGTATTTTGGGAAGCGGGGCGTGACAGGGCTTTTTAGTGGTATCAGAGCCCAAATTTAATAATATATCAATCAAACATGACTATCTTTTCGAGGGTTGGCTTTGATTGGTATATTAGTCAAGTTTGGCTCTAGCCGGGTTAACTCAGTGATCTGCACGCCACGATAATCACATGAATACCTGTATAATAACCAACATATGATCTGGGTACTGACTATCTTTGATCGTGTTTCAGGCTATGGCTCGTGGGAATTCTTCTTCTCGCTCGGGGGATGGGCAGCCGGACAATGCTGCAATTCTCCAGACGATTCAGCAGATGATGGCTCTTCAGCAGGAGCACAATGCGATGATGAGAGCCACTTTGGCAGCCAATGGGAACGTCACTGGACCTGCACCTGGGCCTCTGCCACCTAGGCCTGGTACGGTAGTGGATTTTATAAAGCTGTACCCGGATAAGTTTTTGGGTACTGAGTCACCGTTGGAGGCTGAGCAGTGGCTTACCCGGATGGAGCAACTGCTAGTCGCCGCTCGTGTTGCTGAGGCGGATTGTGTGGATGTGGTTCACATCAAGCTGGTGGATCTTGCTCATATCTGGTGGCAGGTTGAATCAGAGAGGATGCTACGACCCATTGAGTGAGCCACTTTCTTTGAGAGCTTCATGGCGAAGTTCTTTACCAATGTTACCAAGGCAGAGATGGAGCGACAATTTGTTTTCTTAACTCAGGTCAGCTAGATAATGTTCTTAAATGTCATTTGTTGTTGCTTACTTCACTTGTGATAGTATTTTGAGCATTATCTTAATCAGGAAAACTGTTCTGTGGACGAGTATACTGCAGAGTTTACTCGGCTCAGTCGCTTCGCCCCTACCCTCGTTACCACTGATGAGGCTCGGGCTAATCATTTTCTGTCGGACTTGAGCTTTTCCCTCCAGGACCGTTTGGCTGCTCTTCGGCTTCGTGCTTATTCCGATGTTCTGGATGCGGCTCGGATCCAAGAGCATACTCTTAGCAAATCTAGTGTTCTTCGGAGGACTGTTTCGCACCCCATTGCAGCCCGACCTTCCAGAGGACCTATTCGGAGGCCAGTTCTGCCCCCTCTCGCGAGAGCACAGCCGTACGCACCTGTTGTCCCGAGGAATGTTGGGACTTGTGGCTACTGCCATAAGACTAGGCATTCACAGCGAGACTGCAGGATGGCCAACCAGCAGTGCTTAGTGTGTGGGAGCAGTGAGCATATGGTTCGTGACTGTCCGAGGAGCAGCGTTGCTGTGCCGGTTGCTAGTGCTGCTCAGTTAGGAGCACCGACGCGTGGTCAGGGTAGGCCGCCTCTTCCTCTGCAGAGACAAGTCTTTGATCAGAGGCGTGTGGCTCTTAGAGGAGGTCAGGTTGGTGGTCGTGGTCAGGCTTATAACTTGACAACCGAGGAAGCGGAAGTTGCTGTTGGAGTGGTTGCAGGTATATCACAGTAGTTGTACTTTCTTTTCTTCTTTCAGTTTTCTGAATGTTGTTGTTGTTTTTCCCTCCTTTGTACAATTATTCGTGTATATATCCTGCTAGCACCTTATTCATTGTTTGATCTTCTTCTAGGTGTGATTTTAGTCTTCTCTTTTCCAGCTCATGTGTTGTTTGATTCAGGTCCTACCCACTCTTTTATTTCTTCTCGCTTTATCGATCAGCATGGTTTGGCTTGCGATGCTATGCCCGTAGCTTGGGACATCACCACAGGTGGAGGTGTCGTGGTCTATTCTACGGGTTTGCAAGCAGAGTCCGTTGCTGATTGGTGGTGTGGTCTTCTCGGTGGATTTGATTGTGATTCCCAACTCCGGTTTCGCTGTCATTCTGGGCATGGACTAGTTGGGTGTTTCCTGTGCCGTGATTGATTGCCGGGAGAAGAAGGTGACTTTCAGGCTTTCTGGTCAATCAAAATTTATTTTCCATGCGGATGAGACATCATTAGGGCTGTGTCAAGAACTCGATGAACCCCAAGGTTGTTTCTCTTGCGTCGCTGGGTTCTGATAGGGTTGTTGCACCCTTGGTTGTACGGGACTTCCTTGATGTGTTTCCCGAGGAATTAACCGGTTTGCCGCCAGTCCGAAATGTGGAGTTCAACATCGATGTTCAGCCCGGTACGGCCCCTATTTCCACGAGTCCGTATCGAATGGCACCGGTTGAATTGGCAGAACTGAAGGTGCAAGTTCAGGAGCTGCTTGATAAGAGTTTTGTCAGACCTAGTGGGTCACCATGGGGAACCCCAGTTCTGTTTGTTAGTAAGATGGATGGAAGCCGCAGGCTTTGTATGGACTACAAGGAGTTGAACAATGTTACTGTCAAGAATCGGTATCCATTACCGAGGATTGACGATTTGTTCGACCAACTGGGAGGTGCCTCGGTGTTCTCGAAGTTGGATCTGCGTTCTGGGTACCATCAAGTTAGGGTGAAGTCAGAGGATGTTCCGAAGATGGCTTTCCGAACGAGATATGGGCATTACGAGTTCTTGGTGATGCCTTTCGGAGTGACTAATGCACCGGCTGTGTTCATGAGTTTGATGAACCGTGTGTTTTCGCCGTTCTTGGATCAGTTTGTCGTGGTCTTCATCGACGAAATATTGGTGTACTCGTGAAACCGGGCAGATCATACCGAGCATCTGAGTGTGGTTCTGCAGACTTTGAGGGAGAACCAGCTGTATGGGAAGCTCGATAAGTGCGAGTTCTGGCTGGATCAGGTTGCTTTTCTTGGCCACATTATTTCTGGTGCTGGTGTTTCTGTGGATCCGTCGAAGATTCTACGGTCAAGGATTGGCCTATTCCGAAGTCTGTTTTTGAGGTGCAGAGTTTCCTTGGTTTAGCTGGTTACTATCGGAAGTTCGTTCAGGATTTCTCCAAAATTGCAGGACCCTTGACCAGTTTGACCAGGAAGGAGCAGAAGTTCGTCTGGGATGAAGCTTATGATGGAGCTTTTGCCGAGTTGAAGAGTCGGTTGACGTCAGCGCCTGTGCTGACTGTACTCAAAAGTTCGGGTGGTTTTGTGATCTTTTGTGATGCTTCGGGGAGAGGTTTGGGAGCAATGCTGATGCAGCGAAGCAGGGTTGTCGGTTATGCATCGAGGCAGTTGAGACCTCATGAGAAGAACTATCCTACGCATGATCTGGAGCTTGCAGCTGTGATCTTTTTCTTGAAGTTGTGGAGGCACTATTTGCATGGGGATAGAGTTGAGATTTTTACAGATCACAAGAGCCTCAAGTATGTGTTCACGCAGAAGGAGTTGAACATGAGGTAGAGGAGATGGCTGGAATTGATGGTAGACTTTGACATCAATTTGCAGTATCACCTGGGCAGAGTAAATTCGGTGCCGGATGCCTTGAGTCGGAGGCCTGCCAGCTATGTTCCTCACTCAGCAGAAGGAACTAGTGGTGGACATAAGGAGGCTGGAGTTAGATGTGTTGCTTCCCGAATCAGATCATCAGCTTATGTTGTTGCAGTTGCAGTCGTCCTTGGTAGAGCAGATCAAGGCAGCTCAAGGGAGTGATCAGCAATTGCAGGAGTTTCAAAGTGAGGTTGAAGCTGGTTTGAGGTTTGTTTGGTTGTCCATGCAGATGGGTCACTTCGATTTGGCTCTATGTTGTGTGTACCTAGAGGAGAAGTCAGGCAGGAGTTACTCGAGGAAGCTCATCGGTCCCAGTATTTTATTCATCTTGGTGGTACCAAGATGTACAGGAACTTGAAACATCATTTTTGGTGGCATGGTATGAAGCGGGATGTGGCTCGATTCGTCGCCCAATGCCTAATCTGTCAGCAGGTGAAGGCGGAGCATCGGAGGACCATAGGACTTTTGCAACCCCTTTCTATCCTTGAATGGAAGTAGGAGAATATCACTATGGACTTTGTGACAGCTTTGCCGAGGAGTTCTAAAGGTCATAATTGTATCTGGGTGATAGTGGATCGGCTGACGAAGTGTGCACACTTCATTCCTTTCCGTATGGGTCAGTCCACGGAGAGTTTGGCCGAGCAGTACGTTCAGGAGGTTGTTCGTCTGCATGGAGTTCCTGTCAGCATCGTATCGGATAAAGATACGAGGTTCAGATCTCAGTACTGGGAGAGTTTGCAGAGGAGCTTGGGTACCAAGTTGAGCTACAGTACAACATTCCATCCTCAGACGGATGGGCAGTCAGAAAGGACGATTTAGACCCTAGAAGATATGTTGAGATCCTGCGTTCTTCAGTTTGGAGGTTTGTGGGAGGATCATCTTCACTTGGCCGAGTTCTCTTATAATAACAGTTAGCAGGCGAGTCTCAAGGCTGCTCCATTCGAAGCTTTGTATGGGCACAAGTGTAGATCGCCAGTCTGTTGGGATGATATCGGCAAGAGGAAGCTTTTAGGTCCTGAGTTGATCACAAAGACAGTTGATGTCGTGGCTCAGATCTGTAAGCATTTGCAGGCCGCTCAAGATCGGTAGAAGAGGTGGGCTGATTGTCGTCGGAGACCTCTAGAGTTTGAGGCAGGCGAGCATGTGTTCCTTAAGGTATCGCCTTGGAATGGTGTTATTCGTTACGGCGGTGGAGGCAAGTTGAGTCCTTGATTCATCGGTCCATTCGATATTGTGGAATGTGTGGGCAAGGTAGCTTACAGGCTCGCATTACCGCCAGCTTTAGCAGGTGTCCATGATGTATTCCATGTTTCTCAGCTCAGGAAATACATCAGAGATGACAGTCATGTGGTTGACTACTCAGACTTGTCTGTGAGGTCGGATTTGTCCTCTGAAATTCAACCCGTCGCTATCTTAGACCGTCGAGAGAAGGTGCTAAAGAATAGAGTCATCAAGTTGGTCCGAGTTCTTGGGATCCTCGCTCACCAGGGGAGTCTACTTGGGAGTTAGAGGAAGAGATTCGGGAGAGGTTTCCTTATTTGTTTGAGTAGTGTTTGTTTTGCATTGTTTTGCTTTGTTTGTTTCGGGGTTTGCCCTATGCACCTCTTGTATGAATTTTGAGGATGAAATTCTTCTTGTAAGGTGGATAGGATTTGTAAGCCCTATTTTCAGATTTTATTGTATTTTGTTTTTTTTGATTATTGTATTTGGATTCATGTGTCATAGTGTATTTTGTCTTTTTTTGGGTCCTTTTGTTTTCTCTTGATCGATCTGTGTTCTTTTGGTTGGATTTTGTTCTTTGCAAATTTTGCTCTTTCTATTTTGAGTTTGATTTGTTCTCCTTTGTGTTCATCTTGTCTCATTGCATTCATTTTTTTCTTTTTGGAGCCAAAACCGATACCCAAAAGCCAAATAATCTCAACCCAAAACCCAATTTCATGATCCCAATAAATACCCTATTAATTAACTCTAATAACCTATTTTTTCTCTCACTTCCTGCCGTTTCTCTCTCCCCACACCATACTTTCTTTCTTCTCTGTTTCTTCACAAACCCAAACCGCAACCTTAAACCCTATACCCCCGTTGCTTCACTGATCGACTTCCACCATCCCCACCATCACCCTCGTCCCCTCGATCCTCACTGTCTCCACCGTCGTTGTCACCCATTGTCCTCGCCATCACCGATCGAAACCCATCCATCGAAGCCTTCACCATTGCTGTAACCTCTCACCTTCTCTCTAACCATCTCCGTGCACCCCCCATTGCCCTCGTCGTCCTTCGTCGCTCCACCGAGACCCCCTAGCATCGCCGTCGAGTCTCCGAGATCATCGCGCATCGTCGTCCTCTGTTTTCGACCGCAAAATAGATCTTTTCGCTAGTCAGAGTTGTCGTCGCCACCGTTGCTACCTGACCGTGGTGCTGTCGCCTTCGCCATGGTCGCGCCGTTGTGCCGCTAGCCGCTGCAGTCGTCGTGCTGCTTCGCCACGCTGTTCTCTCTCTCTCTCCGATTGGAAGGTTGAAGATGAAATCCTATTGGTGGGATTTGGTGTACCGTGTTCTGGGCACTTTGGATCGGATTCGCTGTGTGTTTGGATCGGATCCGGTGTGGAGTTCAGGTGCTGAGTTGCTGTTTGTTGCTTTGTTTGCTTGGAGTTCTTCGCACAGTCTTTGCACGTGCTTCTTTGGGAGTTTGCCCGAGATTCTGATCCCGTTATGCTTATTAACTGTATCTACAATATAATAGGCAAGTCTCCTCTTGAACTAATATATTATTTTGTTCAAGTTTATTTGATCTCCTGCAAGTAGATCAGTCCATTTTGTTATCAAACTACCTTTGACAATTTCGTTAAGATTATCGAGGGTTTACACGAGCTAACCAGACATACTCTTAACATTGTGCTATCTCTTTGATCTAAAATCTAGTCCCCATTGTTTCATGCATATGTACATTTAAATAACTAGATTCAAGCATAGGACTACTTGATAAATTGGACATGTTGAATTGAACGTGCTAGATTGAGTTTGACTGATGAATACTACCATGCCAGTGATAACTGTATCTTAAACCTTAGAAATTGCATGTTGACACCTAGGATTCACTTGATTACCAATTTGCATACTATATGTGATCATATGAATTATTTATTTGCCTATTCATGTTAACACAATTTATGGATTGCTAGTTACTTCATTTTGTATTAGATTTTCACCCATGTTAATGTCATAATTTGAATTTCCTTTACAAATATGAATTTTTAGCCCCTGATGTCTAGTTTAACATCCTTTTGACGGATTTAAGTTTCGCTGTGTCATTTGCCAGATATTAACATTTTAGTATAACCATGTTAGAAATTTTAGACTCATAATTTCATGCGTACCCTGCTGTTCTATATTTTATTTGACCTTGTTAACAGTAAAAGAAAAATCTGAAATAAATTAGGCTGGACCTAGACATACATAGGTATCACTCAGAATTTTTATAGATTTTATTAATGAGTTCTCTGATCTAAAAATTATTAGTTGAACACAACCTACTGCATGCTGCCTGAACATAAAACCTGAATAGAATAGAGTTTTCATCCTAGTTCCTATATCTTTTATATGCCTTAATTATACTCGTTGGAACCAAGTGAAAGTATAATTTCTAGGCCTTCCGGCGGATTCAGATTTTCTATTTTGTAGTGAGTGTAATCTGTATTTCAGTACAGTAAGGTCATGCTGTCCTGATTTTGTGAAATGTGTTTATATGTTGAGTTTGCCTCATGCTTTGACTGTAATGCTTAGAATTAGTCACACATAGTAATATACAATATTGACACCCTCTTGCATGCTCACATAGGATGGAAATAAATTAATAAAAAGCCGGGGTATCATGGGCAGACTTGGTAGTGAACGATCGGAAACTGTACTCGGTCGGGCCCTACTGCCTGATCTTTACCGACCCGTACTGATGGCCATAAAGCATTGCCCGATAATTACTGTCCCTGAATATGAAATATTGATTACTAGGCCGAGTACACGGACCGAGGGCTCACCATTAGTCTATAGCGTACATTGTGTGTTTGCACCGAACCTGTGGACTGGGACGCAGTAGTACGTGCACTAGATAGACTTTGTAAAATACTTAATACCTGCATTTTCCGCTTGATCCTGATATCACTCCTTACATGCGTGATTTACTGTAGATCTTTGATAATATTTCCTGCTCTTTGCTTTGTTCTTTGTCTTTGACCATGTCCTTATTTCTTGATATTCACGCTTTCCTTTATCCCTTGTTTTCTCTACTTGCCGCCCATGACTTGCTCTAAGGGCACTCTTTTCTTTCTTTTTAGATCAAGATTTTACAGGTGCTAAAGGATCTATTCCTGAAGGAATTGGTGAGCAATGTTTCTAAAGATGGATCCAGTCCCCGCTGCTTAGTTTTATTTGTTGCTAATTTTATTTCTTGAATATTATCATGATTTGTACTCTGTTTTGGGCTTTATGACCCATAGTTTGTTTTGATCCCAGATGATGGATATTTATACTGTTGGATTATTTCATTATTATTGGAACTTTATCTTTGATTCATGTGCTTATTTTTCTTGCGTGGTTGTTTTTTTGTTGTTCTTATTGCTGAGTTAGTCTGGTACAGCTTATGGATGGTATTTACATCATTCGCTGGGCCTACATTACGTACCCGTGTTCAGTATTTTGGGAAGCAGGGCTTGACATTCATCCTCTTAAAAGTTTCCACCTACTTAACTGGGTCAGTGTTTGCAATACCCAGGTTCTCTCCATGCATAGCCTGCTGCAGCATAAAATTTTTATTCGCCTATACAAATGATCCCATCATTTGATAAATGCGAGAAAATTCTATTTCGACATTGAGGCCAGTACCTTTGGTGCTGCTGTCCTCGCCTTCAGTCATTCCACTGAGGCTGCTTCTGGTTCTTCCCAACATCCTTCAAAAGAAAGAAAACATACACATGGTTAGTTTTGGATGTAGGCAAATCATAAACATAAGTTGAAAAGTGCAGCAATATGATTTACGATCATCCCACTATTCTGACTAAACCTGACTCTAACTGGGCATCCAAGTCCATTTTTCTACTGTGTTAGAATTCTATTTGAAGTCGGCTCTGATACCATTTTGTAATGCCCCGAGCTTCCAATACCCGTAACTCAAGACACATGCCAAAATCTTTCCTTTAAGTGAGTCCAAACATAATAAAAACACAGGAAATTAAAAAATTTATATTGCCACCAAAGATATTACAAGTACAAATTTGTTCATCAGAGAATTACATCATGAATTCTCATAAATTACATCAAATAAATTTACTATACAAAATATATAATCTCCACTTGGACGCTCTACGTAGCTCGAGTCTCCTGCTTCCACGGTCCAGTGGTCCTACAACTAAACAGACTATGGGTACGTCAATTGAATGCAACTGACGTAATGCTGATAAAACCATCGACTCTCCTAACTCAACAATCAATATTTGATGCAAAGGAAAAAGTATTGTCAAATCACAAGCGTCAGTGTATGCCATGCCCTAGAGTCTAATACACAATTTCAAATGCACGCAATGCACTTACTTTAATGCAATTCATTTGGAAATGTATGCATCCCATACTACATAGTTCCCAAAGAGTTCGCTTTCTCCTGAGTGTTGGGTTCAATCCCTCGCGATGCATGCTACTCATGTACTCATTCCTGTACCTAGCATTTATCTAGTGACTGATAAAGTCTGTAATTAGTGCGGTCTATCCCTGCTTCTGCAATCTGATCGTGGTCCTTCTCCACTCTGAACGACAGTGATCACTCTATTCGTTCAGATCATGGTTCTTCTCAACTCCGACAGGATATTGGTCCTCCTCCGTTCCAAGTCTGGCCAGTGATCAATCGGCTTCCACCTCAGCTCTACCGAAATCATGGTCCTTCTCTATTCCTGCCTCTACCCAAAGTTATCGTGAAGATAAGACAAATCGTTGGGCCACCCCTACTCTGCCAAGGGCGACAGAGTTAAACTCTTGCTCCCCATTTGTGCTAATAGCTCAGGACATAGATGGAAGCTTAGGGGTCCATCCCCTAAATTCCGACAGGACTTGCGATTTATGTCTGCATCCCGTTCCCATCAGTAAACACCAGAGATACACAGTCGAGACTATGCCGCTCGTCCCCCTTACCAGGCGAGATGGCACCGCACATGTCCCCTTGAAAAGTAAGTACAACCACCCGACTAGTGCCTATCCTATCAATCATTGACATGCTCTGGTCTTATGATACCACCACAAGTTCTTGTTAAGCAACTACTGATCTTATTTGTGCATAGATTATTGAATACTAGCAGATTACTTGCTAGTAAAAAAAATAGATACCTAGTTCCTTGTTCAATTCCATAAGTCTTAGGGGAAACCAGCACGGCCCTCGGACCAGGCTCAAGAGTTGGCCTAACTTGACCCAATGACATTGGCAATTTGACCTTCGTTGAATGCCAAACACCCTCTTGCTTGGATCTCAACGCCGTCTCCGACCCATGATCAATCCCTCCTTAGTTAGCGATCCGCCGGCTCCCAAAGATTGTCTTCATCCATGTAACCCATATTTTTGATTTTTTTGGATATTTATTTGTAATTCTTCTTTCTTAAATTATTGTATTCAGATTTATTCAATAATAAATCTTGCTGCCTTGGACTCATTTGTTCTCTTTTGATCATCTGTATTCTTTTGGCTTGAACCCTGAAAATTTAGTACACTGCTAATTTTATTTTATTGTGTATTGGATTTATTTAATCCATTATTTTTGTATCCTTATTATTACTATCATTTATTTTCTTATTGGATCCTAAACCCATACTCTATAACCTGTTAACCAGCAAACCAAACCCAACATCCTAAATACCCTATAAATATCATTAAACCCTAATTAATCTTAACCTAATCCTAATCTAAATTACCCCGCCGCTAATCTGCTTCCTTCTTCCTCTGTTTTGCATCAAACCAAACCTCCTGCTCTCGTCCCCGTCAACTGCTCCACCACCCATCCTCCATCCATCGACTGCCGAAGCCCCACACCGACCACCCAACCACCCTCATCACCATCCTCGTCGCCAACACTCCCGCTCGTCACCTTCATCTCTGCAGCACCGCCCTCATCGATTCCCACCACCTGCACCATCCACCTCGACTTCCTGCCGTCCTTATCCCACTCACCTCTTTTCCTCGTCTCCACCTTGTCGGTGCCTGCACACAGCAACCACCACCCATCGTAACAGTCTTGCTTTTTCTGTCCATCACCACCGTCGTCAAGACCCCTGCTTTGCCATGGTGCCACCTTTTTGCGGTGTTCCTCGCTGCCGTTGCTGTTTCTTCTTATTGTCGTTGTTGTACGTGCTGTTGTTACCATCTCTTGCACGTGTGTTGCCTGTACATGTTTCGCACGTGTTGCCGCTACTCCATTATTTGCACATGTATTGTTGCCGTCGGGATCCTCATCCCGTTATTCTTTCATGTTCAGAGTTTTCATCTTGAAGGCAAGTTTCTCTTGAACTAGTTTTATTTTTCTTTTTCAAGAATTCGTTGGTCTTCGCAAGTAGTTCCCACTTCAACTATCATATTTTATATGTTTGAACCCTTAAAAATAGACTATTACAGATTCATTGGCGAAACCAAGTAGTAGTACTCTTTTCGTGCCATTTCCCTTGATTCAAACCTAAGCCTGTCATACATAGTTGTTACCGCTAAATCTGGTGTGGGGACAAACAGATAGTATTTGTGGATTCTTGGAAAACTTGAATAGCAAACTTGAAACCTGTTCCGCCGGAGTTTGACCGTTGACTCCCGCCGTTCACCTGCAAAAAGTACAAGACACCGGGGTTGATCCCAGCGATGCACCCTCCGACGCTCAAGTCAGTAATCAGGAATGATTATGAGAGAGCGTAAATTGGCAAAAGATTGATTACCTTTTAATGGTGGTGGATGGGGGGTATTTATAGTTGCCTTAGGGATCAGATTAGGAATGTAATTCCTGTGATCTGATAAGGAATATAATCCCTGTAATCAGATTAGGAATGTAATCCCTAATTCCCAGTGAAAAGATAGATATGAATCAGGGCCGTTGATTAGGATTAATCAGAGACCTTGATTTTATCCTGCTGGACCGGGTTTGCCGCGGGTTGGAACCCACACCCGGCTGGAGATAGATCCGTTCGCGGGTTAATGGATCTTTGAGAAGGAGACCCAGTACCCGCTTCGGACCCATTTGTAGGTGAAATTACCATTTTACCCCTAAGCTTTGAGATTCGTGCCCGATTTGGACGATCCCGATTTAACCCTATTTTTAGCCATATCAATAGTCGTATGAATACATGACATGAATACTTAGATTAGAAGCATGTATATAGACATTGTTGGTTGACTGCTTTCCGATTGAATGTGATGATCATGCTATGTTGATAATAACTTGTCTTACCAATAGTAGAATTCCACCCTAAAGATTAAGTATGATTTCCATCAATTATTGCTTTGGAATTATATGCTTGCTTATTTATTTTGTTGTCTTTTAATAATAATCTACTTGCTGGTCTGCTGTTTGCTCCGTGTTGCTTTGAGTTTTTGACCTAGTTTCTTTCATAATTTAATATAGCCATGTAAACATAATTTGTAGCTTTTCGAATCTATTTTCCGTAACTTTTTACGGATCTAGTTTCCAATTTACGAACTGAAAGATATCATATTTTTAGTACTGCTATGTTTTTAAATTCTAGATTTCTGTCTAGAGTTACACCATCGTGATTTTCTATTAACATAAAGTGTTAACAGTAAAATTTGAACTTTATATGTTGTTACTAGACATGACTAGGTGTCACATTATTATTTTTGTAAGATTATTTGATAATTTTCCAGACCTTTTATAAATTTTAAAATATGACTTTATGTCGTTGTTAGAACACTAGTTCAGTAAAGAACCTAATTTTTGACCTAACTACATATAATATCAATTATAAATAATTAAATAAGGATTATAACCCCGTGTGTCTGGAATCCAGATCAACTAACAGTTTAGCAATCCGACCTACAGATTGCAAGATATTCATATTTTTGTATAGTGATGTCTGAATTTCAGACTGCAGTTTGAAAATGCATTACCATGTCTAATTAACTGAAACAGTAGATTAATTTTAAGAAATAAAATATGAGATTAATTGTGTTGTTACTAAACATTGTTAGGAATTAAAATATGATTTTTATAAGATTTTTAATTGATTTTACAACCTATTTTTATATACAAGAATTTAGACCCTGACTGTTGCCTTAACATGTAATCAGTAAAGAATGAACTTATAGGCCTAGTTTCTTTATTTATTATATGTCGTATGAATATGCGTTGGAATCGGCAGAGAGTCTAATATCCAGAATATCTGACGGAACCTGATTGGTCTTCCTATAGTAACGGAAAATTTGGTTTTTGTACAACAACGTCTTGCTGTCCAGAATGTGTGTTTTGCATTTTTAAGTATATCCATGTTTGATTTTGCATCTAGGGAATTAGTTATTTCATGCATTGCATAGCCTTGCCATATCTTTGACATCACTTCGAGACTTCTTTATCCATTGCATGTTCACATTTGAGTATAATAAAATATTAACAAGCCTGGGTAAATAAGGGTCGACTTGGTAGTAAACAATCGGAGACTGTACTCAGTAGGGCCCCTTGTTCTAGATTGATAATGGTCGTGAATGGTGAATTATTGATTGGGGAATATTGATTGTTGATTATTGATTATTGTGCTAAGTACACGATCTGTTGGGTTCACCATCATAGTCTAAACGATCACTGTTTGTATTTACCGAACCTGTGGTATGGGATGCAGTATTACGTGCATTAGATAAGATTATAAAATATTAATTAATGTAGGATAAACACTTGCATTATTGATCATGACTGTTGTTATTGATCGTGCATCATTTATTACAACCAATGTTTATTGCATCATAAATTCTAGACGTTGATTATATTATCAACTTTTGTTAATGTCATTGATCTTTGATTTTGTTCTAGCCTATTATTTATTGACATGCCATATTTTCCTTGCTTCTTTGCTTCAACTACTTGTTGTCCGTAACTTGCTCTAACGGACAATTTTTTCTACCTCTAGTTAATGAGTTTGCAGGTACATAAGGAAATTTGTCTCAAGGACTTGGTGAGCAAACTTTCTGAAGATTGGAGCTAAACCATTAGACTATTATAGTTATCTCATGTTATTCGTTTATTTTATTGCTTTTATTATACTTTGTATTCCGAGCTTGTGTATCCCGAAGTTTATTTTTCCCAGATGTTGGATATTATTTTGGTGAATTTATTTTATGATTATTTCGGAGTTTATTCATTGTTTATGTGGTTATTCTTTCTTGCGTGGTTGTGAACTCTTGTGTATTGTTGAGTTAATCTGTTACATCTTTGGATGATGTTTTTATCATTCACCGGGCCTTTGTTACATGCTCGTGTTCCCGTATATTGGGAAACATGGCGTGATAGGTTTTAAGTGGTATTAGAGCCCAGGTTTGTCTCTAGCCAGGTTAACTTAATAATATACTCGCCACGCTGATCACATGAACATGTAATAACCAACGTATTTCTGGGCACTCACCAACTTGATGGTTTTGCAGAGTATGGCTTGTGGTGGTTCTTCTACTTCTTGACCCATGGGATGAGCAGCCGGACAACGCTGTTATCTTTCAGGCAATGCAGCAGATGATGGCCCTGCAACAAGAGCACAATGAATTGATGCGGGCTACTTTGGAGGTTGCCAACCGAACCGCTGCTGGACCTGCTTTAGGGCTACTACCGCCGAGGTCTGGCACTGTGGTGGATTTCATGAGGTTGCACCCGGAAAAGTTCTCGGGTACCGAGACGCCGTTGGAAGCCGAACAATAGCTGATTCGGACGGAGCAATTGTTGATTGCAGCTTGGATCTCCGATGTGGATCGGGGGGATGTGATAAGCATCCAGCCTGTGGACCTCACCCATATTTGGTGGCGGGCTGAAACCGAAAGGCTTGAGAGACCCATCACTTGGGCCACCTTTACGGAGAGCTTCATGGCAAAATATTTCCCTAGTGTCATTAAGGACGAGATGGAACGACAATTTGTCTCCTTAACTTAGGTTGGTCGGATAATGTTATTTAATATCACGTACTGTTGCCTACTTCATATGTGACAATATTAATTGAATCATTATCTTGACTGAGGGGAACTGATTCGTGGATGAGTATGCTGCTGATTTTACTCGGCTCAGCCGTTTCGTAGCAGCTAAGGTGGCTAAAGATGAGGATAGGGCTCATAGGTTCTTGATGGGCTTGAATTTCAATATTCAGGACCATTTGGTTGCTCATCTATGTCGATGTTCTTGATGTGGCCAGGATTCAGGAGCAGGCTCATAAGAGGATGAGTGCTACTCAGTGGACAGTGCAGCAACCTACCCCCACCCGGCCTACTGGAGGGCCTATTCGGAGGCCAGTTCCGACCCCTCCAGTGAGAGCGCTGCCGTATTCGCTTGTTGTTCCGAGGCCAGTTTTGACTTGTGACTACTGCCATAAAGTCGGGCATCTGTAGAAGGACTGCAGGCTAGCCAACCGTTTGTGCCTTGCATGTGGAGGCAGTGATCATGTGGTCCGAGACTGCCACAGGAATAGTCTCCCTGCACCCGCTTAAAGACCAGCTGAGAAAGGAGCGCTAGCTCAAGGTCAGGGTATACCGCCTCTTCCACTGCAGAGGCAAGCTTTTGATCAGAAGAGGATGGTCTGAGACTGCCCCAGGAACAGGCTCCCTACACCTGCTTGAGGACTAGCTCCGAAAGGAGCGCTAGCTCGAGGCCAGGGTAGACCGCCTATTCCACTGCAGAGGCAAGCTTTTGATCAGAGGAGGATGGCCCCGAGAGGAAAACAGATTGAAGGTCGCGATCAGGCCTATAACCTGACTACAGCTGAAGTTAAGGCGGCTATTGGTGTTGTTGCAGGTATATCTCTATAGTTGTATTATTTGCTTTCTGTTTCTGCTCTATTTATTTCTTCCTGTTCAATTATTCTTGATTTTGTATTGCATTCACTTTCATTCTTATCCTTGGATCATCTTTTAGGTGTCATCTTAGTTTTCTCTCTTCCTGCCTATGTTCTTTTTGATTCTGGTGTTACCCACTTCTTTGTTTCTTCCTGCTTCGTGGATCGGCATCATCTGGCTTGCGACGTCATGCCTGCTACTTGGAATATTACCATAGGTGGAGGCATCATCATCTGTTCTAAGGTGTGCAAGCAGGGCCCTTTGTTGATTAGGGGCATGGAGTTCAAAGCTGATCTGATTGTGATCCCTAACTTTGGCTTTGATGTTATCCTTGGGATGGATTGGCTGGAAGTTACCCATGCTGTGATTGATTACCGTGCGAAGAAGGTAATATTCAAGCTCCCAGGTCACCAGGAGTTCGAGTTTCATACGGGGGAGACACCGTTTGGGTGTGTCAAGAACTCGATGAACCAAGAGGCTCGTGCACTTGAGTCGTTGTGCACTGATGGTGAAGTTGTACCCGTGGTTGTTCGGGATTTCCTCGATGTGTTTCCAGAAGAGTTGCCTGGATTGCTGCTAGACCGAGATGTAGAATTTATCGAAGTTCAACCAAGAACGACACCAATCTCGAAGAGTCCGTACCAGATGGCACCAGTTGAGTTGGCTGAACTGAAGGTTTTATCAGGCCAAGGGTTTCTCCTTGGGGTGCCCAGTGTTGTTCATCAATAAGAAGATGGTAGTCGCAGGCTCTGCATTGACTACTGTGAGCTGAATAATGTCATTGTGAAGAACTGGTACCCTTTGCCGAGGATCGATGATCTATTCGATCAGCTGGGAGGTGCTTCAGTTTTCTCGAAGTTGGATCTCCATTCTGGCTATCATCAAGTTAAGGTGAAGATTGAAGATATTAAAAAACGTCATTCTGCAGGAGATATGGACATTACGAGTTCTTAGTAATGCCATTTGGTGTTACCAATGCACCAGCCGTGTTCATGAGTGATATTTTGGTGTATTCTCAGTGTTCTTGGACAAGTTTGTGGTATTCTCTCTGTTCTTGGACAAGTTTGTGGTAGTGTTCATCAGTGATATTTTGGTGTATTCTCGGAGCAGAGAAGATCATGCTGAGCATTTCAAGGTTTTTTTGCAGACTTTGAGGGAGAATCAACTCTATGGAAAGCTCAGTAAGTGTGAGTTTTGGCTCGACCGTATTGCATTTCTGGGCCATATTATCTCCGACGATGGTGTATCTGTTGATCCGTCGAAGATTTCGACAGTTAAGGATTGTCCAGTGCCGAAGTTAGTATCAGAAGAGCGGGGTTTTCTCGGGTTTGCGGGGTATTATTGGAAGTTTGTTCAAGACTTCTCGAAGATAGCGGGACCCCTAACCAATGTAACAAGGAAGGAGCAGAAGTTTGTTTGGGATGGAGCCTGTGAGGAAGCCTTCTTGGAGTTGAAGAACCATTTGACGTAAGCTCCTGTGCTGACTATCCCCGACAGTTCTGGAGGCTTTGTGATTCATTGTGATGCTTTGGGCAGAGGTTTGGGAGCAGTGCTGATGTAGCGAGGAAAGGTTGTCACCTATGCATCTAGGCAACTTAGGTCTCATGAGAAGAACAATCCTGCATGATCTGGATCTTGCGCCCGTAGTCTTTGCCTTGAAGTTATGGTTGCATTATCTACTTGGGGATAGAGTTGAGATTTTCACTGATCACAAGAGTCTCAAGTATGTGTTCACTCAGAGGAAATTGAACATGAGGCAGAGAAGATGGCTGGAATTGATGGCGAACTACAACATCAACTTGCAGTATCACCATGATAAAGTGAACCTAGTGCCCAATGCCTTGAGCAGGAGACCTGCTGCTATGCTCCTCACCAAGCAGAAGGAAGTGTTGAAGGATATGAGGAGGCTGGAACTGGATGTGATTCTCCTCGGTTTAGCACAACAGTGTATGGTGTTGCAGTTGCAGTCCTCACTGATAAAGCAGATCAAGGAGGCCCAGGCTGGTGACCAGCAGTTGCAGGAATTCTGGAGTGAAGTGGAAGCAGGCTTGAGAACTAACTTGGTCATTCATTTTGATGGGTCACTTCATTTTGGTGCTAGGTTGTGTGTACCTAGGGGTGAAGTCAGGCAGAAGCTCCTTTCAGAAGCTCATCGATCGCCTTACTCTATTCATCTTGGAGGCACAAAGTTGTACAGGGAAGAAGCAACATTTTTGGTGGCGTGGTATGAAGAGAGCGGTAGTGAGATTCGTTTCTCAGTGCCTAATCTGTCAGCCAATGAAGGCAGATCATCAAAAGACCGCTAGACCTTTTCAAACTCTTCCAATCTCGGAATGGAAATGGGAGAACATCATTATGGATTTTGTGACGGCACTGCCAAGGAGTCCCAAAGGTCACAATGCTATTTGGGTAATATTGGACCTTTGACGAAGAGTGCTCGTTTCATCCCTTTCCGAGTGGGTTAGTCCACCGAGAGCATGGCAGAGAAGTACATACAGGAAGTTGTCAGACTGCATGGAGTTTCTGTCAGCATTATATTAGATAGAGATATGAGATTCAGATCTCAGTTTTGGGAGAGTCTTCAGAGGAGCTTGGGTACTAAGTTGAGCTACAACACTGCATTTCACTCCCACAGACAGACGAGCAATCCAAGAGAATGATTCAGACATTGGAGGACATGTTGAGGTGTTGTGTTCTTCAGTGTGGAGGTTCTTGGGAGGATTGCCTACACTTGGTTGAGTTCTCATACTACAACAGCTACCACGCAAGTTTCAAGGCAGCTTCGTATGAGGCGCTTTATGGTCGGAAGTGTAGATCGCCAGTCTGTTGGGATGATATCGGCGAGAGGAAGCATTTGGGGCTTGAGTTGATCACAAAAACTGTTGATGCAGTGGCTCGGATCAGGAAGCAATTGTAAGCAGCTCAGGACAGGCAGAGGAAGTGGGCTGACAGTTGTCGCAGGCCTTTAGAGTTGTGGTAGGAGATCTTGTGTTCCTCAAGGTAACGCCATGGAGAGGTGTTATCTGATTTGGAGGAGAGGGCAAGCTCAGTCCCCGATTCATCGGTCCATTCGATATTGTGGAACGAGTGGGCAAGGTAGCCCTACAGGCTCATACTGCCACCAGCTTTATCAGGTGTCCATGAGGTTTTCCATGTCTCTCAGCTCAGGAAAATACATCAGGGATGACAGTCATATTTTTGACTACTCGGAGTTGTCTATGAGACCAGACTTATTATTTGAAGTCCAACCAATCTCTATCTTGGACAGGCGTGAGAAAGTCCGGATGAATAAGGTCATCAAGCTTGTTCGTGTCTCTTGAAATCCTCACTCTCCTGGTGAGTCGACTTGGGAACTTGAGGAGGAGATTCAGAAGAAGTTCCCCCATCTCTTTGTGTAGTTGTTTTGTTTTCATTATTTTTTTTGTTTTTCGGGGTTGCCCTACGTACCACTTGAATGAATTTTGAGGACGAAATTCTTGTTGTAAGGTGGGTAGAAATTGTAACTCCTGTTTCTAATTTTTTCAAATTTTATTTGTAATTATTTTTTCTTAAATTATTGTATTCGGATTTATTTAATAATAAATCTTGCTATCCCTTGGACTCATTTGTTCTCTTTTGATCATCTGTATTCTTTTGGCTTGAACCCTGAAATTTTCGAACACTACTAATTTTATTTTATTGTGAATTGGGTTTATTTAATCCATTATTTTCATATCCTTATTATTACTGACATTTATTTTCTTATTGGATTCTAAACCCATACCCTATAAACCGTTAACCCGCAACCCAAATCCAACATCCTAAATACCCTATAAATATCATTAAACCCTAATTAATCTTAACCTAATCCTAATCTAAATCACCCCACCGCTAATCTCCTTTCTTCTTCCTCTGTTCTGCGTCGAACCAAACCTCCCGCTCCCGTCCCCGTCGACTGCTCCACTACCCATCCTCCATCCATCAACTGCCGAAGCCCCAACAACACCTACCACCCAACCACCCTCATCACCATCCTCATCGCCAGCACTCCCGCTCGTCATCCTCATCTCCGTAGCACCTGCCCATATAGACTCCCACCACCTGCACCATCCACCTCGTCTTCCGCCGTCCTTATCCCGCACACAGCGACCAGCACCTATCGCAGCAGTCCCGCCATTCCTGCCCATCACCACTGTCGTCAAGACCCCTGTCTTGCCGTGTTGCCGCCTTCTTTTGGTGTTTCTCGCAGCCGTTGCTGTCCTTACTGTTGTTGGTGTCTCTTGCACGTGTGTTGCCCGTACGTGTTTTGCATGTGTTGTCGTTACTCAATTATTTGCACGTGTATTGTTGCCATCGGGATCCTCGTCCCGTTATTCTTTCGTGTTCAGAGTCGTCATCTTAAAGGCAGGTTTATCTTCAACTAGTTTTATTTTTCTTGTTCAAGAATTCATCGGTCTCTGCAAGTAGTTCCCACTTTAACTATCATATTTTATCTATTTGAACCCTTCAAAGAGACTATTACGGATTCATCGGAGAAACCAAGTAGTAGTCATCTTTTCGTGCCATTTCCCTCTATTCAAACCCAAGCCTCCCATACATAGTCATATGCATACACGACACAAATACTTAGATTAGAAACATGTATATAGACATTGATGGTTGAATGCTTTCGATTGAATGTGATGATCATGCTATGTTGATAATAATTTGTCTCACCAATAGTAGAATTCCACCCTAAAGATTAAGTGATTTCTGTCAATTATTGCATTGGAATTATATGCTTGCTTATTTATTTTGTTGTCTTTTAATAATAATCTACTTGTTGGTCTGCTGTTTGCTCCGTATTGCTTTAAGGTTTTGACGTAGTTTCTGTCATAATTTAATATAACTGTGTAAACATAATTTGTAGCTTTTTGAATCTATTTTCCATAACTTTTTACGAATCTAGATTCCGATTTACGAACTGAAAGATATCATTTTTTTAGTACTGCTATATTTTCAAATTCCAGATTTCTGTCTAGAGTTACACCGATGTGATTTTCTATTAAAATAAAATGTTAACAGTAAAATTTGAACTTGAAATTTTATATGTTGTCACTAGACATGACTAGGGGTTACATTATTGTTTTCACAAGATTATTTGATAATTTTTTTAGACCTTTTATAAATGTTAAAAAATGACTCTATGTTGCTGTTAGAACACTAGTTTAGTAAAGAACCCGATTTTTGACCTAACTAAAGATAATATCAATTGGAACTCATGAAATAAGAAGTATAGCCCTGTGTTTCTGAAATCCAGATCAACTAACAGTCTTGCAATCCGACCTACAGATTGTAAGATATTCATATTTTCGTACAGTGACATCTAAATTCCAGAATGCAGTTTGAAAATGCATTACCCTGTCTAATTAATTGAAACAGTAGATTAATTTTCAGAAATAAAATCTGAGATTAATTGTGTTATTACTAAACATTGTTAGGAATTAAAATATGACTTTTATGAGATTTTTAATTGATTTTACAATCTATTTTTATATACAAGAATTTTGACCCTAACTGCTGCCTGAACATGTAATCAGTAAAGAATGAACTTATAGGCCTAGTTTCTTTATTTATTTGTATGTCGTATGAGTTTGCATTGGAAGCAGAAGAGAGTCTATTTTCCAGAATCTCTTACAGAACCTGATTTGCCTTCTTGTTGCAACGGAAAATTTGGTTTTTGTACAGCAATGTCGTTCTGTCCAGAATGTGTGTTTTGCATTTTAAAATATATCCATGTTTGATTTTGCATCTAGGGAATAGAATTAGTTATTTCATGCATTGCATAGCCTTGCCATCTCTTTGACATCACTTTGAGACTTCTTTACTCATTACCTGTCCACATTTGCGTATAATAAAATATTAACAAGCCGGGGTAAATAAGGGTCGACTTGGTAGTGAACAATCAGGAGACTGTACTCAGTAGGGCCCTTTGTTCTAGATTGATTAGGGTCGTGGATGGTGAATTATTGATTGGGGAATACTGATTGTTAATTATTGATTATTGTGTTGAGTACACGATCTGTTGAGTTCACCATGATAGTCTAAATGATCACTGTTTGTATACACCGATCCTGTGGTATGGGACACAGTATTACGTGCATTGGATAGGATAATTAAATATTAATTAACGTAGGATAGACACTTGCATTATTGTAACCCCCATTTCCGTAAATACATATTTTCTGAATAATTTTCTGTATTTCGATTATTTATAAATTTAGTTTGTGTTAAATTCATTTTTTGGAATTTCTATTAAAATTCTTTTCTAATTGAAAATTTTGTATATTACGTATAACGTTGTGTTTTAACTCTACTTTTCATTTTATAGTTGATCGACTATTTATATTTTAGCCAAATCAAAATTATTTCGATTTACTTTAATAAATTTGTGAAACTCAATTCCTATTTCGTTACATAACTCCATTATTATTATTATTATTATTATTATTATTATTATTATTATTATTATTATTATTATTATTATTATTATTATTATTATTATTACTATTGTTGAATTATTTTCGTGAAAGTTTTGAATCCAAACTATATTCCGTCATGTAATAGTATTATTATTATTATTATTATTATTATTATTATTATTATCGAATTATTTCCATGAATTTGTTGAACCAAATTCCGTCATGTATTATTATTCTTATAATATTATTATTAGTATTTTTATTTTTTGGAAAGCCCATTGATTTCAATTGATCTTGTATTGTATAATTATTTAATTTTGAAGCCCAATTTTATATTCTTTCTATAATTATTTTTTTATTTGTGAAGCCCAAATATAAAGCCCAAGTTAATTCAAACCCAATTCCCCTCCTATTTGTGTGTTGACTAGATCAACAAAACCCCTCACTCTCTCTCACCCATCACATCCTGTAACCCCTCCAATTCCCCATATCTCTCCACTATCCCTATAATCTCTCCCCATTATTATATATTATAATTATTATAATTATTATATTATTACTATTTTTATAAACCCCCCCTCTCGACTCTCTCTCTTCTCTCTGTTTTCCCCCAACCAAAACAGAGAAACTCCATCCTCCTCTTCATCTACCTCCCGCTCATCGTCTTCCTCCTCTGCGCTCCACCTCGTGAGCCACCGACCACCGTCCCGTCGAGCCATCCGCTCGACTGTGCACCTCGCGACCCCCGTCGCACCCTCGCCTCATCATCTTCCCCATCCTCGAACCCACCGCTCTGCCCCTATCTCCGCCCTCCTGCAAGCACCGATGATCGCCGTTGCTGAGCTCCGACGCTCCATAGCCTCCACTCGACTCCCCGTTTCTGCCTTCCACCGCTAGCCCCGTCGTCTTCACCCTCACCTCGTCGCCTTCGCTGCCTCCGTCTTCTTCCTCTGTTTCAGGAAGAAACAGAGCGCTGCCGCCCCATCGTTGCCTTTGCTTCCTAACTGCGAGCGCCGCCAGCATCACCTCCCTCATCCCCAAGCACCCGTTCGTCTTCCACCACTGCTCACCACTCTGTCGCCGAGAACCCACCACCGAAGAACCCCTGCCTCGCCGTCGCTGTCGCTCCCCGCCGATTCCGTCGACCACCACAGTTCACCGCTCAAGCCCTCCTCTATTTCAAGCATCAATGGTGCATCAGTTCAATCATGGCCATCCGATCGTTGATCATCGCGATCGTGATCGCTTATTGATCCGTTGATCTTGACCGTTGGATTTGCATTGATCATCATCATCACCATCATCATCATCAAGATCTTGATCTTGACCATCAGATTTCTTTTGATCATCGTGATCGCGATCATCATCTTGATCTTGATCTTCGATCTCAACCGTCCGATCATCCGATCTTGATCCTCATCAAGATCTGTGCCCTGATCGTGATCATCATGATCGTTTGCCCATCGCCATTGCCAATCGACACCTTGCTCCTCCATCCCGTTGACCAGCGTTAGCACTGCCCTCCGTCCACATTGCACTGCTTGCCGCCCCGCCATCACAGTCAAGCTGCATTATGTATTTTCTTGCCGTAATCCGTGTTGCTGTTTGGTATTTTGAAGAAGGGGGTGTTATTTTGGTGTATGGTGTTTGGTGAGAGGGGATCAGATTTGGTGGCTTGCTATTTTGTGAAGGAGAAGATCGGGGATGTGTGTTTGGTGTTTTGCACGTGGCTCACACGTGTTAGTGCTTCGTGTTCGTGATTTGTTGCCCGGGATCCTAATCCCGTCATTCTCTATATCGGATCTAACGTCATTCTAAAGGCAAGTCATCTCACTTTCGAATTGTATTGTATCGTATTCGAGATTGTTTATTGAATCCCGCAAGTAGATCCATATTGATTATCATATATTGTAATTGTTGTTCATCGTTGGGAGACTACGGATTTACACGAGCGAATCCAAGTAGTAGTCTTGACTTCGTGCCATCTTTTGCCTCCAATGTATAGAGATCTTGCATGCATTCATGTAGTTGATTATTGAATATAGGAATAGGAATTATTATTGTATTTCATGTCATGACATTACACAACTATTATAGATTGTATACTAGTGTTGATTGTTCATATGATTGATGATGGTGTATTAGTTGATTGTGATTAGTAAGATTATGGATTTATACATCTTAATACCATGTTCACATAAATGTAACTTGCTGTGATTTATGAGTATTAACCCCTAACTCATTGTTCTTAACATTTTAATCATTTTATTCATGAAGAATATGTTCAAACCCTGAAATTTATTGCCAACAGTACCATGATGTTTCGACCTAGATAATGTCATCAAAATCAATAACTTTCTGAATATGAAATATAGCCCCGTGTTTCTAGTTTCCAGAACATCCAGAATTTTTGGATTCCGACTTATATTGCATGAGTTATGACCATTTTACTGCTGCTGCGCTGTATTTTCAGATTTATGTACATACCATGTTAAGCTGATGAATTAGATGAACTAATGATCAAATATTACCATGATAATTTTCAGATTGATAGTCAACATGCTTAGGGTAATGAAAATTATTTTTACTGATTTTTACAATGAATATTTATTGCTGTTACAACTGAAACTAGTTAATACTGATAATCAGTCAGAAACAGTAACCTGTAAAGAACTGAAATTCACCTAGCTACTATTTTCGGAATTCGGACTTTAAATATGCGTTGGAACTAGTCAAGAGTTTAGTTTCTAGACCTTCTGACGAATCCACATTTGCTATTCTGTAGCAACAGAATTTCTGATTTTGGTTTAGTAACCTACTGCTGTCCAGAATTAGGTTTCTATGTTTAATAATATATAAATGAATCTATAATATTGAATTCGGTGTATTTGATTGTATAGAGTACATTGCATGATTTAGGATTGTATTTTCATCATTCTAGTGTTCCTTATTAATCGCATTATAGTCTCCCATTGATATTTCTATCCATATTGTTCCCTATTAGTATTGCATGTTAATTAAATTAAGAATGTTAATTAAGTCGGAGTAAAGGGTTGACTAGGGTAGTTGATAATATAGTGACTGTACTTGGGAATGTGGGTATTGTTTTCCAAAATATTGTGTCGGCTAGTGCTATCGATTTATTGTTAGACTACTAACCATAGTATCCCAATTCATCGTGTATTATTTTAGGATTATTGTGTCGACTATTGTTATCATTATTGCACAAGAAATTGCTATTGTTATCGTTATCGTTATTGTTATTGTGTCGAGTACATGACCTATAGAATCTACCACCTTAGTCTAAATGAAATTGATTGTATGCATCGAACCTGTAGTATGGGATGCAGTAGTACGTGCATTAGTTAGGATTAAAATGAATAATAGACTTAAGACTTCATCGCATTGTCATTGCATTTGGTCATCATTATCGAACAATGTTATCGTTATTGCTTACCATTATTGTTATTGTTATTGTTTATTGTTATTGTTATAAATCATCGTTATTGCACATTGTACTATTATCGCTTTGTCACTGTTCAATACTATTGATTTCATCGTTTATTGAATTCATCACTATACCGTTATTGTCATTGTTTCTCTGTTTCTCTACTTGCTGTCCATGACTTGCTCTAATGACATATTTTCCTCTCTTTTAGATGAACAACTTATAGTTAATCAAGGAGATTTGCCAGATGGACTAGGAGAGCAACAATGGTGAAAGAATTGCTTTGTTACGCCGCTTAAATAATTATTGTTTTATTTTGAGAACTTTAATAATTGAACAATGATGTTAATTTTGTATTTGTGGGCTTTTGACCCGAATATTGTTTTGTTGATTTCAGATGTTGGATTGTTATTATGTTGGTTATTTATGCTTAAATTCCAAGTATTGTTATTCCTGTGATTACTCTTTTAATGCATGCGTGGTTGTATTACTTCCTGTTTTATATTACTGAGTTGAATCGATGACGGCTTATGAATGACGCAAGTCATTCGCTGGGCCATGTCACGTGCTTGCATTCCGTATTTTTGGGAAGCAGGGCGTGACAATTATTGATCATGATTATTCTTATTGATCTTGCATCATTGATTACAATCACTATTTATTGCATCATAAATTCTAGACTTTGATTCTATTACCAACTTTTATTAATGTCACTGATCTTTGATTTTGTTCTAGTCTATTATTTTTTGACATACCATATTTCCCTTGCTTCTTTGCTTCCATTACTTGCTATCCGTAACATGCTCTAACAGACAATTTTTCCCGCCTCTAGTTAATGAGTTTGCAGGTACAGAAGGAAATTTGACTCAGGACTTGGTGAGCAAACCTTCTGAAGATCGAAGCTGAACCATTAGACTTTTATAGTTTTCTCATGTTATTCGTTTATTTTATTGCTTTTATTACATTTTGTATTCCGGGCTTGTGTGTCCCGAAGTTTATTTTTCCCAGATATGTTTTGGTGAATTTATTTCATGATTATTTTGGTGTTTATTCATTGTTTATGTGGTTATTCTTTCTTGCGTGGTTGTGATCTCTTGTGTATTATTGAGTTAATCTGTTACAGCTTTGGATGATATTTTTATCATTCGCTGGGTCTTTGTCACGTGCTCGTGTTTCTGTATCTTGGAAAGCGGTGCGTAACAATCCGTATCATTTGTCTTTTGGATATATATATATATATATATATATATATATATATATATATATATATATATATATATATATATATACATCCAAAAGACAAATGCATTCATATAATCAATTTGAGAAAAGTATTTGTATATATATAAAAAGGAAATATTTTATTATTTCAAATAGTTATTAGTATTTATATATTTCCTCTCAAATTTCAATCGAGATAAGTATTCAATTAGGTTAAGAAAATACAACTCCGATTCACAAATGTACCATTGTCGAGTTCAAAACATATTAAATAATATGTATCAATATTTACTCAATAAAATTAAGAAAGTCCATTAATAAGTGCAACTCTGAATTGTGCACGGACTAATGTACAAAATAGTTATATACTATTTTGCAGCATCGTACAACCCTTTGTGTTAACAACCAACACATAAAACAAATCTTTATATATGAATATTTCTTCCAAAAGTGCGAAAATATTATGAATAATCACATATCATACATAACCAAATTATGGTTTTGCAAGTGGTTCTGATATCACTGTTAGGTTTCGAGGGCAATCACAGATTAAATATAAAGTGAAAAAGTCGCAGAATATTGAAACCTTACCATGGATCCATGAGGAAACCATAAATCGTGTTTAGATGGATCTGGTGTCTCACAATGTGCTAATCAGCACTGCAAAGGTTGCGGTGCCTCTACTGTATCAACACCATATCAAGATCTCCCCCATGTCGCGGTGCTAGCTGCGGGAAGGGGATGTTCCTCACGATCTCTCACTCACAGTTTCTGTAATGGCTAGGTTTTTCTCATAAACCTTTTCCACAGAAATATATTGTATATATAGGTACAGAAAATCAACCCTAAGAGAGTGGTAAGGCGGTTGGACTCACAATCTGACCAGGGTCAGATTCCTGTGTGAACATTCTAACTTTAGTTGGCTTATTTAATCTAATTAATTATCCAACCATGTCAGGAGTCCAAGTCTTACTAGGATTCCCAATTAAATTCATTTTATGAATTTAAATTCCAATTTCGATACATTCTAAGTGTGTGACCCTGTAGGTTCCCATTACGTTGACAGTATTACTAAAATCCTCTTCTAGTGTTACAAACAGTGAGGGATATCTAGTAATATGTCACTGCTACTCAAGTAACGGGAATGCCAGTGATTTGACATAACCTATCTGTGACCAATGCCATGTAGTCTAGTCATTTTGTTCAGATATCTTAATTAACCACAAGGCATACAGCGTGCCACCCTTGTATAGTTCAACATTTGGTTTCTTGGTGTCCGAGTAGACTTGGTAAAACAAATGAGCTCAATATCTCATATTGACTCATTTGAGCACGGCCATACATTTTGCAGTCTCACTCAATCAACGGGGCTCCTGTTATGTAGGAGGGACAAATCCTATCTATGTCACTCACATCTCTCCGCATGATTTGTGATATATCAAATAGTCGACTTTATAATCACCTTATTACAGGTAACATTTGACGGCATTAAAACTTATAAATTCTCATGTAGGGAACCGTAGTAACTTCAAGTCAAAGGACTACGTACACCATGGTCACTGTGAGAACTGCTTATGACACTCACGTAATGATCCATGCAGCGTTCTCATGGTGGGTCTGTCTAGTACATTATTACTCTAATACGTACCTATGTGAAAAGTTTATATCTCATATCTATGACCCGTGAGAATGGTTATCAGTCTACGCACACACTAGTCTCTATGTATTATCGTTATCCTAATTCACGATAATATTTGACTAGGGACATTTAAGAATAGTGTTCTGATTTCAGCCAATAGGATCTCACAATCAAGTCATGCACTTGATATCCCATGACCTTGAACTTAATATTCTGTCACGCCCCGCTTTCCAAAAAGGAATACAGAATATGGATATGCGACTAAGTCCAGTGAATAATTTTCATCATCTATAAGATGTCAGGATCTTTACAACATTTCACAGGAATAATCAGAGTATGAAGCAGGAGAAGTCAACCACGCATGCATAAATTAGTCAATATACCAATGAAAATTTACTTGAAACAAAGTTTAATAATCTCAAATAAACCTGATCTGAACAAGTCAATAATTCTCGGTCACATTGCCCAATACAAATAATCCAAGTAACAGATACATTTATTCAAAATGAGCAATAGGAAATAATAATAGCAAGAACTCTAGCAACTAAAATCTCATATCACGTACTCCATCGGGCAACTGGTCACCATAATATGCAATTTAGCAATTTGCAGGAAAAAGAAAAAGAAAACAAAACTCCCATCAATGCAAGTTACGGGTCGCTTGTTGTGCAGACACAAGTACAGGAAAAGATAAACAAAAATAGAGTAACAGCGAAAGAAAACATAGCATGGGATAGACATGGCAACAACTAGCATGAATCTTGAACAGAATCAAGTAATATGGTGTGATAACAGGTGTATATAACATGTGACAGGTAACAGGTATCATGCAAGCAAGTAAATATGTAACAGGTATCAAGTAGCATGTACAGGTAATCATGTATCAGGTAAGCTTGTAACAGGTATCATGTTATGTCAAGTCTTTTATTATTACTATCTAGGTAGCACTTTATGCGTCCCAAGTTTTTACCACATGGTTGCTACATATATACAAATTACGTTTAGATCTAATAGTGGGTTTCTATAGGGCCATGTACTCAGGTGTCATGTAGCAAGTAGCAGGAACAGGTTCATGAATCAGACAGGTACACGAATCAACCGATTCATGCATCAACAGGTTCATGAATCAACAGGTACACGAATCAACAGATTCATGCATCAACAGGTATCACGTACACGAACCAACAGGTCCATGCATCAAAGCATAAAGTACAACAGGTTCACAAATCCACGGATTCATGAATAAAACATAAAGTGCAACAGGTTCATGTATCAACATGAATCAAATGTAAAATGGGAAACACGGGCCCCCTTTTGAGTACACATACCTATATTGTCCACTACTAAGGTCTTTCCCTTAACCCCGGCTTGATTACTTGTTATTATTATCAAGTAGGCATATACGTGTACAAAACAGAGAAAGAATAACATGGCATGAACAAGTAACAGGTTCAGGTTGAAAGATAAACATATACAGGTGAAAGACAACACATAAAAGGACAGAATAACAAAAATTCTAGTTCAGGATAGCAAGACAGTAGTGCACTAAATCTGAAATTTCTGTTGCTACAAATGTGTAAATCTGGTTCCGTCAGAGAATCTGGGAAATAGACTTTCGACCGAATCCAGCAAATATATATAAGTCATATGGTATTTCAAAAAAACAAGTCTCAAAATAGATTTGTATCCACAAAACATGTTCATCCAGAAATCAGACATTCGTATTCATAAACATGAAAACGGCATAAAAACTTACTGATTAAATCCAAGAACAATCTGGGGTATTCCCTAGTATGTTTAGTATCAGAAAGTAAAGTTTCATAATTTTCCAACATCAGATAGAATAGTCAAATAAAATCAGCAAACAGCGAGATACAGCAAATTTGAAAATCTAAAGTCATAAACACTACAGTACTAAAACAACAATATCTTTCGAAATGTAAATCTAAATCCAGATTCGTCAAAAGGGTGATAAAATAGATACAACAGGCTACATTTCATATTCACAAAGTTTTTATAAACAACAAATAAAATCAGGTCGAAATCAAGGTTCTTTACTGAAACAGTCTGAAAATTCTGCATGTATAGTAGTTATTTGCATGCATAGAATAGTTTATAAAAGTCATCAATTAAATCCACAAAAATTAGGAGTTAATAACAATCAACTCTAGTTGTACTCAGCAAAATATTGGATCAAAATATTATCTTTAACATTAGTATAAAAATAATTTATCATCCAAAATTCATATAAAGTAGAATCTGGAATTTTCTACACATCTGTAGTAAAATAGACATAACTTGCAACTCATAAATCGAAACTGAGATCTGTCATAAATTCTAGAAAGTAGACAGAATTCTCTATAATTCATATTCACAAATAATTTTCATATACTGACCTTAATAGGGTCTAAAAACATTGAACAAAAACGGGGTACAACAAAAGCTGAAATCTTCTTTATGTATAAAATCCACATAAATCATATGAAATTCATCCAAATCATAACAACCGTGAAATATGGTGTACTAGATGTCCAAGCAACATGGTATAGGGTATTTTGCAAGTTCACAACAAGTTATACTACAATGAACCTATCAATATACAAGATCATACATCACCTCATAATTCACGAACACATGCATGTATACAAGAATTGTTTATCCCTAAATCTAAATTTTCATCGTGTGCAATGAGATAACTAAGGGAAAATCAACACATAGAGGCAAGATATAACATGGATTTTGCATAAAAATTGTCTCTAGAAGAAACCTACACTACAAGCGGTATTTAGTACTTGTATTACACAACAAAAAGAATACAAGTTACTTGCCTTATAGACGACGGCGGAAACGATGCAAGGAGCAAGAATAACGGGAATAGATTCCCGTACAACGAATACAACGAACGACTCCGAAACAGGAACCACGAACAAAGCCTCGAATCAACACGCACACACACCCACCGACACCCGCACACAAGAGAGGGTAGCAGAGGTGCTGCAACTGGTGGCTCGCGATGCTGCTACGATCGGTGAAGGGAGCACGGAGGTGTTGCGGTCGGCGGAAACGATGCTTCCCAACATAAAATAAATTACAACATATGTTACAATTGAAAATAAAAACACTTTGCTTCTCTTGCCTTGAGTCATCTTGAATCCCGTACCTATAGTTTTGCAATCTAGTATCTATTTGTGTGAGTACGTCAGTACATATACTGATGCTTAAGGGCTGATGACCAGCAGCGAATCTCAACTTTAAACAAACATAATTTAAGCATGGTAAAATGTGCAGGTGTAGTTTAAGTGTTCGTGGGTGTTATGACTTAGAATCTAATGCAATGTCAACTTAGGCTAGGATGTACTTATTCTAATGCAAGTAGGACTCTGGACAATATGCGACCCATAAATACATACGCCCATATCAAGCTGTTTCTTCATATATAGGGATTTGAACCCGCGCCATGAATTCTATTCTTGTACTCAACCTATTCCTAAAGATACAGAGTGACTGATGAGATTGCTCTGAAATGGTCTAATCCCACCATTCGCAGTCATATAGTGGTGTCTCTGTTTGCCACTATTTCCCGGCATACCGGACCTCACTCAAAAATTAAACGAACCCTCAGAGTTTACTACAACACAGGTTAGCTCGAAGCATCCCCTGTGGCCCTTTAGCTCAAAGACCGTAGTCTATGGCATGTTCGCTTTTCCTGACATAGGACATGACGGAATTCTGGGGGTCCATCCCCTAGTTCCGACAGGAAAACTTCCCGTTCTTATCATGGCACTTCAGAAATTAACAGACAAGATATGGATCCAGTGCTCTCAACTCGTGAGAAGGCACACACCGTAACCCTTTGACAGGAAGGGTACAACCAATGACAGGTCGGATCATAAGGTATCACCCCTAATACCAACTCTTTCCCTTCGGTGAAGTAATAGATTAAAAAGGTTATGTAACAATAGTTACCATTTACTACCCTAACGATGTCACTAACCCTAAACAATTCGAGGGATGACCACAGTACTAACACCATGCTAGGTCTTAAGTTAGACATCACAAGATAACCTTGCTTGGTGCTCAACCTAGACTTACCAGGGTCACCAAGGATCCTGTCACAACCTATCGATCCAAGACTCCGGCAAAACGAAATTATTCGCATGCTACTACCTTGAACTTGGATATTGTCTACACTCCTGGCCCCCGATCAACCTACACTAGTTAAGATCTAACGGTGCACAAGGGGTGACTCGCCCATAGTCCACGAGGAGTAAAATAAATACATGCCTTGATGGTCGATGGCCCCTAGGGCAATGATATCATCCTAGACGAGCACAACAAGCTGCGACTAGCTAACAAGCTATGTATGAGCTAACAAACCATATACGAGCCAAATGAGCTACGCATGAACAAACAACTACATACGAGCCCGGTGAGCTACATATGAGACGGACCAATACTTATTACATGACTTATGAGCACAAGGAATACTTATTACTCATAATCAAGTGCATGGTTCAAACCACTAATAATTCACGACAACTCTAGTTAGCATGAACTAGAATTTCGTGTATAAGCTTACTAACATGAACTAACATGCATGTTAATCTTACTAATTTAACGTACAAGATGAACATTCAAAACATAATCTATTAACCATTTATAACTCTAGATGGAGAATACTCATAACCGATGCTACACTTATCAGAATATAACAAAGTAGGACCTTTTGGAAAGGTGAGAACATCTACTACAACTCTCTAGTTGACAACCTTCTTAGATTCAGTCAATAAGAGGTAGAAAAACTTCGAATACTCTAATCAGTGAGCTTCAGCCAAAAGTCCAACTGCTGTCGACTTCTAAAAGTCATAACTCATGCTACGCTTATCGAAATTCAACAAAATTAGACTTTTTGGAAAGGTGAGAACATCTAATACAACTCTCTAGTTGACAACCTTCTCAGATTAAGTCAACAAGAGGTTGAAAACTCCTAATCTTTCCAAACAGAAACTCAACAAGAGAAAGTTGCCGCTGTAATTTTGTAAATATCATAACCAGTGCTATACTTATCGGAATCTAAAAAAATTGGGCTTTTTTAAAAAGGTGAGAACATCTACTACAACTCTTTAGTTAACAACTTTTTCAAATTCCATGTAGAACTCAAATTTTCCGATCTCAAACACATCAAAATCAACCAAAAATAGCAGTTTTGTTGAAAACTTGTAAAGATCATAGATCATGCTACGCTTATCGGAATTCAACAAAATTAGATTTTTTTAGAAAGGCGGAAACATCTAATACAACTCTCTAGTTAAAAACTTTTTCAAATTCCGTATAGAACCCAAGTTTTCCAATCTCAAACACATGTCAAAATAAACTAAAAACAGCAGTTTTGCTGAAAACTTGTAAAGCTCATAGCTCATGCTACGCTTATCGGAATTCAACAACATTGGACGTTTTAGAAAGGTGGGAACATCTAATACAACTCTCTAGTTAACAAAATTTTCAAATTCCGTATAGAAGTCAAATTTTCCGATCTCAAACACATGTCAAAATCAACCAAAAACAGCAGTTTTGCTGAAAGCTTGTAAAGCTCATAGCTCATGCTACACTTATCGGAATTAAACAAAATTGGACTTTTTAGAAAGGTGAGAACATCTACTATAACTCTCTAGTTAACAATTTTTTCAAATTCCGTATAGAACTCAAATTTTCCGATCTCAAACACATGTCAAAATCAACCAAAAACAGCAGTTTTTTGAAAACTTGTAAAGCTCATAGATCATGCTACACATATCGAAATTCAATAAAATTAGAATTTTTAGAAAGATGGGAACATCTACTACAACTCTCTAGTTAACAACCTTTTCAAATTATGTATAGAACTCAAGTTTCCCGACTTCAAACACGTCAAGATTAACCAAAAACAGCAGTTTTGCCCGCTGTTTTGGGAAACTTTTTTTTTGAACTATTAAACTAACCAAGAAAAAATCTATAAAAATTAGAGCATGGTAAGAACATGTATGAGAGCCTATCATATTAATTTGGAGCCAAAATTCCAACTTTAGCATAAGTAATAAATTCTAACCATCATAACAACATACTATTTATTAAAGGTTGAATCTTTTGTGTTCTTGTTAAGTTCTATCCCTTCAATCTTTTCATGTAGATATTCTCAATCCATCCATTCTCATATGCATATGATTTAGTCCAAGTTCTTCAATTTATTAACAATAATAACAATAATAACAACAATTAAAATCAAAAGTTGAGAAACCCCCCCACCCAAAATCGGTTGGAAGAACTAGCTTGCTCCTTCTCCTTCCTTGTTCTTGCTCCTCTTCAAGAATAATTTCAAGCAACATAACCCATTCTATTTTTTTGATTTGATCTCTCTTTCTTTTCTTTTCTTCTCAAATTTTTCTAAATTTAAAACACGTAGTAGTAGAAGAAGAAAGTATAAGAGAAGAAGAGAGGGGGTGAGATGAGATGAAGGAAACAAAAAATGAAAATGGGCTTTGCCCCTTGAAATGGCCAGCCAACTTATAGGAGTGGGAGAGAGAGAGAGACATGTGTCTCTCTCTTTGTGACTTAACAATTTGAGATCAATTTGCAAATTAATATTGCAATCAACACCCTAATCAAATCCTAACCCTCTATTTGATCATGATTAATAATCCAAATAATAGGTATTTTCCCCAAAATCACATACTACATGGTTTCGTACAAACGTACAAAATTGATACAATACATATACGTATATACATCTATATATACAGATAATTTTTTATTCATCAAAGCCAACAATCTGTACAAAAATAATTTAATTCGGAGAATAAAATAAAATAATAATAAAAATAATTTTATTATCGGCTCATAAGATTTCAGTATCAATTTGATACAATACAGATGTATACAGACTGGTATATATATATAGATAATGTTTATTAATTAAACCGGGTATTATCCACAAAAAATATTTCAATTCTGAAAATAATAATAAAATAATAATAAAATAATAATTTTTTATAACAGACCGGAATATACATACATTTTTAAAAAAAAGCAAATTTCATGATTTTGTACAAGTGCACAAAATCGATACGATACATATATATACTTACTAGTATATATATATACAGATAATGAATATTAATAAAAATTAAGAAATCTCCATAAGAATATTTTAATTTTTAAATAATAATAATAATACTACAAATATAATATCTGACCGGGATATTACAGTTGAAGTACCATCCCCTGCCAAGCAACTCATAGAAGTAGACGCAGATCTTTCAGTCTCCTTCCTAAGTTCATCCTTCTGCAAGCCCTTGATCACACTGGCCACTATGCTTCTCTTTGGTAGTTTTTCTGTGTAGCATGGTGGTTCTCAAATGCACATCCGAATATAACAATGCATATATGTCATGCCCCACTTCACAAAATACCGAATACGAGTACGTAACGTAGGCCCAGCGAATGATGTAAACACTATCCATAAGCTGTACCAGACTAACTCAATAATATGAAATAACAATCACAACCACGCAAGGAGATATAATCACATAATCAAGATCAACTTCTATAATAAATGAGATAATCCTAATAATAATCTAACATCTGGGATAAAACAAACTCCGGGTCATAAAAGCCCAAAACAAAGTATAATGTCAAAAACAATGTTCAAAGGAAATAAATCTAGCAATAAAGTAAATTAAGCAGCACAATCTTTAGTTCCATCATCTAGAATCGTTGCTCACCACTTCCTACTGGTAGAGATCCTTCGGTACCTGTAAATTCTTGATCTAAAAAGAAAGAAAATAATGTCCTTAGAGGAAGTTGTGGACAACAAGTAGAGAAAACAGGGAATAATAGGAACATGGTATATCAAAAGAAGGGACGGGATCAAAGTCAATAACAAAGACAAGGAATGACAATAATGTCAAGGGTCTATGTTTATTCATGCATTTAATTAATAGTTTCAATTCAAGTCCAATGTTGATGACAGTATACGGGAGTGTAACCCCTGTTTCCCCAAAAATATATTTTCTATGTATTTTCTGTATTTTAAATTTTTGTAAATTATTTTTCCGCTTTCAAATTCTTTTTCTTGAAATGTATTGTTGGACCTTCTATTAAAATCTATTTTCGATCTATAATTTTATTGTAACTATTTTTTAAATTATTTATTCTTATTATTGTTAGTACTACTTTTATTTCTATTATTATTACTATTACTGTTATTATTATTTCTATTACTATTTTTATCATTTTTCTCATTATTGTGATTGTTCTCAGTATTATTATTATTACTGTTATTTTTAATACTGATATTATTATTATTTTTATTGCTATTGTTTTTATTATTATTAATAAAATTTATATAAATCTTAATTTGTATATTTTTATTAGTTATTGTATTTTCCTAAAATCCAAACCCATTTTATTCCTTATTGGATTTTGGATCCACTACCCTATAACCTAATTCACTTAAACACATTTAAACCCAATTACTTTTTACCTAAACCCAACTACCCTATTATACAACCTAATATCTCAACCCGTTAGCAAGCCCAACCCGATTACCCAATACCTAACAACTTAACCCTAATAATATCCCATCCCTATATATTTAAACCCATATACACCTATACCTGTTCATCTTCTAGCCGTCAGCCTCTATCCCGAAACCCTGCTCTCGTCTCTTTCCCTGTGTGCTCGTCTCTCCCTCACCGTCCATCCTTCCGTTCTGCCACCCCGACGCACCCCCACCTCACCACGACTGCACCAACATCCTGTCGTCCCCATCCTCGATAGCTCAATCAACTGTGCCAGCCCCGTGCGACACCCCGTCACGTGCCCTGTGCCCTGCCACCCCGATGCCCCTCCATAGTGTCGCCGCGCCTCTCCCCGCCTGCAGCGCCCTAGTCTCCTTCAACCAGCAAACGCAGCTAGTTGCGCCGCCCTCGTCGGCGCTGCCCCTGGCCGCCGCCCTCGCCACTGTGCCGACCCCCGTGCGCCGTGTCCCCTAGCCAACGTCGCAGTCCCTGGGGCCGGAGCTCACTATCTTTTTGTGGATTCTTGGTTATTTGATTGTGAGCCATCGATCGTCGTGATCATCTTGATCATCATGATCATGTTCCCTTGGTTTTGATCTTGGCCGTCCGTTGGATTTTGATCATCATGCTTGATTAGATGTGGGCCGTCGATCTCCTCTTGATCATCCGATTAGATCCTAGCCGTCCGATCTCTTCTTGATCGTCACGATCATGATGATCATCAACTTCCTTTGATCGCAGCCATTCGACTGATAGATCTTGATCTTCATCATTATCTGTACCATCAGGGAAATCTAACCGTCCGATCTGATCCGATCATCTTGATCTTGATCTTCGATCTCAGCCATCTGATTTTGTGATCGTGTGTTTGTGATTGGTTCGTGATCCGTTTGTTGAGTTCGTGCCGCGATCCGTTCTCATTATTCTTGGTGTTCGTTTCGTCTTCGGTTAAGTAACTTGTACTCAATTCCTTTGTATGATACAAGTCACAAATACCGCTTGTAGTGTAGTTGGGTTCTAGAGACAACTAGTGTGTGATGTATCTTGATGAATATTGTCTCTATAGTGCTATTGACCATAGTTGTTTCACGACACAAATTTGACATGAAACAATTTAGGTTTTGACCATTCTTGATGTGATTATATTTGTGAGATAATTATGAGAATTTGTGTTTATTTGGATCCATGTGATATACTTGTTGTTGACATGCAATATACCCTATTTCATGTTGTTTGGACATTTAGTAGACTCTATAACATGTTTGGTCGTGTTTGGAACGAGTTTCTTATGTTGTATGTTGATTTGTTGTTGAAAGAAAAATCTGTATTTTGTTGATGATCAGTCTTGATTGCTATTTTAGACCATATTAAGGTCAGAATCATAATTTCAGTATAAAACATGATTTTTAGATAAATCCGTCTTCTTTCCAAACTTTCTGACCTTGAACGATTTCGTTTTCGTATGTGTGAGATATGATTGTTTTACTACAGAGGTGTATTATATTTTCAGATTTCGTTTCTTGATGATTTTGACGACTAAACTATTTTGATACTAGTGCTAACCATATTATTTTGATCTAAAATTTTGGACAATAATTCTATACTTGATTAGGGATTACCAAGAATTTTGGTGGATTTATTTGATAAGATTTACATACTGTTTTATGTTTTCGAATAAAAACTATACTTGCTAGATTTTGCTCGCTGTTCTATAAAGAAGTATCTTTTCACCCTAGTTCCTTTTCCTGTATGAAAAATATTTATGAAATATAAAAGTTATCTTATTTTGTCTATTTTCATCTCCCTTTGACGGATCTGAATTTCGTTTCACGGTTTGAGAGATATTACAGTTTTCGTACAGCAGTGTTGGGAATTCCAGATTTGCCAAACTATCGTTTCTTGATGTTTTCTGAATTTCGTTGACCAAGTTAATCTTACTGGAAAATTTTGAAACTTTATATTCTGATGCTAGACATATAGGGGAATAGCCCAGATTTTTCATGGATTTGATTGAGATGTTTTCATGCTGTTTTCCTGATCCCTGAGTACACTACCCTATGGACTCCACTACGAAATCTAAACGAAACTGTTTGAAAGTAGCAACCATGTGATCAAAGGATGGCACATGAAGTGCTACCTACATAGTAATCACTACAAGACTTGATACATGATACTTGAACGTGATACATGATCACTTGACACTTGCTACTTGATACTTGTACTGACTACTTGACACTTGTTACTTGTTACTTGATTTCGTGATACTTGATTCGTGACACTTGATACTTGTTACTTGGTTACATGATGCTTGTTCACTTGACACTTGATACATGCCACTTGTACTTGTTCATCTTGTCATGCTAGTTGTTATACTTGTTACCATGTTTACTCGATGTTGCTAGTTAGTTTTCCCATGTACTTGTATCATGCATTACAAGCGGTCCGTAACTTGCAATTGACGGGTACTTATTTTTTCTTTTCCTCTTTCTTGCAATTGTTAAATTGCAGATTTTGGAGAACAGGTTCCAGATGGTATCAGCGACATGAGATACTAGCTGGAGATTTTGCTATTGTTAATTCTTGTTTCTAGCTTGAACAAATATTGTATTTTGATACTTGGATTTATTTGTATTTGGGCAATGTGACCCAAGATATTTGACTTATTCAAATTATGATTATCTGAGATTAATACATTTTGGTTTCAAGTATTTTGGCTCATATGTGCATGTTGGTTGATTCTTTTGCTTCTGACTCTGATTATTTTGTGGGATATTGTAAAGATTCCTGAACAGCTTATGGATGATGAAAATCATTCGCTGGGCCAATATTACGTACTCGTATTTCGTATTTTTGGGGAACGGGGCCTGACAGGGATCAAGCATGAAATGTCAAATGTGGGTTATTAATTATTTTATTAGCCTATCTAGTGCACGTACTATTGCGTTCCATTCCACAAGTTCTGCGTAAGCACACAGTGAACGCTTTAGACTGATGGTGAATTCACGGATCGTGTACTCGGCCCATTAATCAGTCATTAATGTTAAGTGACAGTATTTATCAAGCAGTATTTTATGGACATCAGTCAGTACAAGTCAGGCAGTAGGGCCCGACTGAGTACAATTTTCGATTATTCACGACCAAGTCTTCCCATAATACCCGGCTTGTTAATATTTTATTTCATCCTATGTGAGCATGCAAGAAGGTTTTAATGTTTTATCATGCTAGGTGTGACTAATTCTACTCGTTACAGACAAAACAATAGGCAAACATATTAAATTAACACAAATCACACAATCTGAACAACATGACGTTGCTGTACAAAAACATAGAGTACCGCTACTACAGAAAAGCAAATTTGGATCTGTCAGAAATTCTAGAAGCTAGACTCTCTGTCGGTTCCAACGAATATATACAAAACATATAAAAGTTACAGAAACTAGGTCGAAAATCCTATTCTTTTCAGATTTTATGTTCAGGCAGCAGGTTATAGATTGTGTTCACATATATGTTTTAGGTCAGAAAACTCATCAATTAAATCTACAAAAATTCAGGGTGATTCCTACAAGTCTAGTCTTATCCAAATTAATTTCGTATTTTTGTTTTACTGTTAACATGTTCTATTTAATTATGAAATAGAAAGATATGCATGAATTTGTGAATCGGAATTTCAGACACAGTTGTACTAAAATACTGATATCTCACAGATTATATATCGAAATTCAATTCCGTTGAAAGTATGGAAGATAGACTAATGGGGCTATAATTCATATCCAGAAAGTTATTTCAAATTACAACAGTAACATGGTCGAAAATCTGATACAAAAAGATACAAACAACAGTCCAGAAATTAATTTGATATGAATAGGCAAAAACTTTATCATACAACCATATAATTTATGCTAATTAATAATCAAAGTGATTCTAGATGTTTAACATGCATGTTTCTAGGTTTAAGATGTAATTTTACAGGCATGATAATCAATTCATTAAATCAAATTCAATCAACATATTTAATTCAACAAATAATTCTATAACATGGATCTAGTTATTTTTTATGTAAACGTGCATATGCAATGTGCAAGATGGACTAGGTTTTAGATCGAAGATGTAGGCACGATGTTAAGAATATATCGGGTTAGCTCGTGTAAACCCTCAATATACTTAACGAAATCCAAATAGAAGTATGATAAAAAGGATTGGGATCAACTTGCGGAGATCAAAGAATCTTGAACAAGAACAATAAAACTAGTTCAAGAGAGACTTGCCTGTTAGATGATAGATTCGAAATAACAGAATAACGGGATGAGAATCCCGGGCGACGAATCCACAAATGGAAACACATGCTCTCTACGTGCACAACCAACACACAACAAAACTCTCCAAATAGCAACCCAATTCCTCCCTAAACAGCAAACACCCAACAACAGATCTCAAACACCAAACAGCAAGAATCCCCCCTTTACCGCCAAAAATCAACAGCAGAGAGAGAGATCGCGGTGGGGAACGATAGTGACTGGCGTGGACTGCAGCGACTACGGTGACTCGGAGGGCGTTCGGGGGTGGCTGATGGTGGGGCACTGGTGATCGAGGGGTGACGCAGCGACGAGGGACGACGGGGCTCGATCGGTGCTCTATTTCTCCACCAAAACTGAGGAAAAAGACGGAGACGGCGAAGGCGACGGAGCTGGACGTCGACGACGAGGATGAGGGGGATGCGGTGAGGGTGGCTGTATGAGCGGTGAAGCCTCGTCGGCAATGGCGAGGAGGGGTTCAAAGGGTGCAGGCAGTGGGTTCGGTTGGCGTGAAGACGACGGGATGAAGGCGGGAACTTCGGTGGTTGGGTGAGAGGGTGGTGGCGACGGCTAGGGGAGCAGCGGGGGGTCGACGAGGAGTGGTGGTGGTCGAGGACGGGAAAGCGAGCGGTCGAAGGTGATGGGTTGGCTTGGAGAACGAAATAGAGAGAGGGAGTCAGGATAGAGAGGGTAAGATTAAAATGTTAGTGTTAATATATAATTAGGGTTTAGGGGTATTTATAGAGTAATTAAGATGTGGGGTTTTGGGTTGCGGGTTAATGGGTTTACGGTACGGGTTTAGGCTCCAAAAAGAGATGAATAAATAGAAGACGGTGAGATAAACATATAGCAGATCAATTTAAACTCAAAATACAAAGAGAAAAATTTGTAGTGAGCTAAAAATGCAGGATTCAAGCCAAAAGAGTACGAAATGATCAAAAGAGAACAAATGAGCCCCAAAAAAGCAAGATTTATTATTCAAAGAAAATTTAGATACAATATTTGGGGAAAAGAAAAGAAAATACAATAAAATCCAAATTAGAAAAATAGGGGTTACAATATATCAAGTTCAAAGTTTTATCATTTCTCTTAGATCATTTGTTGTTATCGCCCTCAATTCATATAACACCTTATTGAATTCCACCATATGATCTTGAAGAGTGGTACATTCCTTCATTGAGATGTGAAACCATTTTCTGTTCTAGTACATCCGATCTTGTAATGATGATTCTGAGTAGTCAATTCTTTGTCTAGCCCATAAACTCGTCGCTCTTCTCTCCACATGGAAGTTTCACTTAATGTCGTTCGTCAATGATAGCCAGATTAAACTCATGGATTTTGAACATATTTCCTCCCAATTCTCTTGGTTCATGTCGGATGGCTCCCATTATCTCCTTCAGGGACAAGATGCAAGCCATGTTGAACTATTGCGTGGTACATGTCCACCTTCCAGAGAGTAAAGTTGATCTTACTGTGGAACTGCTTGATCTTCATGAAACCCTGATCTGTCATCTTCACTAAGGAACTCCAACAACCTTTGCTCTAATACCAATTGTTAAGGAATTAAGCATAGTGAAAAGGTATGTAGAGAGTCGATAACCGATCACAGTGAATAACCAAGCAAGTGGACCAAACCAAGCACACAATTTAATCCTGTTTTGGAGGAACTTAATCTAGGGGAGAAATAGCCGATATATTATTCAATTGGAGAAGATACAATAGTTACAATCACTATCACCAAGAACTTATCTATCTCTCAAACCTCACTAGAAAATACTTTGATGTTTAGAATGGAAAACTCTCAGATGAAGTTGTAACTCCCGTTATCATTTTTATTTTTTTTATTTATTGATCTCCATTGTAACCCCTTCATAATTCTATAACATTCTATTTTGTTCCATTTTTGTATCGAATAGTATTAATTCTAATATTATACATGAACTACCTTGATTAAAAACGTCGGGTGTTGTACTTTTCTTGTCGTAGGGATACAGATTTGGTTCTCAGGTTTTGAGTTTGCGGGTCTCGTATCTCGATCTGTTAATTCCTAAAGAGCTGGGGTAAGGAACGGGAAAGGAGGGGGATTTGACCCTCGAGGCTGGCATGTTCCTCTGCGCATGGGTTTTGTTCTTTATGTGAATCATTGACTTCATTTGGGTACATGGTTTTGTACCGGAAGGTTTGACATGGTTTTTTGAGTGAGGTCCGTGTGCGGGTACTAAGTGGCAAACGCAACCACCACTTTAGGGACTACAGTATGGGACTAGACCGAGTGAATGCAACCTCTTCAGACACTAAATCTATTGGGAACAGGTTGAGTATAAGAGTAGGATGCATGGCCAGGGTTTGAATCCCTAAAATGTGGAGAAAGATGGCTAGATTTGGGGGCATATGTAGTATGGGATGCATGCGTTCTCCAAAGTCTTGCTTGCATTAGAAGTAGGCATGTCATTGATGTATCTAGTTGTAGAATCATGGCATACAACAGCACTATAACCCGAATCCATTAACCCCTAGTTGTCACATCACTTTTCTCTTTTGCATAAATCATGGTTATGATTGTTAGCTTGGAGATCGCTGTTATTATTAGCATTGCATCAGTCGAAGTACTGACGTTCCCCACCTTGTAGGTATCCGGAGCCGATCACTGTTACAGCAGAGCTCGAGTTGGTCCAAGCATCCAAGGGACATATTCAAGTGTTATTATATTATTTGTAAATCTTGTAATTTTTATTTGGATATTGTAACACATGTGAATATTACAATTATATGGAATAAAAGTGTTTAATTTTCTTGTACTTTTCCGTGATTGTGACTATTTTGAAGTTCGACTCCTGGAGTAGTGTCTCAGATTTTCTGCATAGGGATTCGGGTTGCTACAGAGTTGGTATCAGAGCTGACTTCAAGTATCAGTCCAACACGGCAGGAAAATTAGACTTGGATGCATTGCGAGAGTTGGTTTTAGTCAGATAGCTGATGATTATAATTCATAATGTTGCTTTTACAACTTATGCTTTATAATTTTTTCTGTATCTGGACTAATTCTCCTATTTTCTTTTGCAGATGCCCGGCATGGATAATGGACACTTGAACGGTTGGACTGATGGAAATGGTCATGCACCCCCACTCTTACCTCCACCCCCACAGCCCACGATCGTAGTGTAGGCCATCACTATGTGTTGCCAAGAGCTGGCTGCCTATAAATGGAGCCACGAGCAGCTGGAGGATCGCTTTGAGAATCTCGCTCAGGACTTGATAGCCACCGAGAGAAGGGTGGCCAAGATGGAGAGGGCCAAGCGGAAGTGGAAGACGAGGGTGGTACTTTTGAAGCATCGGTATGAGGAGAGGTTGAGACAGTTGTAGAAGCCGATATCTGGCGTTGAGGTCTGAGGTCAGCGATATGCAGGACCTGCTGGACAAGATGACTGCCGGGGATAGCTCTGAGACTGGTGACTCGCCAGGGCGGGAGAGCAGTGATCTCTCTTAGTGTCATGGGATTTTTTATTGATGTGTATAGATGTCCATCTTTTTGAATAGCTAGGCTGACTTGCTATTTTTTGGATGGGTGTAGTATGAACCCATTGGATGATGACATGATTGTATTGATTGCAATATCATTGTAACCTTTTTTGAATGAGTGAAACTGGTATGTTTTCTGATCAATGCTAGTGTGTTATGGGTTTTGCATTACTATTGCTATATAATGATGTTAGTATTAGCTTATAGATGGCAGGAAGGACCAGAAGCAACCGAAGCGATCAGACTGAAGCCGAAGGTAGTGGAGCCAACGGTAGTGGCCTTGATGTAAGGAAAGAATTCGCTCGGGTATACTAGATGATTGGAGTATTTGTGGAGGCTAGCAGGAACCAAGTGCTGCCACAAGGAGCACCAGGAGTCGCTGTAAATTCAGATCCAGTGAAGATGGTGGAATCCTTCAAAAGGATGAAACTGCCAGTCTTCGAAGGACAGGCTGACCCCACAGCCACTGACGACTGGATACGTCAGGTGGAAATGGTATTTGAAGTGCTGGTGACTCCAGAGGACAGCAAGGTTCGTCTAGCCACAATCTTGCTGGAGAAGGATGTCGGAGTTCGGTGGTAGTCCGTGAAGCGTGGCCATGGAGAAGGTCAGACCACTTGGGAATATTTCCTTGAGGAATTCCGACAACACTATTTTTCCATGGATGTGCAAGAAGAAAAGGCGATGGAGTTCCACAATTTGAAGCAGAAAAATATGTCTGTCAGGGAATATGAGACGGTTTTCTCAACTGTCACGGTATGCACCAGAGATGGTCTAGGAGGAAGCGAAGAAGGTCCATAGGTTTGAGCAAGGGCTTAGGCCTGGACTGAGGTCGAGGATGGTTCCGTTGGGCATTCGTCGATTCGACAAGCTGGTGAGGCAAGCTACGGTAACAGAGGCAGACATGAATCAGAGTCAAGGCAGAGTTTTGGAACAAAGGAAAGAGATCCACCCCAGCATCAAAATTCAAGAAGCAGGGCAAGAGTCAGAAATTTCAGAAAACCAGTGCCAAGATGGGAGGAAACAAGCCCGGAAGCTGCTTCCACTGTGGAGCGCAGCGACACTTCAAGGACCAATGCCCCAGGAGGAATGCACAGAGATGTTTCCAGTGCGGGCTAGAAGAGAACATCAAGCCAAATTGTCCCCAAAATCCAAGGAACAGAAACAAGGCAAGATCGGGAGCAACCGACAAAGGAAAGATGCCAATGCGTCAAGGAAGGGTGTTCGCCTTGACCAACAAGGATGCTAAAGAAGATGAAGGGATAATCACGGGTATGTAAGGAGATGATGTAATGAAGTTCTAAGTTGTATTTTGGGGTTTTTTTGTGGGAAGTTGATGAAGGATGAACTATTGTAACATGACATATATATATATATATATATATATATATGGAATTTTGGCTACAGTCTTGTTTGATAGTGGATCGACTCATTCTTTTGTGTCAAAATATTTTTCAAGAAAATTAAGATGCACACAAGAGGCAATTCTAGATTTAGCCTTGCTGGTGGCTACAGCATCAGGGGCAACCCTCACTACAGATTTGTGCTATAGGGGATGTAAACTCCAGATTAACGGGGAAACCCTAAGCATCAATTTGCTAGAATTGGGTTTTTCCGGAACAAATGCCATTATCGGTATGGATTGGATGTCGAAGCACAAGGCAAGCATCGTCTGCAAGGAGAAGGAGGTAGTCATCTTAGCTGAAGGAGTGGAACTTGTATTCCACGGGGCGAAGAGGTTGAGAGCAATGATCGTTGCAGCTACTAGTGAAGTACGGGTACTTGACGAGGTGAACAAGATACTAGTGGTGAGAAATTTTCCACTCGTATTCTTGGAAGAATTACTTGGACTGTCCCCACATCGGGATGTCGAGTTTAGCATCACAGTTCAACCAGGGTAGCGCACCAGTATCCAAAGACCCTATAGAATTGCACCAGTAGAGCAGAATGAGGTCAAGAAGAAGATTGAGGAATTCTTGCAGAAGGGATTTATCAGACCAAGTGCATCACCTTGGGGAGCACCAGTATTGCTTGTTAAGAAGACGGAAAAATCATCCTGGATGTGTATCGATTATTGGGAATTGAATAAGGTCACTGTTCGGAACAAGTACCCGTTTACCAGGATCGACGATTTGTTCGATCAACTTCAGGGAGCAGCAGTATTTTCCAAGATTGATCTACGGTCTGGATATCATCAAGTGCGAGTCAAGGAGGAGGATGTACCTAAGACAGCTTTTCGGACTCGGCATGGAGACTATAAATTCTTGGTAATGCCGTTTGGAGTGACCAACGCTCTAGCGATCTTTATGGACTTGATGAACAGAATTCTATGTCCGTTTATTGAATCTTTTGTCGTTGTCTTCATCGACGACATTTTGGTATACTCAAGGACAGAAGATGTAGCACCCCGGATCCCCGTTACCGGACATCCGTGACACCTTCCAGAATCTTTACCTTCAAATACATCTCAACACAGTAATAACATGGAAATTAAAAAACTTTTTTTCATTCGCCAAATAAGTCATTACATCATTGATTACAACCGATAACTTGTTCTTGGTCAAGGAGTACAAATTACATCAATTCATTACAACTTATTGCAAGTATTTACAGACTCCACTTGTAAAGCTATCAGCTGCCTCCTGGAATGGTAATCGACCGATTACTTGCGAAACTTTGCTAAGCGGCCCATCGGCTCCCCTGGGACTTGCTCCTCAGCTTCAGGCTTCTACTGCGCGACTCTGATATCTCTGCACCTGTTCGGAAGGTATAACCGATACCTAAAAGGTGGGAAATGGCAGTACTTCGACCGACGCAAAGCTGGTGATAACAGCGATCCTCTAAAATTCAATCACAACCAATAATTTATGCAAAAAGGAAAAGTGTTGTGCCAAAACAAGGGTTTAGTGGATTCGGGTTCTAGTGCAGTGTTATGACATGACCTTAAGTCTAGATACAGCAAACTCACATGCCTAACTTCTAATGCAAGCAAGACTTTGGAGCACGAATGCATCCCAATACTACATACCCCCCCAAATCTAGCCGTCTTTCTCCACAATTTAGGGATTCGAACCCTCGCCATGCACCCTACTCTTGTACACACTCCAGTTCCCAATAGACTGTCTGTCGCCCAAGGAGATTGCAGCGGTCGGTCTAATTCCGCCCTGCAGTGCCCAAGTGGTCACCGCCAGTTGGTACCCGCATACAGACCTCCTTAGAAACCACGTTGAACCTGGTCCTTACGACCTTTGGTTCCACATGTCCACCCATGGATTGACGCATGCGTGTTCACCCCTCATCGGGTAATGAACTGATATATACCAAAAAAACACAAAACACAAAACCCGCGCTTTAGGGACGTGAGCACCACGGGAGGTCAAATCCTCCGGGCCTCCTACACCTTACTTCGGCAGAACTTTGGAATCAACAGATCGAGATACAAGCCGGGGACGCAATCCATTAGCGGCCGAGAACGTATCCCTACGACTGGAAGATACAACACCAACTATGGTTTACTAGGACTAATGCAATTTCCCAACCCCTTAATAAACCATTCTAATCCCTACCTTACTCTAATTATTCGGGTAAGAATTAACTACTTCCACACTTGCCTATCAACCTCTGGCCCCTGGCGATACCGATTCGGTTCGCCACTTCCCCTGCATGGACTCGTCTAGCATAATGGCCCACGCCTGCTGCTACTCCGGCAATAAATATATAATTGCCCCGTGAGCTCCACTCACTGGCATGCTCGGATAGCCTACGCTTGGCAGAAGTCTAATAATATAGGCTTGATAGGTGCAGGGTATCCTTTACCCTAGTGACAAACTCGAGTCACCCATCCCATTCGGGGAGTCAACAACCTCAATAACAGAGATCAACCACTCCTAGACACGAGTCATCGACTCAAATAACACACAAGGAAAAAATGCTTTCACAACCCTTAGTCCAAACCCAGACTAAGCGACCTACGGGTTTCTGCCCGAATCTCAAAATGGTCATCCCTCTCTCGATACAGCTCCGATTGGAGTGTATGGGCCCAACCTGGAAAGGTACGATCTTAGGCTATAGTTTCCTAGTTGATTACGAGCTTAAATTCAACCATCTAAATCCTCGACATAGCTTCTCAAGCTCCAGCCTGCGTGCTTCCTGTGCACGGGCTGCACCTTACCATTAACACAAAATCCTACTCGTTCATCAGAACGACACAAACTCAAATTCTGTAGAAGGGTGTGGGTGTCCTCAACAACTCTCTAGTTGGTCATGAGTCCAAATTATACCATTAAGTCACCCTAACACACTCATCTATCATCAATACACCAGTTCACACACTTGGTCTCTTTAATTCAGAGCACTCAGCTCTACTCTAGTTCCCTGTCCAGTCTTACAAAAATCATAATAATTCAACCGTTTACTGAAATTTCCTCAAATTAGTTTTGTTGGAAAGGTCTAGGTGTCCACTACAACTCTCTACTGGGTCATTATCCTCTAAATGTGCCTCTAACAAGTCTCAATTCTCAAATCTTTACAGAGTATCGAAACTGGCTGAAAACAGCACAGTGCTTTATCACAAAATCACAGTAAATTGTAAACTTGTCTAATTGACATAAAATTTATGGTGGTGAAACCATACATCATACCCAACATTATACATAAGACCTCTTGTCAAAATTTCAATTATACAGTGAGTAATAGCTTTTAAAAGTTAGAACAGAAACCATAATGTTTTCTAATTCAACATCAGATACTGATTATAGATAGATTTTTCTCATGCCTATAAAATCATCCTAATAATTTATTTATTTTTTATGATAATCAAATTGCATTCAGGAACATTGAGTAAAAATTTTAGGTCAATATCATGCGTCAATAAATCACGAAAATTCTTAAAATATCAGCCATCCTGTTTTTCTTTTTCTGAGTCTGCCTTACGACACAGATCCATCTCACGATTTTATTAGCATATCAAATGATCATAAAAAAATCTAAAATAAATCATGAATAATCCTAACACATATATGAACAAATACTTTTAATTTTATAGTCTAATTCATCATATTTTGCTCTCGGGAAAATCCACAAAATGGTACTCCGAACCAGTTTTTCCTAGTTCAATTCTGACTTCTACTTCTAACCTTTAGAAGAGCAATCCTATGCATTCTAGAACACATGCATGAAATAAAAATTAATTAAAAGACAAGAATTTTAAGTTTAGAGAAACTTCCCACCCTTGGTTGTAGTAGTAGAAGGAACTTCTTCAAGCTTCTTCTCTTGGAAATCTCCTTTTGATCCTTCTTCTTCACTTCCTTCTTATTTCTCTCCTCCTTCTATTGAGGTGTTTTCTTTCTGAAATTTCCAGAGCAAAAGGGAGGAAATGAAGTGGGAAATGAAGGAGATGGGAGGGTAGGCCGGATTTGACAAGGGGGGGGGGGGGGGTTAGGTTAGACTATAGGTGGTTTTGTAGATCAAAACCATGGCTTAGCCCATTGGTTTTGTGTGTGTTAGGTTGGCTGCCCAACATAACACTTAACGAGCTCCAACGAGTGTGAGACGCGTGTTTTAATGAGCGCACGCAGCCTATATTCACTGTAGTACCATACCGTGTTATATTTGTATGTACGTCGTGCCGAAAACTAGCAGTTATACTAGTATCGGTCCGTCTCGTTCTCGTGCATCCTTGGAATGCAACTCTCCCAAGAACCGTCCCGTAGCCCTAACCATCCACCACGATAGCAAAATCGACCCATAATACTACAATCAATTGCACGCATGCTGTCAATATACATACATACATATACAAGCATAATACAATCCGGGGTGTTACATCACTCCCTCCTTAGAGTCGTTCTGTCCCCAGAACGTTCCTAGTGGGAGAAAAGAACACAATAAAAAAAAGAAAATAAACCCAAAATACTTAAAATAAATCCAGACATAAAGCCTTCATACGGGGCCATGCCAATGCTTGCCTGATAGCTGTTATTATAAGCAAACTCTACCAAGACTAAGTATTTTTCCCAACTTCCTCCGAAGTCCAAAATGCATGCCCGTCACATTTCCTCGAGAATCCTGTTGACTCTCTCCGTCTGTCCATCCGTCTGTGGGTGAAAAGCTGTGTTGAAGTCTGTTCTAGTTCCCAACGCTGACTGTAGACTTCGCCAGAATCGAGACGTAAATTTTGCATCTCGGTCAGATACTATCGACACTGGCACTCCATGTAGCTTTACTATGTTCTCAATATAGACCTCAGCCAACTTCTCGACTGTCCATGTCGTCTTTACTGGAAGAAAATGTGCCGACTTGGTCAATCGATCCACAATCACCCATATTGAGTCATTTCCTTTAGGGTTCCTGGTTAACCCAGTGATAAAATCCATACTGATGTTCTCCCATTTCCATTCTGGGATGGGTAAAGGCTGTAACAATCCTCCTGGTTTCTGGTTTTCGGCCTTAACTTGTTGGCACGTCAAACATTTGGCGACAAACTCTGCTATATCTCGCTTCATCCCTGACCACCAATAGTGTTGCTTTACATCGCGATACATCTTGGTGCTTCCGGGGTGAATCGTAAGTAATGTGGAGTGAGCTTCCTTCATGATGTCTTCCCTCAACTCCTCGTCCTTTGGTACACATAGTCGGTTACCAAACCATAGTGACCCTTTTCTTATACTGAATTCCGCCAATTTTCCTTCATGCACTTGCTTCTTCATGTCTTCCATCTCTAGATCTTTGGTCTGAGCCTCTTTCACTCGCTCATCCAAGCTTGTCGTAACACCAACTGTGCTAGAACTGCACTTATGTGTTGTGTAACCACTTCGATGCCTGCCTGTCTGATCTCTTCATCTAGCTCCCTCCGGGTCGCTATCAATGTTTCCACACTTCTCTTCCTGCTGAGCACGTTTGCTACCACGTTGGCTTTTCCTGGATGATATATAATCTCAGGCCTGATGTCTTCGAGTACTTCCAACCATCTCCTCTGCCTTAAGTTGAGATCCTTCTGTTGGTAGATGTACTTTAAGCTCTTGTGATCAGTGTAGATTTCCACCTTTGCTCCGTAGATATAATGCCTCCATGATTTCAAAGCAAAAATTATCGCTGCAAGTTCCAAATCATGGGTCGGATAGTTCTTTTTGTGTGGTCGTAGTTGTCTCGAACCATAAGCTATAACCTTGCCTTCCTGCATCAGCACACATCCGAACCCCAAATACGACGCATCACTGTAGATGACGTAGTCCTTATCTTCCTGAGGTAAAACCAATATTGGTGCGGAGATCAAACGGTTCTTTAGTTCCTGAAAACTTCCTTCACACTTCTCCGTCCTGTCGAAACTTTGGTTCTTTTTGGTCAAAGCTATAAGGGGTACAACTATCCTTGCATAATTCTGGATAAACTTCCGATAATCCCCAGTCATACCCAGAAAACTTCTTACTTCCTTCACCGTCTTCGGTTGTAGCCATTCCTTGACCACCTCTTATCTTCTGAGGATCCGTTGCCACTCCCTCCTTAGAAAGGGTTTGGCCTAGGAATGCAACTTTCGATTTCGAGAACTCACACTTAGGTAATTTGGCATACAACTGATGCTCTTGTAACTTTCTCAAGACTACGGTTAGATGTTCAGCATGATCCTCTTCCGTCCTTGAATATACCAAAATGTCGTCGATGAAGATCACGACAAATGAGTCGATAAACGGCCGTAGAATTTTGTTCATTAAGTCAATGAAAATAGCTGGAGCGTTAGTCACTCCAAACGGTATTACCAAGAACTCATAGTGTCCATATCGAGTTCGAAAAGCTGTCTTAGGTACATCCTCTTCCTTGACCCGTACCTGATGATATCCAGACCGTAGATCAATCTTGGGAAATACTGCTGCTCCCTGAAGCTGATCGAACAAATCATCGATCCTGGGAATTGGGTAGTTGTTCCGAATAGTGACTTGTTCAATTCCCGATAATCGATACACCTCCTGGACGAACCGTCGTTCTTCTTAACCAGCAATACTGGTGCTCCCCAAGGCGATGCACTTGGTCTGATAAATCCTTTCTGCAAGTACTCTTCAATCTTCTTCTTGTTCTCATTCTGCTCTACTGGTGCCATTCGATAGGGTGCTTTGGATACTAGAGCGCTTCCGGGTTGAATTGTGATGCTAAAATCGACATCACGGTGTGGGGGAATTCCAGGTAAATCCTCTAAGAATACAAGTGGAAAATTTCCTCACCACTGGTATCTTGCTCACCTCTTCTGGTACCTGTACTTCACTAGCAGTTGCGAAAGTCATTGCCTCCGATCACTGCTCCCCGTGGAATACAAGTTCCACTCCTTCAGCTGAAATAACTACCTTTTTCTCCTTGCAGTCAATGCTTGCCATGTGCCTCGACATCCAATCCATGCCAATAGTGACATCTGTCCCGGCAAAACCCAACTCCAACAAATCGATACTTGGGGTTTCTCCGCTAATCTGGAGCTTACATCCCCTATAGCATAGATCTGTAGTAAGGGTTGCCCCTGACAGCGACGCTACCGTCAAAGCTAACTCTGGGATTGCCCTTTGTATGCATCTTAATTTTCTCAAAAAAAGATTTTGACACAAAAGAATGAGTCCATCCACTATCAAACAAGACTGTTGCCAAAATTCCATTTATATATATATGTCTTGTTACAACAGTACATCGTCCACCAACTTCCATAAACCAAAATACAACTTAAACTTGATTACATTACTTCTTCAGCTTCCAAAAGATCTCAAAATATAGTAGGTCCACATATTATCTTCACCTTGTCATTTATTCGGTTACTTGCTCAATGAGCATCCCCTTTGTAATTCTGGGCAATTTGACTTGACATGCCCAAGTTCCTTACAGTTGAAACAACCCTTGATCGCTGCTGGGCAACGCGACTTGTAGTGTCCTACTTCCCCGCATTTGTTGTCACGCCCCGCTTCCCAAAAACACGGAATACGGGCACGTAACAAAAGCCCAGCGAATGAATATAATCATCCTTAAGCTGTTCAGGAATTCTTTACAACATGTCACAGGCAGTATATCAGAGTCGGAAGCCAGAAAAAGATCAATCACATGCACATATGAACCAAATACCAACAAGAATACTTGAAAAAAAAAACACATTAATCTCAAATATTCATGATCTGAATAACACAAATAATCATGGGTCACATCGCCCAAATACAAGAAGTAATACAAGTTCAAAATACAATATTGTCCAAAATAAGTAACAGGAATAGCATTAGAAAAATTCAGCCTCTAGCCTCGCATCTTGCCAATACCTTTAGGAACCTGTCCTCCAAAATCTGCAATACAACGAATGCAGGAAAAAGGAAAAGAGAAAACACAGTACCCGTCAATGGCAAGTCCGGGTCACAAAATAGAATAGGATACAAGCACATGGACACTATCTAACCACAGGATATACTAACAGGTATAGGTAACATATGTCAAATGTAAAGTCAACAGGTAAACAGGTAGCATGTATAATTATCAGGTAATCAGGTAATCAGGTAAATATGTATCCAGTATCAGGAAATCAGGTAACAGGAATATCAGGATAATCATGTAACAGGTAATCATGTAACAGGAAATCAGGTATCAGATTATATCAGGTAACAGGTATACAGGTAACAGGTAATCAGGTAAACAGGATCATCAGGTTATGTTAAGTCTAATCTTTTATTAACTATCTAGGTAGCACGACATGTGCACCAAATTATATCACATGGTTGCTACATTCAAAACAATTTCGCTTTAGATTTCGTAGGGGACCATGCAGGGCAGTATACTCAGTATTCACAGAATCACAGAACTTGGTCGGTAAACTTGATCGGTAACTTGATCGGTAAACTTGATCGGAAACTTGATCGGTAAACTTGATCGGAAACTTGTCATAAAGGAAACACAAGTCTCCTCCCGAGTACACGTTTCTGCACTATCCACTACTAGATCTGTCTCATATACCCCGGCTTAATTACTTTATTATTAAGATCATCCACAGGCATGAGAGTGTGCTGAATAATGTCAAACTAACAGGTCATAATCAGGTTTAGACTCAGGAAATTAGATCAGCAAGTATAGGTACCAAACATTCACAAATACGAGCAAAATGGTATAGGTTTATAAACAGGACAGCAAGACCAGTCTGTACATAATCAGTGATCCAAAGATCTACAGGCATGCAAATCATGATCCGTCGAATGATCTGGAATTTAGACATCCACAGGCTTCTAACGGTTATAATGAAGATATACACTAGTTCACAACATCACGGCTTAAAACACATTCCAACACAGTTTTCAAGTACAGCCAGAAAACAGGGGAATAACTTAAACCACATGAAAACAGCATACAAGTTCATTAATTAAATCCAAGAAAATTCTGGGGTAATCCCCTATAAGTATAGTCTCAAAATATATATTTTCATATTTTTCCAGAAAGTATAGATATGTTTTCAAAAATAGAAAATAACACATAACACAGTTTTGATAGATCTGGAATTCTTCAACACCGCTGTACAAAATCATGCATATCTTGCACACAGCGCATCAAAATCCACTTCCGCCAAAACAGGGGGAAAGTATACACAATTACCCAACTTTCATATCTCACATGAAATATTCATACAGTAAGTAGAAATAAGGTGAACACGGCATTCAACATACAATCACACGCAGTTTACAGCAAAAGCGATCTATAGAAAAGGATGTAAGGCATCACTCAAAACTCATCTTTTAATTATCACAAAAATCAGGGAACTATCTAACATCATGGTGAAATACAGGACAAAATCTTGTGGCATGAAATTATGTCTAACTTAGATCTTGAAAATAAATTGTCCACAAAAATTACCCCGAACTGGAACTGGAAACTACTAACATACAGTTACTAAAATAATCATAACTATTCCATACGAACTCCAAACAGGATGAAATCAGTGGGGTTAGAAATTAGATTCGATTATCTACAAATTTCTCAGAAATAGTAATGTTGAGATTCGGACTCTAATTCAGGTAAAAACAGCAATCAATCCAGTTACATCCAAATTCCCAGATTTCTCAACTAAACTTCAAAACGTCATAACTTCCTCAAAAATCATCAAAATTCTTCCAAATTCAAAACGCTGTCTACCCACTGTCCAAATGTCATATCTAAGCGTTTCTAACATGTCAAAATCCAATATTTCTCATATGGGTGTCCAAACATACATCGGTTACACAATATGCACATACGCGATTAAAATCGCGTTAGGGTGAATCCTAAGGCATAACCCTATGAAAATTCATGTCCTAAGTCGTCTATGGCCTGTTTTGAACAATAGAGACGAAACCCATAATTAAAAACATGATCTTTGTCCGTCTCTAGTCTCAAACTATCCTATGTGTGAACTTTCTACTTGTATCAACCTAAGAAATTTAAGTACAAGATACTTGCCTGATGACGAACGCGACGAATCCAAGCCTTTCAAAGAATACCCATGAACAAAAGTCCTTCCACGCGCGATTTCAAACGAACCCACGAACCGAATCTTGCCTACGATCGTCTTCTTGAAGCACGAACTCGAACGGATGATACCCTCTTCACCAAATCAGCAAAGAGTTTAAGGAGGGGCTGTTCTTGAAAGGTTGGGTGCTGCCTTGGATGGTTTCGGCCACAAGGAAAAGAGGAGAGACGAGGTAATATGAAGCGGGGTTGTATATTGGAGGATGTAGGAGGTGATATGGGTGGTCGGGGAAGTGGTGGGGCTGATGGGAGGCCGGCTTTGGAAGAGAGGAATAGCAGGCCGGGATGGATTGTGAGGGAAAGAGGGAGCCGGTTTGGAATAGGAGAGGGAGAGAGAAAAATATTAGGGTTAAGGATTAATTAGATGAGGGGGTATTTATAGGGGATCAAATGTGAGTTAATGGGTAGTGGATACCAATAGGATTAAATGGGTATACAATTTGATAATGGATATTGGGTATATTTCAAATGGGGATACAAAATGCAATGAATCCTATAGCTCCTAAAAATCTCCTTAAGGGTCAAAAATCTCAAATTGGTCAAAACTCTTCTAAAAATCCACCATGACCCTAAAATAATATTTATACATGAATGAGATCAAGAAATTGAGAAAAAGAGCTCAAAATGGCGAAAAACGGACGATCGGCGCACAAACAGCAAAAGGAGGTCAAAACTGCCAGAAAAACATTATAGAGTAAAAATAATTAAATTTATTGTTCCGAAAATACAATGGAAAATAATAATTCACAAAAATAAAAAATACCCTCAAAAAATACCAAAAGTGAAAAACAGGGGTTACATTTGTAGCAACTCTTAGTCACAATTGTTCTCTTGGGGTATTCTCCTTTTGAAGGTTTGGTGATTTTCCTAGTAGTTTTTGGCTTGGGACCCTTTTGAAGTCCCCACCAGCGGTTTTGAAGGTGTGTCAGATTGTCTTGAAGCTGCTTTCATTCTTTCTTCAGGTGTGTCATCTGTGCCTGATGAAATTTGATCTGCTGCTAGGCCCGGTGGATCGCCTTGTCCCTGCATTCCCTTGCCCTTTCCATTTCTAGATACCCTGATGGCTATCCTCTGCTGCTCTGCCGTTGGGTCTAGCAATGGTGGAGGAGAGTTCTCCTCACCTTCAGTCTCCTGTAGCACTTTCTTCATTTCTTCCTCCATCGTTATCGTTTTCCTTGTAGGTATTGGCTTACCCACTGACCCATCCTGGATGAAGATATCTTCGAACACCATCTGTAAAACATAAACAGGGTTTAGTTTCGGAATCACAGACACATCTTGTTCTGTTTTCCTCCACTAATGTCTGGTAACAGACTAGCCACAATTTGGACTTGATTGCTCCAAGCATGTTAGTAAAAATGAAGTAATCTGAGACTGGTTCACATATAGGAAAGATCATAATCATAAGTTGTAGCGCTACCATATGATTTATAATTATCCTATTTGTCAACTAGAATCATTTTATCTGGCCTTCAAGTCTAATTTCCTACCGTGTTAGACTGCAATTTGAAGTCAGCTCTGATACCAACTCTGTAGCGCACCGGATCCCCATTACCGAACATCCGTGACACCTTCCAGAATCTTTACCTTCAAATGCATCTCAACATAGTAATAACATGGAAATTTAAAAACTTTTTTTCATTCGCCAAATAAGTCATTACATCATTGATTACAAACGATAACTTGTTCTTGGACAAGGAGTACAAATTACATCAATTCATTACAACTTATTGCAAGTATTTACAGACTCCACTTGTAAAGCTATCAGCTGCCTCCTGGAATGGTAATCGACCAATTACTTGCGGAACTTCGCTAAGCGGCCCATCGGCTCCCCTGAGACTTGCTCCTCAGCTTCAGGCTTCTGCTGCGCGACTCTGATATCTCTGCACCTGTTCGGAAGGTATAACCGATACCTAAAAGGTGGGAAATGGCAGTACTTCGACTGACGCAAAGCTGGTGATAACAGCGATCCTCTAAAATTCAATCACAACCAATAATTTATGCAAAAAGGAAAAGTGTTGTGCCAAAACAAGGGTTTAGTGGATTCGGGTTCTAGTGCAGTGTTATGACATGACCTTAAGTCTAGATGCAGCAAACTCACATGCCTAACTTCTAATGCAAGCAAGACTTTGGAGCACGAATGCATCCCAATACTACATACGCCCCCAAATCTAGCCGTCTTTCTCCACAATTTAGGGATTCGAACCCTCGCCATGCACCCTACTCTTGTACACACTCCAGTTCCCAATAGACTGTCCGTCGCCCAAGGAGATTGCAGCGGTCGGTTTAATTCTGCCCTGCAGTGCCCAAGTGGTCACCGCCAGTTGGTACTCGCGTACGGACCTCCTTAGAAACCGCATTGAACCTGGTCCTTACGACCCTTGGTTCCACATGTCCACCCATGGACTGACGCATGCGTGTTCACCCCTCATCGGGTAATGAACTGATATATACCAAAAAAACACAAAACACAAAACCCGCGCTTTAGGGACGTGAGCACCACGGGAGGTCAAATCCTCCGGGCCTCCTGCACCTTACTTCGGCAGAACTTTGGGAATCAACAGATCGAGATACGAGCCGGGGACGCAATCCATTAGCGGCCTAGAACGTATCCCTACGAATGGAAGATACAACACCGACTATGGTTTACTAGGACTAATGCAATTTTCCAACCCCTTAATAAACCATTTTAACCCCTACCTTACTCTAATTATTCGGGTAAGAATTAACTGCTTCCACACTTGCCTATCAACCTCTGGCCCCTGGCGATACCGATCCGGTTCGCCACTTCCCCTGCTTGGACTCGTCCAGCATAATGGCCCACGCCTGCTGCTACTCCAGCAGTAAATATATAATTACCCCGTGAGCTCCACTCACTGGCATGCTCGGACGTCCTACGCACGGCAGAAGTCTAATAATATAGGCTTGATAGGTGCAGGGTATCCTTTACCCTAGTGACTAACTCGAGTCACCCATCCCACTCGGGGAGTCAACAACCTCAATAACAGAGATCAACCACTCCTAGACACGAGTCATCGACTCAAATAACACACAAGGGAAAAATGCTTTCACAACCCTTAGTCCAAACCCAGACTAAGCGACCTACGGGTTTCTGCCCGAATCTCAAAATGGTCATCCCTCTCTCGATACAGCTCCGATTGGAGTGTATGGGCCCAACCTGGAAAGGTACGATCCTAGGCTACAATTTCCTTATTGATCATGAGCTTAAATTCAACCATCTAAGTCCTCGACATAGCTTCTTAAGCTCCAGCCTGCGTGCTTCCTGTGCACGGGCTGCACCTTACCATTAACACAAAATCCTACTCGTTCATCAGAACGACACAAACTCAAATTCTGTAGAAGGGTGTGGGTGTCCTCAACAACTCTCTAGTTGGTCATGAGTCCAAATTATACCATTAAGTCACCCTAACACACTCATCTATCATCAATACACCAGTTCACACACTTGGTCTCTCCAATTCAGAGCACTCAGCTCTACTCTAGTCCCCTGTCCAGTCTTACAAAAATCATAATAATTCAACCGTTTATTAAAATTGCCTCAAATTAGTTTTGTTGGAAAGGTCCAGGTGTCCACTACAACTCTCTACTGGGTCATGATCCTCAAAATGTGCCTATAACAAGTCTCAATTCTCCAATCTTTATAGTGTATCGAAACTGGCTGAAAACAGCACAGTGCTTAATCACAAAATCACAGTAAATTGCACACTTATCCAATTGACATAAAATTTATGGTGGTGAAACTAGACATTATACCTAACATTATGAAAAGACCTCATGTCAAAATTTCAATTATACAGTGAGTAATAGCTTTTGCAAATTAGTACAGAAACCATCATGTTTTCTAATTCAACATCAGATACTGGTTATAGATATATTTTTCTCATGCCTCTAAAATCATCCAAATAAGTTACTGATTTTTGTGGATAATCAAAATGCATTCAGGAACATTGAGTAAAAATTTTAGATCAATATCGTGCTTCAAAAAATCACGAAAATTCCTACAATATCAGCCATCCTGTTTTTCTTTTTCTGAGTCTGCCTTACGACACAGATCCATCTCACGATTTTATTAGCATATCAAATGATCATAGAAAAATCTAAAATAAATCATGAATGATCCTAACACATATATGAACAAACCCTTTTATTTTCATAGTCTAATTCATTATATTTTGCTCTCGGGAAAATCCACAAAATGGTACTCCGAACCAGTTTTTCCTAGTTCAATTCTGACTTCTACTTCTAACATTTAGAAGAGCAATCCTATGCATTCTAGCACACATGCATGCAATCAAAATTAATTAAAAGACAAGAATTTCAAGTTTAGAGAAACTTCCCACCCTTGGTTGTAGTAGTAGAAGGAACTTCTTCAAGCTTCTTCTCTTAGAAATCTCATTTTGATCATTCTTCTTCACTTCCTTCTTCTTTCTCTCCTCCTTCTCTTGAGGTGTTTTCTTTCTGAAATTTCCAGAGAAAAAGGGAGGAAATGAAGTGGTAAATGAAGGAGATGGGAGGGTAGGACGGATTTGACAGGGGGGGGGGCGGTGTAGGTTAGACTATAGGTGGTTTTGTAGACCAAAACCATAGCTTAGCCCATTGGTTTTTTGTGTGTTAGGTTGGCTGCCCAACATAACCCTTAACGAGCTCCAACGAGTGTGAGACGCGTGTTTTAACGAGCGCACGCAATCTATATTCAATGTAGTACCATACCGTGTTATATTTGCATGTGCGTCGTGCCGAAAACTAGCAGTTATACTAGTATCGGTCCGTCTCGTTCTCGTGCATCCTTGGAATGGAACTCTCCCAAGAACCGTCCCGTAGCCCTAACCATCCACCACGATAGCAAAATTGACCCATAATACTACAATCAATTGTACGCATGCTGTCAATATACATACATACATATACAAGCATAATACAATCCGGGGTGTTACAGAAGAGGATCATGCTGAACTTCTGACAACAGTCCTGAGCAAGCTACAAGAGCATCAGTTATATGCCAAATTGTCCAAGTGCGAGTTTATAAAAATCGGAAGTTGCATTTCTAGGCCATATCCTTTCTAAGGAGGGAGTGGCAACGGATTCCAGAAGATTGAAGCAGTCAAGGGATGGCCACAGCCAAAGATGGTGAAAGAAGTGAGGAGTTTTCTGGGTATGACTAGATATTACCGGAAGTTTATCCAGAATTATGCAAGGATAGCTGTACACCTTACGACTTTGACCAAGAAGAACCAAAGTTTTGACTGGATGGAGAAGTGTGAAGATAGTTTCCAAGAACTAAAGAACCTGTTGATCTTTGCACCAATATTGGTTTTACCTCAGGAGGACAAGGACTATGTCATCTTCAGTGATGCATCGTATTCGGGGTTAAGATGTGTCTTGATGCAGGAAGGCAAGGTTATAGCTTATGGATCAAGACAACTACGACCACATGAAAAGAACTAGCCGACTCACGACTTAGAACTTGCAGCCATAATATTTGCTTTGAAATCATGGAGACATTACATCTACGGAGCAAAAGTGGAGATATACACTGACCATAAGAGCTTAACGTACATATATCAGTAGAAGGACCTTAATTTAAGGCAGAGGAGATGGTTGGAAGTCCTCGAAGACATCAAGCCAAAAATCATATATCATCCAGGAAAGGGCAACGTAGTAGCGGATGCGCTCAGCAGATGAGTAAATCAGGCAAGCAGGCATTGAAGTAGTTGCTCAACACTTAAGTACGGTTTTGGTGCAGTTGGTATTACAGCCAATCTTGAATGAGCCGGTGAAGAAGGCTCAGACTGAAGACCCGGAGATAGAAGCCATGAAGAAGCAAGTGCACGAAGGAGAACTGCCCGAATTCAGTATAAGAGAAGGTTCACTATGGTTTGGTAACAGACTGTGTACCAAAGGGAAGGATTTGAGAGAAGACGTCATGAAGGAAGCTCACTCTACATTACTTGCGATTCACCCCGGGAGCACCAAGATGTATCGTGATAAAAAACAGTACTATTGGTAGTCAGGGATGAAGCGAGACATAGCAGAATTCGTGGCCAGATGTCTGACGTGCCAACAATTTAAGGCCGAGAATCAGAGCCGGGAGGATTGCTACAGCCTCTACCCATTCCAGAGTGGAAATGGGAGAACATCAGTATCGAATTTATCACTGGATTACCCAGGAGCCCTAAGGGAAATGACTCGACATGGGTGCTTTTGGATCGACTAACAAAATTGGCACATTTTCTTTCAGTGAAAACAACCTGGTCAGTCGAGAAGCTGGCCGATATCTACATCGAGAACATAGTGAAGCTACATGGAGTTCCAGTATCGATAGTATCCGACCGAGATGCAAGATTTACATCTCGATTCTGGCATAGTCTACAGTCAGTTTTGGGGACCAGAACAAACTTCAGCACAGCCTTTCATCTACAGACTGATGGACAGATAAAGATGGTCAACCAAATTCTTGAAGACATGTTGAGGGCATGCATTTTGGAGTTCGGAGGAAGTTGGAAGAAATACCTAGCCTGGGTAGAGTTTTCCTATAATAACAGCTATCAAGCGAGCAATGGCTTAGCCCCATATGAATCCTTGTATGGCAGAAGATGCAGAACACCCGTGTGTTGGTACGAGGTAGGAAAGAGGTAGATGTATGAGCCAGAGATCATACAACAAACATCGAAAAAGATCGAGCTTATTCAGAAGAGACTACAAGGAGCGCAGAGCAGGCAGAAGAGCTATGCCGACAACCGCTGAAGAGAGCTGAAATTTGAAGAAGGCGATTCCGTATTTCTCAAGGTGTCGCCGAAAAAAGGAGTTATCAAGTTCAGAAAGGGCGGAAAGTTAGCTCCAAGATACATTGGACCATATAAGATTCTGAAGAGGATTGGCAGGATGGCTTATAAGTCGGAACTACCGACCGAGTTATCTCAAGTGCATGACGTGTTCCACGTCTCTATGCTACAGAAGTATGTGCCGGATTCGAGCCATCGATTACCAGAGGTTCCTAAAGATATGCAGATTAATCTTTCCTACAAGGAGAGACCAGTCAGGATACTTGATCATCAGGACAAGGTACTAAGAAACAAGGTCATCCCGATGGTCAAAGTTTCTCTGGAGGAACCAATTCATGGAAGAAGCCACCTGGGAGCCGAAGAGCCGTATGAAGACTTTGTATCCAGATTTGTTTTAGGTGTTGTTTGTCTTTCTTTTCTTTTCTCCTACTAGTGTCGTTCTCGGGACAGAACGATTCTAAGGAGGAAGTAATGTAATACCCAGGGTATGATAATATTATATATATATATAGAAATGTTTGTGTATATATATATATATATATATATATATATATATATATATATATATATATATATATATATATATATATATATTACAGTGTTTGCTTGATTCTATATGTATGAATGATGGAGTGCGTTTATGTTTGCAGGGTGGTTCGTGTGGGTAGTTGCGTTCTTGATGGTGCACGAGAATGAGAAGGACCGATATTGGTACATACACTAGTTTAGAGTGCGATGCATATATGTAATTGTATGGTAAGACAATGGATATTACTTGCATGCAATTAAATCTAACCTCTCATCTCTCATCTAGAACTATATCAAAGGCCAAAATTTTCAGCCAAGCTTCATCTCCAAACAATGGGCTAGAAACCATTGTTTTTGGGAAAAACCACTTGCCACCTCACCCTACCCCCTATTGGCTGCCCCCCCCCCCCAACCCCCCCCTCTCACCCTCACTCCTCCTCTCTTAATTAAAAACCCCTCATTCTCACCCTCTTGAGCTCTGAAATTTCAGGAAAAAAAAAGAAGGGGAAGGAGAGAGTGAAAGGAGCCAAGAAAGGAGTGTTCTAAAGCTCTTGGAGAAGGATTTGAAGGAGGAAACCCAAGACAAATCTCATCTTTTCAAGCCAACCAATGGTGGGGAGTTCTCTGAACTTTAGTCTTGTTTCTCTTGTTTTATTTTCTTGCATGAATCAAGTAGTAATAGTTATGAGAATGATTGATTAGGAGTATATTGTTAGAATTTGAAAATGAAAACAGAAAACATGATCTGCATGCTAAGTTCCCGAATTTCCAGAGAGCAAAATAATTGAATTTGATCTTGAAATTTTCACAGAATGATCTCATGTATGTCTAGAAGCTACATGATTTATTTTGGATTTTTATGATGTTATTTAATAGTTTAATAAAATCTATTTCGAGGACTGAGTCGTAAGGCTGAGATTGAGTCTGTCTATTGTAACAGTTGTATTTGTGGGAATTCTCAGAATTAATTTACTCATTAACAACTTCTTAAATTTTTACCATGTCATCTTGCATGCACCTGGACTCTACAGAAAAATTATGAAATTATTTGGATGAAATTTTGATGCATGTTAAAAATTAATTAACCAAGAGTAGTCAAGATAGTAACTGAAGAACAACAGAACTTTTATACATGTTTATAACAGGTAGAACTCATTGAATACTTGAATTTGGATATGAAACTTTTTGCATGTTATACATGATGATGTGTAGTTTCCGGAAATGCAATTTGCTGACTATTTGATAATCATGTGATTTATAATGAATATTTAGCAGGTACTGTGCAGAATCTAGTCAGTATTCACACTTTGGTAAGATGGTACCTTTATGGCTCTGTATGAGCATAATTTGAGAAAGTGTACAATTAAGAAACTGTAGTAGACATCTAGAGCTTTCCAAAAAGACCTATTTCAAGAAATTTATATGAGGAGAACAATAAATATGGTTTTTGCAAGTTTGGACAGAAACCAGATTTTGAGCTCAAGGCTCTGTTTGAGTAAGGCCTTGTGTGTGGTTCTGTATACTTGAGGAAAATGACTATTTTAGGGTAATCAAATGAAACAACTGGGATTGGTGATCAACTAGAAAGTTGTAGAGGACATTTACACATTTTCTTGATTAGGAGTAGATTGTTAGAATCTGAAAATGGAAATATAAAACATGATCTGCATGCTAAGTTACCAAATTTTCAGAGAGCACAATAATTGGAATTTGATCTTGAAATTTTCACAGAATGGTCTCATGTATGTCTAGAAGCTACATGATTTATTTCAGATTTTTCTGATGTTATTTGATATTTTAATAAAATCCATTTTGAGGACTGAGTTGTATGGCAGAGACAGGGGTCTGTCTATTGTAACAACTGAACTTGTGGGAATTCTTAGCATTAATTGACTTATGACCTACTTCTGAAATTTTTACCATGTTATCCTGCATGCATCTGGACTCCACAGAAAAATCATGAAATTATTTGGACGAAATTTTGGTGCATGTTCAAAATTAATTAACCAAGAGTATTCAAGACAGTAACTGAAGAACATCAGAACTTTTATGCATGTTTATAATAGGTAGAACTCATTGAATACTTGGAATTTGGATGTGAAACTTTTTGAATGTTACACATTGTGATGTCTAGTTTCTGGAAATGCAATTTGATGACCATTTGATCAGCATGTGATTTATGATGAATATTTTAGCATGTACTATGCAGAACCTAGTTATTATTGAGACTTTGATAAGATGGTACCTTTATGGCTCTGTATGAGCATAATTTGGAAAAGTGTACAGTTATGAAATTGTAGTAGACATCCAGAGCTTTCCAAAAATCCATATTTCTAGAAATTCCTGTGAGTTGAATAATAAATATGACTTTTTCAAGTTTGGACAGAAATCAGATTTGAGCTGAAGCCTCTGTTTGAGTAAGGCCTTGTGTGTTGTTCTGTATACCTAAGGAAAATGACTGTTTTAGGGTAATTAAATGAAACAATTGGGATTGTTGATCAACTTTAAAGTTGTAGAGGTCATTTACACCTTTCTATAGAACTTGGATTTGTATCATTCCAATGAGCAGGTAGAGTTTTACGCTATCGGTAAGGTGCCGCCAGTGTACAGGAAGTACACAGGCTGAGTCTTGTGAGACTATTTTGAGGAATTAGATGACTGAATCTGAGGTGATGATCAACTAGAGAGTTGTAGCCTAGGTCTTTACCTTTTTATATTGGGCTTGAACACCCAAATCTGAGTTGTATTGTGGGAGTTATAACCTTTTAAGTTTCGGGCAGAAACACCCTAGTTTGTTTAGTCATGGTTTTGATTAAGTGTTGGTAGAACCATTCCCCTTTTGTACATAAGAGTTGATGTTTGGGGATGAATGGGGTCTATTGCTGGTCTTATTGGTGTTTGAATCCTATTGGGGATGTTGTGACTCGAGTTAGTCAAAAGGGTAGGGTGATACCCTACGTCTATCGATCCTAGTTGTGAACTTCCCTCGAGGCATTAGAAATTCGAGTTGGTGTCGTCGAAGTGTATTCATGCCAGTTAAGGATGAACGCAGGCCTTGGTGAGGGACGAATTCCAAGCTAGGGGAAGTTGCGAGCATGACTTGTGTCGCCGGGGCCGCAAGTCGATAGGCAGGATAGTGGGAAGAACCCTTTATGTCACTTGAATGGTTAGAGTGAGTCTTGGATTAGAGTGGTGAATTAGGGCTATGTACATTGCATTAGTACTAGCAAACTATAGTCAGGTGTTGTACTTTTCCTGTCGTAGGGATACAGATTTGGTTCTCAGGTTTTGAGTTCGCGGGTCTTGTATCTCGATTTGTTAATTCCAAAGAGCCGGGGTAAGGAACGGGAGAGGAGCTCCTATCGGATAGGGAGATTTGACCCTTGAGGCCGTCATGTTCCTATGTGCATGGGTTTTGTTCTATATGTGAATCATTGACGCCATTTGGGTACATGGTTTTGTACCAGAAGGTTTGACACAGTTTTTTGAGTGAGGTCTGGGTACTAAGTGACAAAAACGATCACCACTTTAGGGACTACAGTACCGGACTAGACCGAGTGACTGCAACCTCCTCAGACACAAAAATCTATTGGGAACGAGTAGAGTACAAGAGTAGGATGCATGGCGACGGTTTGAATCCCTAAAATGTGGAGAAAGACGGCTAGATTTGGGGGAGTATGTAGTATGGTATGCATGCGTTCTCCAAAGTCTTGCTTGCTTTAGAAGTAATCATGTGATTGATGCATCTAGTTTTAAAATCATGGCATACAACAACACTATAACCCGAATCCATTAACCCCTAGTTGTCACATCACTTTTCTCTTTTGCATAAATCATGGTTGTGATTGTTAGGTTGGAGATTGCTGTTATTATCAACATTGCGTCAGTCGAAGTACTGACGTTCCCCACCTTGTAGGTATCCGGAGCCGATTCACAGGTACAACAGAGCTCGAGTTGGTCCATGCATCCAAGGGACATATTCAAGTGTTATTATATTATTTGTAAATCTTGTAATTTTTATTTGGATATTGTAACACTTGTAAATGTAACAATTATATGGAATAGAAGTTTTTAATTTTCCTGTACTTTTTCGTGATTGTGAATATTTTGAAGTTTGACTCATGGAGTAGTGTCTCAGATTTCTTGCATAGGGATTCGAGGCGCTACAGTAGTAGTCTTGACTTTGTGTCGTCTTTTACCTCTGATTTATAGAGATCTTGCATGGGTTCATGTAGTTAATTATTGAATATATGAATAGGGATTGTCATTGTAATTCCTGTCATGACATCACACAACTATTGTAGATTGTATGCTAGAGTTGATTGTTCATATGATTGATGTTGTTGTATTGGTTGATTGTGATTAGTAGAATAATGGATATTTTACATCTTAATACCATGTTCACGTAGACGTAGCTTGCCCGGCTATAACAATTTAATTATTTTGTTCATGAAAAATATATCGAGATCGTAAATTTACTGTCAACCTGAACATTGTCTTACTGTTTCAACCTAGATACTGTCATCAAAATCAATAACCTTCTGAATATGAAATATATTCCCATGTGTCTAGTTTCCAGAACATTAAGAATTATTGAATTCCGACTTATATTGCATGAGTTATGATCATTTTACTGCTGCTGCGTTTTATTTCCAGATTCATGCATATACCATGTTAAACTGATTAAATAGATAAATTAATGATCAAATATTGCCATGATAATTTTCAGATTGATAGTTAACACGCTTAGGGTCAGGAAAATTATTTTTTCTAATTTTTAAAATGAATATTTACTGCTTTTATTATTGTAACTAGTTAACATCGATAACCAGCCAGAACCTGTATCCTGTAAAGAACCCTGTAATTGACCTAGACCCAGTTGTCGAAATTTGGATATTAAATATGCATTGGAACCGGACAGGAGTCTAGTTTCTAGAATTTCTAACGGATCCACAATTGCTATCCTGTAGCAGCGGGAAACCCAATTTTGGTACAACAACCTGCTGCTGTCCAGAATTGAGTCTTCCATGTTCTAATAAAAAAATCTAGTTTATATTGTAATATTTATGCATTTGAATTTTATGAATTGCATTGTATGATCTTAGTGTTGTATCGTCATCATTATATTTTTTCCTATTAATCATTTTATCATTCCCTATTGATATTATTGTCCCTATTGCTTCCATAACATTGTCAACAATTATTACATATTGATTGAATAAAGAATTGTTAACCAATCAGGGGTTTAAGGGTTGACTAGAGTAGTTGAGGATATAGGAATTGTACTCGGAATTGTGGGCCATGTTTTCCAAATATTGTGTCGGCTAGTGCTATCGATTTATTGTTGGATTACTGACCACAGTATCCCAATTCATCGTGTATTATTTTAGGATTATTGTGCCGACTATTGTTATAATTATTGTGCAAGGAATTGCTATTGTTATCATTAATGCTATCGTGCCGAGTACATAAACTATAGAATGTACTACTTTAGTCTAAATGAAATTGATTGTATGCATCGAACCTGTGGTATGGGACGCAGTAGTACGTGCATTAGTTAGGACTAAAATGAATAATAGACTTAAGATTGTCATCGCATCATCATTGCCTATTGTCATCGTTATTGAACATAATTATCGTTATTGTTCATCGTTATTGCTATTGTTTATTGTTGTTTTTATTGATCATTGTTATCGCATGTTACATCATTATCATTCTACTATTTTCCAATGCCATTGATTCCAACGTTCATTGAATTCATTTTTATATTGTTATTGTCATTGTTTCTCTGTTTCTCTAATTGCTGTCCACGACTTGCTCTAAGGACACATTATTCTCTCTTTTTAGATGAAGAGCTTATATGTAATGAAGGAGAATTACCTAATGGATTGGGAGAACAGCAATGGTGAAAGAATTGATTGCATCGCCGCCTAAATAATTATTGTTTTGTTAGGAGAACTTAAATAATTGAACATTGTTATTTTTTGTATTATGGGCTTTTGACCCGAATATTGTTATTGTTGTTTCCAGATGTTGGATTATTATTATTGGTGTGAATATTTGCAAGTGTACAAAATCGCAACAAGTAATATAGTAGTGAATAGAGTGTCGAACCCACAGAGACTAGATATTTTACTGAGTACCGAATTTACTAGATGAATCACTATTTGGATAATCGAACTTAATAAAAAAAAAAAATTAAATTAACCTAAAAGTCTTAACTAAATTAATGGAGAGGCAGCGGAGTCTAAAAATTGTAATTTGTTAATGGCAAAATTAATGCTAGGGTTTTTTTGACTTCACCTAGTTTATCCCACACAATTTATAATTCCTAAAAATATTATTTTTTCTAGTTGTAGACCACAATCCCCAAATTATTCAATGCTTTCTCTCGAACACTAAAAATATCCCCAACTAACAGTTTGTCATATCTCTATGCAAATTTAATTAATCGAAGACTCATTAAGTTCTTTAGATTTCTTAACGGTCACATCAATCGCGGTAAATTATCTCTAATTTCGCTCAATCAATGGTGTTTAATTTTTATTATTCTAAGTCACAAATTACCTCTCGGTCTCTCCATGATCCAATAATCATACAAAAATTGGCCAAATAATTGTAAGCATTAAGCACAAAAATTAAACACACAACCATAGAAAAATATGAAATTGTGTTATCAAAACTAGGCTACATCTAAACCCTAGAACAATAAATTTAGTTCATAAAAATATTGCAACTAACAAATTTATTCATGGATTGCATAATAAAATTAGAAAGAGAAAAGTAGATACAAAAATAGACTGTTTTATAATAAAAATTTGCAAACCGAAGGATCTTGAAAATTGTGCCCAAAAAATAAGTCAATTCCTCTCTCTTCTCTGTCGTGTTCTGAGCCGCACAGTAGCGCCTGGTCTTCGCCACGTCAGCAAGATCTGATCGAACCGTGCTCCAAAACACCGCACAGCTAAACCACCCGCTCTTTCGCAGCCACGTCAGCAACGGATTTTCTGCCCTTCGTTTGGCGTGCCGTCGCGTTAGGAGAAGAAGAAGTCGCCCATGTGTGTCGCCTGCCCTTCATTTGACAGCTCTCTCTCTTTCTGACTTTCTCTCTTTATTATTATTATTATTATTATTATTTTTCGTTTCAGCTCTTCCGCCTCTCCCTCTTCTTCTCTTGCTTCGGGTTTGATTTTATAGGAGTTGTAGATTAGGATTAGGATATATCTGCAAAATAAAAATCAGAAATTAAAATAAATATTTAAATTTAAATTAATTAGATGAACATAAAAATAAAAATAAAAAAACTAATTTTTATTTTTGCCTTATCAAAATCCATTTATTTTTGTTTTTCTTTTTACACACTCTTAACAATTGTATTTTACTCCTATATTGTCAATTTGTAATATATAAAATTCAACAAATCATTAAAAATAATAAATCAAATGTTTTTCTTTGTTTTGTTTTTTTTATTAAAAAATAATCACTTTTTGCATCAAAAATCTTATTTCCTCAAAATAATTAATTAATTAAAATCTTATAGAAATAAGGCGAATTATAAACAATAAAAATGAAAACAAGCAATTTTTAATGGGTAATTGAATACAAATTTTTATATAAAAATTAAACACATCAATTATATTTGATTATTTCATGCTTATATTCCAAATATTGTTATTCATGTGATTATTCTTTTATTGCATGTGTGGTTGTATCGTTTTCTTGTTATATTGTTGAGTGGAACCGATAACACCTTATGAATGATGCAAGTCATTCGCTGGGCCAATGTCACGTGCTCGTGTTTCGTATTTTTGGGAGCGGGGCGTGACAGAAGTACTCAATTGTTTTTGGCACACCTCATAGTGGAGGTAATTACAATATTATATAGAGATTTAGAGAAAACCTAGGTTGCAGTCTTGATACAACCACCATCCGATATATCATGAAGAGAAAGCCACACGATAGGAGTTGTGATATAACTTGGAGAGGAAGTTAGGCTCAAACAGATTCACTAAGAACCTGACCCATCTATCGTTGTTCTCTGGTTGTGGTCGAATGCTCAAAATAGATGTCAACTTCTGTGAACTCGAAAGCGTCTAGAGATCCCACCTGATGCTTGCGGTTGGCTGCCCCCAAATAATTGTCATCCATACCTTGATACCTTGTTTGATACAGCCTAAACATCAACTCTTATCTGCCTCCACATTTGCTTCGAACCTTTTCTTGCTTCACCATTTTCTTTTTACATTGAACCTACTGTTCAATGCATAAACCCAACAAGCAGTAACTTAACTATCTTTCTTCCTATTGAGTCTAGATATTCAGAATCATTTTTAACATGGTTTATACGAGAATTAGAAACCTAGAGTGGTGTTGGGGAATTTTTTGTAACTACCGTTTCTTCTATTTTTCATTTTTACCCGTTTGTAATATTTTTATTTGTAATTGAATGAAATACCCTGCTTTCTTCTTTCTTGACTATTTTAATTAAGATTTCATTCATGAAATTCTTCGTTCTTTTTGATTGAGCTATTCTTATTGTTCCTAAATTCTGTTATTAATTGTGAGTATTTTTATTTGAACCTATTTATTTAGATCTACCTCTTATTGAACCCTAAAAACCCAATTTTATTTGCTCTTGAACTCAAAACCGTTATTATTGGATCCTAAATTACTAACCCAATACCCTAATTGTACCCTATAAATACAACTCTTTTGCAAACCCTAAAAAATTGTGCAATTCGAAACCCTAGCCGCTTATTCTCTTTCTCCCCTTTTTATCTCCTCGCCGTTTCTCTCTCCCCTACCATAGTTCTCCCCCCCAAAACCCTACACCTCCTTCTCTGGCCATCCCTCGACCTTCGGTGCCCTCCTGAGCACCACCCTCCTCGTCGCCAACCTCCGACGACTGCATCGCCAGCCCCTAGCGCCGCCACAACTACCCCCTCCTCTTCTGTTCTCGCCGACAACAACAGAACCCCACTCCTCTGCCGGCGTTGCCACCCCCCCCTCCCCCGAATGTCATCGCCGCTAGTCCCTCTTGCTTGGCTGTGGTTACAGTTCTTGGCTGTTGCTTCTCTTTTGCACGTAGATTGCTCGAGCAATCTTGTGGATTCGTGTGTTCATGGGTTCGTTGCTTCGGGATCCTTATCCTGTTATTTTTGGTATTCATTTTCACCATCTATAAGGCAAGTCACTGTACTCTTAAATTGTTAATTATATCAAATTCAAGTTTTGTTGAAACTCTTTCAAGTAGATCCCTTCGTTTATCGTATTATACATTGTTCATCTCTTTCGTTGGGTATATTGAGGATTTACATGAGCTAACCCCAATATTCTTGACATCATGCCACTTTTGACTCCAAAGATTGAATCTTTCATGTGTGCATATATAATTGATAATAGGGTTGTTCATATAATTATCACACAAATGAATTATTGTAGAGAGAATTGCTAGGTTGTATGTTGTTTGATCGATTGATGGTTGATTGATGATAAATTGATGTATATATGTGTTCTTAATCTTATTCACCATGTTCTTTATACCCTTCATGCTGATTGAGAAGTTTATCGACTAGTAGTATCGATACCCATCATGTTAATTAATTTTTTTATATGAAAACTAACCTAAAATCTATATCTTGCTTGCTGGTATGTATGTTGACTGCTATTTTTGAACAAGTAAATGATCTCAAAACAAATTACTTTCTGAATATGAATTGTAGCCTTATCTTTCTAGTTTCCAGAACATCTTGAGTTTCTAAATTTCGAGTTGTGTAGCAAAAGTTATGCCCATTTACTACAGCTGTGTTTTTAATTCCAGATTCTCAGATTATTGTACATTCCATGTTTAAACACTAAAAAGGCTGACCAAATGATAAAATTTTGTTCTGATAATTTTCATATTGTTAGTAATAATGTTTAGGAGTCGAGAAAATATTTTTAATGAATTTAATATTGAGTTTTGCTGATTCTAAAATTATAACTACATGATGTCGAAATTTTGCCTGAACATGAAATCTGTAAAGAACATTGTGATTGACCTAGCTATTGTTGTCGGATTTTGAACTTTAAATATGCGTTGGAACCATGAGGAAGTCTATTTTCTAGAATTCCTAACGGATTCAGTTTTTGAGTTCTGAAACAGCAGAAAACTGCATTTTTTGTACAAACTACTCTTACTGTCCAGAATTTCACTTTTTAGTTTTTAATAGTTTAATTATTCCTACATCATAGTATTGCATGAATTAAAGTGTGTGAGTTGCATTGCATGATACTAATGTCATAATGTCATCATTCTAATTGTCCTTACTTCATTCTACCATCTTATTGTTCCTCTATTGACACTATTGTTCACCCCATGTCTCATATTTGCATATTGTATTATTGCATTAATAAAATAATTAACAAGTCTGGGTTTAAGGAAATGACTTGTGTAGTGAATAATATAGGGACTGTGTCAGCCAGTATTTATCGATTGATTGTGGAGTGCTGACTACGGCACCCCAATCTTTCTTGTATTGCATCAATGAATTGCATCAATGAATCGTATCAATGAATCATATCAATGTATCGTATCAGTGAATCAGTGAATCATTGTAATGTATCGTGTAACAATATTGTATCGTATCAGTGATTATCATACCGACACATGATCTATAGAATTCACCACTCGTTCTAAACAAAATTAATTGTATGCATCGAACCTGTAGTATGGGATGCAGTAGTACATGCATTAGTTAGGATTAAAATGATTAGTAGACTTAAGAATTGACACAACATCGACATTGCATATTGTTCATTATTGTTTCTATGGATATCGAATATTGGCTATGTGTTATTGATATGGATAATTGATTATTGTTACCGAATATTGAATCATTGTTTATAGACATTGCATCGATTACCATGATATTGATTATTGATTATCGTGCCATGTTATTGATTCATATTGATCATTTGAATTCATTGTTATACCGTTATTCCATTATTCCTTGCTTTCTTTACTTGCTGTCCATGACTTGCTCTAAGGATAATTTTTTTTCTCTTTTTAGATGAAGTGTACACAGGTAATGAGGGAGAATTTCCAGCTGGAATTGGAGAACAAAGATTCTGAAGATTTAATGCTTTCAATTGCTTATTATTTATTGAACTTAATGTATTGAGACTTATTATCTATTTGTGATTGGATTATTTTTGTATTGGGCTTATGTCTCAGATTTTATTATTGTTTCCAGACGTTGGTTTATTGTATTTGGATATTTTATATTGCTTCATTCTAAGTATTATTGTTCATGAGATTATTATTATTTTCTGCGCAATTGTTCTTTATTGATTATATTGTTGAGTTGATCGAATAAACATCTTTTAGGTGACGTTAGTCATTCGCTAGGTTAATGTCATGTACTCGTATTCTATATTTTTGGGAAGCAGGGTGTGACAAGATTTTTAGTGGTATCAGAGAACGGGTTTGGATAATATATCATTCAAACGTGACTAAAGAAAGGAAGTTTGGCTTTGATTGATATATTAATCAGATTTGGGTTTTTATCGATTTGACTCAACAGTAGGTGCAATACAGGAATCGCATGAACAATCGATATCCAACTTATGATCTGGAAACTAGTCTTATTTGATTCCTCTTTGATCCCTTCCATCCATTGATTCCTTTTTGGGTATGATTTCATTCTTTTCATACCCATATTCTCTTGATTCCGGTGGCATCCGTTCTTCTTCCTCCTGCTTGGTCCTTCGATCGACATTGCTTGATCTACAACGACATGTCTACAGCTTGGAGCTTTACCACCAGAGTAGCGCAGTGAAAGCGTGGTGGGCCCATAACCCACATGTCCCAAGATTCTCATGTTGCTTCTCCTTCCTTGCATTGTAGCTTCCTTTTTCCTTGCTATTTTATTCTTCTATCATGTTTTTTATTCATGTTAGCCTCTAATTCATGTTTGTTTCTTGCATTTTGCTTCTGCCTTTTGTGTTCTCACTTTGACTTTTTTCTAGGCATTATCATTGTCCATTCCTTTTCTGCTCATACTCTTTTTGACTCTGGTGCTACTCATTCATTTGTTTCTTCCCGCTTCGTCGATCTGCATCACTTCGCTGGCAGCGCTATACCGGTAGCTTGGAACATTACTACAGGTGGAGGTATTGTCGTGTGTTCTCAGATTTGTGTGCAGTGTCCCTTGGTTATTGGTGGTGGTGTTGATTTTGTTGCCGATTTGATTGTCATCAGCAATTCTGGTTTTGATGTTTTTCTGGGAATGGATTGGCTTGGTGCCACTCATACTGTGATTGAATGCCGCAAGAAGAAGATGGTGTTCCAAATGCCGGAACGTCAGGAATTTGAATTCTGTGCCGATGAAATGGTGCCTGCTTGTGTGGAGAAGTTGGCTAGTCAGGAAGCTAGAGCTATGGAGGAAGTGTGTGTTGATGATATTGTCGCACCATTGGTTGTGCAGGATTTTCTAGATGTTTTTCCTGAGGAATTACCGAGATTACCGCCAGATCATGAAGTGGTGTTTAGTATTGATGTTCAGCCAGGAACAACTCCAATCTCTAATAGTATGTATAGAATGGCTCCTGTTGAGTTAGCTGATTTAAAGGAGCAGATTTAGGAGTTGTTGGATAGAGGTTTTATCAGGCCAAGTATTTCTCCATGGGGAGCTCTAGTTCTGTTCTTTGAAAAGAATGATGGTTTTCGGATGTTGTGTATTGACTACCGTGAGCTCAATAATGTCACAGTGAAGAACATGTATCCATTGCCAAGGATTGATGACCTATTTGATCAGGAAGGCACTTCTGTATTTTTGAAGCTGGATCTTCGTTCTGGTTATCATCAAGTTAAGGTGAAAGCCGAGGATGTACAGAAGACTGCTTTTTGTACGAGATATTGGCACTATGAATTCTTGGTGAAGCCTTTTGGAGTTACTAATGCACCAGCTGTGTTCATGAGCTTGATGAATCAGGTTTTCTCTCCCTTTCTAGACAAGTTTGTGGTGGTGTTCATTGATAATATTCTTGTATATTCTCACAATCGGGATGAGTATGCTGAGCACTTGAAGGTTGTTTTGCAAACTTTGAGGGAGAATCAGTTGTATGGGAAGCTTAGCAAGTGTGAGTTTTGGCTGGATCGTGTGGCTTTCTTGGGTCATATTATTTTTGGTGATGGAGTCTCTATCGATCCATCCAAGATTTCTGTAGTTAAGGATTGGCCGACGCCGAAGTCAATATCAAAAGTTCGAAGTTTTCTTGGTCTAGCGGGTTATTACAGGAAGTTTGTTCGGGATTTCTTGAAGATTGCAGGGCCGTTGACCAAGTTGACTGGGAAGGATCAGAAGTTTGTGTGGGATGAGTCCTGTGAAGAAGCCTTCGTTGAACTGAAAAACCGGTTGACGTGAGCATATGTGTTGACTATACCGGATGGATCAGGAGGTTTCGTAATTCATTGTGATGCATCAGGTAGAGATTTGGGCTCTGTTTTGATGCAACGCGGGAAGGTTGTTGCATATGCATCTAAACAATTGAGGACGCATGAGAAGAATTATCCTACACATAATTTGGAGCTTGCTGCTGTGATTTTTGCCTTGAAGCTTTGGAGGCATTATTTACTTGGAGACCGGGTGGAAATCTTCACAGACCACAAAAATCTCAAGTATATGTTCACCCAGAAGGAGCTGACCGATGGTTGGAATTGATGGCAGATTATGATATCAGTTTACAGTATCACCCTAGCAAGATTAATTCAGTACCTGATGCTTTGAGCAGAAGACCTGTTGCTATGGTTCTTAATGAGCAGAAAGAGCTTATGGAATCGATGAGGAGGTTGGAATTGGACGTGGTATTTCCTGGTTTTGAGTGAAGTTGTATGGTGCTTCAATTGCAGTCGTCTTTGGTGGATCAGATTAAAGAGGCACAACCTGGTGATGTGCAATTGCAGTTGTTTCGAGCTGAAGTTGAAGCTGGTTCAAGCACTGATATGGTGATTCATGAGGATGGATCTCTCTGCTTTGGGGTCCGTTTATGTGTTCGAAGGGAGAAGTCATGCAGAAGTTACTTGAAGAAGCTCACCATTTGCAGTACTCTATTCATCCCAGTGGGACGAAGATGTATCGGGATTTGAAGTTGCATTTCTGGTGGCATGGTATGAAGAGGAATGTTGCAAGATTTGTTTCTCGGTGTTTGATCTGTCAGCAAGTAAAAGCTGAACATCAGAGGACTGCTGGACTTCTTCAACCACTTCTTATTCCGGAGTGGAAGTGGGAGAATATCACTATGGATTTTGTGACTGCTTTGCTTAGAAATCCCAAGGGTCACAATGCCATCTGGGTGATTGTGGATCGCTTGACGAAGAGTGCTCACTTCATTCCCTTCAGAGTTGGTCAGTCTACAGAGAGCCTTGCATAGAAGTATATGCAGAAGATTGTGAGATTGCATAGTGTTCCTGTCAGTATTATATCAGACAGAGATACTGGATTCAGATCTGAATTTTAGGAGAGTCTTTAAAACAGTCTTGGGAGTAAGCTGGAGTTCAGGTGTGCATTCCATCCACAGACAGATGGTCAATCAGAGAGGACTATTCAGACCTTGGAGGATATTTTGAGGTCCTATGTGCTTTAGTTTGGAGGATCTTGGGAAGATCACCTACACTTGGTGGAGTTTTCATACAACAATAACTACCAAGCTAGTCTTCAGGCACCGTCTGTCACGTCCCGCTTCCCAAAATACGGGAATACGAGCACGTAACGAAGGCCCAGCGAATGATTATACATCATCCATAAGCTGTACCAGTCTAACTCAACAATATACAATAGAAACAACCACGCAGGCAAAGAATATAATCACATAAACAATAAATAAACTCAAAGATAATCATGAGATAAATTCACCAAAGAATAATCCAACATTTGGGATAAACAACTTCGGGTCATAAAGCCCAAGAATACAAAGTATGATGAAAAGAAATACGATAAGCATGTAACAAAACATAGCTAAGTAGTCTAACAGTCCAGCTCCAATCTTCAGAGAGTTAACTCACCAATTACTTCTGGGATTGCTCCTTTGGTACCTGTTAATACTTGATCTAAAAACAAAGAAAAGAGAGCCCTTAGAGCAAGTCGTGGGAAGCAAGTAGAGAAAACAGAGGATAAAGGAAAGCATGAATATCAAATAATAAGGACATGGTCAAAGACAAAGAACAAAGCAAGGACAGGCAAAATATCAAAGGTCTACAGTAAGTCACGCATGTAATGCGGGATGTCAGGATCAGATAGTAAATGTAGGTTATTAAGTATTTTATTAATCTATTTAGTGCACGTACTACTGCATCCCATACTACAGGTTCCGCACAAACACACAGTGAACGTTTTAGACTGATGGTGAATTCTTGATCTGTGTACTCGGCCTAGTAATCAGATTTCATGTTCAGTATCAGTATTTCTCGAGCAGTGTTTATCGGGCAGTAGTTTATGTCCATCAGTATCGGTCAGCACGGTTCAGGCAGTAGGGCCCGACCGAGTACAGTTTTCGATCGTTCACTACCTGGTCAACCCATGATACCCCGAATTTTTATTAGTTATTTTAATCCTATGTGAGCATGCAAGAAGGTATCAATGTTGTTCATTACTATATGTGACTAATTCTAAGAGTTACAGAAAAAGCATGGGGCAAACACATCATATAAACACATTTTACAAAATCAGGACATCATGACCTTGCTGTACCAAATCATGGATTGCAGGCACTACAAATTAGCAAAACTAAATCAGCCAGAAGATATGGAAAATAGACTTCCACACGGTTCCAGCGAGTATAATTAAGGTATATAAAAGATATAGGAACTAAGGTGAAAACATTGTTCTAATCAGATTTTAAGTCTAGGCAGCATGCAGTGGGTTGTGTTCAACTAATTATTTCAGATCAGAGATCTTATTAATAAAATCTATATAAATTCTGGATGATACCTATACATGTCTAGGTCCAGCCTAATTTATTTCAGATTTTTCTTGGACAATTAACATGGTCAAATGAAATATAGATCAGCAGAGAACGCATGAAAATCTGAGTCTGAAATTACTAACACAGTTGCATTAAAGTGATGATAACTAACAGATGACAGAATGAAATTTAAATCAAGACTAGAGAAAAATTATCTAGACATTAAGGGCTACATTTTACGTTTAGTAAGTTCTTTCAAAATATGTCATTACCAGGGTCAAAAGTCTAATTCAAGGTGAAACATATAGCAGTCCAGAAATTTGTCTTAGCATAACTAGGCAAATAATTAAATCATATGTCCACATCTAGCATGTAAATTGATAATATAGTGATTCCTAGGTGTCAACATGCAATTTCTAAGGTTCAAGGTACATTTATTACAGTCATGATGTCAATTCATCAATTAAAAACCGATTCAGTACATTCAATTTAACATTCCATTTCATCAAGCAGTTCTAAGCATAAATCTAGTTATTTTAATTGTGCATATGCATAAAACATTGGGGACTGGGTTTAGATCAAGGAGATAGCACGAAGTTAAGAGTATGTCGGGTTGGCTCGTGTAAACTCTCGATAGTCTTAACGGAATTATCAAAGCAGATTTTTGATAACAAAATGGACGGATCTACTTACATGAGATCAAATCAATCTTGAACACAAACAATAAAATGGGTTCAAGAAGAGACTTGCCTGTTTATATTGCAGATATAATTAATAGAATAACGGGATCAGAACCCGGGCAAAATCTCCCAAAGGTACGTGCGAAATACTTGTAAGGAACCAAAGCAGCACACAACAGCAAGCTCCACACCAGATCTGGGCAAAACACAGGACAGCGAGATCGGATCCAAAGTGCCCAGAACACGGAACACCAACTACCACCAATGGGCTTCCTTCACACCGGATTGGGGGCAAACACGGGACAGCGGGTTGGAATCTGCTGTGGCTGAACAGGAAACAGCGGAATCGACCAATCGTACTTCTTTTTCTTCCTTCGGCAGAGAGAGAGAATGCGTGGGAACTTGCGGCGACACTGGCAACGGATGGCAGTCACGACGACGGCGCGTTGGTCGGGAGGTGACGCAATGACGGCAACCACGATGAACACCGGCGAACTCTGTTTTTCGGTGGGAAAACAGAGAGCAGCGACAACGACGACTCCGGGGCTCGAACGGCGTTGCTAGGGCCTGCATTGGAGGGGCGAGGGACGACGGCATCTCAGGTGAAGTGCATAGAGACGATGAAGGATGACGACAATGGAAAATGGCGATGAGAACTCCTTGGTTGAGTCGAGCGATGGGTTCGGCGAGTTGGGCAAGGACAGGGACGATGACGACGAGGCTAGAATGATGAGGAGCAGGGACGATGATGATGGCGGAGGACGGAGAGATGGACGGGCGGAGGCGACAGAGTTGGGCGGGATTGGGTTTGGAGTAACAGAGAGAGGGAGAAGGGGTCGGGGGTTAGTGGTGAATGCACAGTAAGGGGGGTTTAGGCAGTTGAAGGGTTAGGAAATAATTAGGGTTAGGGTTTAGTTAATTAGAAGATTAGTATTTATATAGGGAAAAAAAGAGATATTGGGTATTGGGTATTGGGTATTGGGTATGGATCCAATAGAATAAAATACATTATACATAATACCATAGATCAATATAAATCCGAATACGAGAAATGAGGGTATCTGATAAAATACAATTTGTATTACATAAAATATTTGAGACAATTATAAACACAATTATTGAAATAATAATAATAATTAATCATAATACCCAGAAGAAAATAAATAATAACCATGTCAATAATAATACTGATAATATCAAAATAGCAATAAATAATAACAACAATGACAATAGCAATTTATCAAAATAATAACAGTATATAAAAGTAGGGATTTATGGGAATAGTCCCAACAGTAGCAATATTTTGAGGGTTAAAACGCAATTTGCTGATCAAGTAGAAATGGAAACAAGTTTATTCGAAATAATTAGAATTATTGTCTAAGAAAATGTTTTAACTAAGAACTCAAAACGAATTTACCAATAACAATTTTATAAATCTCGAAATACAGAAAAATACTCATGGAAATACGTATTTGCGGAAATAGGAGTTACAAATCCTACCCACCTTATAACAAAATTTCGTCCTCAAAATTTGCTTAGGCGGTACATAGGACAAGGCTAAACAAACTGGGGTAACAAAATAGAGAGTTAAAGGGAAAGAACAAAGCAGTGGCAATATCAGAAAAGAAGGAAGTAAATAACAATGAGATCAATAGGGATGCATGAAAGAAATAACTGGTATCAAGAAAATGAAGAAGAAACAACACAAGACTTTCAAGATAGCAAGCAAAGGGAAGAAGAAATAGATAGAGCTGGAGTTGAAGAAAGGTTGGAAAAGGAAGAGTTAGGCCAAGCAATTGAGTCAACAGGTGAGGATGAATGCAAGGGATAGAGTGAAACAAACAATGCAGGAAAGGAGAAATAACAGGAGAATCCTGGGACATGTTGGTTATGGGCCCATCACGCTTCCGCTGCACTACTCCGATGGTGATGTTCCAAACAACATACATGTCACTGTAGATCACCTGACACCAATTGACGAACCGAGCAGAAAGATGAGAATGAGACACCAGGATCAAAGAGAGTATGAGCTCAAGATAGATATAAGCAAATAATGCAAAAGAATATAAAGTTGAGCTTCAATATAGATCAAAACTAATGGCTTTAACAGAAATATTACTAACAACAATTATCGATAGTAATAATATCAATAGCAATAGAATAATAATAACAATAATAAAAATAATAATAACAGTAATAATAATAAATAATAATAATGACAATAATATTAAAAATAATAGCAACAATAATGATACAAGTGATTATAACCCTAATAATAAAATAATAATAACAACAAATAATAACAATAAAAAAATAATAATAATAACAATAATAATAATCATAACAATAATAAAAATCACCACAGTCATACTGGTAATAGTAATAATATAATAAAATAAAAACATCAACAATACTGATAACAATGATAACACATACATGACAGAATTGGAATCAACATATTCATGGAAATAATGCAATAATAATAATAATAATAATAATATCATTAAAAATAATAACAATAATAATAATTATAATAGCAAAAAAAAATAATAACAATATCAACAATAATAAAATAAACAGTAATGATAATAATAAAAATAATAACAACACAAAAGGTAATAAAAATAATAATAATAATAATAGCAATAGAAATAACAATAATATTAATAATACCAATAATAATAACGAAAATAATAGCAATAATAAAAATAGTATTATAAAACAAAGTAAGAATTTGGCTTATTAACTCTATAAATAGATCAACTACACTAGTTCAAATTGTATGGAAACATAAAGTGTAATTGTGTAACAAAAGTCATAAAGAAAATATTTCTTTACCATTAGTTTCATTATATAAATAAAAAGTCTCGAAATATCAATTAGCAAATAGGTAGAAAATCTTGCATCCTTAACATCAAGTTGCATGTTTGCCTTCACGACATCAGGGTGCAGGTTGTCGTCTGGATATTCGGTTGCACATTTTGCCTCCCCGATATCCAGTTGCAATTTGCCTCCATTGACATCGAGTTGCATATTTGCCATCTCGACATTAGGTTGCACCGAAATGGTGAAATGCATATAAAATTGAGTATGTTCGGGCTAAAAACAATAATAATAATAATAATAATAATAATAATAATAATAATAATAATAATAATAATAATAATAATAATAATAATAATAATAATAATAATAGTAACGATAAAAATAATAATACCAAAATCAATAACAATAACAAAATATCAATACCAATAACAATAAGAATAACAATGATAATAACAATGATCATAAAAATAATGATAACAATAATAATAATAATAACAATAATATTAAAATATTAACAACACTAAAAATAATAATGCAAGACAAAATATAGTTTGGGTCCAACATTTTTGTGGAAGTAATTCAATATTAACAACAATAATAAAATAATGAAAACAACAATAAGAATATCAATAGTAGTAACAATAATAATAATACTAGTAATGATAATGAAAACAATAGTAATAATAATAATAGTAGTAATAATAGCATTATACAACGAAATGAGAATTTGTCTTATCAAAATAATCTAGTAGAAATATATAGTCGATCAAAAATGAAAAAGTGAAGTTAAAAGACACCATTATTCAAAATAACATAATCTTTGTTGAGAAACATTTTTAAAAGGAGATCCAAAATAAATATAACAAATAACAAGCGAAATATAGAAAGTATTCGGAAAAATAATTATAAAGAGAAAAATAGGTAGGAGAAAAATAAATTCATACGCAATAAAGAGCCAAAGAAGAAGATGACTACAAGGGACAAAAGAGATCAAAAGATTGAATGCGAAGGGAGAGGAACGAGGGGCAAAATCAGAATTGAAGAGAATATAGCAGCGAAGAAATAACTAACACGATACTCAATATTGAATTGACAAAATATGATAGATGCAAGCACAGAAGAATCAAAAGGCACAAGAACTGGAATGCAACAATATAGCAAAATACCTGCAGTCGCACCTTCGGCAGTCTCTACTTCCTTTGCAATCTGGTTGTGGGCCTGAACACATTCTCCAGCTTGTCTTCCACTGGAAGCTGATCCTCTAGTTGGTGCATTCCTCCTGCTCCTTAGGCAGTCCCGAACCTTGTGATCACTCGCTTCGCATACAAGACATCGACCGTTGGCTAGCCGGCAATCCTTGTATGAGTGACCAATCTTGCGGCAAAAGTTGCATGTCGGGCCCTTCCTTCCATGGGTCTGTCCCATGATAGCGAAGGCATGATGCTGGTGCGCAAATATACTCAGTCGGGTGAGCTGCGCGCTCTTCTGGGCTCTTTCCAACTAGCTCTCATTAGCTCATTGTGCTCTCGCTGTAGCTCCATCATTCGTTGCATTGCCTGGAGAATGGCGGAATTCTCTGATGTTTCAGCCCTGGGCAGGGGAGTCAAAGAATCTTCATGAGTCATAGTCGGCAAAACTATCCAATTGGTGAGCACCGAGACATATGTGGGTAGATTGACAAATGATAATGAATGCAAGGGTCGGATGGATACAAGGAATCAAAGGATTGAATGCAAAGGAGTCAGATATGGATTGAATAGGATTAATATCCAAATTATATTAAAGTTATTACATGTTCATGTGATCAACGTGGTACGCATATTATTGAGTTAACCTGGCTAGATCCAAACTCCACTAATATATCAATTAAAGCCAAACCTCCGTAAAGATAGTTATGTTTGATTGACATATTACTCAACCTGGCTCTGATACCACTAAAAACCTGTCACGTCCCGCTTCCCAAAATACGGAAATACGAGTACGTAACGAAGGCCCAGCGAATGATTATACATCATCCATAAGCTGTACCAGTCTAACTCAACAATATACAAGAGAAACAACCACGCATGCAAAGAATATAAACAATAAACAATAAATAAACTCAAAGATAATTATGAAATAAATTCACCAAAGAATAATCCAACATCTGGGATAAACAACTTCGGGTCATAAAGCTAAAGAATACAAAGTATGATGAAAAGAAATACAATAAGCAAGTAACAAAAGATAGCTAAGTAGTCTAACAGTCTAGCTCCAATCTTTAGAGAGTTTGCTCACCAATTACTTCAGGGATTGCTCATTCGGTACCTGCTAATAATTGATCTAAAAAGAAAGAAAAGAGAGCTGTTAGAGCAAGTCATGGGCAGTAAGTAGAGAAAAACAGAGGATAAAGGAAAGCATGAATATCAAATAATAAGGACATGGTCAAAGACAAAGAACAAAGCAAAGGCAGGCAAAATATTAAAGGTCTATAGTAAATCACGCATGTAATGCGGGATGTCAGGATCAGGCAGTAAATTCAGGTTATTAAGTATTTTATTAATTTATCTAGTGAACGTGCTACTGCATCTGATACTACAGGTTCCGTGCAAACACATAGTGAACGTTTTAGACTGATGGTGAATCTCGGTCTGTATACTCGGCCTAGTAATTAGTATTTCATGTTCAGTATCAGTGTTTCTCGAGCAGTGTTTATCGGGTAGTAGTTTATGGCCATCAGTATCGGTCAGTGCGGTTCAGGCAGTAGGGCCCGACCGAGTACAGTTTCCGATCATTCACTACCTAGTCAACCCATGATACCCCGACTTTTTATTAGTTATTTTAATCCTATGTGAGCATGCAAGAAGGTTTCAATGTTATTCATTACTATGTGTGACTAATTCTAAGAGTTATAGAAAAAGCATGGGGCAAACACATCATATCAACACATTTCACAAAATCAGGACATCATGACTTTGCTGTACCAAATCATGGATTGCGGGCACTACAAATTAGCAAAACTAAATCCACTGGAAGATCTGGAAAATAGACTTCCACACGGTTCCAGCGAGTATAATTAAGGTATATAAAAGATATAGGAACGAAGGTGAAAATAATGTTCAATCAGATTTTAAGTCCAGGCAGTATGCAGTGGGTTGTGTTCAACTAATTATTTCAGATCAGAGATTTTATTAATAAATTCTATATAAATTCTGGGTGATACCTATACATGTCTAGGTCCAGCCTAATTTATCTCAGATTTTTCTTGTACTATTATCAGGGTTAAATAAAATATAGAACATCAGATAACGCATGAAAATCTGAGTCTGAAATTACTAACACAGTTGCATTAAAGTGATGATAACTAACAAATGATAGATTGGAATTTAAATCCAGACAAGGAAAAATTTATCTAGACATCAAGGGCTACATTTTACATTTAGTAAGTTCTTTCAAAATATGTCATTAGCATGGTCAAAAGTCTAATTCAAGGTGAAACATACAGCAGTCCAGAAATTTGTCTTAGCATGAATAGGCAAATAATTAAATCATATGTCCACATCTAGCATGTAAATTAATAATCCAGTGATTCCTAGGTGTCAACATGCAATTTCTAAGGTTCAAGGTACCTTTATTACAGTCATGATGTCAATTCATCAATTAAAAACTGATTCAGTACATTCAATTTAACATGTCCATTTCATCAAGCAGTTCTAAGCAAAAATATAGTTATTTTAATTGTGCATATGCATAAAACATTGGGGACTGGATTTAGATCAAGGAGATAGCACGAAGTTAAGAGTATGTTGGATTAGCTCGTATAAACCCTCGATAGTCTTAACAGAATTGTCAAAGCAGATTTTTGATAACAAAATGGACGAATCTACTTGCATGAGATCAAATTAATATTGAACACAAACAATAAAAAGGGTTCAAGAAGAGACTTGCCTGTTTATATTGCAGATATAATTAAATAGAATAACGCAATTAGAATCCCGGGTGAAATATCTCAAAGGTACGTGCGAAATACGTGCAAGGAACCAAAGTAGCACACAACTGCAAGCTCCACACCATATCTGGGCAGAACACAGGACAGCGAGATCGGATCCAAAGTGCCCAGAACACGGAACACCAACTCCCCCCAATGGGCTTACTTCTTCACACCGGATCGGGGGAAAACACAGGACAGTGGGTTGGAATCTGCTGTGTCCGAATAGGAAACAGTGGAATCGACCAATCCCACTTCTTTTTCTTCCTTCGGCAGAGAAAGAGAGAATGCATGGGAACTTGCGGAGACGTTGGCGGCAGATGGAAGGGCATGGGCGGAGCGACTGGAGGTCGTGACGGCGGCGCGCTGGTCAGGAGGCGATGCAACGACGGCAGCCATGACGAACACCGACGAACTATGTTTTTTGGTGGGAAAACAAAGAGCGGCGACAACGACGACTCTGGGGCTCGAACGGCATTGCTAGGGACTGCAATGGAGCAGCGAGGGACGGCGGCGTCTCAGGTGAAGTGCACGGAGATGATGAAGGACAACGACGATGGAAAATGGCAACGAGAATTGCTTGGTTGAGTCGAGCGATGAGTTTGGCAAGATGGGCGAGGACAAGGACGATGACGACGAGGCTAGGATGATGAGGAGCTGGGACGAGGATGATGGCAGGAGGACGGAGAGATGGATGGGTGGAGGCGACGAAGTTGGGCGGGATTGGGTTCGGAGTAACAGAGAGAGAGGGAGAAGGGGTCGGGGGTTAGAGGTGAATGCACAGTAAGGGGGGTTTAGGCGGCTGAAGGGTTAGAAAATAATTAGGGTTAGGGTTTAGTTAATTAGAAGATTAGTATTTATATAGGGAAATAGAGAGATATTGGGTATTGGCTATGGGTATGGATCCAATAGAATAAAATACATTATACATAATACCATAGATCAATATAAATCCGAATACGAGAAATGAGGGTATCTGATAAAATACAATTTGTATTACATAAAATATTTGAGACAATTATAAACACAATTATTGAAATAATAATAATAATTAATCCTAATACCCATAAGAAAATAAATAATAACCATGTCAATAATAATACTGATAATATCAAAATAGCAATAAATAATAACAACAATGACAATAGCAATTCATCAAAATAATAATAGTATATAAAAATAGGGATTTATGGGAATAGTCCCAACTGTAGCAATATTTTGAGGGTTAAAACGCAATTTGTTGATCAAATAGAAATGGAAACAAGTTTATTCGAAATAATTAGAATTACTGTCTAAGAAAATGTTTTAACTAAGAACTCATAATGAATTTAACAATAACAATTTTATAAATCTTGAAATTCAGAAAAATACTCATGAAAATACATATTTGTGGAAATAGGGGTTACACCTTCGTATGAAGTCTTGTATGGTCGGAAGTGTAGATCACCAATGTGCTGGGATGACATTGGTGAGTGGAAGCATTTGGGGCCAGAGCTGATCACGAAGACTGTTGATACAGTGGCCTAAATCAGGAAGCATTTGCAAGCCGCAGAGGGGAGGCAGAGAAAATGGGCAGACATGCACAAGAGACCGTTAGAGTTCGAAGTGGGTGATCATGTGTTCCTCAAGGTGTCTCCATGGAAAGGAGTGATTCATTTTGGTGGTGGGGGCAAGTTGAGCCCTAGATTTATTGGTCCGTTCGATGTGGTGGAGCGAGTAGGCAAGGTGGCCTATAGACTCGCATTTCTGCTAGCTCTTTCTGGAGTGCATGACGTCTTCCATGTTTCTCAGCTAAGGAAGTATGTTCGGAATGATAGTCATGTTATTGGCTAATCGAAGTTGTCGGTTTCGACCAGATTTGTCATGTGAGATTCATCCAGTGTCGATTGTGGACCGGCGGAAGAAGATTTTGAAGAATAAAGTTATCAAGTTGGTTCGTATTGCTTGGGATCCTCACTCGCCCTGGTGAGTCGACTTGGGAGCTTGAAAGTGTGATTCGGAGGAGGTTTCCCCATCTTTTTGAGCAGTTCTTGTTCTTTCTTTTCTTCGGGGTTACCCTACTACCACTTGCTTAAATTTTGAGGAAGAAATTTTATTGTAAGGTGGGTAGGATTGTAACTACCGTTTCTGCTATTTTTTATTTTCTCCCTTTTGTAATATTTTTATTTGTAATTGAATAAAATACCCTGTTTTCTTCTTTCTTGATTATTTTAATTAAGATTTCATTCATGAAATTCTTCGTTCTAGTTGATTGAACTATTCTTATTGTTCCTAAATTCTTTTATTAATTGTGAGTATTTTTATTTGAACCTTATTGATTTAGATCTACCTCTTATTGAACTCCACAAACCCAATTCCATTTGTTCTTGACCCCAAAACCGCTATTATTGGAACCTAAATCACTAACCCAATTACCCTAATTATACCTTATAAATACACATCTATTGCAAACCCTAAAAAAATTTGTAATTCGAAACCCTAGCCGCTTATTCTCTCTCCCCGCTTTTCTCTCCTCGCCGTTTCTCTCTCCCCGACCACAGTTTTCCCGCCCAAAACCCTACACCTCCTTCTCCGTCCATCCCCCTGTAATATCCTGGTTGAAAATTATATTTGTATAATTATTAATTTTAAAATTAAAATATTTCTTTTGGAAATTACTTAGTTTTTACCAGTAAAACATTATATATATATATATATATATATATATATATATATATATATATATATATATATATATATATATATATATATTGAGAAAGTAATATCCCGGTCTAATATTAAAAATTTATTATTTTATTATTATTTTATTTTTATTTTCAGAATTGAAATATTTTTGGGGGATATTACCCTAGTATAGTTAATAAACATTATATATATATATATATATATATATATATATATATATATATATATATATATATATATAATAAAAATAGTTTTATTATCGGCTCGGAAGATTCCAGTACAATTTGATACAATACAGATACATACAGACGATAAAATTGTACTGGAATCTTCCGAGCCGATAATAAAACTATTTTTATTATATATTTATATATAGGGATTTGCTCAGTTGAAAACGGGTCCATTTTAAATTGGTTGGAAAACAGGCCTCTCAGCCGTCTGATCGACCTTGATGATGATTAGCAGATTAGATGAAGATCTGCTTAGGCTCCCATTAACGCCGCCAAAAAGCGGAGGGGTGTTCTCATAACTTCATGCCAAAAAACGTTTGAGACTTAGCATTTTTTTGGCATGGAGTTTTTTTTGTCGAAAAAACAATTAGGCCGTTGTTAGCAACAACGGCCTAGGTTGTTTTTTTGACAAAAAAAACATACCTTGGCCGTTGTTTACAACAACAGCCTAGGTATGTACATGTGTTTTTCCAAACACTTGTACATATCTAGATCTCCCTCACTCTCTCTTTGTCACAAACTCTCTCTCTCTTTCTTTTGAGCTCCCGAAACCCATCCCCAAACCCTAGTTCTCTCTCCGAACTCCTTGGCATCGATTTGTTTGCCTTCTCGATCTCCCCCTCTTGTGGAAAGCTCTCTATCTCTATCTCCCTCTCCCGAATACAGCATACCCTAACTTAGGCCCCAAACTCCAAATCATCTGAACCCTAGCACAAATTCCCTTCCTTTCTCTGCAACAGCGCACAGCGACTTCTCACATCTTTGCCAACTCTCTATCTCTCTCTTTGGACCAGGTATTTACTTAATCCCAATTACTATAATGAACTATGTTAATTTGTTGAATTATTTGTCAATTTTGGAGTTGGGTTTTTTTGTATTATGCATAGTAGCCTATAATTTATAGAGTATACAATTAGCTCTGATCATGTATGTTGTATATATTTTGTTGACGTTTTTGTAGATGTAGTGTTAGTTGTAGTGGTGGAATATAGAAGAAGGAAATAAACGAGATCCAAAAATTCAATTTGTACGAGTAGGTCGGACTCACCGGCTGCGTAGAAGGTAACGGAACTTGTAGAGGCAATTTCCATCTCACAATTTGTGAGATACGTCCGTTTATCAGTTTTATTCAATACAACGGATAGAAAGCGATACACGGCCGTATCTTTCAAACCAAGAGTTGGAACTCACCTCTGCAACTTCTGCTCGCTTGTGTTTGGTGTGCCAGACTTGATAGCCAAATTTAGGAAATTTTCCATATCGTTTTTGTTATTTTGACGCGTATATGAAAAACCTTTAATCCACCTCGGAATTTGTGGAATACGTTATGAATAGAAAAATGCTTAAACGAAGTCCAAATAATATGAAACTGTGCGAGTAGGTTGGTCTCGCCACTCACAAGTCATACCAACCTGTACATGCGAGTTCCGACCCATGGTTTGCGAGATATGTCAATGTATCGCTTTTCGCTCATTTTTCAAGAGTGAAAACGATACAAGGCCGTATCTTTCAAACCGTGGGTCGGAACTCGCATGTATAAGTTGCGTTGGCTTGTGTGCGGGTAGCCCGACCCAACGGCCAAATTTTTGAATTTTTGAATCTCGTTTGTATTGTTTTGATGCGTATATGAAAAAACTTCAATCTACCTCGAAACTTTTTTAGTACGGTCTCAATACAAAAATGCTTAAACAAAGTCCAAAAAATACGAAACGGTGCGAGTAGGTTGGGCTAACCATTCACAACGCAACGCAACTTTTATTTGCGAGTTCCGACCCACGGTTTGGGAGATACGCCAATGTATCGCTTCCCGCTCTTTTTTAAAGAGTGAAAGTGATACACGGCCGTATTTTTCAAACCGTGGGTCGGAACTCACTTCTACAAGTTGCGTTGGCTTGTGTTTGGTGTGCCATAGTTGACGGCAAAATTTAGGAATTTTTGCATCTCATTTGTGTTGTTTTGATGCGTATATGAAAAAACTTCAATCTACCTCAAAACTTTTTTAGTACGGTCTCAATACAAAAAATGCTTAAATAAAGTCCAAAAAATACGAAACGGTGCGAGTAGGTTGGGCTAACCATTCACAACGCAATGCAACTTGTATTTGCGAGTTCCGACCCATAATTTGCGAGATACGTCAATGTATCGCTTCCCGCTCTTTTTTAAAGAGTGAAAGTGATACACGGCCGTATAATTCAAACCGTGGGTCGGAACTCACTTCTACAAGTTGTGTTGGCTTATATTTGGTGTGCCATAGTTGACGGCAAAATTTAGCAATTTTTACATCTCGTTTGTGTTGTTTGACGCATATAAGCGAACTTTTGAAATTTTTGCATCTTGTTGGTTTGTGTTTGCTATTTTTCGGCGAATAATTAGTTTTATATATGCGAACTTTGTTACAGAGAAATGGCTAGTACGAGGGGAACCAAAAGGACATCTCAAGAAGCGAGGGGGGAACATTCCACAGAAAATGTGAGAACTATTAATTTGTATTGCCCCTAATTTTATATTTAGTGATATTGTTATTAGACTAATAATAATTATGTTTTTTGGTTCGTGTAGGTTGGTGCATCCTCTTCGAAGGGACCACGTCATGGTCCACGACCAATATATGCCGGTGAACTGACCTTGCAAGACTGCCACAGATCCATGACAGTGTGGGGTGGGACGACGCGGAGGTATAATTTCCGCACCCACGCGACCATGAAGGTGCACCCACGTATTGTTGAGTACCTAGTAGCGGCCAGTTTCTACGGAATCAGCATGATGGGTCAGGTTAAACTCGACCGAGCACTTCTCTCAGCACTCATGGAGCACTGGAGGCCAAAGTCGCACACGTTCCATCTACCGGTCGGAGAGATGATGGTGTCGCTACAGGATATAGCGATGATATCCGGTCTTCCAATAGATGGGTTGGCCGTGACAGGTAATATAAACTTTGATAAAATAGAGCTATGCAATGAACTGCTCGGTACAGAGTTTGATGAGGCGACCGCGGAAAATAAGGATATTTTTCAAGGACAATCAATCCGACTATCTTGGTTGAAGGGATGTTTTGATGGGACGTTGACCAATGCATTGCCCGACCACTATGTACATTCCTACACCAGAGCTTACATTCAAACGGTGATCGGAGGGGTTCTCTTGCCTAACTCATCCGAGGATACAGTGCACCTCATGTATCTACGATTGCTCGCCGACCTAGGCTTAGCTGCCCGGTATAGCTGGGAAAGTTGCGCGATGGCAACGCTATACAGGTTGTTGTGTTCTGTAGCGCTAGATGGGACGAAGATGACCAGACCGATGGTTTTGTTACAGATTTGGTCATGGGAGCGACTGCACTTGGGTCGTCCCCGCATTAGGAGACCGGCAGACGGTTGGATGGCCCAACCAAAAAATCCTGATATGTTAGCACCCTTAGGGGTATATTGGGCTGGTAGTTGGAGTTACAAAGATAACCCCAAAGGTGTAATAACGTACTACGGAGATGAGCTCGACCAACTACGAGAAGAGTTCGTGATTTAGGTGCCGTATACACCCGAGCGGGTAGGAAGACTACCACCGATGTGCACCACCGGATCCCAGTTGTGGCTAACGACGGCTCCACTCATCAACTTCAGTATAGTGGAGCATCTGCGATCGGAGAGAGTTCTTCGTCTGTTAGGTCTTCAACAAGATAGTCCCCCAAGCTGCGCAAACCTATACGATCATGAGTTATACGCCGTGAGGGGTACCGGTCGCATGCCTACTCATGATTGGGCAGATTTCCATCGTGTTCACACTGCAGAATGGAATGAGCGACGGTTTGAAATAGTAATTACCGATGTAGAAGAGTACGATGGCAGAGTGCAAGGAAAGTACATGCAATGATTCAGATCAATTACACGTTTGTACATCTCTCCCGATACAGAACTAACTGTTGGTGTTCAACGATTAATTGAGGAGAGGGAGATTGAACCACCACTCGCCTAGTCTAGTTTACAACCCATGTTCCAGCCGAAGGCCTCAGCTATACGTACAGTGATAAGTATAATCTTCAAATTTCTTTGAATATTCATTATATTTAAAGTTATTGAATTGTTTACTTTTCCGAATCTGTATAATTGTATTTTTTGGTTTTTTTTTTGTTTTAGATTGATAATACGATGGACATGGCAAAAGAATGCGCAGACATACTAAAAAGTAATGTGGGCACGGCCATGAAGAGGTTCGCTTCGAGGATGCTTGTTTCATGCCGTACCAATTTTGATGTTTTGGGAGAGGCTGAACGTATGGATCGAGCAATAAGGTCACCGAGGAATCGACGTAAAAGCGTGAGGGGTAGGCCAGCTAGATTGATGGGGCAACAACGGGAGTGTGAGCTGAGAGAACAACAAGCATCAACTTCACATCTGTCTCAAGAACAAGAGCAAGAAGAAGAGAGTGAGGAGAAGGTGGTTGGAGACGTACAAGAGGAGGGAGGAGAAGAAGAAATCCCTGAGTCGTCAACCCCATTCCGGCATCGAAATCCTCCTCGGAAGAGGCGAGCAACACATCCATACACGCCCAGTTCTTAGCCAATACCGTAAACAATTTGTTTGTTGTAGTTATGTGTTTTTGTTTTTTTTTTTTGGGTTTTATCCCTGTTGTAACTTAAAATGTGGAAATTGTTGTTCGTAAGTTTAAGTGTAGTTGATGTTGTTATTATTAATTGCAAATAGCCAATTATGGTTGGTGATTTTGGCGGCTGTATGTATAAATTTATTTGGAGAGTGTAGGTGATGGGAAAGTGTTTGGAATTTGGGAAAATTTTCAAGTGTAGCAGCTGCAGCTGCTGTGTCGAATTGTAGATAATTTTTTTTTAACCTAGGCCGTTGTTGGAGACAACGGTCTGGGTAGTAGGACAAAGGTTGTACAATTATGGGTGCTCTCTGACTTGTTGGAGTTAAAAATAGCCACAAGTCAGAGAGCAACACCCCTATATTGTGTATACCTCCAACAACGGCCTAGGTAGTATGCCAAAAAGAAGAAAATTTGGGGTGCTCTCTGACTTGTTGCAGTTAAAAATAGCAACAAGTCAGAGAGCAACACCCCTATATTGTGTATACCCTAGGTAGTATGCCATAGGTTACACAATTTGGGGTGCTCTCTGACTTGTTGGAGTTAAAAATAGCAACAAGTCAGAGAGCAACACCCCTATATTGTGTATACCCTAGGCCGTTGTCTCCAACAACGGTCTAGGTAGTATGCCAAAAAGAAGAAAATTTGGGGTGCTCTCTACTTGTTGCAGTTAAAAATAGCAACAAGTCAGAGTGCAACACTCCTATATTGTGTATACCCTAGGCCGTGTAGTGCCAAAAAGAATAAAATTTGGGGTGCTCTCTGACCTGTTGCAGTTAAAAATAGCAACAAGTCAGAGAGCAACACCCCTATATTGAACGGCCTAGGTAGTATGCCATAGGTTACACAATTTGGGGTGCTCTCTGACTTGTTGGAATTAAAAATAACAACAAGTCAAAAAGCAACACCCCTATATTGTGAATACCCTAGGCCGTTGTTCCAACAACGGCCTAGGTAGTATGCCAAAAAGAAGAAAATTTGGGGTGCTCTCTGACTTGTTGGAGTTAAAAATAGCAACAAGTCAGAGAGCAACAACCCTTATATTGTGTATACCGTAGGCCGTTGTCTCCAACAACGGCCTAGGTAGTATGCCAAAAAGAAGAAAATTTGGGGTGCTCTCTGACTTGTTGGAGTCAAAAATAGCAACAAGTCAGAGAGCAACAACCCCTATATTGTGTATACCCTAGGCCCTTGTCTCCAACAACGGGACAACAGCATAGGTAGTATGCTAAATGTTACACATTTTTTGCGTTTTTCAATTTTCTCTTCACTCTTTACGAACAATCTCTGTGGAACTTTATACAAAAGATAGATGATCTATGCTTGTATATCCTTTATATATTTTTTTATTTTTTAATTTGACTACACCTAACTAACCAGTATATAATCACGATGTTTTAATATTTACAAAGAATACCAGAAAATATAACATAATATTATCATTCGTTAGGGTTAGGGTTAGGGTTAGTGTATTAAGTTGGGGTTAGGGTTAATGGGGGTTAAGGGTAGGATAAGGGTAAGCGGGGGTTAGGAGTTTGGTTAGGGTTATTCGTTAGGGTTAGGGTTATTACAAGGAACACATTTGCGGTAAGAGCTTGTTTTAGTTTATCATTAATTACGTTAATATTTGTAGTTGGGAGTTGATAGGTAATAAGTTTCCAGTAAAGAGTTTATAGATATTTAAGTTCTATCAATTCTCTTTATGACCAATATATAAACACTTGTTTGTGTTATGAATGGAGCATTAAACTCTTTTCAGTTAGTACCACTCAGAACATTCAGAATTACTGAAAATTAGTGGAAAAATAGAATAGTCACATGTGTCTTTCCACTCTTGTTAGGGTTAATGTAGGGTTAGGAGAGTAGGTCGACGAATGGAGTGTTCATTTTGTTTAGGATAAAGGGTTAGGGTTAGGGTCCTTGCTCTTTTTCTCTTCATAGTTTCCCCATAAAGTACATAACCAACAAGTAGATCCCCAAATGTAGATCATATATGGGGAAACCCACATGTACATCCCCACATTTAGATCATATATGGGGAAAACCACATGTAGATCCCCACATTTAGATCATATATGGGAAAAATCATATGTACATCCCCACATGTACAACAAGTCCAATATGGAAAAAACTACATGTAGAAACCCACATGTACATCCCCACATGTATAGCCCAATAAGATAAGAGATTAATTCTTCTATATCTGACACGAGAAAGGAGGGGAAGGTGGAAAACCCATCGGGGACATGATTTCCCAATACTCAAAAGGAGAACCAGTATGGTTCTTTTGAATTTGAAGAGAATGTATATAAACTGGTGAGTTTTTAATTGTAAAAAAGATTAAAAAATTATTATTTTTGAATAAGGTAGGTAGGTTTTCATGCAACGTCGCGCCACTCCACTTTTCACGACGAAATACGAAGAGGTGCGAAACCCATCTAATGCACTCTTCCGAAAACACCCTTCCAAAATTAGAAACCCATCTCCGAAAAGCAAAAATATTCAATAATAATGATGGACAAGAAGAAACCAAAAATAGAAAAGATTCAGTTCGCTTTAGAGCGGAGAGCAATCAGATCCAATTACTTGGCCATCAAGAACTGGATCTGATTACTTTCGGAAAATTGTACAAAACGAAAAGACAAAAAAACCCATCTAAATAGGGATGTTTTACCACTTGGGTTGAAACCCTAATAGAAAACCCATCTAACAAAAAAACCCATAACCCTAACCTTATCCAAACCCTAACCTAGGTGTTAACCGTAACACCCTGTTAACCCTAAAACCCCTAACCCTAATCTTAAACATGTAACCCTATCCTTTTAATTATTGGAAATTTTTTTTAATTTTTGGATTTTTTTGGAACCTTAATCCTAACACTAATTTTTTTCATTTTTGGAACTTTGCCTACTATTATTGCAGACTCTTCAAATTGGTCATCACATGTAGTAGAACAAGTTCAATATGGGGAAAACCTAAAGTACATAACCACATGTAGCCTATATATAGGAAAAACCACATGTAGATCCCCACATGTAGCCTATATATGTGAAAAACCATATGTACATCCTCACATGTACAACAAGACCAATATGGAAAAAACAACATGTACAAACCCATATGTACATCCCCACATGTATAAACCAATAAGGTAAGAGATTAATTCTTCTATATCTGTCACAGAGAAAGAAGTGAATGGTGCAAAACCCATCGGGGACGTGATCCACTTTTCACGTCGCGCCACTCCACTTTTCACGACGAAATACGAAGAGGTGTGAAACCCATCTGATGTACTCTTCCGGAAACATCCTTCCAAAATTGTATAACCCATCTCTGAATATCAAAAATATTCAATAATAGTGATGGACAAGAAGAAACCAAAAATAAAAAAAATTCGGTTCACTTTAGAGCGGAGAGCAATCAGATCCAATTACTTGGTCATCAAGAACTGGATATGATTACTTTCGGAAAATTGTAAAAAATGAAAAGGTGCAAAAAACGGTCTAAATATTGAAGTGATCCCCTTGGGTTGAAACCATAACAGAAAACCACATGTAGATCCCCACATGTAAATCATATATTGGGAAAACCAACATGTACATCCCCACATGTAGATCATATGTTGGGAAAACCACATGTAAATCCCCACATGTAGATCATATAGGAAAAAAACCAAATGTACATCCCCACAAGTAGATCATATATAGGAAAAACCACATGTATAACCCAACAAGGTTAAAGATCCACATGTACAAGAAGTCCAATATGGAAAAAACCACATGTCGAAACCTACATGTACATCCCCACATGTATAACCCAATAAGAAAAGAGATTAAGTCTTCTATATTTGACTACGAGAACGAAGGGGTTGGTGCAAAACCCATCGGGGACGTGATTTCCCAAAACTCATAAGGAGACGCAGTATGGTTCTTTTGAATTTGAAGAGTATCTCAAAAAAGTTCAAAGATTACTCTAAAACACTTCCTGCAACTGTTGATTCTGTGGAAATTTTGGATGTGGAATCTCGTCGTGAAGTGATTGTGTGCAGTTCTTCGAGCATCTGTGAAGATGATGATATCCCTATTGCTTCACGTAATAACAGAGTTCGCTAACAGAAAACCCATCTAACAAAAAACCCCTAACCCTAACCTTACCCTAACCCTAACCTAGGTGTGACCCCTAACCCCCTCTTAACACTAACCTTAACCTCATTCATGTAAAATTACTCCTTTATAATTTTGGATTTTTTTAAGCATATAAACTTCATAATTTTATATTGGTTAAATAGAGCGAAAAAATTGGAATGTAATAAAAAATTATAAACGATATATATATGCGTATATCATCTGTCTTTGGTATGTAGTTGCAGAGAGACTGTTCGTAAAGACAGATAAATGTTAGAGATTTTTTTTTCCAAAATAGATGATTATGAATTATTTTATATTATTTTTTGTACATATTTAACCACCATGATTATATATTGGTTTGAAAGGTGGAAATAATGGGCAAATAAAAAAATATAGCTAAACGATTTACAAGTATAGATCATCTGTCTTTTGTGTAAATTTCCACAGAGATTGTACGTAAAGAGTACAGAGAAAATTGTAAAAATCCCAAAAACATTATACCTAGGCCGTTGTTAGAGACAATGGCTTAAGGTATTCATATAAAGGGGTGCTCCTAGACTTTTTGCTCTTTTCAAGTTTTAGGCTACAACCTAGGCCGTTGTTGGAGATAACGGCTTAAGGTATTTATAAATAAAAGGGTGTTGCTCTCTGACTATTTGTACAATTTGTCATCCACAAGTCAGAGAGCACCCCCAAAATTACAACTTTTTGACTATAACCTATGCCGTTGTTGTGGACAACGACATAAGGTATTTTTAAAAAAGGGTGTTGCTCTCTGACTTGTTGCTCCTTTTTTCTACTCCACGTCAGAGAGCACCCCCAAAATTACAACTTTTTGACTATAACCTAGGCCGTTGTTTGAGACAACGGCCTAAGGTATTTAAAAAAAAACGGTGTTGCTCTCTGACTTGTTGCTCCTTTTGTCTACTCCAAGTCAGAGAGTACCCCCAAAATTATAAATTTTTGACTATAACCTAGGCCATTGTTTGAGACAACGACCTAAGGTATTTATCAAAAAGGGTGTTGCTCTCTGACTTGTTGCTCCTTTTGTCTACTCCAAGTCAGAGAGCACCCCCAAAATTACAACTTTTTGACTATAACCTATGCCATTGTTGTGGACAACGGCCTAAGGTATTTATAAAAAAGGGTGTTGCTCTCTGACTTGTTGCTCCTTTTGTCTACTCCAAGTTAGAGAGCACCCCCAAAATTACAACTTTTTGACTATAACCTAGGCCGTTGTTTGAGACAACGACCTAAGGTATTTATAAAATAGGGTGTTGCTCTCTGACTTATTGCTCCTTTTGTCTACTCTAAGTCAGAGAGCACCCCCAAAATAATAAATTTTTGACTATAACCTAGGTCGTTGTCTTTAAAAAAGGGTGTTGATCTCTGACTTGTTGCTCATTTTGTCTACTCCAAGTCAGGGAGTACCTCCAAAATTACAACTTTTGACTATAACCTATGTCGTTGTTGTGGACAACAGGCTTAAGGTATTTATAAAAAAGGGTGTTGCTCTCTGACTTGTTGCTCCTTTTGTCTACTCCAAGTCAGAGAGCACCCCCAAAATTACAACTTTTTGACTATAACCTATGCCGTTGTTGTGGACAACGGCCTAAGGTATTTATAAAAAAGGGTGTTGCTCTCTGACTTGTTGCTCCTTTTGTCTACTCCAAGTCAGAGAGTACCCCCAAAATTACAACTTTTTGACTATAACCTAGGCCGTTGTTAGAGACAACGGCCTAAGGTATTTATAAAATAGGGTGTTTCTCTCTGACTTGTTGCTCCTTTTGTCTTCTCCAAGTCAGAGAGCACCCCCAAAATAATAATTTTTTGACTACAACCTAGACCGTTGTTGGAGACAACGGTCTAGGTTATCAAAAAAATTTTGTTTTGCTCTGTGACTTGTTGCTCTTTTTAACTTGTTATTGAATACCAAATAAAATTTAACAAATAACTTAGGTCGTTGTCTCCAACAATGGCCTAGGTTTTTTTTTAAAAAAAAATTATTTACATCTGCAAGTGCAGCTACAACTGATACAATTGAGTTACACTATAACATTTATGTACAACAACAATATTAACAAACGACACAAACAAACGATATTTAAGTCTCAAGAACATTTACAATTACCAATCAAAGGTAATTAACCAAGTTGCACAAAGAGTTAAAAATATACTGAAACATTACATTTTATAAATTTCAATTCACAGTGGATCGTCATATCTCGACTCAGAACTGTCTTCATCGGAAGGAATTACTTCTTGCCTTCATTGAAAGATTAGGTTTAGTTAGTAAGAAACTCATTTACCACAAATAAAGTATAATAAATTTAAATGAGGGAAAAATAAATAAAGTACGAGTCTTACCCCTTAAATAAAGTTGGACAATTTCTTGAATCATGATTCATTTGCACACTGCCGCATCTTCGGCACCACCTCGGCTTTTTAATGTGGAGTTGCTCTCTTATCCGCCTCAATATTTTGGCGCGAGGCCTTCCCTTTGTTGTGCATTACTGTGGGTCACTAATGCGTGTAGGTATGTGTCCAATCCCTTGATCATGAGGTTGTGCACTACCATGCGGTTGTGAACTACCTCCTGGTTTGACACTGTCATGTGGTTGTGAGGCCTGTTCTGGTTGTTCACCTAATCCGGGTTGTAGCCGAGAAACCCTGTCAATGATCTTCTGCAAATTCTCCAACGTGTATTTGTAACTCTTATTAGAGGAACAACCGAGATCGACAATCTGTTTTGCATGGTAGCTCAACTCACAATATCGAGAAGCAAAATTCTCGGTATTGGGTTCGGTTGGAACGGATGTATAACTTCTTCTCATCACATCCCTGGTCCATCTTCTTTTAATATATACATCCGAGAGGGAAGTGTGATGGCAGAAACGAAGTACAGCTAAAATATGCCTGCAAGGAATGGAAACGAATTTGAAGAAGTGACATGCACATGTAATAATTCCATTGATTTTGCATAATTGAAGAAGGCGAGCCGGTTCTGATTCTCCACTGAATATCACATGGAAGGTTGAACTATCCGGTGTCTCAAGATTGCCAACGAATGTCACATTGTACATGGAGCTTTTTGTGACTTCATCTTGGAATTTGAAAAAGATTTTCAAAGTATATATTTTTTCCATTTGTGCCTCCAAAGCCCATTCTCTCTTCAACTTCGGTCTCTTCTCACGGTTACGATGATTTTTTCTTTCAATTCATCGTGTCTTTGCCTTCCCAAAAAACGGTCGAAGATGATGGCAAATTCATGCAAGGAATATTTTTTTCTTTCTGTATGATGCTTCAGGGCAGAATGTGCGGACTCAACCCGTTGGCTACTCAACATGCCGACCTAAAAAGAATCTTTAGGGTAGATGGGTACCCAACTTTCATGGATATCAAATAGATCGTTCAACAATTTGTTACTCTCTAATCCGTATTGCAAAATCAACATATTCCATTTTTCTACAAAATCATGTACATATTCAGAATTGTAGATGACATTCTCTAAGGACTCCCTAAACTTGTCGACATCGTTCGAAAGACGCACCTCCTGGGGTAACTTATCCAGAATGTGCCAAATACAAAAACGATACCGAGTCTGGGAAAAAACTTTCTTAACTGCGGCGGCGATCCCATGGTCATGATCAGGTGATGATACCGGATGGAGCACAATTCATAATCCCTAACCACTTTTCAAAGAACCATTCAAACGAAGAGGCCGTCTCATTTGGAATGAACCCACCTCCTAAGAAAGTCGATTGCCAATGTTGATTCACTCCAACAAAGGGAACAAATAACATTCCGTAATGGTTCGTATTGTACGTGGCATCAAAGCAAATTACATCGCCAAATTCTTCATAATTTATCCTACAAATACCATCTACCCACATACAATGTGACAACCGCCCTTCGGAATCTACTTGAATGTCATAAAAAAATGAAGGATCCGTCTGTTTCTTAGATTCAAAAAAATCAATTAGCATTGTAGAATCATGTCCTTTCAATGCTTCTTGCGAATCGCTAAGTAAATTTCTAACATCTTTTTCTGTGAATCCTACTTGATCGTGACCACCACTAGCACTTTCAAAGAAGAGCATTTGTCGACATGTCTGGATATTAGCTTGGTTCATTTGATCTATTATCCTTTTATCCATATTTGATACGGACCTGTTCCGGGGCAAAAGATGCCTTCTACCAGGTAAGGTGAATTCGTGATTGTGTTCTTTGTGAAATGAATACTTCACCCATGTATTACTTGCTTCATTCAATTTTACACAAACACAAGCCTTGCAACCCGTTCTATAGGTTGTTCCCCGTCTACCATCACTATATTGACTCGGTGACGACCCAGCTTTATTACAAAGATATGACTTATCTACTTCCATTCCTCCCTTTAATTTATTCCCACCCTTACGCATTGCAAAATCCCCACAATGGACATATGAAGAATAAAAATTCTCGGCCTCAACTAAAGTGGGGAATGTCATACCTAACTTTGGTTTTAGATGGTCTTCGACTAACAGCATGGAATCAGTGATTGGTTCTACTCGCACAAAATTATCGCTAGCAGTAGAACTCTCCATATCGTTGTTCATCTGGGGTAAAAATATATTATTGGTCAATTAATATACACATTATATATAAAACATCTTGTTAACAAACGATTACAATATATATACATACGAAACAAAATAAGTGACAAAACGTCGAAAAAGACGTCATATAAATACAAAACTCTTCTATTGGGTTCGACTTGCCGCACACAAGGTAACGGAACTTTTACAAGTAAGTTTCGATCAACGGTTTGCAAGATAAGGCCGTGTCTCGCTCGCATTTTCCTCACTCTTGAATTGAGGTTGTTGTTTGATATACGGTACAAATCCGCACAAACGAGATCAAAAATTTCCTTTACTTTGGGAGTAGGACGGCGGCAAAATGCATGAGCCAACAAAATTTGTAGAGGTGAGTTTCGGCTCACGGTTTGCAAAATACGTCGATGTATCGCTTTCACTCACGGGAATGAATTGAAAGCGATACACGGCCGTACACTTCAAACTGTGAATTCAAACACATTTCTACGAATTGCGTTGGATTGTGTATGGTGAGCCCGACGTACTTGCAAAGTTCCATAAATTTTTCACTTTGTGCGCTATTACTAATATCGAATAACAATCAACAACAATTAAAACTACGTCTACTTCCCCAATTAAACTAGAATTACCTACTCTATAAATACCTACACATAATATAGCAATTGTACACTCAAACATCGGAGAAAAATTTCCAATCAATTAGCCTAGTTAGATCTACTCAAATAGGAACAAATTAGTACCTTTAACAATGACGGTGTTCGGGAGGCCGCTGCGCGCTGCTGTAGAGAAAAGAAGGGGAGTAGGGTTTGGCTAATTTATTCAGAATTAGGGTTTTAGGATTGGGTAGATTTTGTATGGGTTAGGGTTTTTTTTGTAATTGGGATCTTCAAAGGACGAGGGCTAGAGACTGAGAATAGGGTGAGATTCGGTGAAAAACAACGATCAAGAGAGAGGTAGGGTTTTTAGTTCGATAGAGAGAGAGCTACGATTTGGGAAAATGGTTTATCGAGCTCCACTAGCGAGAGAGAGAGTTGTGAGGGAGACAAAGATCTGAGTATGTACAAGTGTTTGGAAAAACACTTGTACATACTTAGGCCATTGTTCCCAACAATGGCCTAAGTTGAAATTTTTGTTAAAAAAAACAACCTAGGCCGTTGTTCTAAACAACGGCTGGAACAACGGCCTAAGTGATTTTTTGGACAAAAAAAAACTCCACGCCAAAAAAATGTTAAGTCTCAAACGTTTTTTGGCGTGAATTGTCGAAATCACCCCTCCGCTTTTGTCAGCGTTAGTGGAATGTTTGACGGGTTCAGATCTGATCTGCTCATCATGATCAAGGTAGATCGGACGGCTGAGAGGGCTGTTTTCCAACCCGTTGAAAACGAATCCGTTTTCAACTGAGCAAAACCTATATATATATATATATATATATATATATATATATATATATCGTCTGTATATATCTGTATTGTATCAAATTGGTACTGGAATCTTCCGAGCCGATAATAAAACTATTTTTATTATTATTTTGGAATTAAAATATTTTGGGTGGAGATTACTCGTTTCAACGAATAAAAATTACCTGTATATATAGATGTATATATGTATATGTACTGTATCGATTTCGTAAATTTGTACGAAATCATGTAGTATGTAATTTTAGGAAAATACCTTTGATTTTGATCCATCATGATCATTAGGATTGGATTAGGGTGTGATTGCAATATTAATTTGCAAACTGCCACAAGAATGAGAACACTTGGCTCTCTTCTCACCCACAAACTCTCTCTCCCATGTCCTATAACTCCCCCCCCCCCCCCCCCAACCCCTATGGCTGGTCAATCTCCAAAGGTAAAGAGCCCCTTCCATTTTTGTTCCATCCATTCTCATCTTATTTTATCTTTTGTATTTTCTTCCTCTTTTAGTTGTTTTGTTTTGAAATTATAAAAAAATTGAGAAGAAAAGAAAAGAAAAAGAGATCAAATCAAAAGAAAAGAGTGGGTTCATTTGTGAGTTGTTCTGGAAGAGGAGCAAGAACAAGGAAGGAGAAGGAAGAGCTAGCCAGTCCTTCCAACCGATTCTTTGGGTGGCGGTTTCTTAACTCTAGTGTTATTGTTATTATTATTGTTATTATTGTTAAAGAACTTGGACTAATTTCATGTTCATATGAATGTTTATGGACTAGAATAAAAGGCATGCAAGATTGAAGTGGTAAAACTCAATAAAAACCCTAAAGATCAAATCTTAAACTAGTATGTAGTTTTGATGATTAGGAATTAATTACTTATGCTAAATTTGGAATTCTGACTCCAAACTAATATGAGAGGTTCTCATATACGTTATTACCATGCTCGAATTTTTGTAGATTTTTCTAGGTTAATTTATTAGGCTAAACAAAATGTTTCTCCAAAACAGCAAAACTGTTGTTTTAACTGTTCTTGTCTTGTGTTTAAGGAGCTAGATTTTGAGTTCTATATTGAATATGAAAAATTTGTCAACTAGAACGTTGTAGTAGATGTTCTTAGCTTTCCAATAAGTCCAATTTTGTTAGATTCCAATAAATATAGCAAAAGTTATGAGCTGTTCAATTTTCAGCCTTTCGCTGTCTTTGTTGTTCTTTGAATTGTGTTTAAAGAGCAGGAATTTGAGTTCCATACGGAATCTGAGAAAGTTGTTAACTATAAAGTTGTAGTAGTTGTTCTTAGCTTCCCAAAAAGCCCAATTTTGTTAGATTCCGATAGGTATAGAAAAAGTTATGAGCTTTACAAGTTTCAGCCTTTTGCTATCTTTGTTGTTCTTTGAATTGTGTTTAAAGTGCTGAGATTTGAGTTCCATAAGGAATATGAGAATGTTGTTAACTAGATAGTTGTATTAGTTGTTCTTAGCTTTCCAAAAAGCCCAATTTTGTTAGATTCCGATAAGTATAGAAAAAGTTATGAGCTTTACAAGTTTCAGCCTTTTGCTCGTCAAGGGTGATAACATTGCTCTAGGGGCCATCGACCATCAAGACGTGTATTTATTTTACTCCTCGTAGACTGTGGATGAGTCACCCCTCGTGCATCGTCAGGTCTTAGTCGGTGTAGGTTGATCGCGGGCCGGGTTCGTAGACGGAATCCATGTTCAGGGTAGTAGCATGCGAATAAATTCGTATTGGCGGAGTCTTGGATCGATGGGCTATGAACAGGATCCTTAGGGATTCTGGTAAGTCTAGGTTGAGCACCTAGCAGAGTTATCTTGCGAATTCTAACTTATGACCTAGCATGTTGTGTTAGTACTGTTGTCATCCCTCCATTGTTTAGGATTAGTGACATCGTTAGGGTAGTAACTTATGGCTATTACTACTTAACCTTTATTTATTATCATTTCTCCGAAGGGGAAGAGTTAATATTAAGGGTGATACCTTATGATCCGACCTATTCTAGAGGCGAACACTAGTTGGTGTTATTGGTTGTACCCTTCTAGTCAAAGGGATACTGTCTGTGCATTCTCATGAGTTGGGAGCACTGGATTTGTATCTCGTCAGTTATTTTCTGAAGTGTCGTGATTAGAGCAGGAAGTTTTCCTGTCGGAACTGGGTGATGGACCCCCAAAATTTTGTCATGTTCTATGTCAAGAGGCGAACAGGCCATAGATAACGATCTATGAGCTACGGGGGCACAGGGGGCGCTTCGAGCTAACCTGTGTTGTAGTTAACTCTGAGGGTTCGTCAGATTTTTGAGTGAGGTATGGTACACCGGGAAATAGTGACAAATAGGGACACCACTAAATGACTGCGAGTGGCGGGATTAGACCGTTTCAGAGCAACCTCATCAGTCATGCTGTATCTTTAGAAACAGGTTGGATACAAGAGTAGAACTCATGGCGCGGTTCAAATCCCTATATATGAAGAAACAACTTGATGTGGATGTATGTAGTATAGGATGCATACTGTTCCAGAGTCTCGTTTGTATTTGAATAAGTGCATCATTGTATTAGTTAATCCTGCATTAGATTCTAAGTCATAGCATACATTGAAACATCAATTATATATACACGTTTCTCTTTTCATCAATCTGTTTGTTTAATGTTGAGAGCCGCTGCTAGTCATCAGCCTTAAAGCGTCATTATAAGTACTGACGTCCCCACTTCAATAGGTACTGGATTGCAAAACTACAGGTACAGGATTCAAGAGGACTCAAGGCAAGAGAAGCAAAGTGTGGATTTTCATTTCAATTGTAACATCTGTTGTAATTTATTTTATGTTGAAAAGCATCCAAGTAAAGTACCAAGTGTTATGTATTATCCATTGTACTCTGATGTAAATTTATTAGAGGTTTGTAACACTTGGACTTGCAAGGCATTATCGTAACACTGATGTAATGTATTGCAATTTTATACATTTGGACTTGTAATACATTTCTGTTGAATGAAAAGTTTTAAATTTTACTGTTTTTTTGTGTATTATGGCTAATTGAAGGAAAAGATTCTGGCTTATGTCACGATTTTCTGGTATAGAAAATCGAGGCGTTACAGAGTGGTATAGGAGCCGACATCAATTTACAGTCCAACACAGTAGGAAAGTTAAACTTGGATGCCTTAGAGGAGTCGAGTTTTAGCTAGTTGTCGACATTTATAATTCATATTGTTGTTTATTTCAACTTATGTTTCATAATTTTTCTACATCTGGACTAATTCAGGTATGTGTTTGAAGGATGGTATTCGAGGATATCCTAACCGAGGAGGTGTTGATGGAAGAGAGTGAACCGATTTCGATAGATAATCTGATGAACTTGAGCGAAGAGACGAAGGAGATTTTACTCCAAGCTAACCTTAAGACGAATTCGCCTTCTCAAGCACATGGGTTAAGTGTGGGTCAATGCATACCGGTGGTGGTCGGCATACAATTGGGAATAAGGAAGCTGAGGAGGTACGAGACCAGGAAAAGTCGTCGAGCTAAGCAACTGGGTGATGCTTGCAGAGCTATATTAGCAGGCCTAGCAAAGGAGCAGGAATACTTTAATTCCAGATTGTCACGACTGTAGCATGAATGGGAGCATATCCAGAGGACCACCAGGGTTGTAGTATGCTATTTCTGTGAGGAGGCTGGACACGAGAAATTAGTCTGTCCACGACTACAGGGAAATAGATCTGCACCAGCATTAGCATTTGAGTACCGAGGTCATAAGCAGAAGACATAGAAAACGGTGGGCAAACTTGGAGGCACCAAGCCAGGAAGCTGTTTCCTATGTGGTGAGCAAGGTCATTTCATGAGCCAGTGTCTAAGAAAGGATCCTCAGATAGATACCTGTGTCTGTTACAATTGTGGGGAGATTGGTCATTTTAGGCCGAATTGTTTTTAGCTTCAGAAGAATAGCGGCAGATTAACCCCGAAAATGAACAATAATGGAAAGGAGCCTGTTCACCATGGATAAGAGTTGGCACTTATTAAAGGCAAGTTGAAGAAGGCAGGAGAGCCATTATTGGTATGTGGATATGGAGTTGCAACTAAGTTTAAAAGTTGTACTTTGAATTTTATTTAGTCTAAAAAGTAATATATGATGTAACACTTTTGTAACCGAATGGATATATATATATATATATATATATATATATATATATATATATATATATATATATATATGAAATCCAGGAAACCGTTTTGTTAAAATTTGGTTCATCATATTCTTTTGTCTGAATTATTTTTCAAGAATTTGAGATGCATGCGGGAGGTAACTCTAGATTTGGTTTTGTTGATTAGACCATCTGGAGCAATCCTTATTGTAGATTTATGCTATAAGGGCTGTAAACCCTGAATCAGAGGACAGAACCTAAGTATGGATTTATTAGAGTTGGACCTAGGAGGAACAGAAGAGGAGCACGCTGAGCATTTGACTGCAGTTCTGAACAACTACAGGAGCATCAGGTTTATGAAAGTGTCAAAATGAATTCTAAGAGTCTGAAGTGGCGTTTATAGGCCATGTCCTATTCTAAGGAGGGAGTGGCTACCGAACTGCGAAAGATCGAGGTAGTGAAGTATTAGCCTCAGCCAATGACCATGAAGGAGGTAAGAATCTAAATGATGAGATCAGACAAGCTAGTAGTGAAGTGATTATTCAAGATTAGAGCTCAGTTTTGGAAGTTGCAACCAAGTCTAAGTAAGTCAGTCATAAGGCTTAGGCAGGAGATGCAGGAATTGAAGCACCGAAGGGCCAAGTTGATCTCAGAACATCAGTATGGACTTCATTACATGATGACCCAGGAATTCAGAAATGAATGACTCAAGTTGGGTTATTGGGGATCGGTTGACGATGTCTGCACATTTTCTTCTGATAAAGATGACTTAGTCGCCATAGAAATTAGCGTAAGCCCACATTGAAGGTGTAAGGAAGCAGCATGGAGTGCCAGCATCAGTAGTTCTGACAAGGATTCAAAAGTTACATCTCGATTTTGGCAGAGTCTGCAGGCAGCTTTGGGGAACAAGGTCGGGTTCTTTGGAGAACCAGTTTGCGGAGGAGCCACTTGGGAGCTGGAGAGCCGTATAAGCTTTCTTTCCCCAAGTTATTTAGTGTGTGGATATTTTTCTGTTCTCCTAACTAAACGTAATTCTGAGGACTGAACAATTCTAAGGAGGGAGTATTGTTATCCCGGTTGGAAATTATATTTGTATAATTATTATTTTTAAAATTAAAATATTTCTTATGGAAATTAATTAGTTTTTACTAATAAGATGTTATATATATATATATATATATATATATATATATATATATGGAAAATGCTCCATTGAAAACGGGTTTGTTTTCACGGGTTGGAAAACACGAATCTGAGCCATTGGATTGCTAATGATTGCGATTAGCGGCTCAGATCGAGCCCGCCCATCACCCAATATGACTTAAGTGGCGGAGGGTTATTTTGGGAATTTCGTCCCAAATAAATGTTCGTTTGATTCGTTCTGAAAAAATTGATATAATCTAGGCCGTTGTTTCCAACAATGACCTAGGCTATAAAATTTCTATAAGAACAACGGCCTATAATTCATTTTTTTATAACCTAGACCGTTGTTCCCAACAACCTCCTAGGTTATATCAATTTTTCTTTCGCGAATCAGGCGAAGAGTTATTTGGGACGAATTTCCCAAAATAACCCTTCGCTGATCATTTAAACCGGGTGATGGGGGACTCGATTTGAGCTGCTGATCACGATCATGAGTGATCCAACGACTCAGATTGGTGTTTTCCAACCCGTGAAAACTAGACCCGTTTTCAATGGAGCATTTCCCATATATATATATATATATATATATATATATATATATATATATATATATATATATATATATATATATATATATATATACCAGTCAGTCAATATATATATCTCTATTGTATAAAATTGGTACTGAAATCTTCCGAGCCGATAATAAAATTATTTTTATTATTTTTTTGGAATTAAAATATTTTTGGTGGATATTACTCATTTTAACGAATAAAAATTATCTGTATATATAGATGTATGTACGTATATGTAATGTATCGATTTCGTACGTTTATACAAAATCATGTAGTATGTGATTTTGGGAAAATACCATTTTTTTTGATCCATCATGATCAAATAGAAGATTAGAATTGGATTAGGGTGTGATTGCAATATTAATTTGCAAATTGAACATCAAACTATTGAGTCACAAGAATGAGTACACTTGGCTATCTTCTCACCCACAAACTCACTCTCCCTTCTCCTATAGTCCCCCCCTCCCCAACCTCTATGGCCGGCCAATCTCCAAAGGCAAAGAGCCCCATTCATTTTTGTTCCATCCATTCTCATCTCATTTTATCTTTTGTATTTTCTTCTTCTTTTAGTTGTTTTGTTTTGAAATTAGGAAAAAATTGAGAAGAAAAGAAAATAAAGAGGGATCAAATAGAAATAAAAGAGTGGGTTCATTTGTGAGTTGTTCTTGAAGAGGAGCAAAAACAAGGAAGAAGAAGGAAGAGCTAGCAAGTCCTTCCGACCGATTCTTTGGGTGGGGGTTTCTTCACTCTATTGTTATTGTTATTATTATTTTTATTATTGTTAAAGAACTTGGACTAATTTCATGTGCATATGAATGTTTATGGACTAGAATAAAAGGCATATAAGATTGAAGTGGTCGAACTGAATAAAACCCTACAGATCAAATCTTAAACTAGTATGTAGTTTTGATGATTGGGAATTAATTACTTATGCTAAAGTTGGAATTTTGACTCCAAATTAATCTAAGAGGTTCTCATATATGTTATTACCATGCTCTAATTTTTGTAGATTTTTCTTGGTTAGTTTACTAGGCTAAATAAAACGTTTCTCCAAAACAGCAAGCAACACAGCAAAACTGTTGTTTTAGCTATTCTTGACTTGTGTTTAAGGAGCTGGATTTTGAGTTCTATACTGAAGCTGAAAAAGTTGTCAACTAGAAAGTTGTAATAGATGTTATTAGCTTTCCAAAAATTCCAATTTTGTTAGATTCCAATAAATATAGCAAAAGTTATGAGATTTACAAGTTTCAGCCTTTTGTTGTCTTTGTTGTTCTTTGAATTGTGTTTAAAGTGCAGGAATTTGAGTTCCATACGCAATCTGAGAAAGTTGTTAAATAGAAAGTTGTAGTATTTGTTCTTAGCTTTCCAAAAAGCCTAATTTTGTTAGATTCCGATAAGTATAGCAAAAGTTATGAGCTTTACAAGTTTTAGCCTTTTGCTGTCTTTGTTGTTCTTTGAATTGTGTTTAAAGTACTGAGATTTGAGTTCCATAAGGAATCTGAGAAGGTTGTTAACTAGAAACTTGTATTAGTTATTCTTAGCTTTCCAAAAAGCCTAATTTTGTTGGTTCTGATAAGTATAGCAAAAGTTATGAGCTTTACAAGTTTCAGCATTTTGCTGTCTTTGTTGTTATTTGAATTGTGTTTAAAGAGCAGGAATTTGAGTTGCATACGGAATCTGAAAAAGTTGTCAACCAGGAAGTTGTAGTAGACTTTCTTAGCTTTCCAAACAGTCCAATTTTGTTAGATTCCGATAAGTATAGCACCAGTTATGAGCTTTTCAACTTTCAGCAAAAAGTTGCTGTCTTGAGTTGTTCTTAACTTATGTTTAAATAGCAGGAATTTGAGTTCCATGCGGAATCTGGGAAAGTTGTTTACTAGGAAGTTGTAGTATATGTTCTTCGCTTTCCAAAAAGCCCAATTTTGTTAGATTCCGATAAGTATAGCAAAAGTTATGAGTTTTACAAGTTTCATCCTTTTGCTGTCTTTGTTGTTCTTTGAATTGTGTTTAAAGAGTTGAGATTTGAGTTCCATACGGAATCTGAGAAAGTTATTAACTAGGAAGTTGTAGTAGATGTTCTTATATTTCAAAAAGTCCAATTTTGTTCGATTCCGATAAGTATAGCACCAGTTATGAGCTTTACAAGTTTCAATAAAAAGCTGCTGTCTTGAGTTAATCTTGACTTGTGTTTAAAGTGCAGGAATTTAAGTTCCATACGGAATCTGAGAAAGTTGTAAACTAGAGAGTTGTAGTAGATGTTCTCACCATCCCAAAAAGTCCTATTTTGTTAGATTTTGATAAATATAGCACTGGTTATGATCTTTAGAAAATTACAGCAACAACTTTCTCTTGCTGAGTTTCTATTTGTAAAGATTAGGAGTTTTCGACCTTTTGTTGACTGATTCTGAGAAGGTTGTCAACTAGAGAGTTGTGGTAGATGTTCTCACCTTCCTAAAATGTCATATTTTGTTGAATTCGGATAAGCGGAGTATGAGTTACGACCTTTACAAGTCACAACAGCTAGCCTTTTGGCTGAAGCTTTGCTGTTTAGAGTGTTCGAAGTTTTTCAAACTCTTATTGACTGAATCTGAGATGGTTGTAAAAAAGAGAGTTGTAGTAGATGTTCTCACCTTTCTAAAATGTGTAATTTTATTGAATTCCGATAAGAGTAGCATGTTTAATGGCTTCTAGGTTGTTAGAAGGCTTTTTATGTATAAAAGATCAAGTTTTGCTAGTAAGCTTATACACGAAATTCTAGTTCAGGTTAATTAGAGTTATCGTGAATTGTTAGTAGTTTGAATCATGCACTTGATTATGAGTTATAAGTATTCCTTGTGCTCATACGTCATGTAATAAGTATTGGTTCGTCTCATACGTTGCTCACTTGGTTCGTTTGTAGTTGTTTGTTCATGCGTAGCTCATTTGGATCGTATGAGTTTTGATTACTCGTATATAGCTTATTAGCTAGTACACAGTTGTTGTGCTCGTCTAGGGTGATATCATTTCTCTAGGGGCCATCAACCATCAAGACGTGTATTTATTTTACTCCTCGAGGACTGTGGACGAGTCACCCCTCGTGCACCGTTATATCTTAACCGGTGTAGGTTGATCGTGGGCTAGGAGTGTAGACGGCATCCAAGTTCAGGGTAGTAGCATGCGAATAAATTCGTATTGCCGAAATCTTGGATCGTTGGGCTGTGAACAAGATCCTTAGGGATTCAGGTAAGTCTAGGTTGAGCACATAGTAGATTTATCTTGCGAAGTCTAACTTAAGACCTAGTATGTTGTGTTAGTACTGTAGTCATCCCTCGGATTGTTTAGGGTTGGTGACTTCGTTAGGGTAGTAACTTATGGCTATTACTACTTAACCTTTATTTATTATCATTTCGCCGAAAGAGAAGAGTTGGTATTAAGGGTGATACCTTATGATCCGACCTATTCTATAGGCCAATACTAGGTTGTGTTATTGGTTGTACCCTTCCAGTCAAAGGGATACGGTCTGTGCCTTCTCACGAGTTGGGAGCACGGAATCTGTATTTCGTCTGTTAATTTTTGAAGTGCCATGATAAGTGCGGGAAGTTTTCCTGTCAGAACAAGGGGATGGACCCCCAAAATTCTGTCATGTTCTATGTTAAGAGTCGAACAGGTCATAGACTATGATCTATGAGCTAGGGGCTATAAGGGATGCTTCGAGCTAACCTGTGTTGTAGTTAACTTCGAGCGTTCGTCAAATTTTTGAGTGAGTTCCGGTACGCCGGGCAATAGTGGCGAATAGGGACACCACTATATGTCTACGAATGGCGGGATCAGACCGTTTCAGAACAAGCTCATCAGTCACGTTGTATCTTCAGAAATAGGTTGAGTACAAGAGTAGAATTCATGGCGCGGGTTCAAATCCGTATATATGAAGAAACGGCTTGATATGGACGTATATAGTATAGGATGCATACTGTTCCAGTGTCTCGCGTGCATTAGAATAAGTGCATTATTGGATTAGTTAATCCTGCATTAGATTCTAAGTCATAACATACACTGAAACATAATTATATATACAAGTTTCTCTTTTCATCAATCTGTTTGTTTAAAGTTGAGATCCGCTGCTAGTCATCAACCTTAAAGCGTCAGTATATGTACTGACATCCCCACTTCAATAGGTACTGGATTGCAAAACTACAGGTACAGGATTCAGGAGGACTCAAGGCAAGTGAAGCAAAATGTTGATTTTCATTTCACTTGTAACATCTGTTGTAATTTATTTTATGTTGAGTAGCATCCAAGTAAAGTACCAAGTGTTATTTATTATTCATTGTACTCTGATGTAAATTTATTGAAGGTTTATAACACTTGGGCTTGTAAAGCATTATTGTAACACTGATGTAATGTATTGCAGTTTTATACATTCGGACTTGTAATACGTTTGTGTTGAATAAAAAGTTTTAAATTTTTCTATTTTTCTGTGTATTGTGGCTAATTGAAGGAAAAGATTCTGGCTTATGTCACGGTTTCCCGGTATAGGAAATCGGGGCCTTACAGAGTGGTATCAGAGCCGACTTCAATTTACAGTCCAACACAGTAGGAAAATTAAACTTGGATGCCTTATAGGAGTCGGGTTTTATCTAGTTGTAGACAATTATAATTCATATTGTTATTTTTTTCAACTTATGTTTTATAAATTTTCTATATCTGGACTAATTCCGGTATTTGTGTTTGAAGGATGGTATTCGAATTTATCCTAACCGAGGAGTTGTTGATGGAAGAAAGTGAACCGATTTTGATAGATGATCCGATGATCTTGAGCGAAGAGACGAGGGAGATTTTACTCCAAGCTAACCTCAAGACGGACTCGCCTTCACCACCACAGGGGTTAAGTGTCGATCAATGCACTGCGGTAGCGGTCGGCATACAATTGGGAATAAGGAAGCTGGGGAGGTACGGGACCAGGAAAAGTCGTTGAGCTAAGCAACTGAGTGATGCTTGCAGAGCTATATTAGCAGGCCTAGCAAAGGAGCAGGAATAGTTTAATTCTAGATTGTCACGACTGCGGCATGAATGGGAGCAAATCCAGAGGACCACCAGGGTTGTAGTATGCTATTTCTGTGAGGAGGCCGGGCACGAGAAATCAGTTTGTCCACGACTATAAGGAAAAAGATCTAGATCATCATCAGGGTTCGAGAACCGAGGTTAGAAGCAGAAGACTCAGAAAATAGTGGGCAAACTTGGATGCACCAAGCCAGGATGTTATTTTCTGTGTGGTGAGCAAGGTCATTTCATGAGCCAGTGCCCAAGGAAGAATCCTCAGATAGATACCCGTGTATGTTACAAATGTGGGGAGATTCGTCATTTTAGAACGAACTGTTTCTAGCTTCAGAAGAATAGCGGCAGATTAACCCCGAAAATGAGCAATAAAGGAAAGGAGCCTGTTCACCATGCGTAAGAGTTCGTACTTACTAAAGGCAAGTTGAAGAAGGTAGGAGAGCCATTACCAGTATGTGCATACGGAGTTGCAACTAAGTTTAAAGTTGTACTTTGAATTTTATTTAGACTAAAAAGTAATATATGATGCAACACTTTTCTAACCGAATGGATATATATATATATATATATATATATATATATATATATATATATATATATATATATATATATATTTATTTATATATATATGAAATCCAGGCAATCTTTTTGTTCAAATTTGGTTCATCATATTCTTTTGTTAGAATTATTTTTCAAGAAGTTGAGATGCGTGTGGGAGGCAACTCTAGATTTGGTTTTGTTGATTACACCATCTGGAGCAATCCTCATTGCAGATTTATGCTATAAGGGCAGCAAACTACAAATCAGAGGAAAGACCCTAAGTATGGATTTGTTAGAGTTGGACCTAGCAGGAACGAAAGAAAAACACGCTGAGCATTTGACTGCAGTTCTAAACAACTATGGGAGCATCAGCTTTATGCAATTGTCAAAATGAATTCCAGGAATCTGAAGTGGCGTTTGTAGGCCATGTCCTATTCTAAGGAGGAAGTGGCTACCGAACCGCAAAAGATCGCGGTAGTGAAGTATTAGCCTCAGCCAAAGACCATGAAGGAGGTAAGAAGCTAAATGATGAGATCAGGAAAGCCACTATTGAAGTGATTATTCAAGATTAGAGCTCAGTTTTGGCACAATGGAAGCTACAACCAAGTCTAAGTAAGCAAGTTAGAAGGCTTCGGCAGGAGATGCAGGGATTGAAGCACCGAAGTGGCAAGTTGATATCAGAACATCATTATGGACTTCATCACATGATTACCCAGGAATTCAGAAATGAATGACTCAAGTTGGGTTATTGGGGATCGGTTGACGAAGTCTGCACATTTTCTTCCGATAAAGACGACTTAGTTGCTATAGAAATTAGCGTAAGTCCACATTGAAGGCGTAAGGAAGCAACATGGAGTGTCAGCGTCAGTAGTTCTGACCAAGATTTAAAAGTTACATCTCGATTTTGGCAGAGTCTGCAAGCAGCTTTGGGGAACTAGGTCTGGTTCTTTGGAGAACCAGTTTGCGGAGGAGCTATTTGGGAGCCGGAAAGCCGTATAAGCTTTCTTTCCCCAAGTTATTTAGTGTGTGGATATTTTTCTGTTCTCCTGACTAAACGTAGTTCTGAGGACAAAACTATTCTAAGGAGGGAGTATTGTAATATCCCAGTTGGATATTATATTTGTATAATTATTAATTTTAAAATTAAAATATTCCTTATGAAAATTACTTAGTTTTTACTAATAAAATGATTGATATATATATATATATATATATATATATATATATATATATATATATATATATATATATATATTGTATCGGTTTTGTGCACTTGTACAAAATCCTGTAAAATACATTTTTGGGAAAATATCTATAATATCCCAGTCTGATATTAAAAAATTATTATTTTATTTTCAGAATTGAAATATTTTTGGTGGATATTACCCGGTATAGTTAGTAAACATTATATATATATATATATATATATATATATATATATATATATATATATATATATATATATATATGGGGGGAGGGGGGGGGGGCTTCAGTTGCGCACTTCTCGTGCGCACTCTTCCTCAGCCCCACGATTTTGATCCTCATCATGATCAAAATCGTGTGGCTCTCCTTTCATACGCTCTCTCAGTTCACTTTGAGAGGGGCACTAGGGTCATTTTCAACCGCTATCTCCTCCTTCTATTCTCTCTCTCTCTCTCTCTCTCTCTCTCTCTCTCTCTCCCGCTCTCTTCTGTCTCATTCTCCAAAATCCCCATGTGAAGCAAAACCCTAGCTTCGAAGAATCGACCTCCACCTCAGCGCCGCTCCAAATCCAGCTCTCAAATCGCTCAAACCCTCTCCCATCTTCTCTCTCCCTGCTTTCAATTCTCTTGATCGAAACCCTAACTGATCGATTTGAAGACGATCGAAACCCTAACTCCTGCTTCCTAAAGTTCTCGATGCCCTGCTTTCGAAAATTTCCGAAGCCCCTTCTCCTACTTTCGAAATCCCCCTATAACCCCAAAAACCCCTCGAAACCCTAACTCCGCCTTTCTTCTCCACCCCAACTTCTTCCATTAGGTATAATTTTGTATACATTTTTTTTACCAATTTTTTTTTTTCAATTCACTTGTTTTGTAATCTTCGTTAGTTGATGTTATGCAAAAAAATAATCTTTAGGTTGATTTATGTTTGCATTGAGTTAGATAACTTGATAAAAGTTGTTGCTATGTTAATGAATTTCCATTCACTTGCATATCTAATGAATTTAATTCATTTAGGTTAATTAGACAATGTTGCTATGCTTTGACAATTGTTATATGTTTTCCATTCACTTGTTCAGACTCTTTATTGTTAATTACTTTGTCAGGTAATGTTTGCATCTCAAGAATAGTGTGTGGAACAAGATGATCAGCTACAATATGTTAGGGAAGTATTTGATTCATTCATTTATGCATTTTGGGGTTTGGTCTTTCTCTATTTTTTTGTGTTGGTGTAGGCAATGATGACACACCTTATTATATGAAAACTCATTTGCTATCTGTAACTGAGGGCAACTTTTGTTAGAATTTCGAGCATATGGTATTTATGCATACTCTTTAGTTAGAAGTGATGCCTGATTATAAAATTGACGGAGGGTGTATTGATGCATTTAAATGAAGGAGGGTGTATTTATGCATTTCAGCTGATGCTTGAATAGTTGGTAACTGATGCTTGATTATTTATGCATTTGAACTAGTTGGCATGGCACCGCAGTGCATCCCTAGTGTGAATAGTGTGTTCTGAGCCTACTAATATTTAAACAATCATTGTTGCATCAAATGAATCAAATTAATTCTAACAATACTAACTCTTTCTTGCCGTTTGTAGGTAGTCGCACAACTCATGAAGAAGGAAACTAAGAAGATTATATAACTGGAACTTATCTTCAGATATATGGGTCTTTTAAATGGTTGTAATATTATTTTGGGAGAATCAAATCTTATTATTATTGACTGTTTTTCCTTGATTTTAGGTTCTCTATATTGATGTATCACCATCTAATAATTTTGTTTGCTATCCTGGAATGAATCAAATGTATGCTGATCAGATAAATGTATGTTTTCTGATATCGGGATATTGCTGATCAGCTAAATGTATGCTATCAAATTGTAAATATTCCTTTGACTAATTCAAATGTATGTTGTATGGATCTCATTATGATAATGATCAGATGTATGCTGATAAGCTAAATGTATGCATGATCAGAATATATAACTACAAGATGATCATTCATTTATTCTTTGAGGTATCTTATCATGCATTTATTCATTTACTTACACTATTCAACATTCATTTGTTCAAACATTTTCTCATGAGCAAGTTTAATTACTTTGCAGGTAATGAAAGAAGATGCAGGTATTGGACAACTATGTAAATCCTATGATCTGATCAGGAAAGTATTTGACCATATGAATCTTATTAACCAAGTTGGTTCCTTGTTTTTGTGTGTGTGAAAATTGGCAGTGATGACAACCAACTAATGAACATCCACTGATATGAAGAATTCTTGTAGGGGGACATTATTTCTGCTCTGTCAAATCTTATTTACTAATTTGTGTGTGTGAACCTGATGGCAGTCATGATGCAAGAGAGAGTGCTCAACTGAAAGTGGGCAGTTGCACACTTCATATCTGCACTTGAGATCTGCACACTTCAGATCTGCATATCATGATCATGATCTACAGTTCAGTTGCGCACTTCAGATATGCACTTCAGATCTATGCATCATGACCAGATCTGCGCACTTCAGATATGCTCATCATGATCAGATCTGCACTTCAGTTGCGCACTTCAGTAGCATATATTACTTCAGTTGTGCACTTTAGTTACGAAGGAGGCACTATGGTCATTTTCCCTCATTCTCTATCTTTTCTCTCAGTTCTCTGTCAGTGATATATGCTAATATATGCTAACAGTGCTCGCTATTTTGATCCCTGTATATGCTAACAGAAAGCAAGAATTTAGTTGTTGCTTCTCCCTCTACTTCTTCCTTCATATATTGATTCTTGATTATTTATGTTTTTGAACTAGTTGGCATGGTATTGCAATGCAACCCTAGTTTTAATTATATGTTCTGAGCCTACTTTGTTTTGTTTATTTTTGTCTTGTTTTATGTACATTTGTTTTGTTTAATCCTTATTTTGTTTATTGTTATTTATGAGCAGTAGCAAAACTAGCATAATAACGAGAAGAAAAAGAGTGTAGAAAAATTGTGCAGCAGTAGAACAAAGAGCAGAGAGCAGAACAAGAACAGAGCAGCAGCAAAACAGAACCTAATTTGTTAAGTTTATATGTAGAGAAATCAGAGAATAAGTTTATGAATCTACTTTTCATTTATATGTAGAGAAATACTTCTTCTGTAGTTGAAATATTGTTGTGCATTTGCATTTTTATAGTTCTCTGTTTGCTTGTGAGATCTAAGTTGTTCCCAATTGATGAGCTGTTTCTGTATCTGATAATCTGTACACATTGCAGTTTGTGCTCATGGTTGTGTGTGTGTGTGGTGCTTTGATGTAGGGTGTTTTTATGAAGCTTTTAGTTGGCGGATTGAGTACAGCATGTATTGATAGATGATCAACATATTTGTCAGTTTATGTCAGTTTAAGTCAGTTTATGTAATGAGTAAGAGAATACCTGAGACGAAAACAAACAAAAGGTGCGATAGAGTACACTTTATGTCAGTTTTAGGTGATTGGTTTGTTTGAACCGCGTCTTTTTTGCTATGTCATAGTTATAGCTAGAACTCATACTCTACAAGAGAGAGAACAAAGGATCATCTCGAAGCAGTGGTAGATCAGAAGATGGGGCACCCAAAGATGTGAATTTGTCACCATCACCGTCTAATTTTATCAAGTCGCCAATTCCAGCACTACCATCAAAAGAGAATGGCAAACAAGTATTGGACGAGAAATCATCACAGATCAGTTCAGATGAAATGTTAGCCAAGATGAAACTTAACAAACTAAACGAAATTGCTAAAACTATAGGGGTTAAAGGTTACTCAAAACTGAATAAGGGGGAGCTGATGGAATTGTTGAAGAAGGTTTTACAGTCACTTGCTTAAGCTGTTCCTTTTCTTAGAGCTTTGTTGTTAGTTTATCAAAGGTGCAGATGAAATGTTATTTGGCTTGCTTATTCTGGTCTTGCAGATGTATAGGAGATTCTCAAAACAATTCATATGAAAGAGTTGTAAAAATTCTTTGGATCCATGATGAATCAAGTTTCTTCAAAGAGATCAGGCACAGGACAAAGAAATCTGCCCAGAAATAAAAAATACAGATGTGGTTAAAGAAATCTGCCCAGTCATCAAATGTAGAGGAAAGTATCTCATTATCATCAACGAGATAAGGCACATGACAGTTGAAACTTGCATCTGAACTCATTATCATCAAAATTTTACAGGCAAATGTACATGAAAGCATCTCATTATCTTCAAAAATTTCCTTATGAAAAAAAAAACTTACAAACAATTCAGTCCCATGACAGTTGAACTCATTATCATCAAGAGATCCATATAACATACATTTGAATTAGTCAAAGGATTATTTACAATTTGATAGCATACATTTAGCTGATCAGCAATATCCTGATATCAAAAAACATACATTTATCTGATCAGCATACATTTGATTCATTCCAGGATAGCAAACAAAATTATTAGATGGGGATACATCAATACAGAGAACCTAAGATCAAGGAAAAACAGTCAATAATAATAAGATTTGATTCTCCCAAAATAATATTACAATCATTTAAAAGACCCATGTATCTGAAGATAAGTTCCAGTTATATAATCTTCTTTGTTTCCTTCTTCATGAGTTGTGCGACTACCTACAAACGGCAAGAAAGAGTTAGTATTGTTAGAATTAATTTGATTCATTTGATGCAACAATGATTGTTTAAATATTAGTAGGCTCAGAACACACTATTCACATTAGGGATGCACTGCGGTGCCATGCCAACTAGTTCAAATGCATAAATAATCAAGCATCAGTTACCAACTATTCAAGCATCAGCTGAAATGCATAAATACACCCTCCGTCAATTTTATAATCAGGCATCACTTCTAACTAAAGAGTATGCATAAATACCATATGCTCGAAATTCTAACAAAAGTTTCCCTCCGTTACCAACAGCAAATGAGTTTTCAGATAATAAGGTGTGTCATCATTGCCTACACCAACACAAAAAAATAGAGAAAGACCAAACCCCAAAATGCATAAATGAATGAATCAAATACTTTCCTGACATATTGTAGCTGATCATCTTGTTCCACACACTATTCTTGAGATGCAAACATTACCTGACAAAGTAATTAACAATAAAGAGTCCAAACAAGTGAATGAAAAACATATAACAATTATCAAAGCATAGCAACATTGTCTAATTAACCAAAATGAATCAAATTCATTAGCTATGCTAGTGAATGGAAATTCATTAGCATAGCAACAATTGTTATAAAGTTATCTAACCGGATGCAAACATAAATCAACCTAAAGATTATTTTTTGCATAACATCAACTAACGAAGATTACAAAATAAGGGAATTGAAAAAAAAAATTGGTAAAAGAAATGTATACAAAATTATACCTGATCGAAGAAGTCGGGGTGGAGAAGAAAGGTGGAGTTAGGGTTTCGAGAGGGTTTTTGGGGATATAGGGGGATTTCGAAAGCAGGAGAAGGGGCGGCGGTAATTTTTGAAAGCAGGGCATCGAAAACTTTTGGAAGCAGGAGTTAGGGTTTCGATCGTCTTCGAATCGATGAGTTAGGGTTTCGATCAGGAGAATTGAGAGCGGGGAGAGAGATGATAGGAGAGGGTTTGAGCGATTTGAGAGCTAGATTTGGAGCGACGCTGAGGTGGAGGTCGATTCTTCGAAGCTAGGGTTTTGCTTCACATGGGGATTTTGGAGAACGAGAAAAAAGAGAGCGGGAGAGAGAGAGAGAGAGAGAGAGAGAGAGAGAGAGAGAGAAGGAGGAGATAGCAGTTGAAAATGACCATAGTGCCCCTCTCAAAGTGAACTAAGAGAGCGGTTGAAAGGAGAGCCACACGATTTTGATCATGATGAGGATCAAAATCGTGTGGCTGAGGAAGAGTGCGCATGAGAAGTGCGCAAAGAGCGGTGCGTAACTGAAGCCCCCTTAGTTTGTATAAATCTGTATTGTATCAAATTGGTACTGAAATCTTTCGAGCCGATAATAAAATTATTTTTATTATTATTTCGGAATTAAAATATTTTTGGTGGAGATTACTCGTTTTAACATATAAAAATTTTCTGTATATATAGATGTACGTATATGTACTATATCGATTTCGTACGTTTGTACGAAATCATGTAGTATGTGATTTTGGGAAAACGCCATTTATTTTGATCCATCATGATCAAATAGAAGGTAAGGATTTGATTAGGGTGTGATTGCAATATTGCATACAAGATTGAAGTGGTAGAACTCAATAAAAAGGTAGAACTCAATAAAAACCGTAAAGATCAAATCTTAAACTAGTATGTAGTTTTGATGGTTAGGAATTAATTACTTATGCTAAAATTGGAATTTTGACTCCAAATTAATATGAGAGGTTCTCATATATGTTATTACCATGCTCTAATTTTTGTGGACTTTTCTGGGTTAATTTACTAGGCTAAACAAATGTTTCCCCAAAACAGCAAGCAACACAGCAAAACTTCTGTTTTAGCTGTTCTTGACTTGTATTTAAGGAGCTGGTATTTGAGTTCTATACTGAACCTGGAAAAGTTGTTAACTAGAAAGTTGTAGTAGATGTTCTTATCTTTCCAATGAGTCCAATTTTGTTAGATTCCAATAAGTATAGCAAAAGTTATGAGTTTTACAAGTTTCAGCCTTTTGCTGTCTTTGTTGTTCTTTGAATTATGTTTAAAGAGAAAGAATTTGAGTTCCATACAGAATCTGAGAAAGTTATAAATTAGAAAGGTGTAGTGGTTGTTCTTAGCTTTCCAAGAAGCCCAATTTTGTTATATTCCAATAAGTATAGCAACAGTTATGATCTTTACAAGTTTCAGCCTTTTGCTGTCTTTGTTATTCTTGAATTGTGTTTAAAGAGCTGAGATTTGAATTCCATAAGGAATCTGAGAATGTTGTTAACTAGAAAGTTTTATTAATTGTTCTTATCTTTACAAAAAGCCCAATTCTGTTAGATTCCGATAAGTATAGCAGAAGTTATGAGCATTACAAGTTTCAGCCTTTTGCTGTCGTTGTTGTTCTTTGAATTGTGTTTGAAGAGCTGAGATTTGAATTCCATATGGAATCTGAGAAAGTTGTTAACTAGAAAGTTGTAGTAGATAAGCCTAATTTTGTTATATTTCGATAAGTATAGCACCAGTTATGAGCTTTACAAGATTCAGCAAAAAGCTGCTGTCTTGAGTTGTTATTGACTTGTGTTTAAAGAGTAGGAATTTGAGTTCCATACAGAATCTGAGAAATTTGTTAACTAGGGAGTTTTAGTAGATTTTCTCACCTTCCCAAAAGTCCTATTTTGTTAGATTTCGATAAGTATAGCACTGGTTATGATCTTTACAAATTTACAGCAACAACTTTCTCTTGCTTTGTTTCTGTTTGGAAAGATTAGGAGTTTTCGACCTTTTGTTGACTGATTCTGAGAAGGTTGTGAACTAGAGAGTTGTGGTAGATGTTCTCACCTATCTAAAATGTCATATTTTGTTGAATTCCAATAATCAGAGTATGAGTTATGACCTTTACAAATCATAGCAGCTAGCATTTTAGCTGAAGCTTCGCTGTTTAGAGTGTTCAAAGTTTTTCTACCACTTATTGACCGAATCTGAGAAGGTTGTCAACAAGAGAGTTGTAGTAAATGTTCTCACCTTTTTTAAAAGTCTAATTTTGTTGAATTCCGATAAGAATAGCATGTTTAATTACTTCTAGGTTGTTAGAAGGCTTTTTATGTTGCTTTTGTGTATAAAAGATCAATTTTTGTTAGTAAGATTATACACGGAATTCTAGTTCAGGTTAACTAGAGTTATCGTGGATTGTTAGTAGTTTGAATCATGCACTTGATTATGAGTAATAATTATTCCTTGTGCTCATAAGTCATGTAATAAGTATTGGTCTATCTCATAAGTAGCTCACCTGGCTCATACGTAGTTGTTTGTTCATGCGTAGCTGATTTGGCTCGTATGAGTTTTGATTACTCGTATATAGCTTATTAGCTAGTACGCAGTTATTGTGCTCGTCTAGGGTCATATCATTGCCTTAGGGGCCATCGACCATCAAGACGTGTATTTATTTTACTCTTCGTGGACTGTGGACGAGTCACCCCTCGTGCACCGTCAAATCTTAACCGGTGTAGGTTGATCACGGGCCGGGAGCGTAGATGGAATCCAAGTTCAGGGTAGTAGCATGCAAATAAATTTGTATTGTCGGAGTCTTGGATTAATGAGCTGTGAACATGATCCTTAGGAATTCATATTGCGAAGTCTAATTTAAGACCTAGCATGTTGTGTTAGTACTGTTGTCATTCCTCAGATTATTTAGGGTTAGTGACATCGTTAGGGTAGTAACTTATGGCTATAACTACTTAATCTTTATTTATTATCATTTTGTCAAAGGGAAAAAGTTGGTATTAAGGGTGATACCTTATGATCCGACCGATTCTATATGCCAACACTAGGTGGTGTTATTGGTTGTACCCTTCCAGTCATAGGGATACGGTCTGTGCCTTCTCACGAGTTGGGGGCACGAGATGTATATCTCGTCTGTTAATTTCTGAAGTGCCATGATAAGAGCGGTAATTTTTCTTGTCGGAACTAGGGGATGGACCCCCGGAATTCCGTCATGTTCTATGTCATGAGGCGAACAGGCCATAGACTATGATCTATGAGCTAGGGGGCCACAAGAGATGCTTCAAGCTAACCTGTGTTGTAGTTAACTCTGAGGGTTCATCAGATTTTTGAGTGAGGTCTGTAACAACCCTAATTTTTTATGAATGCATCTTGTGAACAAACCGAGCGCTACTAGTTATAACAATTGTATTATTTTGGTTTATAGCAGTTGTTTTCTCACTAATAGCCTACTTTGTGCATGTGGATGTACGTATATGAGCGTGTGTGCATGTTGAGTCGGATTTGTGAGACCAAATGAAACCGAACCAGAACCCCAACACTTGACCCGACCCAAAGTGGGTCAAGCCACATTGGCTGGCCACACCATGGAGGGAAAAAATGAGAACTTTGATTAGGGTTAGGGTTTGTACAAGAAACATCATCATTGCTTTTTTTAAGAACTCCATCACGTCACCTCCTTATTGATCCAATCCCCCACTTGACAAGACCCCTCTTCTCTTCCCCATGTCAAAAATCCGCCCCCCTCCCTCTCTTGGTCTCACTTTTCATTTCATTAAAACCCCCCTTCATTTCCATTCTCTCCTACAACTTTTAGTTTCTCCTACAACTCCAAAACCCCATCCCTTCTACACTTAGGTACTGATTTGGAGAGAAGAAGAAGAAAGGAAGCCAAGGAGAAGAAGAACTAGGAGATCAAGCAAAGAAGAAGAAGCAAGGATCAAGAAGAAGCAAGAAAGAGGTCTTTCTCAAACAAGAACCAACAACCAACAAGGTGGGTGTTTCCAATCTTTTGATATGTTGTTCTTGGATGTTTGTAATGTTGTTTGATGACTGAAAAAGTGACATGCATGCTATAAGAATGAACTCAGATCGCTTTTTGTGTTAAGTAGTCTAAACCAGAAAAATGCTGTTAAAGGACTGAATTTTTGGATGTTAGTCCGTAGCTCATTGCATGAACTATACTTGGTATTTTGATCTAAAATTTTCAGAGGATGATCCTATAGGTGTCTTACACCTTCAGTAAGTTTTATGGACTTTTAGGATTTTTCCTGCTATTTAAATAAAATAAAAACATGCATGCTGGTTAGAATAGAAAGAAACAGTTTTGATAGTTACTGTTTTGGAAAGATTGACTTGGAACTCACTGCATGTTCATGGGATTGATCTGAAATTTTAGTATTATGTTTTTGGATGTATCTAAGATCTACATTTCAAATTTCATGAGATTTGGATCACTATAGCTATGTCAATTAAATTATGCAATATATTTTAGCATGCAGAACTACTGTTGATTTTCCTATGTTTTTGGATGATAATCAAAGAGGCATATTTGGAGATTTACTTGATGGAATCCCTTGATTTTTGAGTATGTTGTAACATCATGTGTCAGGAAATATATTCTAAAATTTCATGATGATCTGACACCATATGATATTTTAATTAGATTTTACTCCTATGACTGTGTCGACATGATGTTTCTGTTCTGTGATACTGTACACCTGTTACAGATGGACCCATAAGAGTGTCTAGACAACCTTATTTGAATATCCTTATAACTAGGGACTTTTAGTAGACACGAAGACCTTTCTAGAATGGTAAATAAATTCAAATTTCGACAAGTATTCAATTTTATATGATTTTTGTAAGTAAGGACAGAAACACAGTGAATCGTGGAGCTCACTGGTTTGCACCAGGTTCATAGAAACAAGTTTGAACTTGTAACTTACTAGCTTAGAGTGGTTGTATGAGGTCAAGAAACATTTTATAAGTGTAAGGAAGACATAGGACTTAGGATATCTAAAATTCTTGCAAGGGAGTAGCTCATAGTGGCTTGTAGACCCCAAATGGACGAACGTTGTTCATTGTTTCAAAGTGAATTGTATAGGATGTTGTAGTATGGTCGTAGACCACTTCGGGATGATATTCATGCATACCGCGTGGTTGTACTTGCTTTCTACATAGAGTAGAAGCGTGGGGAGCACCCGATCACGATTCCTCAAAGGAACGGGACCGGGAGTGACTCCGTTTTGGCATAAATGCCAAGTGTGTGCTTGCTGTTTGGTCAATTTAAAATTTCGTTTTAGGACCCTTAGAACCCCCTTTTGGGTGTTTATGGGTTAGGACTTACTCCTAGTAGAGTATACCTTGTTGGGATACATTGGATAAGATGAGACCCTGAGATTGAGTCTTGTTGGCCAATCTGGATGAGTAGAATGTCGCATCGAACGCGTTGGAGGAGATGACTCGTGCACCGATGTATTTGTTGTACATGGATGGATTCCATGGGTTTTGTTTGGAGCTACCACCTATCAAAGACCGTGGAGCGTTAAGTTTAGCAGAAAGTTATGTTGTTGGTCGGACCGAGGTTGCGATCAAACTCCAAGCGTCGATGTGTTTGCGGAATCGGTGAGGACGATTCGCCGTGGGTTCGTGCCAAGTGTGGGCCAAACTTGAGGGCTAGTTGAGTCCTAGTGTGGGATTGGGTTAAGATCCATTATCAATAAGGGTAACAAATTGAGGAGAGCCTACACATGAATTTGAACTAGTTGTTCATAGCAATGCAAGTTTTTTATTGAGTTAGGGATTTGGAAATAGTGGATTTATCACCTAACTCGGGGACGGATAATATGGAAAAATGGAAGAGAAATCAGAGGTTGACTAGAGTGATGGTTTTAGAGTTTGGTCTATCAACCTTATTCTTAATCTGGGAGTGGGGTAACTAGATGATTTTGGTAGGATTAGATCGAGTCTGGGTTGAATGTAAGGACAGACATTAGCGAGGGTGTTCGCCTGTCAGGGGGACGCATGGCGTCATCACCCCCGACCAAATCTTTGGTTCGTTTAATGCGAACAGGGACCTCGAGTTGCCCATAGATAGAGTCGGGAAGACTCTGTGGGGGCTCCATTGTCTCGGCAGAAATGCCTTTATGATCCGTAACAATCTTTGAGGAGGTTTGGAGCGTTGACGTTGTCTCGACTGCAAGTTCTGTTCTAGTGTAAGGATGAGATGTAGCAGAGTTGGGAAAACCTTATATCTGTCAGGTTCTTCGTCGATCAATGTGGACAGGCGGATTAGACAATGTCCCGGGGAGCTAGACTCTATCGAGAGTTGCTCTAATCCCTCGTTAATGGAGCCCTTATGCCTATATATCGACTTTTGGTGAGGTCCGGGGAGACGTGGATGCAACAACATACTTTGAATGCAGTCGTGAGGGTAGAAGCCACGACTGAGATACCGGACATAGTGGATAAAACTAATTGATCTGGACACCACTATTGACAGCAGTGACTGGTTTCTACCAGGGGCCTGCAGCCTCACCATCACTGGAATTAGAAACAGGAGAGAGCACAAGGTTAGGATTGCATAGCGGGGGATCGAGCCCCATTAATTTGAAGAACGTCGTTTGGTTGGGGGGTGTGTAGTATGGGATGCATATCTTTCAACCAAGCGTGTATTAGCTTTAGGAGCATGAGTGCATAGTGCGCATTAGATTAGGTCATGGCGTACACCGACACTTGTTTGGCATCACCATTTTCTTTGCATCAAATTTATTTGTGGTCGTTGAGATTGGAATCGTTATATTACAGCGTAGAGAGGATAGCCGGGTATAGCATTTCGTCAGTTGTAACCAACTGATGTACCCACAGTTATCAGTGCAGAACTGCCGAGTTGGGAGCGTGGGAGAGGAAGCAGGGGGGAAGCATCCAAGTGAAAGTTATTGTCCAAATTTTATTGTATATTTCTTGTTGTAACAAACTATTGTAAATGTTGTAAACATTGGACATTGTAATAACAAACTTGATGTAATAAAAGTTTTTAATTTCCTGTGATTTTTGTTGTGTTGTGACTCATTTGAAGGAAGATCATAGAAGAGTGTCACGAGTTCCTATGTTAGGAATTCGGGGCGCTACAAGGTCTGGTACGCCGGGCAATAGTGGCAAACAGGGACACCACTATATGACTGCGAATGGTGGGATCTGACTATTTCAGAGCAACCTTATCAGTCACGCTGTATCTTCAGAAACAGGTTGAGTACAAGAGAAGAATTCATGGCGCGGGTTCAATCCCTATACATGAAGAAACGACTTGATATGGACGTATGTTGTATGGGATGCATATTGTTCCAGAGTCTCGCTTGCATTAGAATAAGTGCGTCGTTGCATTAGTTGATCCTGCATTAGATTCTAAGTCATAGCATACACTGACACATCAATTATATATACACGTTTCTCTTTTCATCAATCTATTTGTTTAAAGTTGAGATCCGCTGCTAGTCATCATCCTTAAAGCGTCAGTATATGTACTGACGTCCCCACTTCAATAGGTAATGGGTTGCAAAACTACAGGTACAGAATTCAAGAGGACTCAAGGCAAGAGAAGCAAAGTGTTGATTTTCATTTCAATTGTAGCATCTGTTGTAATTTATTTTATGTTGAGAAGCATCCAAGTAAAGTACCAAGTGTTATTTATTATTCATTATACTCTGATGTAAATTTATTGAAGGCTTGTAAGGCATTATTGTAATACTGATGTAATGTATTGCAGTTTTATACATTTAGACTTGTAATACATTTGTGTTGAATGAAATGTTTTAAATTTTTCTGTTTTTCTGTGTATTGTGGCTAATTGAAGGAAAAGATTCTGACTTATGTCACGGTTTTCTGGTATAGGAAATCGGGGCGTTACATCCCCAGCCTCCAGCGCCCTCCTCCTCGTCGACAACCTCCGGCGACCCTATCGCCATCCCCGAGCACCGCCCCAGCTACCCCCTCCTCCTCTGTTCTCGCCGACAGCAAAAGAACCCCACTCCTTTGCTGTCGTCCCCCCCCCCCACGTCATTGCCCCCGTCCCCGTCGTCGCCTTCAGCCAGCGATGCCACCACCAATCCCCCTTGCTTGGATGTGGTTACGGTTCTTGGCTGTTGCTTCTCTATTGTTGCTGTCACTACTTGGATTCTCTTTTGCACGTATATTGCACGTGCTATCTTGTGAATTCGTGTGTTCGTGGGTTCGTTACTTCGGGATCCTTATCCCGTTATTCTTGGTATTCGTTTTCACCGTCTATAAGGCAAGTCACTATCCTATTCAATTGTTAATTGTATCAAATTTAAATTTTGTTGAAACTCTTGCAAGTAGATCCCTTCGTTTATCGTTTTATACATTGTTCATCTCTTTTGTTGGGTATATTGAGGGTTTACACGAGATAACCCCAATATTCTTGACATCGTGCCACTTTTGACTCCAAAGAATGAATCTTTCATCTGTGCATATAGAATTGATAATAGGTTTGTTCATATAATTATCACACAAATAAATTATTGTAGAGAGAATTTCTAGGTTGTATGTTGTTTGATCGATTGATGGTTGATTGACGATAAATTGATGTATGTATGTGTTCTTAATCTTATACACCATGTTCGTTATACCGTTCATGCTGATTGAGAAGTTTATCGACTAGTAGAATTGATACCCATCATGTTAATTAATTTTTAAAAAATGAAAACTACCCTAAAATCTGTATCTTGCTTGCTTGTCTGTATGTTGACTGCTATTTTTAAACCAGTAAATGATCTCAAAACAAATTACTTTCTGAATATGAATTGTAGCCTTATCTTTCTAGTTTCCAGAACATCTTGAATTTCTAAATTCCGAGTTGTGTAGAAAAAGTTATGCCCGTTTTACTACAACTGTGTTTTAAATTTCATATTCTCAGATTAAACAGTAAAAAGGAAGACCAAATAATAAAATTTTATTCTGATAATTTTCAGATTGTTAGTAATCATGTTTAGGAGTCTAGAAAATATTTTTAATGAATTTAATATTGAGTTTTGCAGATTCTAAAATTATAACAACATGATGTCGAAATTCTGCCTGAACATGAAATCTGTAAAGAACATTGTGATTGACCTAGCTACTGTTGTCGGATTTTGAACTTTAAATATGCGTTGGAACCGTGAGGAAGTCTAGTTTCTAGAATTTTTTACGGATTTAGTTTTCGAGTTCTGAAACAGCAGGAAATTGTATTTTTGTACAGAACACTGTTGCTGTCTAGAATTTCACTTTTCTATTTTTAATAGTTTAATTATTCCTACATTATACTATTGCAAGAATTAAAGTGTGTGAGTTGCATTGCATGATCCTAATGTCATAATTTCATCATTCTCATTGTCTTACTTCATGCTACCATCTTATTGTTTCCTCTATTGACACTATTGTTCACCCTATGTCTCATATTTGCATATTGAATTGTTGCATTAATAAAATAATTAACAAGCTAGGGTTTAAGGAAATGACTTGAATAGTGAATAATATAGCGATTGTGTGGGCCAGTGTTTATCGATTGATTGTGGAGCGCTGATTACGGCACCCCAATCTTTCGTGTATTGCATCAATGAGACATCAATGAGTCATATCATTGAATCGTATCAATATATCGTATCAGTGAATCAGTGAATCATCGTAATGTATCGTGCAACAATATTGTATCGTATCAGTGATTATCGTACCAACACATGATCTATAGAATTCACCACTCGGTCTAAACGAAATTGATTGTATGCATCGAACCTGTAATATGGGATGCAGTAGTACATGCATTAGTTAGGATTAAAATATTAGTAGATTTAAGAATTGACATGACATCGACATTGCATATTGTTCATCATTGTTTCTATGGATTTCGAATATTGTCTAAATGTTATTGATATTGATCATTGATTATTGTTACCGAATATTGAATCATTGTTTATAACCATTACCACTAGCAAGCAAGCTATCTTCCAGGTCTTCCTCCCAAAAACGGAGTTGACGGATCGTCTGAAATTCTTTGGCACCTATGGAGCCATTTCCTTCTCTGGGGGAACTGTGCCTTTCTTCACCCTCAACTCCTTTTTAAGCAACTTCTGTAATGTGAAGGACTGGGATTGGGTACTCTACAACTACTCCAATGGGGACATGGTGATCCATTGCCCTTCACCTAAGATTTTGGAGGATCTCATTGCGAGTCCGCCGCTGGCCATTGGTGCCATTTCGCTCTCCGTTCGACGGTGGGTGCAGATCCCACCTCAGTCGCAAGAATTCGAATCTTCCACATCAAAGGTGTCCCTCGTTGGACTTCCCCCTTTCTGCGACTCTCTTTGTTTGGTTGGAGAGATGGCTAGATGCGTTGGGGAGGCGGTTAGCATCTCTTCTAAGGCCAGACTAGCCTCTGGCAGTTTGCAAGTTGAGGGATTGTTTCGCTGCCTCAACCGCTCTCCCCGCATCGAGGCTTTCTGTTTATCTGACGATTTATCATCCTTCACAGTCTCTGTCCATTACCACCGCCCTATTGCTGGCAGTGATTTCCCTCCTCTTCCCCGATCGGGACCGTCTGATACTTCCTTCGGCTCTGAGCTCTCCTGCTCCTTTTCACCCTGGGGGTGAATCCTCTTCTAAAGCTAAGCAATCTGCTGTGAAAGTGAGTCGCTCTGGTGCCCCTCACACCAAATTCTCATTTCACAACAAGCCTGCAGCTTCTTCTTCGACTCCTAAGATTTCTCCGTCTAAGGCGCCTAATCCAGTTTGGATCAACCCGGACATTCAGGCTGCGAAGGCTTCCCCTTCGGCTCCCGCTTCGGCTTCTCTCCGACCACCTAATGCTCTTTTGCCTCCTCCTAAGGCAACCCTACCAGATCAGCATTCTTCTCCTTCCAAGTCTAAAGTGCACTCCCTTAAATCTAAGAGTGTTGAGTCCTCCTCTCACTGGCCTGCTTGGGAAGTTAATCCCAACTTTGCGTCGGATTAGGAGCAATTGCAACAAATTGCCCACTTCCCCACTCCGAAAAAATCCGATCCAGCCTTGTCGCCATCCAAACTCAAGCAATCTTCATCCCTTAAGGAGTCTGCTTGGACAGACCAGGATACCCTTCTGCTTGAAGTGGAAGCGGAGCTTGCGCGTGAGAGCCAGGACAAAAAGGTAATTTTTATTTCGGTTTCTAAGCTTTCACCGTATGGTCTTTATCTAGTGGCGGTGTACTTGTTCAAGTTTTGTTTGTCGAATTCCTTGTATCTTGCTATTAATAGTCTGTTCAAGTGTAAGATCGACCTTAGGGTCCTCCCGTTCGGGCCTTCCTTCCGCGGATGGATTTCACCATCCTGTTGTAACGAAGGTCCGACATTCTCTAAAGGGCTCTCCTCCATTCCTCCTCTTAAGCTCTGAATGCTCCTCTTTAGATCCAACTGGGTCTGTTAAGTCAATTGTGGACTCTAGCTTGGCTAGCTCTTCCTGCACCCCTCATTCTCCTAACTCTTCCTAGCTGGAGGTGGAGCGCACTGACTCAGAGTTTGTGTCTCCACGTCGGCTGCCCCATGCATATATTAGATCTAGTGCGCGTCTTAGAGCTAAAAAACCCCTGCTTCCCAATGCAGACTTCAGCTCTGAGTCTGCCCTCCCTGCCATGAGTGGTAAGCAATATCTGTCCTCTTCTCAACTGCCCATGACTCATCATAACCAGTTAGGTTCTATTTACTTCCCCATCTTCGAATCCCTCTCTAATAGTGATATCGCTGGCATGGCTCATGAACTGGGCTTTTTGATCGACCCTACTGACTCCCCTTGTCTATCTTCCCTTAGGAGGCTGGAACGCCTTAGAGTCCAGGAGCACTCTCTCTCCCATGATTAGTGTGTCTTGGAACATCTGGGGTCTTAACTGTCCCTCCAAGCAAAGGGCGGTGCATGACATTATCTCTTCTTCTCATTGCGACATTATATCTCTTCAAGAATCCAAACTGGAATCGCCATCTCTCTCCACCTTGCTTTCTTTAGGTGGATCGATGATCTCTAAATGGATATCTCTTGATGCCGTAGGCTCGAGGGGAGGTATCCTTTTTGGTTTCAAAGAATCCAATTTCTCTCTTATTTCAGTATCTAGGCTTGAATTCTTTCTTATCGTCCAACTTCGTTGGATGACCTTCAATGTTGCCCTCACCGTTATTTCGGTGTATGGCCCATCCACTTTGGAAAGAAGGCCTGCATTCTGGTCTGAATTTCACTCTTTGCTCCATTTCTCCAGCGACCTTTGCATATTTTGCGGTGATTTCAACGTGACTCAGTTTGTCAATGAAAGATCGAACCCGACCTCCTCCAATTCCCAATCTTATCTCTTCAACGATTGCATCCGTGATTTTCAACTGATCGAATTACCGTTATCTGGTAGATCTTTCACCTGGTCCAACCAACGCTTCCCTCCGACTTTCGCTAAACTGGACAGGTTTCTGGTTTCGCTATCGTGGATCTCCCGATTCTACTGCTCCTTCTCCAAGGCCCTCCCCAATCCCTCGTCTGATCATGTGCCTATTGCATTGTTCTCTAATTTTCATTTCAATCATCCCCATAAGTTTCGGTTTGAAAAATTCTGGTTGCAAGACCAGCTCTTTATCAACCTTGTGGTGGAATGCTTGGCCTCAGCCTCCGGTTCATCCGGACTGGGCAGCATCCTTTTAAAACTCCATGCAATTAGGCACGGCTGCAAAATATGGCGATCTGAGAGACAAGCCAACACTAATTTCCTTCAAAATTTCCTTCTTCAATCTATCGAGTCCATTGATAAGATGGAAGAATTGGGTCCCTTGTCGGAATATTTACTTTCGAAACGTCGTTCCTGCAAGCTAGATTATGCCAACATTCTCCACCAGGACCATATTAAATGGGTGCAAAGAGCTCGTGTTAATTGGATGAAAGAAGGAGATGCCAACACTGCCTTCTTTCATCATTTTGCATCTCATAGGCAACAGTGCAACCGAATCTCTTCGATTTCGGTTCATGGAGTGGATCTTTCCTCTGATGAGGAAATCCACCGTGAATTCCTTTCTTTCTACAAAAACCTTATTGGGTCGTCGAAACCCCGCACTATTGAGCTTGATTGGTTCCAACTCTATGGTAACCAACATCACGATCTTTCCTCACTTGAGGCTCCTTTCACCATGGAAGAAATTAAATCTGCGGTCTTCGCCTTAAATAGTGACTCGGCGTCGGGACCTGACGGATTTCCCGCTTTCTTCTTTCAAAAATTTTGGGACTGGCTCATAGATGATCTCTTCAGAATGTTTCAAGAACTACATCAGGGATGGTTTTCATTCGATCGTATCAATTATGCGCACATTGTGCTCATCCCCAAGTTAGTGGGAGCGAACTTGTTGACCAACTTCAGGCCTATCAGTCTGATTAACACCACCTTCAAAATCATTATGAAAATCCTTTCGACTAGATTGAGTTTGATCATTCCCCCCCTGATTGATTCTACCCAATCAGGGTTCATCAAGGACCGCTGTATCCTAGACAGTGTGGCTTCAGCCCAGGAAATCATCTCTCACTGCCATAGATCTCGTTCTGAAGGCATTCTCCTCAAACTTGATTTCCAAAAAGCGTATGATAACGTTAACTAGGACTTCCTTCTGGACATTCTCATCTTCCGGGGTTTTGGTCCCAAATGGATCGCTTGGATTAAATCCAGCTTTTACTCTGGTACTTCCTCGATCTTTCTCAAAGGTTCGGAAGGTCACAAGTTCAAAAATAAACGTGGCCTGCGGCAAGGAGACCCCCTCTCCTCTCTTCTCTTTTCCCTGGTCGCTGACGTTTTTAGCAAGCTTCTTAAGCATGCTTGGAACTCGCAATTGATCGAGGGCCTCGGTCATTCTCCCTCCTTCGAGGGAGTGCTTAACCTGCAATACGCAGACGACACTATTATTTTCACTAAACCTCATACCCATTCCATGCGTAATCTTAAACTTCTACTCTACTGCTTCGAGATGGCCTCAGGTCTTTCTATCAATTTCCAAAAATCCTTCGTTCTCTGGTTGGGAGTTGAACCCAACCGCCAGCTCGAGGTATCCAACTTCTTTAACTGCCCGATTGCTTCTTTTCCAATTTCTTACTTAAGCATTCCCCTCTGTTGGGGCAAACTGCATAGAGCGGACTGGTTCCCACTTATTGACAGAGTGAAAGCCAGGCTCAATTTTTGGACTGGTAAGTGTCTATCTCGAGGTGGCAGGTTGATCCTCCTTAACTCAGTGTTGTCGGCCATGCCACATTATTTGATGTCTTTTTACTTTATCCCCTCCTGGGTTATCAAGAGGATAGACCAAATCAGAAGTAACTTTTTCTGGTCTGGGTCCTCTTCTTTTAAACCAGGGCTCTCACCTTTGCCATTGGAAAATGGTTTGTACTTCCAAAGTGGAAGGAGGCCTTGGTGTTCTGGATCTCAGGGACCACAACCTTGCCCTCTTGGGTAAATGGTTATGGAGATTTCATCAACTCAACCACCTTCCTTGGATTCAGTGTATTAAGGGTTATCAATCACTTACTAGCTCTTGGTGGGAATTCCCTTCTACAGTTAATCGTCGTGCCTCCCCTTTCTGGAAAGGCGTTTGGAAGGTTGCACCGGCCTTTCGGTGCAGTATTTCCCGTACCTGTGCAGACGGGTCCAGAACTAGACTTTGGTCTGACCTTTGGATCGGTAACATCTCTCTTTCCGCCGCATTTCCCTCATTATTTCAACTAGCAGTATACCCATCAGCTTCGGTTGCAGATTCTTTCATCATGATGGGTAACAATAGGTAGTGGGTGATCCCCTTCGCGATTGATCTTCCACCCTCTCTTGTTAATAACTTCAATAATCTCATCTCTACCCTCAACAACTTCGAGTGGAAGCCAGCTGAGGGGATAGCCTGGCGGTGGTCTACCTCCGGTATATTTTCTGTTAAATCCTTTTACGTCTTTCTTAACTCTCGGGGCATTCCATCGCCGACTGCTAGTTTTGTTTGGGACTCTTGCGCGCCCCTCAAGGTGAAAATTACTTCGTGGCTTGCGTTCCACAACAAATTACTCACTGTCGAAAATCTTAATAAAAGAAACTTAGCGTGGGGACAGCTTTGCCCTTTCTGTGCATGTCACTCGAAAGAGGTTAATCATCTCTTTGTTCTTTGCCCGATAATTTTACCGTTATGGAAGATTTGCACTCTGGCGTGGGACACTGGCTCACTCCCCCCTTCTTTAGCCTCCTGTTGGACCATTAAGACGTCGATTGCCTCCTTTCAATGTGCGTGGATTTTATCGGTTCAAATTATCATTTGGGTAATTTGGAAGGAAAGGAACAAGAGATTGTTCCAGCACCACGGTTCCCCTATTTCGGCGCTCATAGATAAGTACTTATTCCTGTTTAAGCTTTGGGCCTCGGGTCCAAATTCCAGAGCCATTAACCCTCTGGCTCATCAAAGATTAGATGACTCTTATAGTTGTCTTAGCAATCTTCAAGTCTTAATACCGCATTTTTAATTATTTTAGTTCTTACCCTATTGTTTTTTTTCCTTCTCTTCCTATTCATTGCAGGACAGTGCCCCCCCATAGGGAGACGATGGTTTCCTGGTCTTTTGAGATGTACCTTCCACTACTATCCTTTGGAGGTGCTGTGTTTTGAGCTCGATAGGGAACTTATCTTCCTCTCCTCTCCCCCTTTCTCACCTTTTTTTGGTATGCTCTTACTGGTTACAAGGATGGCTGTTGTCTTGGTTTGTGGTGGCTATGATTCCTAAGATTTAATCTGTCTTAAGCCTTTTGGTTTCTCTAAGGCTTCTGTGGTTAATGCCTTTGAGATGTTTGCTTTGGAAGATACTTTCGCTACTTAATGTTAGCGCTTTTTATTTGTTTTCTCTTCCTGTTTGTAATAGATGTTAGTAGCGCTATTTGCTCTTATCTTTCTATAAGCCTTTATTATGCTTTATTCTTCCTTTATGATTTCGCCCCATTTTACAATTCTTGTTTGGTTCCTGGGGTTTTTTTGTTGGCTGAGCAGCTGCTTGAGGGTGATCGGTGTATACTGATCTTTTCTGTAGCATCTTTACTATTGTTGGCTTCTGTGAATGGCGCTTGCTGTGATCTGGATTGATCCTAGTTGGTCAGTTTTTACACCTTTTAAGGGTGGGGCTGTATGAGCATCCCCTTGGTGGGGCGGTTGTTTGACCTCTTTGTTTAAGAGCGCGTGTGAGTCTCCTGACCCCTCTCCGAGCTTATCCTGCTTCCACGCTTAGCTGATGTCTATCATAAGCGTGGTTGTATCAGTAGGGTCTTGCCCTCCCCTATTCGATGGTACCGGGTTGGAGGATGTTTTCTGTGCTGAGCATTCATAGTGATGGGTGTGTCTTCAGGCCGCTCCGCTCCACCGGTGTTCTCATCGCAGTAGGGTAGCTCTTCGGTCGTGATTGGGTCCCACTTATCTACGACCAGAAGTCGGTGCTGCACTCGAACTCCTTCCCCCCTCCAGTTGCTTGGCTATCCTCACGGCCGCCTTGGATTGTCACCAGTGGGTTCCTGCCTGCGTTCTGTTCTCCAGGCGTTGCTTTTTCTCATTGTCATCGTTTGTAATTATAGTATGATTGCCTGCTAGAGGTTGTTTTTGTCCTGTGGGGTGTCTTCTATGTGTTGCATTTTATGTCTTGTAAAATTATACGTTTATTTCCTTATTAATATATTTTTGTTGATGGCTGGAGTCGCAAGACTCTATCCGATCGATCAAAAAAAAAACTATTGCATCGATTACCATGATATTGATTATTGATTATCATACCATGTTATTGATTCATATTGATCCATTGAATTCATTGTTATACCGTTATTCCACCATTCCTTGCTTTCTCTACTTGCTGTTCATGACTTGCTCTAAGGATAATTTTTCTCATCTTTTTAGATGAAGTGTACACAGGTAATGAAGGAGAATTGCCTGCTGGAATTGGAGAACAAAGATTTGGAAGATTTAATGCTTTTAATTGCTTATTCTTTATTGAACTTAATGTATTGAGACTTATTATCTATTTGTGATTGGATTATTTTTGTATTGGGCTTTTGTCCCAGATTTTGTTTTTGTTTCCAGACGTTGGTTTATTGTATTTGGATATTTTATATTGCTTTATTCCAAGTATTATTGTTCATGAGATTATTATTATTGCCTGCGCAATTATTCTGTATTGATTATATTGTTGAGTTGGTCGAATAAACAGCTTATGGGTGACGTTAGTCATTCGGTGGGCAAATGTCATGTACTCGTATTCCGTATTTTTTGGAAGCGGGGCATGATAAGCTTTTTAGTGGTATCAGAGCACGGGTTTGGATAATATATCAGTCAAACGTGACTAACAAAAGGAAGTTTGGCTTTGATTGATATATTAATCAGAATTGGGTTTTTATCGGTTTGAATCAACAGTAGGTGCAATACAGGAATCGCATGAACAATCAATATCCAACTTTGACTTCTTGCTGTGCATTATCCTTGTCCATTTCTTTCCTGCTCATGCTCTTTTTGACTCTGGTGCTACTCATTCATTTCTTTCTTCCCGCTTCGTCGATCTGCATCACTTGGCTAGTAGCGCTATGCCGGTAGCTTGGAACATTACTACAGGTTGAGGTGTTGTCGTGTGTTCTCAAATTTGTGAGCAGAGTCCCTTGGTTATTGGTGGTGTTGATTTTGTTGCCAATCTGATTTTCATCAACAATTCTGGTTTTGATATTATTCTGGGAGTGGATTGGCTTGGTGCTACTCATGCTGTGATTGACTGCCACAAGAAGAAGGTGGTGTTCCAAATGTCGAAATGTCAGGAATTTGAATTCTATGCCGGTGAAATGCCACTTTCTTGTGTGGAGAAGTTGGGAAGTCAGGATGCTGGAGTTATGGAGGAAGTGTGTGCTGATGATGTTATCACACTGTTGGTTTTGTAGGATTTTCTGGATGTTTTTCCTGAGGAATTGCTGGGATTACTGCCAAATCGTGAAGTGGTAGTCAGTATTGATGTTAAGCCAGGAACAACTCCAATCTCTAAGAGTCCGTATAGAATGGCTCCTGTTGAGTTAGCTGAGTTGAAGAAGCAAATTCAGGAGTTGTTGGATAGAGGCTTTACCAGGCCAAGTGTTTCGCCTTGGGGAGCTCCAATTCTGTTCGTCAATAAGAAGGATGGTAGTCAGAGGTTGTGTATTGACTACCATGAGCTCAATAATGTCACAGTGAAGAACATGTATTCGTTACCAAGGATTGATGACCTATTTGATCAATTAGGAGGTGTTTCTGTATTTTCGAAGCTGGATCTTCGTTCTGGTTATCATCAAGTTAAGGTGAAAGCCGAGGATGTACAGAAGACTGCTTTTCGTATGAGATATGGGCACTACGAGAAATATACTTTGTATATTCTCTTTATTTATTTATTTTTTACTATTCTCTTTATTAGATTCAAACCCATTAAAAATGTATTTTCATTCCCAAATTACCCCCAACCCAACCATCTTCTTCATTTAAATTCACTTCATTTCTCATCAACCATGTTCTTCAATTTTTCCACTAATGTCTTCAATTGCTCTACTAATGCATCTTCCATTTCTACACAATAAAATTATAATTCTACTCATCTACTCTATCTCATGTTCAGTGAATGTTCCATTTCTTTTAATAAACACATCACCTAAATACTTAGCCTTCAAAATTTCATAGAATAGAAAGTTTCATAGCCACAAAACATTTGAAGGAAATAAAAACCTAAGATTTTTTTTTACTGGGTAGAAATTGAGGGCAACTCAAGTTTAATGGTTACTGAGATATACTTTTGAAAGAGGTTTTCAAAAGGATTGCTACGATTGTCTTTGGGTTCTTTTTTATTTGGAGAATTAAGGAATGAAGAAAATAGCAAAAGGGTAAAATAGTATTTTTAAACATAATGTGTGTTTTTGCAATCACCATATAGATTTGAGGTGACAATATGAAAATACCAAAGATTGCGGGTGTGGATATGGAAACAAAACCCTTTTTTTACCCGTTCACCAGAACAGACATATGGACAAATATGAAACAAAATCCATTGTTGGAGACAAATATAAAAATACATATTTGTGATGGGTAAATATGAGAGTCAAATATTTTTTAGGGGTGATGCTTCTATTTTCTGGGCGTGGAACAGATAGTAAGTTCTTTTGACGGAGAGGAAACTCAGATCTCAGCTGTAGATCTGACTCTTATGTGAGGCTAATATGAGTGGGATGTGTAGATACAATGACCGCTGAATACCTGCAAAAAAGTCTGAGACACTGGAAGGATTCTCGGCGATAGACCCTCTGATGATGAAGTCAGTAACCGACAGATTAAAGAGGGATTAGGTAGTAAAAATGTGATTACCCGATAAATGTTGATGTAGGGCTGTATTTATGGGCCAGTGGGGATTTATTAGGAAATATGATCCAACTGTTAATCCCGTGATTCTAGGGCATCTTATTACTAGACATGAATGGTAAGTCAATTTTCTCTGGTAGGCTGGACTCCTGTGATGAGCTTATGGATATCCCATGAACTGCCACTCGGCTGGCTGTTAAAGCCTTAGGAGTCTCGAGATCGGTGAAGGAATCGTACGGTGTAGATCAACCATGATTTTTACCCTCATCTTAAGCTCCCCACTCTCGGAGGTGAACTTCAAGTCATCTTCGAGGAGTAGGTGAACCGTTGGGGGAATCGCACTGACGAAATAATCTGTAATTATCTAGGGATGTGTTACTTGGCGAGAAGCTCTGAGTCAGATACCATGCCGGGGCTGGAGCCTACGAAAGGCTCGGGGTCGAATACTGTGCTGAGGTTTGAGCATCTGGGAGGCTCGGAATCAACCGAGGCTTAAGCTCGTGAAAGGCTCAGAGTCAGGATATTGCTTCGAAGGGTGAGGCGAGCACCTTGTTGCAGAATATTCTCCGTAAGGTCTCTGAGTTGGATACCACGCCGAGGGATGAGGTGCCAGGGGAGATCCTTGTTTTGGGAATGTCTCCACAAGGTCTCGAAGTTGGATGCCATGCCAGTGGGCGAGGTGCAGACGAGCTCCTTATTATGGGAATTTTGCTGCAAGGTCTCGGAGTTGGATACCACGATGAGGAGTGAGGTGCGAGGCAAGATCCTTGTTGCGGGAATTTCTCTACAAGGTCTCAAAGTCGGGTGCCATGCCAAAGGGCAAGGTCTGAGGTGAGATTCTTGTTGCGGGAATCCTTTGTAAGGTCTCGAAGTCGGATACCACGTCGAGGAGCAAAATGCGAGAAGAGATCCTTGTTGCAGAAATTTCTCCACAAGGTCTCAGAGTCGGATACCACACCGAGGGGCGAGGTGCTAGGTGAGGTCCTTATTGCTTGAATTTTGGTGCAAGGTCTCGGAGTCAGATACCACGCCGAGGGTCAGGGTGCAAGGCGAGATCCTCGTTCAAGGAATTTCTCTGCAAGGTCTCGAAGTCGGATACCACTTCGGAGAGGTGAGATCCTTGTTGTGAGATTTTTTCCAAAAAGTCTCAGAGTTGGATACCACGTCGAGGGGTGGTTTTATGGGACCTTTCACCCCTGATAATCATGTGACCATATGACCTTTAGGGAACCATTACATAGTTTTTGTAGTTATCGAGGAGGCCTCATGTGACCCCTGTCATTTGAAAAGTCATTCTTTTCCTCTATAAGTTCTTTCCACTTCATTTTCTAGGGTCATTTTCCTTTTTCTCAACTAGCGCTTCTCTCCATAGAAAACTTTTCCTAAAGAAACATGTCTGAAGACCAGTTTAGTAGCTCAACATCGTCTTCGCGGTTTCATCTCAGTCGCCTTCACAGGTAAGTGATCCTGAGAGATCACGTCGTCGACATTGCTTCTTCGGAAGAGGATGTTGACATTAAGAGTTGATCCTGGAGGGCGTGTTTGGTTCAGCAGGTGGAAAAGACTGCAATTGGTGGGGTGAGTGGAGATCCGTTAGGCAAGGAGGTCAGAACAGAGACGGTGAGCCAACTACCGCCAATAAAGATGGAGGAAGAATAGGAAGGGAGCCACGCTGGGGAGATGCGGAGAGACGAAGATGAAGGAAAGGGGAGTCCTTCGTTGTGAGAAGTGGGAGCCTCACCCCTTGCTATCATTTTCTTGTCCCACCTCCTCGTGATCGTCGCCCTGCAAAGAGGAAGAAACATGTTCTTTCTCCCAGTAGGGAGTGCGAGCCGATGCCATACGAGCATAAGGGGGGCATGTTCCGTCTGTCTATGGGTGCAAAGCCCATCTAGATGCATCCGAAGGCCCTACTGGATTCGGTGTGGTACGGTGGGCAACCATCTTTGTCATACAAGCCAAAGATAGAGGTGGACGAGACTCTGAATACCATGGTGGAGAGTGATCACGAACATATTCAGGAGCTTTACTACATTCCCCAGAAGTTCGTTCTGTTGCTCCCGAGCCCTGGGATCCGGCCGACTGATAAGCTTTAGAAGTGGTTTTGCATGTTTCCTTCGGATGCATTAGCTTCGAACTTACGTCTCCCCCTTCATACGTTTATCAAAAAGGCCTTGAATTGGACGGGGATGAGCCCTACGCAGTATGGGCCAAAATCGTAGAATTAGTTGATGAGTTTCATCATGCTCTGCACGTCCAGGAACGTCCTCCTGTGACTCAAGAATTTCTAAATGTGCTTGGGATTGAGTGCACTCCCGGGGTTTCAGAACTGATGGTACATTTCTCCTAGCCACAAGTTCCGCATGGTGCACAATCATCCGGACTCCATAAGGATTGGAAGACAAAATACTTCATTGTCAACAGTCTTGAGCCTTGGGATATTCCTACTGTATGGTCGTACAATTTCCTGCAAAGGAAGATCCCGAAGCTGGAGGAGTTCATTGTGGAGGAGCTGGTTGCGTTCAAGAGGTTGTTCGAGGGCGGCAATAGCATAGACTGGGCCAGGGTGACAGAGTAGCCGTTCGTAGTATGCGGGTTGAGCCCTTACGTCCCTTGTAAGTCATCAACTTTTCTCTAGTTTCTCTCTAAGGCATTATCTGACTTTCTTTTAATATGTTTTCCATGCAGGTGTGGTCAACGATGATATCGACGCTCCGCTAGCCGGTCGAATGGAGCAGGGGGCGCTGTGTACGTTAAGGGGAAGAAGAAGGAGATGACTCCGACAACCGAGGCATCTTCCACGGGATGGCCATCGAAGATGAGAAGGTTGAAATCACCAACCATCCAAGACCAAGAGGAGGAATCTCCGAAGGTTATGCCAAGCGAGAGATTTCTTAGGGTCGAGGAATTGGCCGAAACTCCCCTGCCTCTGTTTCACCCGGTGAAGGGCTGTTATCCCCCCAAAGACTGAGCTGACTTCGTACTTGATTGGGCGGTGAAGGTGATTGACTCCATCATGGAGTCCTGTGTGGCTCTTGAAGTGGTGAACAATATTGCTCCACCGAGGGACAGGAGGGCTCTCGCTAAGGAGACAATCGACACAAGTTATCTTAAGTATGCTCAGGCTTCCATCATGGTAGGTGCTTGGTGCTGAGTATGTAATTTTTTCTTTCGTTGTTGGTGATTCCCTAAGTGCTTCTCCCCCTTTCCGTAAGCTATGCTTCATAGGGTAGAACTGAAAAGGCAGTTTGATTATGAAATGAAGTGCACGAATCGGAGGGCGCAACGACTCGACTAGAAGTGACATAACGAGAAAGACCATGTGGAGGGCCTTGAGAAAAGGGTGAAGGAATTGGAGGGTAAGCTCGTGGTTGAGGTTCATGACGAGCGCCTCCTGGCGACAGAGAAGGAGTCCTTGGAGGAGGAGATGGCAAAGCTGCAGGCAGAGATCAATGAATCGGTGGGCCAGATTATCGCAGATCAGGATGAGGGTTGTAATCCAATATGTCTGGGAGAGGTATCCTGATATCAATCTTGATGGCCTCTATTTCGAGCCGAAGCTTAACAGCACTCCTTCGACCCTTAGGGAATTGCCTCCTAGGGATGAAGAAACCCCTGTCGGCTGTGAGGTGGCCGAGGCTGAAGCCCTTCATTCCCCTTCTCAGGAGGTGTCCCCTTCAACTTAGAAAGTTTCTTAATTCCTGATTTTTGTATGGGTGCCGACTGCGGACTGGCCACCGTGCTTTGTAATTTTTTCTTAATGAAAGTTAACCCGATTTTTGATGTTTTTTGCTTCACATTCATCTAATTTTGAAATGGTTGTTTTGCTGATCAGATTGTGAGATATGACCCTCGGTAGATGAGGCTCGAGGGGGTGTCACGCTCCACTTTCCAAGATACGGAAGTACGAGCACGCGACTAAGGCCCAACGAATAATTTGCATCATTCGTAAGCTGTAAAATTCAGCTCAACAATATGAAATACAATTACAACCACGCATGCTATAACAAAATCACATAACATAAATAATCCATGAAATGTCTCAAAAGTAACCAATGTCTAGAAAGAAATAAACTTCGGGTCATCAAAGCCCAGAGTAAAAAGCATGATAATAACAGCAATATTGGAATTTAAAATAACATGAACGAAAAAATTATTGTAGGCCAATTATTCGGCTCCAATCCCTAGAAGATTTGCTCACCAAGTCCTTCGGGTAATTCTCCTTGTGTTCCTGCATGCTCGTGGTCTAGAGTGGGGAAATGTCCGCTAGAACAAGTCACGGACAGCAAGTAGTAACAAGCAAGAAACAATAAACATGACATATAAATATCAAGGAACAAGGAACTGTAACAATATCAGATGTCAATGAAAAATGTTGATAACAAGGTCAAGGTCTATGATCAACAATTCAACGATCAATAATAACAATAAAACAAAAAACAAGTTGATAACAATAATCATGATCAATGCAAGTGTCAATCCTAGATCTATCATGTTTTATTAGTTTATCTAATACATGTAATTCTGTGTCACATATCATAGGTTCGGTGCATACAAACAAGTGATCGTTTAGACTATAGTGGTGAACTCTACAGGTCATGTACTCGGCAACGATAATCAATAACGAGAATCCATAATCAATGGTAAATAATGAGATTTTTCCACGATACGATACACGATAACAATAACAATATAGAGAAACACGGGCCCCTCATTCGAGTACAGTCTCTGATTGTTCACTACCAAGTCAACCCTTATTACCCCGGCTTGTTATTATTTTATTAACATGAATCATGAATATGCAAATGATGGAACGGGTGTCTAGAAATGATATCAAGGAGGTATCAATAACTGTGTGATGGATGGTATGTACTGCATTGCAAAGTTTAAGCAGGTGAACCTAAGCCCACACTTAGATGCCAAGGTCTTTCCCGAATCAACAAGCAGGGAACTTACAATTAAACATGAAGACGTAATTCTGGATAGCGAGACGTTGCTGTACAAAATTTGACTTTCCCATTGCTACAGACTCCCTGCCAAGGGTTCTGTTAGGGGTTCTAGAAATCAAGTTCCGTCAGGGGTTCTAAACAGTAGACTCCCTGCCAGTTCCAACATATATTCACATGATACATTATAAATACAATAACTAGGTGTATAGTTTCATTCATTACTGGTTTCGTATTCAGGCAGCATGTCAGGGTCAAATTCTTATATTTGAAAGTTGGTTGTAAAATCAGTAAAAATTTTATAAAAATCATAATGTATTTCCTAACCGCCTCCAGTAACAACATGATTAGTCTCAGACCTAAATTCTTAATTTAATCTACTGTTTCAATTAATTAAGCATGGTAATGTATTAGACTGTATTCTGGAATTCAGACGTTACCCAATGAGAATCTGAATATCTTGTAATTCGTAAGTCGGATTAGAAAACCATTACGTGCATGGTCACATGCACGATCAAGCGGGATGTGATGTCATGTGTTTGGCAGAGTGATTAATGTCCCCTTTTTCCTATATATAAGTTCTCACACCATATTTGTTTGCTTGTGTAACCTTTTGCTTCAGTTTCCCTTTATTCTTGTCTCCCCTTCTGCCCTTCTTAACAAGTGAAAATGGTGGCTGGCAAAATGTTGAAAGTGAAGCGTGCGACTATGAGGGAAGATGAGAAGTTGATGGTGAAGGAGAAGGCCCCGATGCCGGAGCAAGCATAGAAGTATCCTCTTGTTCTGGAGAAGGAGGAACCTGCTAGAAAGAAGGTAAGAAATGGTGATCCCCCCAAGGTCAAGGTGGTCGAGATGACCGTTAAAAATAAGGGAGAGAAACCCCCGACTTCGTCCCCTAAAAATGTCGTGGTGGCTCCTAAGCCCCCCCCAGGCAAGGGTGTGGGTGCCTTCATGTTCTGTAACCAAGGTGGACTTCTCGACTGATCGCCCCAATGCCTTAGAGGTGGTTACCCACCTTGCTACCCCTTGTGATCGGAAAGGCCTCAGCAAAGACTCCGAGGAGAATTTTTATGGTCGTTGGGCGCAAGCTTCTGTTATGGTTTGGTTCCCTTTTATGCATTATAGACAACTCTTTTCCTTATTTTCCTCCCTCTTCTTTGTTTTAAGCGCCCCATGGTATTTTTTCAAGCGACCATCCTCAGGCCCAATGTGCCGAAGTAGGGGAGAATGAGCTACTTGACTGGAACAGCTGCATCGAGAAGCAAGTAAGGGAGTTGAAGGCAGATCTGGAGAAGGAGAGGGAGGCCCGGGAAGGAATTTTGAAAGAGAAGGAGGAGCTGGTCAATGAGAAGCTGACACGACAAGTGAAGGAGAAGGAGATGGCAAAGGCATATAACGATGCTCTGGCTGACATTGTTCGAGGCCAAGACCAGGGGTACGATCGGGCCCTTCAGCACATCAAGGCAGCATATGCGGATCTCGATCTCCGGGGCTTTCTATTCGATGGGAAGGAGGGTGGCACGACCCCTCCTGCGGTTGAAGAGGGTCTGGCCAACCACGAACCAATCAACCCCACCCCTGAGATTGTTGAAAGTGCCCCACTCGTATCATCGAACAAGGGTCTTCCTCGAAGTAGTAGGTTTTAGGTTCTGTTTTTCGCCTTCTCGCGGACTGGCCATAGCTTATGTACTCTATTTTTATAAATGAATGAAGTGTTTGAGATAAACCTATTTTCATTCCTTTTGCTTATCAACAGGACATCCGTCTTATCCATCTGAGCCGATGTATAAGGGACTGGGAATCCTACCTCGGCGTAAGAGGTCTATCCCCCTTGGGTTTCTCTACATCTCTCGAGGCATCACGTGAGTTGACACTTGTTGGCTTACGTTGCCCATTTGTGATCTTTGATGTTGAATTTGCAAGTGTACAAAATCGCACAAGTAATATAGATAGATGAGTAGAGTGTCGAACCCACAGGGACTAGATATTTTACTGAGTACCGATATCGCTAGATGAATCACTATTTGGAAGATCGGAATTTAATTATGATAAAGCAACTAAATTAAATTAATCTAACTAAATCTAACTAAATTGGTGAAGAGGGAGAGGGCTGTAAAACTTTGAAGCTCTTGTAATTTGTTAAGGGTAAAATTTGTTCTAGGGCTCTTGGTTCACCTCGTTTATCACAAATTATAATTCCTTATAAATAAAAATCTTATCTTTCCCAATTGTCGACCAAAATCCTAAAGATATTAACCACTCTATCAATGTAGTCTAAAAATTATTCTCAATTAATCATTCGTCTATCCACCAACTTATTAATTGAAAAATTGGATTTCTTAACGGTCACGTCCTCCAATATACGGTCTTTAATTTTTATTAATCACAAATTACCTGTACGGTCTCTTTATGATTTGAAAATTCATACAAATGTCTATCCACCATGTTGTATGCATAAATAATAAAAATTTAAAATACAATCAGGAAAAATAGAGTAATAACAAGGAATTAAAATCTGTGTTCAAAACTTGGCTACATCTTAGCCTCTAGAACATTTAAATTCAGTTCATATCGATTTCGCAATTAATAGAATTGTTTGGATTGTATCTAAAAAAAATATTGAGAAGAAGGTGAGATACAAAATAATAATATATAAAAAAAACAATAATCAAACCCTTGTAAACTGCCGAACCCCAAGGAAATGCACCCCAGCGCCACGCGTCGAAGTCGAAGTCACGTCAGAAGATCAAGTCGTTGCCACGTCAGCGGGATCTGGGTTCCACTGCGTTTTCTCTCTCTCTCCCTTTGTTGCTCTGTTCCGCACGTCGAATCGAAGAAGGAGCAGAGCACATGTGCTGCTTCTTCGATTTCTTTGGTTAGTCAGCACTCAAGAAGACAAAAAAGAAACGTCACGTCAGCCTTGAGACTTGCGCGCCTGTCACACCCGCTGTCAGCACTCAATGTCTTCCTTCTCTCTCTTGCCTTTGTGTTCGATCAGTACTGCTGTAAGGGACAGAGAGAGTTCTGAGTGCTCTGTCTCTCTCTTAAAATTTCTTTTCTTTTTCTTTTGTGGTATTGCACAGCCGTCACCTCTTGAGTTTGTACCCTCTCTTTGGTTTGTATTTATAGGGAAACGGAGAGAAGCTTTAGGGTTTGCACTTTTGCAGAAAAGTACACATTCTTCCTTTATTTCCTTCCTTTTATAATGCAGAATTTTATTTGTTTCTCTTTCCTTCTTTTCTGCCTTTTCTGCTCACCACGTGCTTCTGCATACACAAAATAATACCAGAAATTAGGATTTTTAAATAAAATAAAATTAATTAGTTTAAAATAAATTAAACTAACTATAAATCATATTCGCGTATAAAAATCCTTTTAAAATTTATTTGTCGCACTTTTAAATCAACACAACAATAAAAAATGATAAATCAATTATTTTACTTTGTTTGTTGATTTTTTTTCCACAATTCTTTACTTTTTGCATCAAAAATATTATTTCTTCAAAAATAATTAATTAAATGAAATCATATAGAAATAAGATGAATTATTGATAATATCAGCGAAAACAAGCCATTTTAATAGGTAAATGAGTACAAATATTTGTATATAAATTAGACACATCAAATACCCCCAAACTTAAGATTTTGCTTGTCCTCGAGCAAAAAATAGAATAATAAACAAGGGAATAATAATAGTAGACTCAACCCATCACACCAAGAAATCTTATCATGCAAGCATCAAAATTACAATTAAAAATATAAACAATTGCAAATAAAGTAAAACTAAGCATACCCACTTTCTCCAGTGCAATTATTTATTCATAATTCCCAAAAAAAAATCGCATTTGTCATGTCATTAATGTAATTATAGTATGCAACAACTCAATCTGTGATTATCCCTTCTCTCTACTACAAACCGAGTAGCAAACTAGAGTTTTTTTTTTTTTTTTTTTTTTTTTTTTTTTTTTTTTTTTTTTGAGTCTCTTCTTTAAGTTGTCACTTGCCTTTTGACGCGAATGCAAAACATTTGTGATGAATTCACCCGGTTACTCAACAAGTCACAAACTTAAAGTGCTTTGCACACTCATATTTCAAGTTGTTGTTCTACGTAAGTGTAGACATTTGTGATGAATACCCCTAGTTACTAAGCAACTCAAAACATTGGAGTAGATTGACTTTATTCAAATTTTTTTTTTTTTTCATTATTACTCTATTTACTTAAACTCTGTTTAGGACTAGATTAAAGGGGATAATCACAAGAAAAAGCATACATTTGTTTTTTTTATATATAATAGCATGATCGACACAATTTTGTAAGGAATTTTGAAACTCAATAATCCTAAAGTAAATAAGTATGCTTAATATTGCTTTATAAAAAAAAATTGTTTATACCAAAAAATTGTCTTTTATGCTTATCACCATAAAGAACTCAAAAGTGTAATGGTGAGCCCAATTATAATCCTTTTGTTTTGTTTTTCTTTTTCAAAAATAATAAAAATAAAAATAAATTTGTAAACCTTCCCCCCAAACATAAATATCACATTGTTCTCAATGGGAAAGAAAAATAAAAACACAAAGAATGCAAGAAGTTTAGAATATCTCCCCTGATTCGTCTTTAAATTTCTGCACGCGCAGCGTTCAGTATTTTGGCGATATCTGGAGCTGTAGATGTCGAAATGGGCTGAATTTTTTTTTGCTGGAAAGCTAAGACAATTGTCTACAACTCCTCTTAGAATCAGTTTTCCAGATTCTGACTCTATGCTGCTCAAAAACAGCCATCAATGCAGGTGTTCAAAACAGCTCTGTTTGGCGACTTTCAAAATTGATGCAATCCTACAAAATAAAATCAAAAATTAAAATAAAAAAAACTAAAAGATAAATGAAAACTGAATGCAATAAAAGAAAACATGGGTTGCCTCCCAAGAAGCGCTAAGTTTTATGTCTTCAGCCAGACATGGGGGTGAGATGGTTAAGTAACGCCAAGATCCAACAACATTAGCACATCCTTTCTAATTTTTCTCTTCAGATGTGGATCAGGTTCAAGTTCAAGTTTGAGGCGTTTCCTTCGTGATGATGATGTCTTTGATTCCCCCACCTCTTTGAATTTATGCTGCAAGAATGAATAAATAGAAGGTTCAGCATCCAAAGACATAACATGTTCAAAAATATTTTCTTCCTTAGTTTCAAAAAATTCTGAACTTGTTGGACATACTTCAATTGGTGATTTTTCAAATTTAGCCTTATGTTTCTCGCCCACAATTAAATGAGTTTCACTTACTTGAATGGATGACTGTTCTTCAGGAGAAAAATTTATGGAATTAAAAACATCATACATTACTTGCTCATGCTGAATTTGTTCCTCCTCAATTTGTTCAATCTCACTTTGCTTTTCAACCACATTATGTTCTTCATTTTCTTCTTGTGGTTGCTCAATTGTCCTCCTGCTGCTTATTGTTATTGCCTTGAAATCTTCCATGGGGTTGACAACTGTGTTGCTTGGTAATGTTCCTGCAGTTTTGTCATTAATAATATTTAAAAATTGACTAATTTGTACCTCAAGATTGTGAATGGAAGCCGAAGTTGAATTTGTAACATTTTGGATTGCCAAATCTGTCTTTTGCATGTAGTGCATAAACATGTCTTCAAGTGTCGGCTTCTTTTCTTCCTGTGAAAATTTTTGAGGGTATATAACTGCTTCTTGATTGTTGTTCCATGAAAAATTGGGGGTGTTTCTCCATCCTGAATTGTATGTGTTTGCATAATGATTGTTTTGCATTTGAAAGTTTGACACAAAATTTTCATGTTCGGCATTTGATGGAGCAAAAGGGTTCCCCACTTGACCATCTGAACTTGCATGATTTCCTGCACAAAGATCACAAATAATATTAGATTGCATAATATTAAAATTTATATTTTCTACTTGTTTATATAAAATATCATTTTTTGCATTTAAAGTAGAAAAAGGATCAAGTTCAAAAACTCCAGCCATTTTTCTTGACATCGTTCTCTCTGAAGACCACTGGTAATGATTTGATGCCATCTCCTCTAAAAGATCATAGGCTGCTTGGTAAGTTTTGCTCATCAGTGCACCACCAGCTGCTGCGTCAACCATAGATCTAAGTGTAACTCCCAAACCATTATAGAATGTTTGCATTTGCAGCCATTTTGGTAGTTCATGATTAAGACACTTTCTCAATAACTCTTTAAACCTTTCCCATGCATCATACAAAGACTCGGTCTCAAATTGAGTAAATGTGCAAATATCATTTCTTAGCCTTGCGGTCTTTGCTGCTGGAAAATACTTGGCTAGAAACTTTTGTGCAAGTCCCTCCCAAGTAGTAATACTACCGGGTGGTAGATAATGTAGCCAAGCCTTCGCCTTATCTCGTAGGGAAAAAGAAAAGAGTCTCAGTCTAATTGCATCGTCTGATACATCGTTGTGCTTGAAAGTGTCACAAATTTCTAAAAAAATCTGCAATGTGAGCGTATGGATCCTCGTGTGGTAGTCCCCCAAATTGAACTGTCTGTTGAATCATTAGAATCATCGCCGGTTTAATTTCAAAATCGTCAACTTCAATAACCAGCTTCTTTATGCTTGATTCATAAATCGAGGGCATAGCATAGTCTCTCAAAGGCCTATTTTCATCGTTCGCCATGATAATGCACTGTATGTCCTGAAATGTAAGTATCGAAAAAGAAAAAGAAAAAAATAGAAAAACTAAAGAAAACTAAAATAAGAAAAATAAAATAAAAAAAGTAAAAGTTAGTCAAAAGAAAATAAAGATGTAAAATAATAATAAAATAAAAATAATTACAAAAAATCCAAACTAGCAATAATCTAGCAATTTTCAATATCAATAAAAGAATAACTAGTCCCCGGCAACGGCGCCAAAAACTTGATGTTGAATTTGCAAGTGTACAAAATCGCACAAGTAATATAGATAGATGAGTAGAGTGTCGAACCCACAGGGACTAGATATTTTACTGAGTACCGATATCGCTAGATGAATCACTATTTGGAAGATCGGAATTTAATTATGATAAAGCAACTAAATTAAATTAATCTAACTAAATCTAACTAAATTGGTGAAGAGGGAGAGGGCTGTAAAACTTTGAAGCTCTTGTAATTTGTTAAGGGTAAAATTTGTTCTAGGGCTCTTGGTTCACCTCGTTTATCACAAATTATAATTCCTTATAAATAAAAATATTATCTTTCCCAATTGTCGACCAAAATCCTAAAGATATTAACCACTCTATCAACGTAGTCTAAAAATTATTCTCAATTAATCATTCGTCTATCCACCAAATTATTAATTGAAAAATTGGATTTCTTAACGGTCACGTCCTCCAATATACGGTCTTTAATTTTTATTAATCACAAATTACCTGTTCGGTCTCTTTATGATTTGAAAATTCATACAAATGTCTATCCACCATGTTGTATGCATAAATAATAAAAATTTAAAACACAATCAGGAAAAATAGAGTAATAACAAGGAATTAAAATCTGTGTTCAAAACTTGGCTACATCTTAGCCTCTAGAACATTTAAATTCAGTTCATATCGATTTCGCAATTAATAGAATTGTTTGGATTGTATCTAAAAAAAATATTGAGAAGAAGGTGAGATACAAAATAATAATATATAAAAAAAAACAATAATCAAACCCCTGTAAACTGCCGAACCCCAAGGAAATGCACCCCAGCGCCACGCGTCGAAGTCGAAGTCACGTCAGAAGGTCAAGTCGTTGCCACGTCAGCGGGATCTGGGTTCCACTGTGTTTTCTCTCTCTCTCCCTTTGTTGCTCTGTTCCGCACGTCGAATCGAAGAAGGAGCAGAGCACATGTGCTGCTTCTTCGATTTCTTTGGTTAGTCAGCACGCAAGAAGACAAAAAAGAAACGTCACGTCAGCCTTGAGACTTGCGCGCCTGTCACACCCGCTGTCAGCACTCAATGTCGTCCTTCTCTCTCTTGCCTTTGTGTTCGATCAGTACTGCTGTAAGGGACAGAGAGAGTTCTGAGTGCGCTCTCTCTCTCTTAAAATTTCTTTTCTTTTTCTTTTGTGGTATTGCACAGCCGTCACCTTTTGAGTTTGTACCCTCTCTTTGGTTTGTATTTATAGGGAAACGGAGAGAAGCTTTAGGGTTTGCACTTTTGCAGAAAAGTACACATTCTTCCTTTATTTCCTTCCTTTTATAATGCAGAATTTTATTTGTTTCTCTTTCCTTCTTTTCTGCCTTTTCTGCTCACCACGTGCTTCTGCATACACAAAATAATACCAGAAATTAGGATTTTTAAATAAAATAAAATTAATTAGTTTAAAATAAATTAAACTAACTATAAATCATATTCGCGTATAAAAATCCTTTTAAAATTTATTTGTCGCACTTTTAAATCAACACAACAATAAAAAATGATAAATCAATTATTTTACTTTGTTTGTTGATTTTTTTCCACAATTCTTTACTTTTTGCATCAAAAATATTATTTCTTCAAAAATAATTAATTAAATGAAATCATATAGAAATAAGATGAATTATTGATAATATCAGCGAAAACAAGCCATTTTAATAGGTAAATGAGTACAAATATTTGTATATAAATTAGACACATCAATCTTCTAAGTGTCTTGGACGTTGGAGCGTTAACCACAATAAACTAGGAAGTTTGAAATAATCGAGGAGTATTCCTCAAAGGTGCCTATAAATTTCCCCCATTCTCAAGCAACTGGCTCACAAATCTCATCGTTTCTCTTTTGATGGCTAAGGTCCCAAGGGGGTATCTTGTTAAGTGCCTCGAATGACAATCTGAGGGTTGACGCCGATGAGGGTTGGTTGTTTGGAGCATGGCCAGAGGGTGTTCACCCCGCTGTCCGAGTGTTCGACCCAGAGGGGATTGGCTCCCGGGCTCGCCGTTCCGAGTTGCTTGTCTCGGGTTCCAAGATATGATGTTTTACCCCCCGAGCCCCGAGAGACGTGGTCATTCCTGATTGTGTCCTTTTAGGACTCAGGGAAGTTTGGCCCGACTGGTGCTTCTCGTGTTGGCGGCGTGAGTCCAGAGGAGCCCAGAGAGGATCGGGGTAACCCCCTATTGAAGTTCATCAAGTATATCATGGTTTCTGAGATCTTATTTCCGTCTTCGTATTTTGACGGCCGAGGCTGTAGTGCCCTGAATTTCAAATAAATAAATTAGAAATATGTGACACAAATTCCAGAATCACCCTCAATTGTAAAAATAAAAATAGCATCCAAATACAGGGAAATTTAAACATTTATTACATCAACCCTTTTAGAAAGCACAGCGGAATTTAAATACTTTGAATTACAATTATTTTTTACAACACAACACCATAAATACAATTTTCTCTTTACAATCAATCTTTTTTCAAGATGGCATAAACATTAATCCACATGTTCCCAACTCCATGATAATGGTACCTATCTGTAAAACATGAGGTTAGAGATATCCCTAACCCCCAAAACTACAGGGGTCAGTCATATGGTGTGAGTGATATTGAAAGAAAATACAAACTTAAATGAAAACATGAAGAATAAATTCATAAGTTAACAAGTGAAGCTGAGCTAGGTGTCAAGTGTAAGAAAAATAGAAAATAAGCATGCATAAACAAGTCAAGAAAACACGAATGCATGTGATGATTACTAATGCATACTTGTCGGATTCTATGCATCCCATTCTACATAGGTCAGGTGCAAGCCTTTATCATTCTCCACTTTATAGGGTTCAATCGCTCGTTATGCAACTAATCCTACTAGGGTGATTATATTAAGATTTATAGTGTTCTGCGAGTATCTAGTGCCACGACCCGGTAATCCCTGAGAGTCAACTTTCCCATCGTTCGTGATATTGGGTACGCAGCCTCACACCCCGATAATTCCAGAAATTGAAACCCACACCGTTCGCCAATGGTACCTCATCACACAAATGTCCCATGAGCATTACCTCGACCCCCGGTAATCCCGAAGATTCATCCCACACCGTCCGTGATCACACCCTGGTAATTTCTGAGATTTATCTTCCACCGTTCGGTCATAGGAGGCCCCTATATCCATGTTTGCTCTATTTCATCACAACTCCAACTAGTGCATGTCCTTTGGTTTAATTAATAGTTAAGTCATAATTCCCCTTAGAGTTGGTGTACCCTGCCGGACTTAATTCCACTAACTCAACATCAAGGCCCCATTGGCCGAATATCCACAAAATCTCAACCGTCGACATGTTAGAGTCCCACTCAACCTATAGAGTCTCAAAACTCAAAACAACCAACCCAACATTTCTTGGTATCTTATAAATCCAAATAATCCAACTTTTAACGAGGTTTCCCTCAAAGCCAATAGTCAAAAGAAACCAAATACTTCCAAAATACAATAGTATAATTTATCAAAACTGAAATGAAGTATGGACAAAACTGAGATTTATACTCTCAAAACAGCGAAGAACAAATCTAATATAATAATCTTGGAAATTTCGAAATGTTCACTTTCCAAAACCACAAGAATAGAACTTAAACTCCATCAAAACTTAAGAATCCACACTCTCTAGAAATGGTGAAATCTGAATTAAATCACTATGAAAATTAGAGAAGTTATCTTTGCAAATTCAAAGAAAACAATCATTAGAGAAAGAGAAAGAAACTCAGCGAAACAATGTGCATAAATCAGCTTGATGGTCGAATGTCATATACGGTATAAAATATGGCGGTCGACTGACAGCGCTCAAATAACCCTTCTTCACACTATGGCGGTTGACTGGCAGTTACTGCAGTAAATACTGCAGTCAACTGCATAGGGGAAGATGGCGACCGACTAGGCATGACAGTCGAGTGCACTGCGCGTTCATTTGAACTGCAGTCGACTAGCATGTCCAGTCTGCGACGGCCAAGAACTCTGCAATTCTTTCAAAACTGATACACGTTTAAAACTTCGAATACATGATTTCAATTGCTAAAAACCTGTATCAACACAAGTACATCCTTGGCCAAAACAACTTAATTTATGCATCAAATCAGATCCTCATAAATTTCACAAAAGAAGCAATTTTCTTAAATTCATATTGTTGCAAAAATCAAGATTTTGAAGTTCTCATATGAATATTTGAACTCTTACAAATGCAGTCAAAATTTTTTTCATATACAGAAAACACAATTCAAACATGTTTAAAACTGAAAGTAATCTTGTTTTACACGTTCATTGGTCAAAATATCTCTATCCATCCAACTCAACATCAAATTCTTTTACTTCTTGTTCAATCCCAATCCAAACCAATAATAATTCTTCATCTTTAATCTCAGAACAGCGAATGCAAAAGCAAAACAACAACTTAAAGGTTCTTTGTTCATCCATGTGCATGTATAAAGTCATTATTTCATTTGCATTCTATTTCATATCTAATAGACATCTATAAATCAACTAATTCTCATACAAGCAATATTTAAATCTATACTATTTAGATGACAACTCTACACATCACATATGCATTCAAGATCAATTCAAAACATGATTCCTCAAACATGGTATGAAAAGTAATGATCTTTGTGTATCTCATACATCAACTATTTAAGCATGGAAAATTACGCATAATTTCATATTTCTTCATGAAAGATGTTGATTAGTTATCTATTCATTTAGAATCTATATTCATAATTCATATTTCACAATCATACAACTTCTAATCATACATTATACTTGAACAATCCATAATCACATAGCAAACAAAAGGTAAGAAAGTATCACTCACCTTAAGAAGATTCAATCGAAGCACAAAAGAAATAGTAAAGAAAAACACCTTCCTTCTCCTTTGCAAAAGTCCAAGATCCAAGCTTTAAACTCCAAGAAAATAATGAAAAAATTTGTTTTGAGTACACAACAGGGGATGGGCGGCTGCTGCCCCTAATATAGGACGGGATTCCATTTTTTAGGGTTTCACAAAGTTTACAAATTTACTACTCAAGAAAATTATTTATTTACATATATGGATCCTTTCAGTTATTAGTTAATCAAATTGATTTAAAATAAAATAAAATTAAATCCCCTTACTCTGCTGAATTGGTCGGCCAATAAGCACGGCCCAAAAACTGAAATCTGGAGTTTTTACTCAAAGTGGCAATTTTGCACAAAAGTCCTTCATTTTTTAGTATTTCCAAATATGTCATAAATCATTAATAAAAATCTAGAAAATTCATAAATAATATCTACTAATAAATGTTAGATTTTTCCAAATGGATTTTCTAACTTTATGTTTCCCAAGAAAATATCTGCACGCATTTTGCATGTACAAAAAGATAAATTTCAGAAAATTGTATATTAAATCACAAAAATTCAATTTAATTCATTTATAAATTCTAAAATATTATTTCAAATTCCAGGATGTTACAGAGGCCGTACAGATTATCCTTGCAGAGATCATTGGTCTACTTAGGCGGGCTAAATATCTCTACTGCTGATGCCCACTTATGATGCCTCTTCTGCAATTTGGTTGTCCAGGAGGTAGAGGTCGGGTACTTATTCCTCGCAGAGATTTCTTCATCCTCCTCATACTTCACATACACTAGTGTGATTTCCAGAACGTAGGACTTGCCATCGGGGTAGAGATTCTTAAGGAAGCACTTGTCGTTGGTCTGCTCAGGTGGGCTAATGAGTTTTGTGCTCGGGTCAACCGACCCTCACTTTTCGCTTGAAAGTTTCATGATGCCTCTTCTGCACGTGGACTGTCGGTGATAGCTTGTGCTGAAATACAAGGCGACTATAGGAGTGTTCAGGCGCGGGCGTAGGTGTCTTGTTTGTTTTGTTTGAATAGCTAACTGTGGACTAGCCACTGCCTTTCTTGTAATTGATTTTCTTAATAAAAAGAATTTTGCTTTAAATCTTTGCATAAGTGCTGTTTGAATGAATGGGCCGAGGCCCGATCATGCTGGTCGAGTTGTCTCGTCGTAGTTGTGAGTTAGTTCTAAGAGCGCTTCATCAGGGGACGAGGTGCGGGCGATGGTTATTTGCAGAGTTTATAATGGTTGAACCTTCCCCAAGGTCTCAGAGTCATGATGTCACGCGGAGGGACTTGTTCCGAGGAGAGATCCTTGCCGCAAGGATTTTGGTGAAAGGTTTCAGCGTCGGATACCACGCCGAGGGACTAGGTCTGAGGCGAGATCCTTTGAGGATTTTAGTGTAAGGTCTTGGCATTAGATACCACGCGCGAGGGGCGAGGTATGAAGTGAGATCCTTGTTGCAGAATTATTTCCACAAGGTCTCAGAGTCGGATACCACGCTGAGGGGCGAGGCATGAGGCGAGATCCTTATTGCCGAAGTTTCGCCGCAAGGTCTCAGAGTCGGATACCACACTGAAGGGCCAGGCACGAGCCGAGATCCTTGTTGCGGGAATTATGCCGCAAGGTCTCAGAGTAGATACCCTGCCGAGGGGTGATGTGCGTAATTTTTACATAATTTTTATTACTTTTTTTATGCATTAAAGTTACATGTTCTCGTTTATTTCTTTATATTTTATCTTCTTTCAACTTACTTTTATTTGTTTGTTTGTTTTTTAAGGAATGAGATGGGTAAGTGCAAAAGGTGGGCGTTTTGGTAAAATCAAGGAAAAAACAAGGATAAATATTTCAAAATTCAAACTGATACAACGAAAAAAATCATGAAAAATTCGAGCACTCAAAATGCACATTTTTACAAATTCGTCATTTGAAGAAAAATAGAAAATTTATGGTTAACTAGGGGTTGAATAAAATTTTGTAATAAAATAATTTTAAAAAATAAAGAAATGCCGGACTGAATTGTGAGTGGATAAGGATTAGTGGTTAATTAGTTGTAAAATTAATAAGATTAAACTTAATCTTTGAATTTTAACTAATTATCTATTTAAAAGTTTTCCTCATCCTATTTAAAACGTCTTTCTCCCTGTATAAAACCCCTTAGGACCCGAGATAGCTAGGGGGGGGGGGAGGGGACTTGGTCTTTGCTGTCGAACTTGGATTGGAATTTTTGACAAGATTCAATTTGCAGCTTCAAGCAACAATAACAAAACAAGTTCTTTCTTCTCTCTTCTATTTTTTAGTATTATTATGCAATCCAATAAGATATTTTTTAGTTACAAATTTATCATGAACTAATTTATTTTTCCAGGGCTTCGATGTAGCCTAGGTTTGAAAACACAATTCGAATTTTACATTATTTTATTCTTCTACTTTCCATGGTTGTGTGTTTAATTTATGTTCTTAATGCGTACAATTGTCTTACCAACTATTAGTTGATTTTTTAAATCATGGTGGATGCCAGGGGCTAATTATTTTTTTAATACCTTGGAGGGAGGCCAGGACGAGATTTTTTTGCCGATAGAAGATTTTTTTGCCGGAAGAAGAAGTTGCTGCCAATAATTTATTTCCTTTGGAAGAGAAGTCCGAGCAAAAAGAGTTCTTTCTTCTATCTTCTATTTTTCTATTTTTATTATGAAATCCAAAAACTTGGTGGAATAATTTGCAAGCGCACAAAATCGCAACAAGTAGTATAGTTTAAAAGAAAAGAGTGTCGAACCCATAAGGACCAATTATTTTATTGAGTACTGGAATTTACCAGATTAACTACTATTTGGAGAATCGATAATTTGATGAAAACAACAACTGAATTAAATTAAGCTAAAGGACAAACTAAATTAATTAAAAAGAATGAAATCTGAAATTTAGGGTTTAGTAATAGAAAAAACTAAATCTAGGGCTTTCGATTTCACCTAGTTAATCCAATACAATTTAATTCCATGAAACTATTCTACTCTTCCAAGTTGTAGACAAAAATCCCCTAATTATTCAATGTCTTCTCTCGAATAACACCAAACATATTCCCAACTAATAATTCGTCACATATTTATGCGAATTTAATTATTTGAAGATTCGTTAAGTTCTATGGATTTCTGTACATTCAAATTAATAGCGGTAAATTATCTCTAATTTCTCTCAATCAATTGTGTTTAATCTATAATTCTAAATTACAAGTTACCTTTCGGCATCACCCATGATTCAATAAATCAAACAATAGTTGGCCAAACAATTGTACGCATTAAAAATAAAAATTAAACACAACCATGAAAAAGTAGAAAAATAAAATAACATGAAATTTGAATTGTGTTTTCAAAACCAGGCTACATCGAAGCCCTAAAAAAGTAAAATTAGTTCATGACAAATTTGCAACTAGTAAACATTATATTGGATTGCATAATAATACTAAAAAAATAGAGGAGAGAATAAAGAACTCGTGTTGTTGTTGTTGCTTGAAGCCGCAAATCAATCTCAAGATTCTTCTCTAAAAATCCAATTCTCTGTTGAAAAATCCCAGTCTCTCTTTAGTTTCTCCTCTTTTCCTTCCCTTTTCATGTGCATCACTTTTTTTTCTCTCTTCCTTTATTTTTTCCCCTCTTGGGATATGTGCAGACGTTCTTTATATAGGGAGAAGGGGGGTTTTAAATAGGATTACTAAAATACGATTAGACTAACTTAATTAGTTAATTAGTTAAAATCCAAAGATTAAGATTAATCTTTTGAATTTTAAACTAATCAACCAACTTACGCATATCCAAACCTAATTCAATTCATACTACTTCTTTTTATTAATTTTTTTTTTTCATTCTACCCCCTAATTGACTGGAATACTTTTTATTAGTTCTTCAAAAGGCAAATTTGTAAAAATATGCATTGGAGTGCTCGGATTTTCTTGAAATCTTCACATAGATAAATCATCATCATTGTTTCTTTCCTTGGTTTAACCAAAACGTCCATATTTTACACTTATCCATCTCATTCCTTCAAGAACAAACAAATAATTAAAAGTAAGTTGAACGAAGATAAAATATAAAGAAATAAACGAGAACTTGCAACTTTAATACGTAAAAAGAGTAATAAAATAATGTAAAAGTTACACACATCAAATACCCCCAAACTTAAGATTTTGCTTGTCCTTGAGCAAAAAGGGAAACCATAAAAGGATAGTAATCATAGTTTATCACACCGAACGGTCGTATCACACACGCATTAAATCTTCAACTTAATTCATAAACAATTGCAAATATAGGAAAACTAAGCATACTCAATTTCTACAGTGCAATTATTCATACATTGTAGCGCTCCAAGTTCCCAATACCCGAAACCCGTGACACACTCCAGGATCTTTCCTTCAAATGAGTCACAACACAAAAAAACATAGGAAATTAAAAACTTTTATTGCCACGAATGTTATTACAATGTATAACATTGTTCAACAAAATTTACATCATGAATTTACATCGATCGTTTCCATCAACAAATTACATTGCACAACAATTATGAACCTCATCAACGAATTGGACAACGTCTCGCCACTAAATGTCTTCTGCCGCTCGAGTCCCCCGCTCCATGATCAGCGACCTGTAAATCTAATAAACTGTGGGCACGTCAATTGAATACAACTGACGCAATGCTATAATACAGCGATCCTCGCTATGCCATAATATAGCGATTCCAAACCTCAACAACCAAAATTTGATGCAAAAGAAAAGTTTGATGTCAAACAAGTGTCGGTGTATGCCATGACCTAATCTAATGCACACACTATGCACACATACTCCTAAACCTAATGCATGCTTGATTGGAGAGATGTGCATCCCATACTACACATTTCCCAACCAAACGACGTTCTTCAGTTGATGGGGTTCGATCCCCCGCTATGCATTCTACAATTGTGCTGTCTCCTGTCTCTGATACACTAGTGATGATAAGGCTACAGTCGTCCAGTTCACTCTCGTTGTGGCCGTGGTAGTGGTGTCCATTAACTCATGTTTTACCCACTATGCCCGGAATCGCTGTCATACAGCTCACTTCCCTCAATGCCCAAATATTTAGTAGAAATGCGATAATTCTGCCTTCCGGACCTCACCAAAAACTGATATACGGACACTAGGGCTCCTTACCGAGGACATTGTTTTAGAGCCCCCACAGAGTTCACTCAAAGGGCAGTCTCTAAGTCCTCTACCCGCATTAATCAACATAGGACTTGACGGATATAGGGTTTCCCCAACTCCGTTACCCTCGTCCTTACACTAGACCAAAACTTGCAGTCGAGGCAACGTCACCACTCCAATCCTCCTCAAAGGTTGTTACGATCATAACGGCACTCACGCCAATGACACTAGATGTCACGCCCCACTTTCCAAAAATACGGAAAATGCGCACGTGACATTGGCCCAGCGAATGACTAGCATCATCCATAAGCTGTTACTTATTCAACTCAACATTATAAACAAGAAAGCGATACAACCACGCATGCATGTAAGAATGACCACATAAATCACAAAACGAATTGAATCATGAAATAATAATGAGATCACCAAATTTGAAAAAATAACAATAATCCTAAGACAAAGTCCACAATACAATAAAGTAACAAATAGCAACATCCAATGATTTAAGTCTTAAAACATAAATTGTAACCCCTATTTTCCTTTTTCTGTATTTTGGGTGTATTTTCTTTTTCCGTGTATTATCTAGGTTTGGGTTGTTCATAAAAAAAAATCATTTTCTGAAATTCATTTTATTTCAAAAATATTTCGTATCTCCTGCTAAAGTTTGTTCTTTTCATTAATTGTATTGATTTTTATTTTCAAATGATTCTTATATTATAATACAAATCTTATTATTCTTGTTAGTATTACTATTATTGTTTCTGCTATTATTATTATTGTTGTTATTTTAAATACTATTAGTATTATTATTTTTATTATTATTACATTTTGATTGTATATTAAAAATCCTATTTTTTATTTATATATTTTTCCCTATTATCTTATTGGATCACCCATTACCCTAATCCTATTAATACCCTAAAACCTTATATTACCCAAAAACCCTATAAACCCTAATACCCTGTTTTAAATCCCTAATACCCTATTTATACCCTACCCATTAACCCTAATCTATACCTTACCCTTTACCCCCACTTAAACCTAAACCCTATTTCGCTTACCCTATATATTCTACTCTTCATCTGCCTATTCATCTCCACCCTGCATTAACCCTAGCCGCCCCTGCATCCTCTCCCCCGTTCTCCTATCTCCCTTACCCCCTACCTCCAGCCCCTTCCTCCTTAAACCATCCGTTCTCTCTGCTCTCTCTCTCTCTTTCTCTCTCTCTCTCTCCCATTCCCGGTGCTGCCTCCCTCCAGTGATCCCTTGCGCCGCTCAGCTGCCCTCGACGTCAGCACAACAGCGACTTCGGCAGCTACCTGTGCTTCCTCTCCGATGATGACAGACAGCATCCATGGCGCCACTCTCCTGCAGTGCTCGCACCTACAGCGATCCCTCGTGCGCCCCTTTGTCCCCTCCTTTGCCTCCTGTCGCACAACCAGAGCAGCGACAGCTGGTGCATCCCTGTGCGGCCTCCTTCCTGTCACAGCGGAGAAACCCGCAACCAGACGCCAGCCACCCCCTGTCTCCTCCACCCGCCAGCGTCGCCGGCAGCCCGAGGCAGCAGTCCGCACCACTTGGTCGACCCCCCCTCTTCTGCCGTTCTCTCTCTCCCTCTCTTCATCGTGCCCTCAGGGTTGAGTGTGTGTGCGTGTTAGTGTGTTCGTGGTTATTCGTTCGTGGTTAGTGTGTTTCGTCATTATTCGTGTGTTCGTTTTGGTTAGTGGTTCGGTCGTTCGTGGAGTTTGTGCTCCGGGAATCTGTTCCCGTTATTCTTGTTCTTGCTTCGTTCTCATCATTGACCATAAGGCAAGTAACTTGTATTCTTTTCTTTATGTAATACAAGTACTAAATACCGCCTTTATTGTAGTGGTGTTCTAGAGACAATTCTTATGCAAAACCCCTGTTTGATCTTGTCTTTATTGTGTTGACCCGCCCGTAGTTGCCTCATTACACACATGACATGAAATAACACAAGGATAACCACTTCTTGTTGTATGCATGCATGTTGTTCGTATGATATCGTGTGATCGGTTGTGTTAGTTGTAGTATAACATGTTGTAGACTTGTGGAATACCCTATACCATGTTCCATGTTGCTTGGACATCTAGTATACCCTATTTCATGTTTGGTTATGTTTTGGATGAGTTTCATGTGAACGAGTTGATTTTGTGCATGAAGGATATTTTCTGTTTTGTCGATTCTCCATTTTTTATCAGTATTTTAGACCCTATTGAGGTCAATATATGAAAACTATTTCTGAATATGAGTTATAGAGAATTATGTCTTCTTTCTATATCTTTTAACAGACCTCAGTTTCGATTTATGAGTTGCGAGCTATGACTATTTTACTACAGACGTGTTTACAAATTCCAGAATCTGTTTTCTATGAATTCTGTATGATTATTTATTTTTCTACTGATGCTAAGGATAATATTTTGATCCAATATTTTGCTGGTTACAACTAGACTTGATTGGGATTAAACCTAATTTTTGTAGATTTAATTGATGCCTTCTTCAAACTATTCTATACTTGCAAATAACTAATACACTTGAAGAATTTTCTTACTGTTCAGTAAAGATACATAATTTCGACCTGGTTCTATTTGCTGTCTATAAAAACTTTGTGAATAAGAATTATAGCCTGCTATATCTATTTTATCACCCTTTTGACGGATCTGGATTTCGATTTGTAATTTGTGATATATTTCTGTTTTCGTACTGCAGTGTTTATGATTCCAAATTTCTTTTGGATTTAATTAGCAACTTTTTATGCTGTTTTCCTATTTATGAATACAATGTTCTGATTTCTGACTGAACACGTTTTCTGAATACAAACCTGTTTTGAGACTTATTTTTGTGGAATACCATATGACTTATATATATTTGCTGGATTCGACCGAGAGACTATTTTCCAGATTATTTGATGGATCCAGATTTGCATGTTCATGGCAACGGGAATCCTAGATTTAGTGCAGTACGGTCTTATTGTCCTGAACTAGAATTCTCATTGTCCTAACCTTTTATGTGTTGTCGTTCACCTGTGCATGTTTATCTTTCAACCTGAACTTGTTACTTGATCATACCAAGTTATGCTTACCCTGTTTGTGGCTCATACATGTCTGTTTAATAATAATAATAAATAAACAAGCCGGGGTTTAAGAAAAATATCTAATAGTGGAAAATACAGAAATATGTACTCGAAAAGGGATCTATAGATCCTACGTGATTACTTGAGGCTTGATAATTCACTTTGGAGGCTTGATACTTCATACTTGAGGCTTGATATTTCAGACTTGAGGCTTGATACTTCACACTTGAGGCTTGATATTTCACACCTGAGGCTTGATACTTGTTACTTGATTACTTGAGGCTTATCCCTGAGTACACTGCCCTTTATGATCCACTATGAGTTCCAAAACGAAACTGTTTGAATGTAGCAACCATGTGGTAAAAACTTGGGACGCATGAAGTGCTACATAGATAGTAATAAATATAAGACTAGAACATGATCACTTGACACTTGTTACTTGTTTACATGATACTTGATACATGATCACTTGACACTTGATACTGGTTTATATGATACTTGTTCACTTGACACTTGATATATGCTACTTGTACTTGTTCATCTTGCCATGCTAGTTGTTCAATTTTGTTATCATGCTTATTCCATGTTATTTGTTTACCATTTTCCTTGTACTTGTGCCTGCACTACAAGCGGCCCGTAACTTGCATTGACGGGTATTTTATTTTCTTTTTCTCTTCCTGCAATTTCTTAAATTGCAGATTATAGAGACCAACAGCTCGATGGTGTTGGTGATATGAGATTCTAGATGCTGGAGTTTTGCTATTATTATTTCGTGTTGCTTATTTTGAATAATGTATCTGTTACTTGGATTATTTGTATTTGGGCAATGTGACCCAAGATTATTGACTTGTTCTGATCTGGTTTATTTGAGATTAATATATTTTATTTCAAGTAAATCTTGTTGGTATTTTGATTCATATATGCATGCGTAGTTGACTTCTCTTGCTTCCTACTCTGATATTCTTGTGAAATGTTGTAAAAATCTTGACAGCTTATGGATGATGAAAATCATTCGCTGGGCTTAGTCATGTATTCGTATTCCGTATTCTCTTTTTGGGAAGCGGGACGTGACAAGGTTTTTTTAGTGGTATCAGAGCCCAGGTTTGGCTAATGTATTAGTTGACTGATATATTAGACAAGCTTGGCTCGATCTGGGATCGGCACAACAGTACACAGACCATGCATGCATAATGAATTATAATCAACATTGATCTGGATACTAGTCTTGTTCCACTCATTTTGATCCCTTCTTATACAATTCCTTGATTCCTTGTTCTTCCATCTCTTTCATTCGTCCTCTTTGTTTGACCTTTTGTTGGGTATGAATTCATTCTTTCGTACCCATATCCTTCTCATTTTGGTGTCATCCATTCTTTTTATTTTCTGCATGGTTCGTTGATTGGCATCGCTAGTTCTACTTTGACTTGTCAGCAGCTTTGATCATCGCCAGGAGAGGAAGTGTCGTCTTTTGTTCCAAGATGTGCAAGCAGGGATTTCAGGAAGTGTTCAGAATTTGAAGTTGTCAGTGAGTTCGAACTTCATGCTAGCGAGATGCCATTTGGACGTGTCGAGGATATGGTGAGCCACGAACCAGAAGGCTGGAGCTAATGGATGCCGATGTTAGAGTCTTCCTGATCAGAGTGGCGGAGCAGAAGCATCGTGGGCCCATAACTCGTAGGTCCCAGGATTCTCTTGTTGTTTATCTTTCCCTGCATTGGTTGCTTCTTTCCATCCCTTGTACTCATCTTCATCCGTTGACTCATTGGCCGGTCTAACTCTTCCTTGTCCGTCATTTCTTCGATTCCAGCCCTATCTATTTCATCATCTCTTTGCTTGTTATTTTGCAAGTTTTGTGTTGTTTCTTCTTCATTTTTTATACCGGTTACTTCTTTCTTGAATTCTATCTTGCCACCATGCACCCATTCATTCTTTGATTCAATTCTTCCATGTTCATTCTCTCTTTTATTCCAGTTCTGCCTACTCTCTTCTTGCTTTGTTATCTTGTGTTATTTCTTCCCTTTTGATACTGCTTATTCTCTTTCATGCACTTCATTTGATATCCTTCTTATCCATCTTCTTTCTTATTCTGGTGTTCCACTGCTTTATTCCTTTCCATTTAATTCTCTGTTTTGTTTCCCCCCCCATAAGTTTGCTTTTGCCCCATCCTATGTACCGCCTAAGTAAATTTCGAGGACGAAATTTTGTTGTAAGGTGGGTAGGATTTGTAATCCCTGTTTTTTATTTTCTGTATTTTGGGTGTATTTTCTTTTTCTGTGTATTTTCTGGGTTTGAGTTCTTTATAAATGTAACCCCTGTTTTCCATTTTATGTATTTTTGGGTGTATTTTTTTCGTTTTGGTGTATTTTATTTCCCTCCTTGTATTCCTCTTGTATTTCTCTTGGACCGTATATTGGATTTTGTTTCAATATATTTTCATTTATTATTTTGTCTTCTTTTTATTGGAGTTCTTGATTCGTTGTCCGTCTTTTGTTTCGTTATATTTGTTCGGGTCATTATTTTGATTTCCTATATTTATTCTTTTTTTTATTGTTCATGTCCTATTCTTTATCCCTAAAACCCATTGTGAACCAATACCTATTGTATGAAATCCTATTCACTAAAATACTCAGACCAATTACTACTCCTAAACAGCCATTACCTAACCCATTAACCTATTACTAATAAACCCACACCCAGATTTCCCTAAAGCCAATTAACTATAACCACACTCTATTATTTATACCCTACCCAATTAATTAAAGCCCATTCCATTAATTACCCACCTATACACTAATTTCCCTTCCCTGTGCATTTGAACCATGCGACTGAAACCCCCTGTGCACCATGCAAACCCGACCCGAAGACCCTGTAGCGCCGTCACCCTCATCCCCTGTTTCTTGAACCCTAACTCTCCACTATTTAACCCATGCATTACCCTTCCCCGAGCCGCCTCTACCCTGTACTCGTTCTCCCTATCTCTCCCGTCCTGCTCTCTCTCTATCCCGTGCACCCTAGCCTCGCTCCGTCTCTTTTCGTCCCTGCCCCTGTCCCCGCTATGTCTCTCTTCGCTCTGTTTCGGCGCGCCGCCACCGCCCGTCCTTTCCCTCGCCAACTGCAGTAGTCGCAGTCGTCGTCTGCCATGCCACTCCTGCTCTCTCTCTCTCTCTCTTGGCTGCGTGTGCACGGAGTTGCACGTGTGATCGTTGGTTCGTGGTCGTTTGGTCTCGTAGTTCGTGGGTTTTTGTTCGTTACTTTTGGTGTGTTTGTGGTTCGTTGGTATTCGTGGTTCGTTGCCGGGAATCCATTCCCGTTATTCTTTCTTGGAGTCATTTTCATCGTCGGTTAAGGCAAGTAAATTGTACTCAATTCCTTTGTATGATATAAGTCATAAATACCGCTTGTAGTGTAGTTGGGTTCTAGAGACAACTCGTGTGTGATGTATTTTTGATGAGTATTGTCTCTATAGTGCTATTGACCGTAGTTGCCTCACGACACAAATTTGACATGAAACAACTTAGGTTTTGACCGTTCTTGATGTGATTATATTTGTGAGATAATTATGAGAAATCATGTGTTTGTTTGGATCCATGTGATATACGTGTTGTAGACATGCTATATACCCTATTTCATGTTGTTTGGACACTTGGTAGACTCTATAACATGTTTGGTTATGTTTGGAACAAGTTTCGTATGTTGTATATTGATTTGTTGTTAAAAGGAAAATCTGTATTTTGTTGATGATCAGTTTTGATTGGTATTTTAGACCATATTAAGGTCAGTATCTTAATTTCATTATTAGACATGATTTTTAGAGAAATCCATCCTCTATCCAAACTCTCTGACCTTGATCAATTTCATTTTCGTATATGTGAGATATATTTGTTTTACTACAGAGGTGTATTTCATTTCAGATTTCGTTTCTTGATGATTTTGATGACTAGACTATTTTGATACTAGTACTAAACATATTATTTTGATCTGAAATTTTGGTTAGTATTTCTACACTTAATTAGGGTTTACCCAGAATTTTGTGAATTTTATTGATGAGTTTTATGACCAATTTCATGCTTGTTTACAAAACTATACTTGCTGGATTTTGCTCGTTGTTCTGTAAAAAAATATATTTTCACCCTAATTCCTTTTCCTGTATGAAGAATATTTATGAAATATGAAAGTTAGCTTATTTTTTCCATTTTCTTCTCCCTTTGGCGGATTTGGATTTTGTTTCACGGTTTGCGAGATATTACAGTTTTCGTACAGCAGTGTTGGGAATTCCAGATTTGCCAAACTATCGTTTCTTGATACTTTCTGATTTTTGTTCACTAAACTAATCTTACTGAAAAATTATGAAACTATATATTCTGATACTAGACATATAGGGGAATACCCCAGATTTTTCCTGGATTTATTTGAGGTGTTTTGAAGCTGTTTTCCTGACTTTGAATTCGATTTTCTGATTTCTGGCTGAACGTATTTTCTGGATTCAAATCAGTTTTGGGACTTGTTTTTGTGAAATACTATATGACTTATTTATATTCGCTGGATTCGGTTGGGAGTCTATTTTCCAGATCCTTCAACGGATCCAGATTTGGATGTTTGTAACACTAGGAATTACTGTTTTACTACAGTATGGTCTTTCTGTCCTGAACTTGAGATTTGTCTATTTTATTCTTTTAGGAGATATCTTACACTCGTACATGTTTATCTTGCAACTTGAACTTATTACATGATCATGCCATATTATTATTGATATGTTTTGCACACATACATTCTTGTTTGATATTAATAATAAATAATCAAGTCGGGGTTTAAGGGAAAGATCTAATAGTGGATAATTCAAAAACGTGTACTCGGAAGGGGATCCACTGATCCTACGTGATTACTTGATACATGATGCTTGACACGTGATTACTTGACACTTGCACGCAAGACACGTACTTGTTCCTTGGACAACTTGACACGTGATACATGATACATGATACATGATACTTGGAGCTTGGAGCTCGATTACTTGATACTTGTCCCTGAGTACACTGCCCTCTATGGTCCACTATGATATCTAAAGCGAAACTGCTTGATGTCGCAACCATGTCGTAAAAACTGGGATACATGAAGTGCTACCTAGATAGTAATAACTACAGGACATGATACATGACACGTGAACTTCATAATTGAATATGATACGTGCTTACTTGATACTTGACTACATGATATATGAGACTTGATACATGACACGTGAACTTGATACTTGAACATGATACATGCTTACTTGATACTTAATTACATGATACATGAGACTTGATACATGACACTTGCTACATGTTTACTTGATACATGATACTTGACACTTGATGCTTATTTACATGATACTTGATACTTGATGCTTGTTTACATGATCCTTGTTCACTTGACACTTGATACATGCTACTTGTACTTATTCACCTTACCATGCTAGTTGTTATATTTTGATATCATGTTTATTCCATGTTATTAGTTAGTTTTCCCCATGTACTTGTATCCTGCATTACAGGCAGCCCGAAACATGCATTGACGGGAGTTTGTTTTCTTTTTCCTATCCCTGCAATTGCTAAATTGCAGATTTTGGAGAACAGGTTCTAGATGGTATTGGTGAAATGAAGTATTAGTGCTGGATTTCACTATTATTATTTCTTGTAGCTTGCTTGGACAATTGTATTTTGATACTTGGATTTATTTTTATTTTGGGCAATGTGACCCAGGATTTTTGACTTATTCAGGTCATGATTATTTGAGATTAATACATTTTGGTTTCAAGTATTCTTGTTAGTATTTTGTTTCATATGTGCATGATGGGTTGATTCTTTTGCTTCCGACTCTGATTATTCATGTGAAATGTTGTAAAGATTTTTGAATACCTTATGGATGATAAAAATCATTCGTTGGGCTTAGTCACGTATCCGTATTCCGTATTCTCTTTTGGGAAGCAGGGCGTGACAATAAAAAAAAACATTTTCTTAAATTCATTTTATTTCAAAAATATTTCGTATCTCCTGTTAAAATTTGTTCTTCTCATTAATTGTATTTATTGTTATTTTCAGATGGTTCTTATAGTATAATACAAACACTATTTTCTTGTTAGTATTACTATTATTGTTTCTGCTATTATTATTAATATTGTTATTTTTACTGCTAGTATTATTATTATTTTTATTATTATTAGATTTTGGTTGTATATTAAAAATCCTATTTTTTATTTATATATTTTTCCCTATTATCTTATTGGATCACCCATTACCCTAATCCTATTAATACCCTAAAACCTAATATTACCCAAAAACCCTATAACCCCTAATACCATGTTTTAAATCCCAAATACCCTGTTTATACCCTACCCATTAACCCTAATCTATACGCTACCCGTTACCCCCACGTAAACCTAAACCCTACCCTAATTCTCTTACCCTATATATTCTACTCTTCATCTTCCTGTTCATCACCACCCTGCATTAACCCTAGCTGCCCCTGCATCCTCTCTCCCATTCTCTTATCTCCCTCACTCCCTACCTCCATCCTCGTCCTCCTAAACCCATCAGTTCTCCTTTCTCTCTCCCTCTCTCTCCCATCCGGGTGCTGCCTCCCTGTAGTGCCCCGAATTCCCAATATAATATCTTAGAAATACGTGGCACAATCCCAGCATCAACTTCAATGTAATATTACACATAGCCCAAAAACACAGATAATTTTATTCCAAACTTTTAATATAACAATCTTTACAAACACAGCGGAATACAAAACACCTTGAATTACAACTTTCTTTTTACAACACTTCTTTATACAAAATTTTACACAAAAGCTCTATTACACCAATTTATCTCCAACGTCCAAACCTCTAAGCTCTAAGCAACAAACTGTAACACATGAGGGTAGAGATGATCCCTAATCCCAAAACAAAAGGGGTCAGCCATAAATGGAGTGAGTGACATAAAAGCAAACAACATAAATGAACATTAAGCACGGATTCTTAAACAACATATAATAAACAAGAATACATAAAATATGACGTAGCAAGGAAACATGTAAACAACAAGTGAAACTAAACTAAGTGTCAAGTGTAGAAAACAGGAAAAACCACATGCATAAAACCAAGTCAAGAAACACAATTCTATATGCTGACTCTCTAATGCGTATTTGTCGGAGCCTATGCATCCCATTCTATATAGGTTCGGTGCAAGCCCTTACATTATTCACATATAAAACTCAAAGGATAAACAAAACAATTACAATACTCACATAAAATATACACAAAGCAAAACAACATGTCACTCACATAGTTGGAGAGATCAAGCGAATATCACGAAGCAAAATGAAGAATCCCCTCTTTGCAAAGAATCCAAGATCTCCTCTTCAATCACCAAGAAAATAAAAATATAATAAAACTTGTGTTGTGCAGCGAATGACGGCTGCACACCACCCTCTTTTATACAGGCCGGGATTGAAAGATTAGGGTTTTAGAAACACTTTTTCAAAAGAATCCTTCCAAAATATAACTTTACATATATAACCCCTTTCTTAGTTAAAATAGGTTAACTAAATCAAAACCAAATCAAATCTTTTTATCACTGAGTTGTCCAGCAATCCCTGCATGGTTCGGCAAAGAAGAAAATTTCGGATTTACAACTCAGGGTGGCGATTTTGCACAAAAGCTCTCCCGTTTGTAATATTTGCAAATACATCATAAAATATTCATAAAATCCAGAAAAATCAGAAATAATATCTAATAAAACATATTATATTTTCAATCAAAATGTTTGACTTTTACTTTCCAGAAAAATATTTGCACAAGATCCTACATAAATTCCATATTTACAAAAACACCATATTTGTATAAATCTTTACCAAATCAACTCCAAATAAAATTTAAATATACTTTAATTAAAATGATTATCATGGAAAGCCAAAAAATCAATAAAAATGAATTTTTATTATTTATTTGAGATCAAAACGGCTTTGTACATAAAAGCCCCTCTCTTTCGAGGTATTTATAAAAATAGTTTCTTTATTCAGAAAAATCCCAAAATTTAGGATAGACTCAATTATAATTAGGAGAATTTAATAAAAATATAAAATTGGACATTTGTACCAAAAATATTTGCACGTATTTTGCACGTGTAAAATTGACAAATTTGTAAAAATAGTCAAATTAATTTAAATAAATCTAAAAAATTAAAATATCATAAATAAATAAGGAAAAATCAATTATTAACCATAACATTTTAAGAATTAAAAATTCATAACTTTGCACATGTGTTGCACGTGCAAAATTGCAATTTCAAGAAAATAATCAAAATATTCAACTTTACAAATTTAATATTAATTACTAATGCAAAATAAATCATTTTATTTTGCAGGGTATTACATCACTCCCCCTTTAGAAAAGTTCTGTCCTCAGAACTTCTCTAGGCCAAGAAACAAAAATACAAAACCTATAAGATAGTTTCGAAAACTTACTCCATCATTATTTTTATAATTGGATTTAATTACTAAGCAAAACAAAAATAACATATAATTATATCTCAAAGAGAAAAGGTGAAAACTAACATGGCAAAGGATTGGAAATCCAATAGAATACACAATAAATCCCAAAACGCAAAAAAATAGTAAGACTATTCTCATAGAATAAGAAGTCAAAAGTGAAGAGATAAAACTCGAATATAAAAAGGTTGATAATCACACAAACAACGCAGGAACACATACTTAAGAATAAAAATATTTTCTTTACCGTTAGTCTCATTATATAAGTAAAATTCTTGAAATATCAATTAGCAATAAGTAAAAGAAATAGTCAAAAGTAAGAATTGATCGATCAGAAAAACTTGTTAAACACATAATACTTGAATAAAAATGGACATAACGAAGTAAAAATCCCAAAAGGACAATATTAAGAAAGAATAAAATAAAGACGTACAAAATAATTTGGGTAGTATGTAGATTTAGAGAATCTAATGAAAATTAGGTGAAAATTAAAATATTGTTATGAATAGAGGAAATGCGAAGGAGAGCAGAAATTGTACCAAGAAACCAGAAGGACCAAATTCCAAAAATAATACAAGTGATCAAGATAAGATACGGGAGTGTATCAAACGGATTTAAAGAAATATAGAGTAACAATGGTTAAAGAGAACTGAGTAAAACAAATCAGTAATGGGTTAAGTTTGAATATCTCATAAAATGGTATGAACCAGTACAAAAGAATAAGACATTGATAAGTAATATACACATAAAACACTAGTGGGGTTATTATAGTAGAAATTCGTTAATGTGGGTTTGCCTCATTGATGTCCAACTGTAGACTTGCCTTCTCGACATCAAGTTGCATGTTTGCCTCCGTGACATCAGGTTGCAGGTTGCCGTCTGGATATTCGGTTGCACATTTGGCCTCCCCGATATCCAGTTGCAATTTGCCTCCATTGACGTCTAGTTGCATGTTTGCCATCTCGACATCCAGTTGCAACAAAACGATGAACAAGATGATGCAATCTTCCACACGCACTTGGATAATGATTGCTTAATTTAAGTACGAAAATACGTTTTGAAATTCGTGATATAAAAAAAAATAGTAGCAAAAGTAAGAAATGGAGTTGAAAGTCATCTGATGGAATATTAAAATAGAAGCATGGATTATAAATCACAATAGTACAAAATAATAGTAGTGAAAGAAATTTATAAAAGTAAGAAGAACGGAATGAAATACATGCCTAAGCACAAATACAAATGTGAATGAGAAAATACATATGTAGTGTAGCAATTTACACAATAAATATATCATAAAATATACAATAATGTAGGAATTAAACAAATGTAAAATGATATGCATAGTAAGTATGTTGAAATATGTGGTACATATATAGAAATTTGTAGGAAGTACATGTAGAAATCAAGAATGTAATGATAATAAAATTTAAGTAAAATATAAGTAGTGAGTGCACATAGTACATTCGAAAAGTATGAAGCAACAAATTTAATAAGTAGCTTTTAAATAGTGGAAAGAAATTATAACAAAAGCGGTCAACTATAAGTAATAATAAGGGTATCGAATATAAGGTGCAAAAACATAATTAATAATAATGATTTAAATGTGCAGAAACACATTATATTTATATGAGTAAAATATTGCAATCAAGTTTAAATGCTCCAAAATAAATAAGACAATACAAAATAATGAAAAATATAGTATCGAAAAAATCCAAGTATATATAATAAAATGAAAGTAAATATGCAAAACAAAATTTATAGTATAGCAAAACAATAATGAAAGGAAATAGAAGTAGTAATAATAACTTAACATGTAGTAATTCAAAACTTTAATGTAATATGTAAAAGTAATATCAAAGTATACGAGTAACGAAAAAGCACATGAAAGTAAGATAAATAAGACGTCAAGAAAGAAATGGGTAAGAGTCGCAAAATAAAAATGAGCTTGTGAAATGCTAAAGGATGCACTATTGAATTACAGCAAAAGTTGCCAAATAATAACTTGGACAAAAGAAATAAAAAGTAAAAACCAATAGTAAAGTCAAAGAAACAGTTTTAAAAGAAAACAAGACGATTAGTAAAAGTTTAATGTTTGCACTAATGAATAGAAATAATATAAACTCGGTTGAATATATAGAAACTAAAAATAAATTCAATTGCTGACAATAAAAGAAACCGAATAAAAGTAAAATAAGTTAATTACACAAAAGTTATTTAGTAAGCGAACAAATATAAAACAGTAAAAGTGATAGGATACAAGAGTGATCACAAAATTGAGGTGCACAAAATATACAAGAGAGCAAATAATTAAAAGAATCTAGCGGAAGATAATTAAATTTTATAACTAGGAATAAATAAATAAATGAAAATTAACTTTGGCGAAAAACATATAATCCAGAAATTATATACAGTGGGTAAGATAGCAAAACATATAGTAGATCATTAATAAGTAAAATAGAAATTATATAAGTTGAAAGGGTAATACCTTACATAAATAAATATCAAATACACAAAGCGAACAAAAGATGTCAAATATAGCTAGTGAGAAAATATTTGCTTTATGCAAAAATAATCAATACACTTGCGATAAAGAGATTTCATTCAAGTCTGAGCATCAAACAGCCTAAATCTCATTACAGGTCTTCATGACCAAACAATCAAATCACACACATCAGATGTCCACCAGGGTACTCACACTTCTAATGTCCACCTAGGTTGTATTTAATGTCCACTTGTGTACTCACACTTCTAATGTCCACCTAGGTTCTCACACATCAAATGTCATTTCATGTTTATTCCACGTACTATGTTTAAAATTACTAATTGAAGCATGCTCTGATACCAATCTCTGTACCGCCCCGAATTTCCAATATAATATCTTAGAAATACGTGGCACAATCCCAGCATCAACTTCAATGTAATATTACACATAGCCCAAAAACACAGATAATTTTATTCCAAACTTTTATTATAACAATCTTTACAAACACAGCGGAATACAGAACACCTTGAATTACAACTTTCTTTTTACAATACTTCTTTATACAAAATTTTACACAAAAGCTCTATTACACCAGTTTATCTCAAACGTCCAAACCTCCAAGATCTAAGCAACAACCTGTAACACATGAGGCTAGAGATGATCCCTAACCCCAAAACTAAAAGGGTCAGCCATAAATGGAGTGAGTGACATAAAAGCAAACAACATAAATGAACATTAAGCAGGGATTCTTAAACAACATATAATAAACAAGAATACATAAAATGTGACGTAGCAAGGAAATATGTAAACAACAAGTGAAACTAAACTAAGTGTCAAGTGTAGAAAACAGGAAAAACCACATGCATAAAACCAAGTCATGAAACACAATTCTATATGCTGACTCTCTAATGCATACTTGTCGGAGTCTATGCATCCCATTCTACATAGGTTCAGTGCAAGCCCTTAATGTCTCCACATTATAGGGTTCAATTCCCGCTATGCAACTAATCCTAACACGATGACTACTACGAGATAAAGATAAACTGTGAGTATTAGCCCATGCCCCGATAATTCCGGAGATAAATTCCACACCACAGGTAATTTACCTGGACAATTTCGGGGATTATCTCACACCGCAGCAATGACCTTCATCACATGAATACCACATATGCGTCGCCTCGACCCCGATAATTCCGGAGATAAATCCCACACCACAGGTAATTTACCTGGATAATTTCGGGGATCAATCTCACACCGAAAGCCATACTGAGTTCCATAACCCATGTTCCCGTTCATCATATCACCACTAGTACCTGTCCTTATCATTTTTAGGTTATTTAATTACTTAACGAATCTCCTAAAGTTGGTGTACCCCACCGGACTTAACTCAACAACTGAACAACTAAAATGACTCAATAGGCCTAAACATAATGAACTTAACTGCTGGTATACTAGGGTCACACACACCCTCTAGAGACTCAAACTCAAATATCTCAACCTATCTTACATCTTAAACTACTCAACTTAACATCTTGAAAACATATGTTCAATAGAAGATAGGGTATAAAATAATAAGTTATAGCTTAGAACATTTAGAGAATAAATCATTTGAAAGAATATTCAAAATTATAAGAATACATCAATATAAGTTGACTGTAGAAAAGGTTAAGTCAACTGTCCAGTGAGAAAATATAATAACTTTGGGAAAATAAATCTAAGTATTATGAGTCGACTGAAAAAGAGTTATAGGTCGACTGTCCAGAGAAAATACCAATATTTCTTTAAGAAAATATTCTAAGTGTTGTAAGTCGACTTGAAAAGTCATAGGTCGACTTACCAGAGAGAAGTTCTAGTAATCTCTAAGAAACTATTCTAAGTACAGCAGTCGACTGAAAAAGGTATAGGTCGACTGCTCAGAGAGAAAACTACAGTAACTTTAAAAGGTAATCTGAGTGGTACCAGTCGACTATAGAAAGCATAAGTCGACTGTCCAGAAAGAAAGTTCCATGATTTTAAGAAAATAAGCTAAGTATTATAAGTCGACTTATAAAAGTCAAAGGTCGACTTACCAGAGAGAAATCCACGATAACTTTGAGAAATAAATTCTAAATGAGCCAGTCGACTAAAAAAGGTCCTAAGTCGACTGACTGTCCAGAATGGATTTTCAAGAAACTAAAGATCATAGCAGCCTGGTCGTACCAGTCGACTGAAAGGTCATGCCAGTCGACTGTCGGCCTACAGACTGATAGTTTTGGTTGTATACGATAATCAAAATTAGAGTTTCTTAAAAAAAATTTATTGTCCACTGAAATAATTTGTATTCAGATAAAACGTCAATCTCAAAGAATCCCCATTTCGGATACATTTCCTCAAATCAACCAATTTCTCAAAACTTCAATTTTTATGTTCTTAATTCATAATTCTTCCATTAAAATTTCTCAACACTAAATTTCTTCCACAACTCATAACCAAAAATCCAATTTGTAATCACAAGATCCAATTGTTCATCCATCCAATCCCTTATTTTCATAATCATACTCAAATCCTAAACATGCTTTCTAGCAAATAAATTCGAGATCCAAGATTAATCAAAACAATCATAGATCAACAACCAAATTATACTACTCACATACATAAACAAATCAACCAATCAGTTGCATTATTCACATATAAAACTCAAAGGACAAACAAAACAATTACATTACTCACATAAAATATACACAAAGCAAAACAACATGTCACTCACATAGTTGGAGAGATCAAGCGAATATCACGAAGTAAAATGAAGAATCCCCTCTTTGCAAAGATTCCAAGATCTCCTCTTCAATCACCAAGAAAATAAAAATATAATAAAACTTGTGTTGTGCAGCAAATGACGGCTGCACACCACCCTCTTTTATACAGGCCGGGATTGAAAGATTAAGGTTTTAGAAACACTTTTTCAAAAGAATCCTTCCAAAATATAACTTTACATGTATAACCCCTTTCTTAGTTAAAATAGGTTAACTAAATCAAAACCCAATCAAATCTTTTTATCACTGAGTTTTCTAGAAATCCCGCACGGTCCGGCAAAGAAGAAAATTTCGGATTTACAACTCAGGGTGGCGATTTTGCACAAAAGCCCTCCCGTTTGTAATATTTGCAAATACATCATAAAATATTCATAAAAATCCAGAAAAATCAGAAATAATATCTAATAAAACATATTATATTTTCCAATCAAAATATTTGACTTTTACTTTCTAGAAAAATATTTGCACAAGATCCTACATAAATTACATATTTGCAAAAACACTATATTTGTATAAATCTTTACCAAATCAACTCCAAATAAAATTTAAATATACTTTAATTTAAATGATTATCATCGAAAGCCCAAAAATCAGTAAAAAGAATTTTCATTATTTATTTGAGATCAAAACGGCTTTTTACATAAAAGCCCCTCTCTTTCGAGGTATTTATAAAAATATTTTCTTTATTCAGAAAAATCCCCAAATTTAGGATAGACTCAATTATAGTTAGGAGAATTTAATAAAAATATAAAATTGGATATTTGTACAAAAAATATTTGCACGTGTTTTGCACATGTAAAATTGTCAAATTTGTAAAAATAGTCAAATTAATTTAAATAAATCTAAAAATTAAAATATCATAAATAAATAATGAAAAATCAATTATTAACCATAACATTTTAAGAATTAAAAATTCATAACTCTACACATGTGTTGCACGTGCAAAATTGCAATTTCAAGAAAATAGTCAAAATAGTCAACTTTACAAATTTAATATTAATTACTAATGCAAAATAAATCATTTTATTTTGCGGGGTATTACACTCCCTCTGGTGATCCCTTGTGCCTGCTCAGCCGCCCTCAACGTCAGCACAGCAGCGACTTCGGTAGCTGCCCGTGCTTCCTCTCCGACGATGACAGACAGCATCCACGGTGCCACCCTCCTGCAGCGCTCGCACCTGCAGCGATCCCCGTGCGCCCCTTGGTCCCCTCCTCTGCCTCCTATCACGCAGCCATAGCTGCGACAACCAGTGTAGCCCTGTGCACCTTCCCTCCTATTGCGGTGTAGCCACCCGTAGCCAGACGCCAGCCACCCCCTTGTCTCCTCCCGCCAGCGTCGCCGACAGCCCAAGGCGACAGCCCGCACCCCATGGTCGACCACCTCCCCAGTCTGCCGTTCTCTCTCTCCCTCTCTTCCTCGTGCCCTCGGGGTTGATTGTGTGTGTAAGTGTTAATGTGTTCATGGTTATTCGTTCGTGGTTCGTGTGTTCGTTTTGGTTCGTGGTTCGGTTGTTCATGGAGTTCTTGCCCCGGGAATCCGTTCCCGTTATTCTTTCTCTTACTTCGTTCTTGTCGTCGGACATAAGGAAAGTAACTTGTATTCTTTTCTTTGTGTAATACAAGTACTAAATACCGCTTATAGTGTAGTTGTATTCTAGAGACAATTCTTGTGCAAAACCCCTGTTTGATCTTGTCTTTTTTTTCCTTTCATTTTTGTGTATTTTTGAGTGTATTTTCTTTTCCTTGTATTGATTCTGTTGTATCTCTTTTGGACCGTATATTGGATTTTATTTTCAATATATATTTTCATTTTGTTGTTCTTGTCTTCTTTTATTTGAATTCTTGATTTTTTTGTTCGTCTCTCATTTCGTTCCATTTTAATTGAGCCGATTATTTTTTATCCTGTTTATTTTTGTTCGCATCTTATATTATTTTTCTATTATTTTGTTCTTTTTGCCCTATCTATATTTTGCTTGAATCCTTAATACCCATTTTGATACCCTAACCATCCACTTAACCAATACCCTATATACTTAACCAAACACCCAGTTAATTACCATTCTCTGTTTTTATTTAAACCAATACCCAACTTCACAAATCCAATCCTATTAAACCATGCACTATTATCATAAACCCAGTTTAACCAAAACTCCATCTAATCAACTACTCTACCTGACCTGTTAGCCTAAAACCCACATCTGAAAATTCCCTACTCTGTTTCCGTCGTCATCACCCTCTCAACCCTAATAAAACCCCACTATATATTTTCTAACCCATGCAAACCCTGTTCCCCATCCCTTCCCCCGCTCTTTTACTCTCCCGAATGCTTCCCCAACTCCCAAACCCTACTCCACTGCACCCCCTCTCCAGCCGCACCCTAACCTCGCCCTGTCTCTCTCTCCCTTCAGCCTTCTGCTCTGTTCTGTTCCGCACTAGCCGCCCTCCCGTTTTGTCCATACCTCTGTCAGTGCTAGGCAACGGCAGCGGCAGACACTCTCGGCCGCCGTCATTTTCTCGTGCTCTCTCTCGTGCGTGCTCTTGGGTTCATCGAGGTTGTGTGTGCTCCCTTTGTGTTTTGGGTTCGTATATCGCTCGTTCGTTCGTGGGTTTTAGTTCGTGGGTTTCGTTTGTGTGATCGTTGAGTTTGTTGACCAGGAATCCGTTCCCGTTATTCTTGCTTGGAGTCATTTTCGTCGTCGGTTAAGGCAAGTAACTTGTATTAAATTTCTTTGTAAATACAAGTACTAAATACCGCCTGTAGTGTAGTTGGGTTCTAGAGACAAATTTTGTATGAATTCCTTGTTGATATTGTCTCTATAGTGATGATATGACCATAGTTGCCTCATGACATACATGACATGATATAACATAGGATTGACCACATCTTGTTGCATATATGCGTGTTGTTCATGTGTTATCTTGTGCTCATTCGTGTTATTCGAGATAGACTTGTTGTGGACTTGTGAAATACCCTACATCATGTTGCTTGGACATCTAGTATACTTTATATCATGTTTGGTTGTGTTTTGGATGAGTTCTATGTGAACTAGTTGATTTTGTGCATATGCGATATTTTTCAGTTTTGCTGGCTTTTCAGTTTTGATCAGTATGTTCGACCCTATTAAGGTCAGTACTTGAAAATATTTTGTGAACATGATTTGTAGAGAACTCTATCTATTTTCCAAACCTTTTGATGGATCTCAGTTTCAATTTACGATTTATGAGTTATGTTGATTTTACTACAGCTGTGTCGAAAGATTTCCAGATTCTGTTTTCTATAAATTCTGAAGAGTAATATATTTTTATTTTGATGTTAAAATTATTATTTTGATATGAAATTTTGGTCACTACTTCTTGACTTGATTGGGGTTTATCCAGAATTTTGGTAGATTTATTTGAGATGTTTTACAAACCTTTTCATGCTTACAAATAAAGATTTCACATGCAAAATTTTACTATTGTTCAGTAAAGAACTTGATTTTTGACCTATTTCTACTTGCTGTTTCTAAATTATTTCTGAATATAAAAGTTAGCCTATTGTATCTATTTTATTAAACTTTTGTCAGATTTGGATTTCAATTTATGGTTTGCGAGATATTGCTGTTTTCGTACTGCAGTGTTTGTGATTTCAGATTTACAAAACTGTCATGTCTTGATTTTTTTGATTTTACTTGACTACTCTATTTATATTGGAAAATTATGAAACTTGTTTTTCTTTTACTATACATATAGGGGAATACCCCAGATTTTTTCGTGGATTTATTTAATGAGTTTTCATGCTCTTTTCCTGTTCTTGAATCCAATCTTCTGATTTCTGGCTGAACGTATTTTCTGGATTCAAATCAGTTTTGAGTTATGTTTTTATGAAATACTATATGACTTATATATGTTTGCTGGATTCGGTCAGGAGTTTATTTTCTAGAACTTATAATGGATTCAGATTTACATTTTTATAACAACGGGAATCTCAGTTTTACTGCAGTGTGGTCTTTCTGTCCTAAACTAAAAATTTGGTTGTTTTATCCTTTTGTGTGTTACCTTTCACCCGTGTACGTTATCTTGCAACTTGAACTTGTTACTTAATCATACCATATTATACTTGGCCTGTTTTGTGACACATACATGCTTTTTTGATATTAATAATAAAATAACCAAGCCAGGGTTTAAAGGGATAGATTTAATAGTGGATAATTCAGAAATGTGTACTCGGAAGAGAATCTATTGATTCTATGTGATACTTGGCTTGATACTTGATACTTGATACTTGAGACTTGGCTTGATACTTGTTACTTGAGGCTTGATATTTCACTATTTGAGATTTGGCTTGATACTTGTTACTTGAGACTTGATGTTTCACTACTTGAGGCTTGATACTTCACTCTTGAGGGTTGTTTACTTGATACTTGATACTTGATTTCTTGAGGTTTGTTCTTGAGTACACTGTTTTCTATGGTCCACCATGAAATCTAAAACGAAATTGATTGTTGTAGCAACCATGCGGTGTGGGATGCATAAAGTGCTACATAGATAGTAATCACTACAGGACTTGATACATGATACTTGAACATGATACATGCTTACTTGATACTTGACACTTGCTACATGTTTACATGATACTTGATACTTGTTACTTGTTTACATGATACTTGTTCACTTGATACTAGGTACATGCTAGTTGTACTTGTTCACCTTAACATGCTAGTTGTATATATTATCATCATGCTTATTCCATGCTATTTATTATTTTTCCCCATGTACTTGTATCCTGCATTTCAAGCAGCCCGTAACTTGCATTGACAGGAGTTTGTTTTCTTTTCTATTATTGCAATTGTTAAATTGCAGATTTCGAAGAACAGGTACCAGATGGTGTTGGTGATATGAGATATTAGTGCTGGATTTTGCTATTATTATTTCTTGTTGCTTGCTTAAACAATTATATCTTGTACTTGAATTTATTTGTACTTGGGTAATGTGACCCAGGATATTTGACTTAGTTAGATCTAGAATTATTTGAGATTAATATATTTTGGTTTCAAGTATTCTTGTTGGTATTTTTGTTCATATGTACATGCTTGGTTGATTCTTTTGCTTCCGACTCTGATTATTCGTGTGAGATGTTGTAAAGATTTTTGAACAGCTTATGGATGATAAAAATCATTCGCTGGGCTTTTGTCGCGTATCCGTATTCTGTATTCTCTTTTGGGAAGTGGGGCGTGACAATTACTTAGGGATAACCACTTCTTATTGTATGCATGCATGTTGTTCGTATGATATCGTGTGCTCGGTTGTGTTAGTTGCAGTATAACTTGTTGTAGACTTGTGAAATACCCTATACCATGTTCCATGTTGCTTGGACATCTAGTACACTCTATTTCATATTTGGTTATGTTTTGGATGAGTTTCATGTGAATGAGTTGATTTTGTGCATGAAGGATATTTTCTGTTTTGACGATTTCCCGTATTTTATCAGTATTTTAGACCCTATTGAGGTCAGCATATGAAAACTATTTCTGAATATGACTTATAGAGAATTTTTTCTACTTTCCAGATTTTCTGACAGATCCCAGTTTCGATTTATGAGTTGCGAGTTATGACTATTTTACGACAAATGTGTTTACAAATTCCAGATTCTATTTTCTATGAATTCTGTATGATTATTTAATTTTCTACTGATGCTAAAGATAATATTTTCATCCAATAATTTGCTGGTTACGACTAGACTTGATTGGGATTACCCCTAATTTTTGTGGATTTAATTGATGCCTTTTTCAACTATTCTATACTTACAAATAACTACTATACTTGTAGAATTTTCTTACTGTTCAGTAAAGATACATAATTTCAACCTGATTCTATTTGCTGTATATAAAAACTTTGTGAATATGAATTATACCCTATTGTATCTGTTTTATCACCCTTTTGTCAGATCTGGATTTCAATTTTTATTTTGTGAGATATTGCTGTTTCCGTACTGCAGTGTTTAAGATTCCAGATTTACAAATTTGCCGTGTCTTACTGTTTTCTGATTTTACTTGACTATTCTATCTATGTTAGAAAATTATGAAACTTTATTTTCTTATACTAAACATACTAGGGAATATCCCAGATTTTTCTTGGATTTAATTAGTAAGTTTTCATACTGTTTTCCTGTTTATGAATACAAACTTCTGATTTCTGGCTGAACACGTTTTCTGAATACAAACCTATTTTAAGACATGTTTTTGTGGAATACTATATGACTTATAAATATTTGTTAGATTCGCCCGAGAGTCTATTTTTCAGGTTTTTTGACGGATCCAGATTGGCCTGTTTATGGCAACGGGAATCCCAGATTTAGTGCAGTACTATCTTGCAGCCCTGAACTAGAATTCTCGTTGTCCTAACAGTTTATGTGTTTTCGTTTACTTGTGCATGTTTATCTTTCAACCTGAACTTGTTACTTGATCATACCATATTATACTTGTCCTGTTTGTGACACATACATGCCTATTCAATAATAATAATAAATAACCAAGCCGGGGTTTTAGGGAAAGATCTTATAGTGGAAAATACAGAAACGTATACTCGGAAGGGGATTTATAGATCCTACGTGATTACTTGAGGCTTGATAATTCACTCTTGAGGCTTGATACTTCATACTTGAGGCTTGATATTTCATACTTGAGGCTTGATATTCCATACTTGAGACTTGATATTTCACACTTGAGGCTTGATACTTGTTACTTGATTACTTGAGGCTTGTCCCTGAGTACACTGTCCTCTATGATCCACTATGAAATCTAAAACGAAACTGTTTGAATGTAGCAACAATGTGGTAAAAACCTGGGATGCATGAAGTGCTACAAAGACAGTAATAAACATAAGACTAGAACATGATCCCTTGACATGATCACTTGACACTTGTTACTTGTTACTTGTTTACATGAAACTCGATACATGATCACTTGACACTTGATAGTTGTTTATATGATACTTATTCACTTGACACTTGATACATGTCACTTGAACTTGTTCATCTTGCCATGCTAGTTATTCTATTTTGTTATCATGCCTATTCCATGTTATTTGTTTACCCTTTTTCTATACTTGTGCCTGCACTACAAGCGGCCTGTAACTTGTATTGACAGACGTTTTGTTTTCTTTTCCTCTTCCTGCAGTTTCTTAAATTGCAGATTATAGAGATCAGCAACCCGATGGAGTTGGTGATATGAGATTCTAGATGCTAGAGTTTTGCTATTATTATTTCTTGTTTCTTATTTTGAATAATGTATCTGTTACTTGGATTATTTGTATTTCGGCAATGTGACCCAGGATCATTGACTTGTTCAGATCTGGTTTATTTGAGATTAATATATTTTATTTCAAGTAAATACTGGCTGTATTTTGATTCATATATGCATGCGTGGTTGACTTCTCTTGCTTCCTACTATGATATTCTTGTGAAATGTTGTAAAGATCTTGACAGCTTATGGATGATGAAAATCATTTGCTGGGCTTAATCACGTTTCCGTATTCCGTATTCTCCTTTTGGGAAGCGGGGCATGACATAAATGATAAACAAATAAGCGACAATGCTATCAGTTCATTCGCCATTGTTGTTCTCCCAATCCGGCTGGAAATTCTCCTTGATTACCTGTAGGATGTTCATCTAAAAAGAGGGAATAATATGTCCTTAGAGCAAGTCATGGACAACAAGTAGGGAAAACAATGAACAAAGGTAATATGGATAGTCAATGACAATAACAATAACAATAATAATAACAATAGCGGTAAGCAATAATGATGACAACATGCAATGATAATGTGATGACAATCTTAAGTCTATTCTTCATTTTAGTCCTAATGAATGCATGTACTACTGCGTCCCATACCACAGGTTCAATTCATACAACTAATGTCATTTAGATCTAAGTGGTGTGCTCTGTAGATCATGTACTGAGTAATGATAATCATTATTCACTAATCACGATTCACTCTTTGATGCACGGTACGATAATTTGGCCACGATACACTATATGATAGATAGAACACTAATCAATGACACTATTTAGGGAAACACAGTCTCTCATCCGAGTATAGTCACTACATTGTCCCTACTTAAATCACCCTTAAACCCCGGCTTGTTAATTAATTCTTTATTAAATCGACATGCAATAACGGTTGACAATATTACGATACCCATAGGGAACAATAGGGACTATAATGTCAATGGGGAACGATGAGATGATTAATAGGGAACACTAAGGTGATGACACTACGATGCTAAGATATTGCAATGCAATTCATACAATTCAATGCATCAAATATAATAAAATAGATTCGATTATATTATCAAAACATGGAAACTCAATTCTGGACAGCAGTAGGTTACTGTACCAAAATTGGATTTTCTGCTGCTATAGAATAGAAAATGTGGATCCGTCAGAAGTTCTAAAAAATAGACTCCTGCTCGGTTCCAACGCATATTTAAAGTCAAAGTTCTAATAACTGTAGCTAGGTTAATTACAGGGTTCTTTACAGATTACTGATTCTGGTTGGTTATCGATGTCAATTAATTACAGTTACAAAATCAGTAATTATTCATTTCAAAAATCATTAAAAATAATTATCATGACCCTAAGAATGTTAACTATCAACCTGGAAATTATCACTGCAAAATTTGATCGTTAGTTCATCCTGTTTAATTAGTTTAACATGGTATAATCATGAATCAAGAATTCTGGAAATACAAACACAGCAGTAGTAAAATAATTATAACTCATGCAATATAAGTCGGATTTCAATAATTTTTAGTGTTCTAGAAAATAGACACATAGGGCTACATTTCGTATTCAAAACTTTCATGGTTCAGTGTCAACATATGGGTCGAAAAGATCTTACAAATTTCAGATATTCAGTAAAATTTTTGGATTAGCATATTTCATGGTACAAAAGTGATCTAGGGTTATAGTTATCAATTAAATCAGTCGATTGATCTTAGATTAACTTGGTAGCATGAAATCACAGCGAAAAAACACAACCATACATCAATCTAATGGTAAAGAATACATCAAATCAATAGATCAATCACTAGCAACCTATGATACAACTCTATAATAGTTTATCGATGAGATGACATGCACTTATATTCCCTAATATCATAAGATCTACATGAAATGCATGAAAGACTCGATCTTTAGAGACAAATATGGGCACGAAGTCAAGAATAAGGGGATTAGCTCGTGTAAATCCTTTATATTGCCAACGAGAAGCAAGGCAAATAATAATATATAATGAAAGCGAGGAGATCTACTTTGCAAGAATTTCAATGAATATTCTTGAACAGAAACACAATGAATGATTCAAGAAATAGACGGTGACTTGCCTTTATACGACGTTAGATCCGAAATAATTGAATAACGGGATTCAGATCCCACGGCTGCACGTGCACTCTACGTGTAAAAGAGATACACAGTAGCAACACAGCAAGAGCTCGAAAATGCAGCAACAGCAAAGCTCGGCAACAGCAACAAGGGTCGGCAACAGCGGCTCGACTGGTGGCAGTCGATGCTGTCAGTGGCTACACGGTGCGATGGGTGGTCCCTGGCTTTGGGTGGGGGTGTACTGCGATGAATGTGGTCGCATTCGGCAGTAGATGAAGGGGTTCGAAGGCTGTGGTGGTGTAGGCGAGTGGAAGGGTGCAGTCGGCAGCGGTGTGCTGGGTTGTTGATAGGTGATGGCGACTGGGTGAGGGCAGGCCGACGAGCAGGTGGGGGCTCGACGGATGGCGATGGGGTTGGTCTGGGGTGGGTTCGGGATCATATGAGAGGAGGAGAAGGAGGAACATGGGTGATGGCTGTTGTGGGGGAGAATAGGGTTAGGGGGTTAGGGTTTAATAAGGTGGTGTATATATAGGGTATATGATTTGTTTTGGGTTAATGGGTAGTGGTTTAGGATCCAATAAAAAAATTTATAGGGTTTTAGGGTTCAATTAAGAAGGCTATTGGGTCAGATCAATAGGTTAAATATGGATCCAAAGATGAATGTGAACAAAAATAAATATACTCATGGCTAGGGGAAAAAATTACGAATCAAATAAATAGAAAATTCTCAACTCAAAACAATAATAGGAATAACAGAGAAGGGCAAATTCATCGGATCCAAACTTCAATTTGAGAAAAAGATTTGAAAAACATTTTGAAATTAAATGATAGCTCATGAATAATATTAGAACTAATATTATTCGATACAATAAATGAAACAAAAGAGTTATTATAGAATTACAAAAGAGATTACAATGGGAATCGATAAAAAGGAAAAAAAATGAAAATGGGAGTTACAATGCTACCCAACTTAAAATAAAATTTCGTCCTCGAAATTTACTCAAGTGGCATAGGGTAACCCCAAAGAAAAGACTACACAAAATGATGGGGAAACTTCTTCCGAATCTCGTCCTCAAGCTCCCAAGTTAACTCACCCGGCGAGTGAGGATTCCAAGCAACAAGAACCATTCTGATGATCTTGTTCTTCAAAACCTTCTCTCATCGGTCCAAGATCAAAACCGGACGGATCTTACAGGAAAAGTCGGGCTGAACAGACAACTCGGAGTAGTCGATAACATGACTGTCATCCCTGATGTACTTCTTCAGTTGGGAGACATGAAAAACATCATGCACTCCAGAAAGAGCTGGTGGCAACACGTGTCTATAGGCCACCTTGCCTACTTGCTCCACCCATCAAACGGGTCAATGAACCTAGGGCTTAGCTTGCCCTTGCCTCCAAATCGGATAACACCCTTCCATGGTGATACCTTGAGGAACACATGATCACCCACTTCGAATTCCAATGGCCTCTTATGAGCATCTGCCCATTTCCTCTATCTGTCCTGAGCTGCCTGTAGACGCTTCCTAATCTGAGCCACAACATCAACGGTCCTTATGATCAACCCTGTCCCTAAAAGCTTCCTCTGACCAATGTCATCGCAGCACACTGGTGGTCTACACTTCCGACCACACAAGGCTTCGTACGGAGCTACCTTAAGACTTCCTTAGTAGCTGTTGTTGTACGAAAAACTCCACCAAGTGTAAATGATCTTCCCATGATCCTCCAAACTAAAGAACACAGGACCTCAACATATCTTCCAATGTCTGAATAGTCCTCTCCGGTTGCCCATCCGTCTGTGGGTGAAATGCAGTACTGTAGTTCAGCTTGCTCCCAAAACTACCTTGAAGACTTTCCTACAACTGAGATCTGAACCTAGTGTCTCTGTCTGATACAATACTGACAGGGACACCATGCAATCGGATAATCTCCTGCATATACTTCTCTGCTAGGCTCTCTGTAGACTGGCCCACTCGGAAGGGAATAAAATGAGCACTCTTCGTCAACCGATCCACAATGACCCAGAGGGCATTGACCCTTGGAACTTCTCGGCAAAGCAGTCACAAAGAACATCGCAATGTTCTCCCATTTTCACTCCGAAATAGGAAGAGGTTGAAGAAGTCCAGCAGTTCTCTAATGTTCCGCCTTCACCTGCTGGCAGATCAAACACTGCGAAACTAACCTCACCACAGCTTTCTTCATACCATGCCACCAGAAATGCAACTTCAGATCCTGATACATCTTCGTACCACCAGGATGAATAGAATAGGGAGAGTGATGAGCATCTTCGAGTAGCTTCTGCCTGACTTTCTCTTCGGAACACAAAGGTGGGTTCCAAAGCGGTGATATCCATCCTCGGGAATAACCAAATCAGACCTTGAACCTGCTTCAACTTCGGCTCGAAACCTCAGCAGTTTCTCATCACCTGATCGTGCTTCCTTAATCTGATCCACCAATGATGACTGTAACTGAAGCACCATACAGCACTGCTCGGCACCAGGCAAAACCACTTCCAAATCCAACCTCCTCATAGCTTCCAAAAGCTCTTCTTGCTCAGTTAGAACCATATCAACCGGTCTTCTGTTTAAAGCATCAGGTAACAAATTGATCTTGCTAGGATGATACTGCAAATTAATATCATAATCTTCCATCAATTCCAACCATCTCCCCTGCCTCATATTCATCTCCTTCTGAGTGAATACGTACTTGAGACTTTTGTGGTCAGTGAAAATCTCTACTCGGTCTCCAAGTAAGAAATGCCTCCAAAGCTTCAAGGCAAAAATCACAATTGCAAGCTCCAAGTTATGTGTAGGATAATTTTTCTCATGCTGCATCAACTGCCTAGATGCATATGCGACAACCTTGCTTCGTTGCATCTAAACAACACCCAAACCTCTGCCCGAGGCATCACAGTGAACTACGAAACGTCCTGATCCATCTGGTATAGTTAACACCTGAGCTGATGTCAACCGATTCTTCAACTCAGTGAAGGCTTCATCACAGGGCTCATCCCACATAAACTTCTATTCTTTCTCGGTCAACTTGGTCAATGGCCCAGCAATCTTTGAAAAGTCCTGGAAAAACTTCCTATAGTAACCTGCCAGTCCGAGGAAACTACGAACTTCAGATACTAACTTTGGGTTTGGCCAATCCTTAACTGCAGAAATCTTGGACGGGTCGACAGAAATTCCATCACCAGAAATAAAATGCCTCAGAAAGGCAATCCAGTCCAACCAAAACTTGCACTTGCTAAGCTTTGCATACAGCTGATGCTCCCTTAATGTCTGCAAGACAACCCACAAGTGCTCAGCATGCTCATCCCAATTCCGACAATAAACAAGGATATCGTCGATGAACACCACAACAAACTTGTCCAGGAAAGGAGAGAATACCCGATTCATCAAGCTCATGAACACAACTAGAGCATTAGTAACTCCGAAAGGCATCACTAAGAATTCATAGTGTCCATATCCAGTGCGAAAGGCAGTCTTCTGTACAACCTCAGCTTTCACCTTGACCTGATGGTAATCAGAATGAAGATCCAACTTTGAAAATACAAAATCACCCCCCAATTGGTCGAACAGGTCATCAATCCTCGGCAACGGATATCGGTTCTTCACCGTGACATTGTTCAACTCACGGTAGTCGATGGACAACCTGCGACTACCATCCTTCTTGTTGATGAACAAAACTGGAGCTTCCCAAGGTGAAACACTCGGCCTGATGAAACCCCTATTCAGTAACTCCTGAATTCGCTCCTTCAACTCAGCCAACTCAATTGGCGCCATCCGGTACAGGCTCTTAGAGATAGGAGATGTACCCGGCTGGATGTCAATCCCAAACACAACTTCTCGGTCTGGTGGTAGTCCTGGCAAATCTTTCGGGAACACATCATGAAACTCTCGCACAACCAAAGGTGTGACAACACCATCAGCACACACTTCCTGCGTTACTCTAGTGTCAAGACTTGCCATCTTTCTCTACATGGCCAAGCGGCATTTCACCAGCGTGGAATTCAAATTGCTGGTCTGGTATTCGGAAAACCACCTTTTTCTTACGGCACTCTATCACAGCATGAGTAATGCCAAGCCAATCCATCCCCAAGATAACATCTGTGTACATCCACTGTGGCACTACCATCGGTGTCAAAAATCAACTTTGATACAATTCTATAATACTCCAGGCCCGCTCAGCTTGTACATGCCTACACGCTTACGTGCGCTATATAGAACCCCCCCCTACACACACACCACAGAGCACAGCCTCACCAAAAATGTTATAGCTTAGTAGGTGCTCTTGGATCCTTGGCATTCTAATATATAATAACTCATATGTAACACCCCGTAAAATAGCATATAGCTATTTTGCATCATAATCCATGCACAGTTGAGAATTGCATGCGATTATATATTTGTCTAATAATAATTGATTTTAATTAAGAAATTTCATATATATTAGTTATTCTGAACCCGATGAGATATACTCGGGATATCATCTCAATTAAATTGTGGTTTTGCCCCGATTATTTTAACAAGACAATCGTCGAAAAAATAATAATTTTTATAAACATATATTTTTATAAATTCAAATAATCTTATTTTTAAGTATGTTGATAGATATCTATATATATATTCGATTGGATCGTATTGGATCGTATATGATACACGATCTATAATTGTTTTGAATATGAGTATATCCGTATATATATTCTACATATATTAGAATATATTTTTCTATGAATATCAAAATATTAATTTGAATTGTAATTAACCATACATTGTTTTTCCTTGGGTTAGAGTTTGTTTAACCTACGGTTAGGGTTCCTTGACCTAACCTAGGGTTAGGAAAACCTAGCCATCATGATGATCTTAGTTTGACCTTGATGAGATCCAAGGGCCAACTTAGAACCATGTGTGATCTTCTTGTAGAAATGGAAAGAACCAAGAATTTTTAGGACCTTTGGGTGTGTTGGCTCTCATCTTCACCCTCCATTTCACTTACCCCTCACCATGAAATCCCCACCCTCCATTCCCTAATTTCCGACCAACCCTAAACCCCTCACTCCCATTGATATAAAACTCCATCCTTCTCCATTTCTCCACTTCTTCATGCTTTCTTAGTTCAAAAAATAAAAATAAAAGAAAGTGAGAAGAAAAGAAAGAGTGAGAAAAAGAGAGCTTTTCATTTGTTTTTTGGGTTCATGCATGGAGTTCTTGGAGGTGATGAAGAGGCAAGCTAGGAAGGAGAAGAGGAACTTGAAGATCAAGGCTTGTTCTCATTTCAACTCAATTTGGTGGGTGTTCTCTCAACTCTAAAATTAGTATTTTTTGTATGTGATATGGTGTGTAGGAGTAGATGAGATGCTTGAAAACCATGTGTGAGTAGATAATAAGTTATGAGATTGAGTTTGTATGTTAAGTGCAACTTCATACCATGATTTCATGATCAGAGCACATATGTGGTGTATTGGCCTAGAAATTTCTACCGTGCAATGACTCAGAATCTAGGCACAAAATTTTTACGGTATGTTCTAGGATGAGTTTAGAGCATTCTCAAATTTTTTCGTATTTTTCTGGGTTCATTTAGTAGCTCACAAAATTATTCTTTTTGGAACAGAGAGCAGCAGAAAAAACTACTGCATATGTTAAAATTTGTGTGTTTTCTAAAAATCATAACATGGAATTGGCAAGGTATCTTGAGCTAAAAATTTTACTGGAAGTACTTGGATATGTTAAGACAATCGTTCAAAATTTTAGATTTTTATAAATCTATTTGCTATATTTAAAGATTATGTTTTATCAACTGGTCCAGAGCAAGGAACTGGTTTAGTTTTGTTTCAAAGATGAATTTTAATAAATCATATATTATTTATGGTATATAATCTTGCAGTGAATTTTTACTGTAGCATCTACTATGTATCTAGATCATATATTTAAATTTTAGAAAATTTTGACAACCCGATTGGGTTTCAAAATTAGTTTGTAACCAGATGTTTTACACACTGCTGAGAACATAAGAAAATTTTCTACTATATTCAAAAGGGTATAACTCTCTGTATATTTTGAATCTTGGATATGTCAGACTTGTATATGTCTAGTTACTGAATCCCAAATTTTATATGTATTGGACTTATAGTTGAATTGATATTGAATTTTGAATAGACTATATTCAGATTCAGTTCAGATTTAGTAGGTCTGTACATATGAGCTTTTCTGGAATTGTGGGTTTAGAATCTAAAGAATTGACCAATAGATACTTGTAGTAGAGAGTCTTAGCTTTTCATAACATCTTGAATCATGCAATTTCAGTTTGTGGTTTGAAGGATATGATTTTCCTATGTTCTAGATAGAACTAGTCCTAGTAAAAGACCTTGTTTTGTTAAGTGAGTTAATTTTCCTTTGTGTACACTGATGAAAATAGGGGTTTTAGAGTTCTTTAATGGATGAATTTGATCATGTGATCAACTAGAGAGTTGTAGTAGATGCACATAGCTTTCCATAAAACCCAAGATCATGAGATTCTGATAAATGAGCAAGTTGTTATGACATTGGCAAGAGGCAATAACTGTGAGTTTATGATGTTTTATCTGAGAAATGGTGTTTTTCTAGCCTGTGTGGTTAGAATATGAGGAACTGGATAAATAGATAATTGTAGTAGACCCTCTTAGCTTTTTAAAGAGTGTTCATTCATGAAATTCTAGAGTGTGGATTAGAAGTTCTGGATGTTTCAATAACTGGGTAGATTCATGTTAGTAGTTGTGTTTTTGCTCTACACCCAAGTCTTGGACTTGTGTGTTAGTAGCATTTATATGTTGAAATACTTGTTTCTATTAGAGTTTGAGTTTGTCTCAATGTGTGGGATGGTTTGCTTGATTTGAGTTGTCTGGGAGATCGTCTAGGGTAAGGTATTACCCTATGACTAACAGTCTTTAGGCTAAATGTCACGCCCCGCTTTCCAAAATACAGGAATACGAGTCCGTAATGAGGGCCCAGCGAATGATATTAAAATCATCCATAAGCTGTATCAGTCTTAACTCAACAACATGAAAAGAAATAATCACAACCACACGGAAAAATATAATCACATAAACAGATTCTAGATAAAACATGTAGTAGTCCAACATAATAACCGACAACTGGAAATAAACAACAAATAAGGGTCAATAAAGCCCGGGATACAAAGTTCAAAAAAAGTAACAATGCAATACAAAAATAACAGGAAAGAAACAATTTATTGCAAAGCAAGCTCTTGCTCCAATCCTAGAAAAATTGCTCACCAATGCCTTCTGGCAATTCTCCTTGTGCACCTGTGGTCGGATCAACTAGAGTGGGGAAAAATGTTCGTTAGAGCAAGTACGGACAACAAGTAGTGAAAAGCAAACAGTAAAGGAACATGGTACATCAAGGAATATGAAGCAAGATCAAAGTCCAAAAGCAATAACAATATCAATAAACTATGGTCATGTGTACAAGTTTCAACTTAGGTTTATTAACATTTTATTACCCTATTTAGTTCACGTACTATTGTGTCTCATACCACAGGTTCGGTGCATGCAAAAAGTTTACTTTTTAGACATAGTGGCGGAATCTACAGTGCGTGTACTTGGTGTAACAAGATAACATGATAACAAGATAACAAGATAACATAATAACAAGTTCACAAGTATTTCTCCACCTTCCATGTCAATAGTCCATGTAAACAAGAAGGGTCCTACCGAGTATATTTTCTGAGATTATCCACTACTAAGTCAACCTTTATTACCCTGGCTTATATAATATTTTATTATGTCATTCATGATCATGCAAGTGTATAAGAGTGTCAAGGATATGATAAGGATGCAACAAAATGATGCGATGCATAATAATATACACGTAATTGTAAATCGAAAAAGAGCAGACACAGCAGTACTAAAATAACAATAACTCTCAAACTATAACCCGGAATTCGATTCTGTCAAAAGAGCTGTGAACTAGACATATGGGGCTACAATTCATATTCAGTAAGTTTCAATTGATTCTGATTATAACTAGGTCGAATACCCTAACCTTTACAGCTTAAGGGTTTTGGCAGCAGCTTATAGTGAAAATTCTATGGGTGAAAACAAGGTGTAAAATAAATATAAAAATCTACAAAAATTAGGAATGGATGCTAAGCATGTCTAATAAGTTTTTGGAGAGTATCATGTCATTTCACTACTGTTATCATGGTGTTTCAACTGAAAGTTGTATCGATGTTTCACTAATTTGAAATTCTGGAAATACACACTAGCAGTGACTAAAATTGCAATATCTCACACTCACAGATCGGAATCTGGATCCGTAAAACTGCAATATCTCACAGCTACAATTCCTTTTTATATAGTTTTGTGTTATTCTTATTGTAACGGGATCGAAACCTCAGTGCAAAACAGAACAAGTAGCAAAAAGTAATAAAAAATCATCATATATTCATCAAAGTGAATCATCAACATGTTCTTGTATCATGAAATGCATTAACATTATATACAACAAGTCAAGATGAATTTTTATAGTGTACAAAGCCAAGTTATCATGTCACGATTCAATTCACGAGATATCAATCAATCAACATGTAATCAATTCACTATATATTTCTATATACAAGTTTCTAGTCAATTTATTCATGTCGTATGCGCATGAAAGTGGGTTTGAATCAATGGATGTTGGCACGAAGTCATGGATAGTTTGGGTTAGCTCGTGTAAACCCTCGATATCCCCAACGGAAGGTACACACTGCTATATTACGATAATCGAAAGAGAACTACTTGCGGAGTTCAATAATCTTGAACTAGAAAAATCAAATGAGTTCAAGTGGACTTGCCTTTAGATGATCATTAGATCCGAATAATCGAATAATGGGATTAGGATCCCGGGGAGGCATGTGCACTCTACGTGCAATTATGCACAAAATCAGCAAAACACGTGCACACAAATCAACAGCAAGAGCTCCAAACACCAAATGCAGATCAAGATCAAGACTTGATGATGAGATGAGATCGGACGGTTGATAGTGAGCAAGGTGCACTGTTTGGTTGAACCCAAGAACAGAGGACGGCGGTGATCAGGTGCAGCGACGGCCGAAGGCAGGGGCATCGACTCGAGGGGGCGCACTGTGGCGGTGACATATGTGGCAATGAGGGGAGTGCAGGAGGTGACTGGGCGATGGACAGCAGAACTCAGGGCAGCGATGAAGCTCTGTTGATGGCGGTCGAGCGGGGTATAGGCAACAAGCAAGAACATGGGGCTTCGGCAGTCGATGGGTTCGACGAGAATCCAGAGGAAGAAGAAGACGGAGGCTCGGAGCTGCGACGGGGCTCAGGGCAGCGACGGAGGTCGACGAGGCGAGAGTGCGACGGGAGTCGCAACTGGCTGACGAGAAGGCAAGCAGAGGACGATGAGGATGAAGATGGGTTCCTTCGGGGTCGAAACAGAGGAAAGGAAAGAGAGTACGGGGAGAGAGAGAGTTTAATAAATATAGTGGGTAGTTGTGAGATAGTGGAGGAACGTGAGAGAGGAACCAGGGGATACGGGAAGATGTGCAGTTAAGGTAGATCTGGTCAAAAACACATTAGAGAGAGAATTGGGTTATGGGTTTAGGGTTTGGGATCCAATAAGATGCGGGTTTGGGTTAGAATCCAATCGGAGATGGGCTTGAGTTGGGCTCAGGTTATATGCATTATGAAAATCAAATGAATAAAAATTGGGCTTTAGATGATGGGCTTCATATTAACAAATAATTAATTAATATAATATAGATCTAAACTAATGGGCTTTAACAAAAATAATACTAGTAACAACACATACTAATAATAATAATAACAACAACAACATTATACAACAAAATAATAATTTGGCTTATCAACTTTATATTAAAATAATCCGAACAAAAATATATATAGTCAATCAATTATACAAAGAAAATGCATCGTTATTCAAAGTAAATATAATTGTCCATTATAAAACTCTTAGTAAAAAATTCGAAACTAGTTTAGCACGAAATAAATTTATAAATAATCAAAATACTGAAAATATTCAGGAAATACGTATTTACGGGAACGGGGGTTACACTAAAATTGAACTCTTCTGCCTCGAGAACTGGATAGTCATCCCTCATGCACTGATAAATTCTTACCCAACGGGTAATCGATCGTGGGTTGGGATGCTAGATGTGATCCAAATCTGAGGTGGTGGTGAACGGTGGGAGATCGGGTCGCCGGTGTTTGGGATTGGTTGGCCGGTTTTAATATGACTGGATGTTTAACCTACTTGTAGCCATTGAATGATCAGATTTATTATCTACATCATCTTGGATGTGTTGATTCCCTAGATCTGTCAACGATTGGATATTTTTAAATTTTGGGTATTTCACCTCATTTTTTGGGTATGAGATACCCTTCCTTTTGGCGTTGTGTACTACTCGTTGAGAGTCACAAGCCTGGGACATTGGTTAAGGATCTACAGAGGTGTTGGCAATCCATAAATGTTGATTCACCGTGATTAGTTACTATTTTGACAAGACCAGTCAGGCTCAATCATTGTTTTAAAACACTTTGCATATTTTGAATATACAACGTTTTTCGGTAACACTAATAATTAAGTATTTTCCTTTCTGCTTGAGGATCGAGTTGGTGTTACCCTATAATCTGATTTGTTCTAAGGGCCAGCACTAGGCAGTGATAACGAGGGTTGTCTCTTCCCCTCCTAGGGATACGTGATGAGTTTGCGTACCTCGCTCTGTTAATTCCCAAGATACCGGTAGTAAGAATGGATGTTTCCTATTCTATGTTGGTGTCGCACGGACCATGGGTAAGGTCCCCCATGAGTCTCGGTGCCAACTTGGTATGTGGTATACCTTGTAGTTCGTTACGGCTTTTGGTGAGATGATCACTACTACTTATTCACAGTAACGGGACTGGACCCAAACTGTATGCCTCACCAGCCACGTTATGACGGGAACAGGAAGTGTACAATAGTAAAATGCAAAGCATGAAGAGTGTTCGAAACCCTGAAACTGGAGAAGACGGCTTGATTTGGAGTGTATCTAGTATGGGATGCATGCGTGTCCAAGGTCTTGCTAACATTAGGCTATGTAAATCTGTTTCCTATACATTGTGTACTATGCATTAGACTTAAGGTCATGGCATACACTGACACTAGAAAATTAGGATGCACATTTCTATTTTCATTAAAGGATGGTTGTGATTGCTAGTTGGGGATCGTTGTTTTCTTTTCAGCATTGCGTCAGTATATGTACTGAAGTGCCCACTCAATTAGGTGGTGGATACCGGGTCGCGAGTGTAGGAGGACTCAAGAAAAGTAGGGCATCCAAGTGGAGTAGTAATGTACCTATCTACCATTTGAGCAGGTGCAGGAATATCATAGTAGCGCAGCAGAAGATTCGAGCTACAAGGCACATCTCAGGAAAGAAGATTGATCGCTCAGTGGAGTTCCAGTGGAAGATTGGTTGACTACCGATCTGAAGAGCAGGCGAATGTTTGAGTAGTATTTTTAATACTTTAATGTAATTTGTATTCCTTGTTCAAGAATAAGATAATGATTGTAATTGATGATGTAATGATTTTATTTTGGCAATAAAAAGTTTTTAAATCTCTGTGTTATTACTGTGTTGAGATTCATTTGAATGAAAATATTCTGGTTTGTGTCACAAATTTCTGATAATGGGATCCGAGGCGCTACATCATACCCCACTTCCGAACCAATATGGGACAATGTACGTCTAGGGGTATTAAACCCTCAATAACTCATTTTGAGAAGTATATTCTGCCTAATTCCAGTATCTCTGCAATTCTTATGGAAGTTAACAAGGAGGGACTCCTTCAACCTCCTTCTAAGATGAACACTTCAAGCAAAAGAAAGGACCGGAACAAGTGGTGCGTGTTTTACAAAGATCATGGACATGTCACAGATGACTGCCGAGCCCTCAAAGTTGAGCATGAAGCCCTGATGCGACGAGGCTAATTTTCCAAGTTTGCTCAAAGAAACAACACCGAACCTCCTCCCGTAAGAGGATCCAACAAGTGACCAGAGAGGCCTTCCGAGTCCCATGGCTTGGGTCACATGGAGGTATTTCACACCATCCATGGGGAACCTATGAGAGGGATTGTCTAAATCCTCAAGAAAAGCATTTCTCTGCGAAGTGAACTCAGTGCACAACATCCCCCCTCCCAAGAGCTCGGGGGTTCCGATCACATTCCCAGACCAAGACCTCCAAGGTGTTCGAACATCTCACTACAATGCACTTGTAATTAGCATATGTATGGCCAATCATGTGGTGAGTCGCGTCCTGGTAGATAATGACAGCTCGGTAAACATTCTCTTCCTGAATGTATTCGAGGGCCTCAAGCTCAAGCGAGACTACCTCAAACCCGCGAGGCACACCCATCATGGATTCTCTGGAGCCCCAGTCTATATTGAAGGAATCGTCCCCCTTGATGTAACTACGGGGAAAACACCATCAACCTTCATGGAAGCACTTGATTTTATGGTTGTTGACAAGAAGTCCATTTACAATGCCATCTTTGGTCGCCCGGGATTGTCAACCTTTCACGCGATCGCCTCAGCCTACCACATGAAGATGAAGATCCCTACTGCAACCAAGGTAAGGGAAGTCAAAGGAAGCCAAGAAGATACTTGGACATGTTACACCACCACAATGGGGGCTCGTTCCTCCCCCTCGATGCTACAGAACTCCCCAAGATAGGGGACAAGCCAGCTCTAAACCCGTAGACGAACTAGCAGAAATCCCCTTCTCCTAAGAGGATCAAGCTAAGTGTTTTTAGGTAAGCAAGGCACTCCCTCATCAAGTTAAGAAGCAAATCATCACTTGAATTAGGGAGAACCGAGATCTCTTAGCATGGACTGCCTCAGACATGTCGGGCATATTCCATGATCTAACCATGCACCAATTAATTGTGAACCCAGAAGTCAGGCTCAACCAACAGAAGCGTAGCAAATTTTCCTTCGAAAGGCAATAAGTAGTCAAGGAGGAAGTTGAGAAACTCTTAGTCACCCGCTTCATTCAAGAAGTTAGCTACCCAGAGTGGCTAGCGAATATGGTAATGGTCTAGAAAGCCAACGGCAAATGGAGAATCTGCATAGACTTCACCGACCTCAACAAAGCGTGTCCGAAAGACCCCTTACCTCTGCCAAGCATAAATGCCTTGAACGACGCCACCTCAAACCATGAGCTCTTAAGCTTCATGGACGTCTTCTCAGGATTTAAGTAGAACCAAATGTTTCCACCATACATCCCGAACACATCCTTCATCACTGACCAAGGACTCTACTGCTATCGAGTCATGCCCTTTGGGCTAAAGAACACCAAAGCCACATATCAGTGCTTAATGAACCAAGTCTTCAAGGTGCAAATTGGCTGAAACATGGAGGCATATGTGGATGATATGCTCGTGAAGAGTCTCAGGAAAGAAGACCATGTAGCTGACCTCCAAGAAGTCTTTGATGTATTACAAAAACACAACATGAGACTGAGTCCCTCGAAGTGGCCTTCGGAGTCTCCTCAGGGAATTCCCTAGGGTTCCTGGTAAGCCAAAGAGGAATCGAAGCCAATCCTGAGAACATCAGAGCCATACTCGACATGTCTCCCTCGACTACCATCAAAGAAGTCCAGAAACTCATCGGCTGCCTCGTTGCCATTGGGTGCTTCCTCTCCAAGTCTGGGGAGAATTGCCTCCCATTCTTCAAAGCCATCCAAGGAGCGAAGAATCTTAAGTTGGGAGAAGAACAATAGGTGGCCTTCGAATGTCTCAAAGCATACCTTGTCAATCCTCCGCTTCTTAGTAAGCCTAAGCAAGGAGAGGTCCTCTACCTCTACTTGGGTACTTCAAATCAAACCCTCAACGTCGTCTTATTAAGGGAAGAAGACATGGTCCAGAAGACGATCTACTATGTAGGAAAGGTACTCCATGATGCTGAACTTTGATACTCGAAGATGGAGAAGATGGCCTATGCATTAGTTACATCCGCTCGAAAGCTATGACCCTACTTCCAAGCTCACTCCATATGTGGGTCCTCACCAATCAGCCACTCAAACAAGTCCTCCATAAGCCAGAGAGCTCCGGGAGACTTATGAAGTAGTCCATCGAGTTAAGTTAACATGATATTACCTATCGACTGTGAACAACAATCAAGGCCCAAGCCTTCGCCGAATTCATCATCGAGAGCACCATCCCTAATCCCCCAAGGAAGGAGACAACCCCCCACTTTGGAGTGTCCACGTGGATGGGTCCTCTTACCTCGAAGGGAGCAGAGCCAGAGTCATCTTACTCAATCCCGACGAGTTCACTCTCCAATACTCATTGTACTTCAACTTCCCAACTTCCAATAATGAGGCCGATTGTGAAGCCCTCATCGCTGGGCTCCTCCTAGCAAGGAAAGTAGGGGCATGAAGAGTGAAAGTGTTCAGTGACTCCCAACTGGTAGTGAACAAAATGTCGGGCGAATATGACGTTAGTGATGACCGCATGACCAAGTACTTGGCCTACGTGAAGAAACTTATGTCCACTTTCAAAGAAGCCAAAGTCAATCGCACCCCATGCGAGGAAAACGAGCAAGTAGATGCCCTCTCTAAGCAATCCTCCTTATCGTTTGATGGACTCGACCATACTATGCTTATCAAGGTCCTACTCAAGTCGAGCATCGAAGAAGAGACATTGGAGCTCATGTCCATTATCCCTAAAAAACCTAGAGATTACTGGATGAAATCCTTGATCGACATTCTTGACAAGGGAGTCCTCCCTACAGACCCCAAAGAAGCAAGGAAAATTCTGGTAAGGGCTAAAGGTATACACTCGTCGAATGAGTCCTCTACAACCACTCCTACACCCATGTTGATGGCTAACCTTAACTACAATGCCTCTCTCCCGAAGAGGCCGATTATGATCTAAAATAGGTACATGGAGGAATAGGAGGCAGTCATTGTAACGCCCTTGCCCCAAGCTCAGACAATTTATAAAATTTATTAGACAAATTATTTATAGTATAGTACAACTGCCCACCACAGGCTGTCTCTCAAAAGGTAGTTAACTGGATTGGTGACTCTTGAACCTAGGCTATATTATTTATAGTTATTTTATTTTTTAATTCTCAATATGGGATTTTATTAATTTACCCCACTTTCTTTTTATTCTCGTGTACATGGAGCCCGTGGGCCCCATGCCACGTCACCCTCACAAGCAGCAGACCTCTGCTTTCTCTTCACAAATGAGTGGGCCCCACCTTGGTGACGTCAGCAAGGCTGACCAAGTCAAAGCAGCACATGCTACTGTTTCTCATCATGTGGGCCCCCTCTCCCACTCCACTATTCACTTTTATTTCACTTTTGCCATCAGCTACCCACTATATATATATATATATTTATATACTACATATTATATTAGAAAATATGGGGTGTTACATACACCCCCTTCAAAAATCAGCGTCCTCGCTAAGCACGGGGTATGCACAATCTAGTGCAGGATCCTCCTTTCTAGTCGATGTGGAGCAGTCTATGAGCGTCGCTCTCGTCTTTGGAATACTTGAGACCAATCCCACTCTGCGGATCATTCTATATTCCTTACGTCCATTGTCCCGGAATACTAGGGATTGTCTCACTCCTCCGATCATTCTGGAGTCAATAACTCGCGGCTCTCCCACACTTAGTGTCGAAAGTCTGCTCTGATACCATTTGTAACTCCCATGCCCCAAGCTCAAACAATTTATACAATTTATTAGACAAATTATTTATAGTATAGTACAACTGCCCACTATAGGCTGCCTCTCAAAAGGTGGTTAATCGGATTGGTGACTCTTGATCATAGGCTATATTATTTATAGTTATTTATTTTTTGTTAATTCCCGATATGGGATTATATTAACTTACCTTGCTCTCCTTCTATTCCTGTGTACATGGAGCCCATGGACCCTATGCCACGTCACCATCACAAGAAGCAGACCTCTGCTTTCTCTTATCAAATGAGCGGGCCCCACCTTGGTGACGTCAACAAGGCTGACCAAGTCAAAGCAGCAAATGTGCAGTTTCTCATCGTGTGGGCCCCCTCCCCCACTCTACTATTCACGTTGATTTCACTTTTGCCATCAACCACCCACTTTATTTATACTTATATACTATATATTATATTAGAAATTACGGGGTGTTACAGTCATCTAGGCACGGGTCTCTTGCATGAAAAATTCTAAACCATGGATAATATTGGCTCACTCTCCTCAACGATGCCCAATCGTACATCTACCGATGCATCTCCTGCCAGAAGTACTCCACCATAAGAGGGTACCCAGGTCAACCTTAGCTCTATGTCAAGCCCCATCCTATTCGCAATGTGGTGAATGGACTTGCTCGGACCATTTCCTCCTACCATTAGACAACGGATCTTCCTAATGGTCACCATCGACTACTTCACAAAGTGGGTCGAGGCAAACCACTAGCAACAATTACCGAGCATATGGTCCATCAATTCTTCTACAAGAACATCGTCTGCTAGTTAGGGATTCCCCGCACACTAGTCACCGATAATAGAATTCAATTTGATGGCAAGGGGTTCCACAAGTTTTACCTCGATTTGGGGGTTGAACAATGCTTCACATCTATCTCGCACCCCCTGACCAACGGCCAAGCTGAGAATGCCAATCGGCAAATCTTGGATGACCTCAAGAAGAGACTTGGTGAAGCACCGAAGGGGTTATGAGTCGAAGCACTCCCAAGCATGCTCCGGTCCTACAAAACCACAAAGTGAAACACAACAGGAGAATTCCCATTCAACCTCACCTTTGTCAGGGAAGCACTCATCCCTCTGGAATTAGGATTATCTTCCTATTGTTAGGGTTTGAAGGCAACCACAGAATAAATACACAGCGGAAAAAATTACAAAAATATCGAAACCTAGCCATGGATCCATGAAAAAATCATAAACCGTGTTTAGGAGTTATATCTTAAACATGGATCTATTGTCTCCACAGTATGCCGATCACAACACTGAATATTACGGTACCTCTACGGTATCCACACAAATGAAACGAAAAATCGGCTCTCCCTCAGAACCCGGTGCTAGCTGCTGGAAGGGGATGTTCCTCCTCATGATCTCTCTCTCTCTCTCACTTTCTGTGATGGCTAAGGTTATTCACCTGTGTCCTTTCCACTGATACATATCATATAATAGGTGTAGAAAACCAATTCTAAGAGAGTAATGGGTTGTTGGGGTCACAATCTGACCTAGGTCAGATTTGTGTCTGGGCCTATGAAATTTAATCGACCTATTTAATTTAATTAAATCTCCAACCAATGTCAGGAGTATTACTTAGATCCCTAATTAAATTCATCTTATAAATTTAAATCCCAATTTCGATCCATTCTAAGTGTGTCTCCCTGTAGGTTCCCATTACGTTGACAGTAATACTAAAATCATATTCGAGTATTACCAGTGAGCGGTATCTAGCAATACATCACTGCTACTCAAGTAACAAAAATTCCATTGATTTGACATAACCTATCCATGACCAATATTATTATGTAGTTTAGTCCCTTTGTCCAAATATCTTAATCGACCACAAGGCATAAAGCGTGCCACCCTTGTATTGTTCAATAGTTGGTTTATTGATGTCTGAGTAGACTTACTAAAATAAATGAGATCAATATCTCATATTGACTCATTTGAGCACGGTCATGCATTTTACAGTCTCACTCAATCAAGAACCCATAGATATCGCTCATGTTAAGTAAGAAGAAAAAATCATACCTAAGTCACTCACATTCCTTTGCATGGTTTGTAGTTTATCCAATAGTTGACTTTATAATCACCTTATTACAAGTAACGTTTGATGACATTAAAATATATAATTTCTCATGTAGGGAACCGTAGTGACTTCAAGTCAAAGGATTACATACACTATGGTCACTATGAGAACTGCTTATGACACTGACATAATGATCCATGCAGCGTTCTCATTGTGGGTCAGTCTAGTATATTATTACTTTAATATGTACCCATGTGAAGACTTGATATCTCATATCAATGACCCGTGAGAATTGTAATCAGTCTACACACACACTACTCTCTGTGTACTATCGTTGTCCTAATTCACAATAATACTCTACTAGGGACATCTAAGAATAGTATTCTAATTTCAGCCAATAGGATCTCACAATCAAGTCATACACTTGATATCCCATGACATTGAACTTACTATTCTAAGGACTACATTATGTTTAAATAATTCACAATAAATAACGCAATAAATGAAATGCCTAAATATAAAATAAATGTCATGATACAATGTAAACTAGTAATGTCAATACACAACTGGCATCTAGTGCATACATCAACAATCTCCCACTTGCACTAAAGGTAATCAGACATACATCTAATGCCTACAGATCTAGTGTGACCCTCATGCTTTCGCTGTGCAAGAGGCTTTGTCAGTGGATCAGCGATGATATCATATGTCAGTCATTTACATAAATATTTTCAAATATAATTTTCAAATATAATTTTAATTATTTGAAAATGAATTTTAAATGATTTTGAGTATTTAATAAATATTTTCCAAAAGATTTATCTTTTGTACACGTGCAAAACACGTGCAAATGACTTTTTAGAAGTTTGGAAAATTAAGTTTCCTTTATGAAAAATCATTATTTATTATTTGAAGATTATTTCGTATTTTCCCAGATTTTTCTGAAATTAATTGGTACTATTTGCAATTTTTGAGAAAAGAAGGACTTATTTGCAAAATTGACAATTTTAAGGGTTGAAGTGCAAAAGATGTTTTCTGGACATTCCGATCAGTACTTTTGAGATTTGGAAATGTATTTTTCTATTAGATCCTAATTTAAAGGATATTTGATTTAGTTTTCAAGAAAAAGGATTATATATGTAAAATGTACTTTCGAAAGGATTATTTTACAAAGTGGGGATTAAACCCTAATATACAATCCGGCATATTTAAGGGAAATTCCTTTTCCCAGCCGTCATTGAATATATACAGAATTTTGAGATTTATTTTGAGGAGCAAGAAGAGGCTTTTTGGATCTAGCAAGGAGGAGAACTATTTCGTGGATTTTCTTCAAAACAAAGTGAGTGGTTTGTTTGTTTTGTCTTGTTTGTTTGTTTGATTGATGAATGCCATGAGACCTTTGTTTCACTTGTTTATGATCGTTATGCTATTAATTTGTTAGTCCCATTGTATATATGATATGGATTCTTTATTTGATATGGAGGATTAGAACTTTTAATTGATATTTGGACCATGATGAGAAAAGATGTAGATTTGTTGAGGATATGTGGATTTATGAGATCATGTTGTTAGAAAGCAAATTAAGAACTGATTATGTTGTGATCAGATATTGAACATCTGGATCTAGTGATTGCAAACCAATCTTGTTTATGTGTTGAGGACGACATTTAGTTTTGTTGAGAAAACCCTAATGGGAGAATTAAGAATTGAGATCATGAGAACATGAGATTTGAGTGTTTGATTAATTGAGAAATGTATCCATGATGGAGATTATTGAGAGTTGTTGACTTGCCTGGATACAAGTTAATTTGGTGATCAGTAAATCTTTAGGAAACTCTAGTTTTGATTTGTGCTCAGATCTATGTTGTTTGGAAATCTGCAGCCGACAGTCGACTGGACCATTCAGCAGTCGACTGGCACGAGCCTGTTGTGAATTGTTAGTCTTTGAGATTTGTTCGGGACAGTCGACCTAGACTGTGGTCAGTCGACTGGTCCTCTGCTTGTGATTTCGTTCAGTTCTTTCGGGACGGTCGACTGATAACTTATCCAGTCGACTGATCTTTCCTTAGTTTATTTTTGAGAAATGTTGGATTATGCCCTCTGGACAGTCGACTGATCTGATGTGCAGTCGACCGGTCCTGAAGGATCTTTGTATTTGAATTGAGATATTTTGTTTAGTGTTTGATTTTGAGACATTTGTTCAGTACTTGATGTTGAGATATTTGTTCAGTATTTGATTTTGAGATGTTCAGTTAAGAACATGATTTTGAGATATTTTGTTGAGCCACTTGTTAAGTGGAATTTGTTCAGATATTTGTTTTTGAGTCTCTAGAGGTAGGTGACCCTAGTATACCGGTGTTTGTTCAGTTATTTGTTGAGGCCCATCGAGGCAAATTTTCAGTTATTCAGATTTTTAGTCCGGTAGGGTACACTACTCTAGGAGATTTGTTCAGTAACCCAAACTAATAAGGACAGGCATTAGTAGTGTCATGACGAATGGGAACTTGAGTTATGCACCTCAGTATGGCTTTTGATGTAGGATTTAATCTCCTGAATTATCCAAGTAGTTAACTTGAGATGTGTGATTTATCTCCGGAATTATCCAGGTAGTTAACCTGAGATGTGAGGTATTTCTCCGAAATTATCCAAGTAATTATCTTGAGATGTGGGATTGAACTACGGAATGATCGGAGTCGAGGCGACGCTTTTGGGGTATTCTTGTGATTATGAGTCTATGTTTAGATGTGGGATGATCTCCTGAATTATCCAGGAAAAATACCTGTGATGTGGGATCAATCTCCGGAATGATCAAGCATGGGCAAATTATCATAGTTTATCTTCATCTCTTAGTAGTCATCGTTGTCAGCATGTAGTCATGATGTTTTCTTGAATCACTTTTATGCATTTGGATTCCCTGTTTTCGGCACACACTTGGCTTTGGTTTTGGTATCACCCCTTATTCTTTTGTTATACTTCATACTTTAGTGTTTGATTATCATTGTTGGATATTATGTTTTAAGTTCATTTATGTTATTTGTTTGATTTGTTGCCACTCACACCATTTATGGCTGACCCCGTAGTTTGGGGATTAGGGTTCAACTCTAGCCTCACTTGTTGCAGGTTACTGCTTAGATTGGAGGTTGGATGCTTGAGTGGGCATTGTGAGATAATTGGATTATTTAGTGTTTGGTGTAAAATTGTAAAGACTTATTTGAAATCATTATTGAGTTGTAAATAAAGATTAATTTGTGTTGAGATGTTTAGACTTCCGCTGTAAATTGAAAAATTTGTTGTAATAAAAGAAAGAAAATTTTAGTGGTGTTGTTGGTGTTTATTGTTGTATTGAAGTGGATTGCTGGGATTTCGCCACTTATTTTCTAAGCTCTCATATTAGAAATTTGGGGCGCTACAGAGATTGGTATCAGAGCTCTGCTTCAATGTAATAATAGACTTAGTATGACAACCAACCTAGGTGTGGACACTAGAGAGTGAGTACCTAGGTGTGGACATCAGAGCGTGAGTATCACATAGAATTAAATTATGATGTTTGGTTTGAAATTATGGTTTGGGGTATGGTTATGGCTTTGCCATAGGGTAATGATTTGAGTTTGAATTGTATGTGTGCTCTAACTTTACCCTCGTTTTGCAGTAATCACGATGGTTGCACCCAGACGTAGAAATGGTGGCAACAATGAGGATGGATCAGGTAGTTCTCGAGGAGCGGGAATTGACCTAGAGGCTGAGTTTGCTAAGGTATATCAGACCTTGAACACGCTGATGGCACTCAATGTGGCGCAGCAGCAAGCGCAGCAGCAGAACCCGCAGCCAAATCATGGAGCTGGGCATGGATTGGTGAATGCCGATCCCATCAAGCAGATTGAATCCTTTAAGAGGATGAGGCCGCCAGTCTTTGAGGGGCAAGCTGATCCAACAACAGCAGACGATTGGATTCGGAAGATGGAGACGATCTTCGAAGTATCGGAGACTCCAGTAGCCAGTAAGGTGAAGTTGGCTTCTATGCAGCTCGAGAAAGATGCTGGTGTCTGGTGGGAGTCACTGAAGAGGACTCTGGGAGATCAGCCTTTGACGTGGGAAGCTTTTCTGGAGGAGTTCAGAGATCGTTTCTTTCCTCTTGATGTTCAGGAGAAGAAGGCGACTGAATCCATGAACCTTCAGCAAGGGAGCATGACTGTTCGGGAGTATGAGACGAAATTCGCTCAACTTTCGAGATATGCACCAGAATTGGTCATGGATGAAGCAAAGAAGGCCAAAAAGTTTGAACAGGGCTTGAGGCCGAACTTGAGGTCAAGGATGGTTCCGTTGGGTATCAGGAGATTCGAGAAGCTGGTCAGGAGGGCCGCGATGACTGAAGAAGATATGGAACTGTTTCAGAAGAAGCAGGAATCATGGAACCGGAACAAGAGGCCAGCATCAGGCCAGAGTGGGAAGGGATTCCCCGCGAAGCAGGCGAAGTTCAGTGGACCGGTGCAGAAGGCATCTGCAGCTCAGGGAGTGACCTGCTACTACTGCAAGGAAGTAGGACATTACAGGTCAGCATGTCCGAAGTTGGCAGAGCATGTTTGTTCTCAGTGTGGGCAGACTGGACACTCAAAGCCCCCTTGTCCACAACTGAAGAAAGATGGTTTGGGTGGAAGCAAAATCCCGAAGAGGCAAGGGCGAGTATTTGCATTGACCGAGGAGGATGCGAGGAACTCGGAAGATGTAATACAGGGTATGCAGGAATTTTGATTTCTTTCATTTTTGAATCAGTGTAATGAATAAAAGCTTTTATTTCAGAACAATTTATAATAAATGGAATAAAAGCAAAGGTTTTGTTTGACACTGGTTCATCGCATACATTTGTATCGCCAAGTTTTGCAAAGATCTTAGGTTTGGAACCTAAGCTATTTCCAGGCAGAGTTTTGTCGGTGGCAACGCCGTCAGGTGAAGAGCTGGTAGCGGATCGATATTACGAGGGCTGTGATATCGAGATTGGTGGAAGGATGTTCGGCATCGACTTGATCGAGCTACAAGTGTTGGGAGTGGATGTCATTGTAGGCATCGATTGGATGGCTATATATGATGCCACGATTGATTGCAAGCAGAAGGAGGTGTTGGTGAAAGCACCAGGTGGACCTGCAGTAACTTTCCAAGGGAGGAAGAAGATCCCGCAGGTGGCTGCAATGGTATCTAAGAAGTCTATTGCAGATGAAGTCAAGGGCATTCCGGTGGTTCGAAAGTTTCCTCAGGTGTTCTTGGATGATTTTCCAGGATTACCGCCGCAGAGAGATGTGGAGTTTTGCATCAATGTTCAGCCGGGGAGTGCACCGATTTCCAAGGCTCCGTACAGGATGGCACCTGTAGAGCAGGATGAGGTGAAGAAGCAGATTGAAGAGCTTTTGAGCAAAGGGCTTATCAAATCGAGTTCATCTCCATGGGGAGCGCCAGTGTTGTTGGTCAAGAAGAAGGATGGGTCAATGAGGATGTGCATTGACTATCGGGAGTTGAATAGGGTGACTATTCAGAACAAGTATCCACTGCTGCGGATAGATGATTTGTTCGACAGGCTTCGAGGAGCAGCAGTGTTTTCGAAGATTGATCTGAGGTCAGGGTATCATCAGGTGCGAGTCAAGGAGGAAGATGTGAGCAAGACAGCTTTCAGGACTCGCCATGGGTTGTATGAATTTTTGGTGATGCCATTCGGGTTGACGAATGCGCCAGCAGTTTTCATGGATATGATGAATCGGGTGTTGAGGCCATTCATTGATTCCTTCGTGGTGGTCTTCATCGATGATATCTTGGTGTATTCGAAGTCGGAGGAGGATCATTCTAAGCACTTGACAGCGGTATTACAGACATTGCAGGAGCACAGCTTGTATGCCAAATTGTCGAAGTGTGAATTTTGGAAGTCTGAGGTAGCTTTCCTTGGTCACATCCTTTCTAAGGAGGGAGTGGCTACTGATCCTCAGAAAGTGGAAGCAGTGAAGGATTGGCCCAGGCCGACGTCAGTGAAGGAAGTGAGAAGCTTCTTGGGATTAGCTGGTTACTATCGGAGGTTTATTCAGGGGTATTCTCAGATTGCAGTTCCATTGACAGGATTGACCCGGAAGAGTGTGGCATTTGTGTGGACAGATAAGTGCGAGGAGAGTTTCCTTGAGTTAAAGGAAAGGTTGACTACTGCACCTATATTATCATTGCCGCAAGCAGGGAAGGATTATGACATCTACAGTGATGCATCTCTCAGAGGTTTGGGATGTGTCTTGATGCAGGAAGGCAAGGTCATTGCCTATGGTTCGAGGCAGTTGCGTCCGCATGAGAAGAATTATCCGACGCACGACTTGGAGTTAGCAGCTATTATATATGCCTTGAAGTTATGGAGGCATTATGTCTATGGTGAGAAGGTCAACATGTACACTGACCACAAGAGCCTGAAGTATATCTATCAGCAGAGGGATTTGAATCTTCGTCAGAGAAGATGGTTGGAGGTATTGGAAGACATTCGTCCTGAGATCAAGTATCATCCGGGCAAGGCGAATGTAGTGGCTGATGGACTTAGCAGGAAGAGTAGTTTATCGAGATTGATCACTACTCGAAGAGAGTTGGCAGCAGAGATCGATCAGGCAGGTATCGAGGTGGTACTGCGAGGTTTAGGGGCATCTTTGGCTCAGTTGAGGCTGCAGCCGTCTTTGAGAGAGAAGATTGTGGAAGGTCAGAGATCAGATTCAGAGATCCAGAAGATGTTGCAGCAGGTTTCAGAAGGCAAGTTATCAGAATTTCGTGTCCTAGATGGAGTTCTTTGGCTGGGTGAGAGGTTGTGTGTTCCTGATGATGCAGAGTTGAGAGAGAGTATCTTGCAGGAAGCACACAGCACATTGTTATCAGTTCATCCAGGAAGTACGAAGATGTACAGGGACATCAAACCGCACTTTTGGTGGTCTGGCATAAAGCGAGATGTAGCAGATTTTGTGGCAAGGTGTCTGACTTGTCAGCAGATCAAGGCAGAGAATCAGAGACCTGGAGGTTTGTTGCAGCCTTTACCCATTCCGGAGTGGAAGTGGGAGAATATCAGCATGGACTTTATCGCGGGTTTGCCTAGGAGTTCGAAGGGCAATGACTCGATTTGGGTTGTTGTGGACCGATTGACTAAGTCGGCACATTTTCTAGCCATGAAGATTACTTGGTCGATGGAGAAATTGGCTGAGTTATACATTGGAGAGATTGTGAGACTTCATGGAGTTCCAGTTTCGATTATGTCTGACAGAGATCCGAGGTTTACATCAAGGTTCTGGAAGAGTCTACAAGCAGCTTTGGGCACCAGAACTGATTTCAGTACAGCATTTCATCCGCAGACAGATGGTCAGACGGAGAGGGTGAATCGAGTGCTGGAGGATATGTTGAGAGCTTGTGTTATGGACTTTGGTGGTAGTTGGGAGAGATACTTGGCATTGGTTGAGTTTGCCTGTAACAATAGTTACCATGCAAGTATTGGGATGGCACCGTATGAGGCTTTGTACGGGCGGAGGTGCAGGACACCTGTTTGTTGGTATGAGGTTGGCGAGAGGCAGATGTATGGTCCCGAGATCGTACAGCAGACGTCAGAGCAGATTGAGCTGATTCGCAAGAGATTGGTTGAAGCTCAGAGTCGGCAGAAGAGTTATGCTGACACTCGACGAAGAGATTTGGAATTTGAGGTTGGGGATGCAGTTTTTCTCAAGGTTTCTCCGACCAAAGGAGTGATCAGATTTGGTAAGGGTGGCAAGTTGGCGCCGAGGTATATTGGTCCGTACAAGATCGTGGAGAGGATTGGCAAGACCGCATATAGATTGAAGCTTCCAGAGGAGTTAGCTCAGGTGCATGATGTGTTTCATGTATCATTGCTGAGGAGGTATGTTGCCGATCAGAATCATCAGTTGGTAGAAGTTCCCGAAGATCTACAGGTGAACTTGAGCTACAAGGAACAGCCTGTTGAGATCGTTGATCGTAGGGAGAAAGTCCTTAGAAGCAAGGTGATACCTATGGTCAAGGTATTGTGGAGGAATCAACAGTTCGAGGAGGCTACTTGGGAGCCAGAGGATCGCATGCTAAAGGATTTTCCTGAATTATTTGAATGAATGTATTTCTTGTATGTGAATGGAAATCTTTGAATGATTGGACCATTGATTGATACATGATGTAATCTTTAATGTGATGGTGATGTTATGTGAAATTATTTGGATTATGATCTATTTATAAAGTATTGTTTCCTTTTGTTGGTATGTGTTTTAACTCATTAGTAGTAGTTCTGAGGACAGAAACTCTTCTAAGGAGGGAGTGATGTAGAACCCCGTATTTTCAAATATAATTTTAATTATTTGAAAATGAATTTTAAATGATTTTGAGTATTTAATAAATATTTTCCAAAAGATTTATCTTTTGTACACGTGCAAAACACGTGCAAATGACTTTTTAGAAGTTTGGAAAATTAAGTTTCCTTTATGAAAAATCATTATTTATTATTTGAAGATTATTTCGTATTTTCCCAGATTTTTCTGAAATTAATTGGTACTATTTGCAATTTTTGAGAAAAGAAGGACTTATTTGCAAAATTGACAATTTTAAGGGTTGAAGTGCAAAAGATGTTTTCTGGACATTCCGATCAGTACTTTTGAGATTTGGAAATGTATTTTTTTATTAGATCCTAATTTAAAGGATATTTGATTTAGTTTTCAAGAAAAAGGATTATATATGTAAAATGTACTTTCGAAAGGATTATTTTACAAAGTGGGGATTAAACCCTAATATACAATCCGGCATATTTAAGGGAAATTCCTTTTCCCAGCCGTTATTGAATATATACAGAATTTTGAGATTTATTTTGAGGAGCAAGAAGAGGCTTTTTGGATCTAGCAAGGAGGAGAACTATTTCGTGGATTTTCTTCAAAACAAAGTGAGTGGTTTGTTTGTTTTGTCTTGTTTGTTTGTTTGATTGATGAATGCCATGAGACCTTTGTTTCACTTGTTTATGATCGTTATGCTATTAATTTGTTAGTCCCATTGTATATATGATATGGATTCTTTATTTGATATGGAGGATTAGAACTTTTAATTGATATTTGGACCATGATGAGAAAAGATGTAGATTTGTTGAGGATATGTGGATTTATGAGATCATGTTGTTAGAAAGCAAATTAAGAACTGATTATGTTGTGATCAGATATTAAACATCTGGATCTAGTGATTGCAAACCAATCTTGTTTATGTGTTGAGGACGACATTTAGTTTTGTTGAGAAAACCCTAATGGGAGAATTAAGAATTGAGATCATGAGAACATGAGATTTGAGTGTTTGATTAATTGAGAAATGTATCCATGATGGAGATTATTGAGAGTTGTTGACTTGCCTGGATACAAGTTAATTTGGTGATCAGTAAATCTTTAGGAAACTCTAGTTTTGATTTGTGCTCAGATCTATGTTGTTTGGAAACCTGCAGCCGACAGTCGACTGGACCATTCAGCAGTCGACTGGCACGAGCCTGTTGTGAATTGTTAGTCTTTGAGATTTGTTCGGGACAGTCGACCTAGACTGTGGTCAGTCGACTGGTCCTCTGCTTGTGATTTCGTTCAGTTCTTTCGGGACGGTCGACTGATAACTTATCCAGTCGACTGATCTTTCCTTAGTTTATTTTTGAGAAATGTTGGATTATGCCCTCTGGACAGTCGACTGATCTGATGTGCAGTCGACCGGTCCTGAAGGATCTTTGTATTTGAATTGAGATATTTTGTTTAGTATTTGATTTTGAGACATTTGTTCAGTACTTGATGTTGAGATATTTGTTCAGTATTTGATTTTGAGATGTTCAGTTAAGAACATGATTTTGAGATATTTTGTTGAGCCACTTGTTAAGTGGAATTTGTTCAGATATTTGTTTTTGAGTCTCTAGAGGTAGGTGACCCTAGTATACCGGTGTTTGTTCAGTTATTTGTTGAGGCCCATCGAGGCAAATTTTCAGTTATTCAGATTTTTAGTCCGGTAGGGTACACTACTCTAGGAGATTTGTTCAGTAACCCAAACTAATAAGGACAGGCATTAATAGTGTCATGACGAATGGGAACTTGAGTTATGCACCTCAGTATGGCTTTTGATGTAGGATTTAATCTCCTGAATTATCCAAGTAGTTAACTTGAGATGTGTGATTTATCTCCGGAATTATCCAGGTAGTTAACCTGAGATGTGAGGTATTTCTCCGGAATTATCCAAGTAATTATCTTGAGATGTGGGATTGAACTACGGAATGATCGGAGTCGAGGCGACGCTTTTGGGGTATTCTTGTGATTATGAGTCTATGTTTAGATGTGGGATGATCTCCTGAATTATCCAGGGAAAATACCTGTGATGTGGGATCAATCTCCGGAATGATCAAGCATGGGCAAATTATCATAGTTTATCTTCATCTCTTAGTAGTCATCGTTGTCAGCATGTAGTCATGATGTTTTCTTGAATCACTTTTATGCATTTGGATTCCCTGTTTTCGGCACACACTTGGCTTTGGTTTTGGTATCACCCCTTATTCTTTTGTTATACTTCATACTTTAGTGTTTGATTATCATTGTTGGATATTATGTTTTAAGTTCATTTATGTTATTTGTTTGATTTGTTGCCACTCACACCATTTATGGCTGACCCCGTAGTTTGGGGGTTAGGGTTCAACTCTAGCCTCACTTGTTGCAGGTTACTGCTTAGATTGGAGGTTGGATGCTTGAGTGGGCATTGTGAGATAATTGGATTATTTAGTGTTTGGTGTAAAATTGTAAAGACTTATTTGAAATCATTATTGAGTTGTAAATAAAGATTAATTTGTGTTGAGATGTTTAGACTTCCGCTGTAAATTGAAAAATTTGTTGTAATAAAAGAAAGAAAATTTTAGTGGTGTTGTTGGTGTTTATTGTTGTATTGAAGTGGATTGCTGGGATTTCGCCACTTATTTTCTAAGCTCTCATATTAGAAATTTGGGGCGCTACACTTTGTATACCCAAACCCGTTAACCCAACTTAAACCCATTAACACTATTTTCCCCATATCTTTCCAACTCCCCCTCACGTTCACCAAAACTCCACTCTCCTTAAATCACTCTCCACTACTCATAACTAACCACTAAATTCCTATTAATTGTCTTTTTAATCCCCTCTAATTAATCTCCCCCGTTAATTAAATCAATTAATCCCCCCCCTGTTTCTCTCTGCTCCTCTATTTCATCAGAAAACCCATTACAGCCTCACCACCCTCATCACACCCCGCTATTGCTTCGCCTTCCTTTACTCCTCATACTACCCATCCTTCTCGACGACCTCGTGAGCCACCGCACCCACTGCCACCTTCCTCGTCGAACCCCCCATCATCACCATTAACACTACCACCGCTACACCTCATCCTCCCCGCCCCCCCCCCCCACGTCACCTCCACCCTTCGAACTCGTCGTCCTCCATCACAGAATGCCTTGTCCTCATCACCTCCATCAATGCTCCTTCCGACCGCACCACCATCATCACCCCTACCGCTCGAGTTCCACCTCCGAGCTTCTCCTCATCTTCAGCCACCGAGTCCTTTTGCAGCCCTCACCACCACCCTTCCATATCCCGGATGCCTACACGTCATTCAGAAAGCACCTCATCTCCGCTGCTCACCTCATCGACCGCCTGCATCTACCGCACCCCGTTCCCCTCCACATCGAGCTCTGCCTTCACCAATCACGGAACAGAGCGACCTCCTTCATCGAGCCCCGCTCACCATTGCCGCACTCCGAGCATCGTCGAACCCAGCACCTCACCGCCATGGCCATCGCAGTCCATCACCTCGACTGCGACCCCATCCACAGTCGACTCCGAGCTTCGCCTCTCTCCGCTTGCCATAGGCTCCTCCCGTACAAGCTTTGTTTTGAATCCCGTAAGTAAACCTTTTATTGACTCGTCGTGAGATAACCTCGTTTCACCCTTCACATGTTGATTACCCATTAATATCTGTTATCCCACTAGATTATTGTTGATCTCGTAACTCGTAATTCGAACATGAATACTCCTTGACATCATATTCACTACATGAACACAAGAATTGGAAACGTATATTCAAATGTTTATAAATAGGTGATCGAACAATTTGATAAATTGAATGCTTCAATTGCATATGATTTTCGGGTACTAACTAGCATGAAATGTCTCATAATTGTAGAAATTTCACACCCCGCTTCCCAAAAGAGAATACAGAATACGGATACGTGACAAAAGCCCAGCGAATTATTTTCATCATCCATAAGCTGTCAAGGTCATCACAACATTTTACAAGAATAATCAGAGTCGAAAGCAAGAAAAAGTCAACCAAGCATGCATATATGAATCAAAATACCAGCAAGAATACTTGAAACCAAAATATTATAATCTCAAATAATCCAAATCTGAATAAGTCAATATCCTGGATCACATTGTCCAAATACAAATAAATCCAAGTAGCAAAAATACAATTGTTCAACATAATCAACAGAAATAATAATAGCAAAATTCCAGCAGCTAGTATCTCATATCACCAACTCCATCTGGCAACTGATCTCCAAAATCTGCAATTTCATAAATTGTAGGAAAAGGAAAAAGAAAACAAACTCCCGTCAATGCAAGTTACGGGCCGCTTGTAGTGCAGGATACAAGTACATGGAAAAAGATAAACAAATAGCATGGAATAGGCATGATTACAAAATAGAACAACTAGCATGGCAAGATGAACAAGTGCAAGTGGCATATATCAAGTGTCAAGTGAACAAATATCATGTAAATAAATAACAAGTATTAAGTGTCAAGTATCAAGTACAGGTAGCAAGTATCAAGTATCAAGTAATCATGTTCAAGTAACAAGTAGCAAGTGTCAAGTGATCATGTTCAAGTCCTGTATTATTACTATCTAGGTAGCACTTCATGCATCCCAATTTTTAACACATGGTTGCTACATTCAAACAATTTTGCTTTAGATTTCATAGTGGATTATAGAGGACAGTGTACTCAGGGACAAGCTCTCAAGTAATCAAGCTCCAATACCAAATATTAAGCTCCAAGTAACCAAATATCAAGCTCTGTGTCAAGAGTGCAAGTGTCAAGCAATCACGTGTCAACCCTAAATAACCAAATAACAAGCTCCAAATAACCAAGTAGGATCTATGAATCCTCTTCTGAGTACACGTTTCTGTATTTTCCACTATTAGATCTTTTCCTTTAACCCCGGCTTGGTTTCTTATTATTATCATCAAACAGGCATGTGCATGTACAAAACATGGGAAGAATAACATGGCATAATCCAGTAACAAGTTCAGGTTGCAAGATAAGCATGTACATGTGAAAGACAACACATAAAGGATTAGAACAACGAGAATTCTAGTTCAGAATAGTAAGATAGTACTGCACTAAATCTGAGATTCCCGTTGCCACAAACATGCAAACATGGATCCGTCAAAGAATCTAGAAAATAGACTCTCGGCCGAATTCAGTGAATATATATAAGTCATATGGTATTTCACAACAACAAGTCTCAAAACAGATTTGAATCCAGAAAATATGTTCAGCTAGAAATCAGAAGTTTGTATTTGAAATCAGGAATACAGCATGAAAACTCATTAATTAAATCCACGAAAAATCTGGGGTATTTCCTTATATGTAGAGTAACAGAAAATAAAGTTTCATAATTTTCCAAAATAACTAGAATATTCAAGTAAAATCAGAAAAGCAACAAGATACGACTGCTTTATAAATCTGGAATCACAAACACTGTAGTACTAAAACAACAATATCTCACAAACCATAAATCGAAATAAAAATCTTCCAAAAGGGTGATAAATAGATACAGTAGTATAACTTTCATATTCACAAAGGGTTTAAAAAAAGCAAGTAGAATTAGGTCGAAATTTAAGTTCTTTACATAACAGCATGAAAATTCTGCATGTGTAGTAGTTGTTTGTATGTATAGAATAGCTTGTAAAAGTCATCAATTAAATCCATAAAAGTTAGGGGTTAATCTCAATCAGGCCTAGTTATAACCAGCAAACTATTGGATCAAAATATTATCTTTAGCATCAGTAGAAAAATAAATAATCATACATAATTCATAGAAAACAGAATCTGGAATTTTTAAACACATCTTAGTAAAATGGTCATAACTCGCAACTCATAAATCTAAACTGAGATATTTCAGAAGGGTTGGAAAATAAATAGAATTATCTACAGTTCATGTTCACAAAATATTTTCATATACTGACCTTAATAGGGTCTAAAATACTGATAAAAAAAGGGAATCGATAAAACAGAAAATATCCTTCATGCACAAAATAAACTAGTTCATATAAAACTCGTCCAAAACACAACCAAACGTGAAATAAGGTATAATAGATGTCCAAGAAACATGGTATAGGGTATTTTGCAAGTCAACGACAAGTTATAGCATGCATATATACATCAAAAAGTGGTCATCCCTAGATGTTTCATATCATGTATGTCATGAGGCAACTATGGTCAAATCAACACAATAGAGACAATATATAACAGAGGATTCATACACGAATTGTCTCTAGAACCCAATTACACTACAGGCGGTATTTAGTACTTGTATTACACAAAGAAAAGAATACAAGTTACTTGCCTAAGAGACGACGACGGGAACGAAGCAAAGTGAGAATAACAGGAACGGATTCCCGAGCACGAACACAACAAACACACGAATGAACGAAATCAAACGAACAAAACTCGAACCCATACACACACCGCAGCCAGGAGAGAGCGAGAAGAAGCATAGAGAGGCTGACGAGGGATGGTTCCGGTGGCGGTTGCAGGAAGACGACGGGAGACCGGAGGGGAAGCGCGGAAGTGCAGCGCTATCGCTGCAGAGCAGCAACAGAGGGAGAAGGATGGGAGGAGGTGTAGGAGATGGTAGGGGCTAGGAGGTTGGGTGTTGGAGGTGGTTGCTGGCGTTTGCTGTTGCGTCGTGAGGAGGTTGCGAAGGGGCGCTGGCTGGGCAGCACCGAGGGAGAGCGACGACGACACTGGTTGCGTCGTGAGGCCGGAGGAGATGGGGACCAGAGGGAGGACGAACGGAAAGAGATGGAGGGCACGAGGACAGGGCATTGTGGGTTATACGGGGAGAGCAAGAGGTGGAAGAAGAAGGAGGCGGCTAAGGTTAACAGGGTAAGATTAGGGTAGATGACTGGGTAGGTTTAAGGGTGATATAAATAAGGTAGGTTAACGGGCAGGGTTATAATGGGTTGGGTTTTAGGTACAAACGGGTATGGGTTTTTATAACGGGTTATTGGGTGTATAAATGGGTATTAGGATTTTTAATATCCAATAAGAAAATAGGATTGGAGTTTTAGGAAAATAATGAATGAATAGATCAAAATAATATAGTAATACAAATAATCAATTTGTATGCATTAGATTAATACTCAAATATTACTAAATACAATAGAAATAGATTTTTAATTTATCAATCCAAGGTGATAATAATAACAATAATAAAAATAATAACAATAGTCATAATAATAATAATAATAATAGAATAATAATACTGATAATAATAATAATAACACAAATAATAGGATTTGTATTATAGTATAAGAATCATTTGAAAATAACGATAAATACAATTAATGAAAAGAAAGGATTTTAACAGAAGATTCAAAATAAATCTGAAATAGAACGAATTTAAGAAAACGAAAAATTTTATGAAGAACCCAAACCTAGATAATACACAGAAAAAGAAAATACACCCAAAATACAGAAAACGGAAAACAGGGATTAAAAGAAATCTCGTCCCAAAAGTAGAACTTCTGTAAATTAATTTCCATAGAATTATATACTTGCATATTGAAATAGTCGACAATTAACTTGAAATTGCTTGTTGGCCTGCTGCCTATTTGATATAGCATCGAAGTTTTGAATCACTTCTGTGTGAATTTGATAAAATCTTGTGAATAGCTTCTGTAGCCCCATGAGTCTACTTTTGAATATTTTTGACAGATATGGAATCTGATCTGTAATTTGTAAGATATCACACTTTTAATACTGTTGAGTCGCAAATTTCTAGATTTCTGATTACAAGAATATTGGCATGAATTATTGATTAAAATAAATACTAACAGTAAAACTTAGACATGATATTAATCTGGATATGACTAGACATGAATAGGAGTCACCCTAAATTTTTATAGAATTATTTGTAACTTTTCTGAATTAATATATTTATGCAAACATGATTCTAGATTGTTGCCTGCATACTAGTTCAGTAAAGAACCTCATTTTCGACCTGATTCTATTTGTCATTGATTAAAACTTATTGAATGAGAATTGTAGCCCCCTGTGTCCGCTGGAATCCAGATCATCTGACAGTCTTGCAATCTGACCTACTGATTGCAAGATATTCACATTTACGTGTAGTGACGTCTGAATTCCAGAATCCAGTCTAAAATAAACATCACCGTGCTTAATTCACCTTAACAGTAGATTAATTTAAGTATTAAAATTTGAAATTAATTGTATTGATATTTAACACCGTTAAGAGTTTAAATATGATTTTTATGAAATTTTAAAATGATTTTACAAGTTACTTTTGTTTATAAGTATTTAACTCTTACATGTTGCCTGAACATGTAATCAGTAAAGAACGAGAGTATTTGCCTAGTTTCTGTATTTTTAATACATCGTTTGTATATGCACTGGAACTGGCAAGGAGTCTAGTTTCTAGATCCTTGACAGAACCGAATTTGCTTTCCTGTGGCAGCGGGAAAATTGATCTTTGTGCAATAACGTCTGACGGCCCAGACTTGTGACTTGAAATTACTTATACAAGAATATGTTATTCTTGCACTTATGACTTGAAACATATCGCATAACCCTTGGTACTTCCCTGATTATGTTCCGACGCTGTCTCCGTTGTTGCACCATGTTTAATTACTATAAAAGAATCACAAGTCGGGGTATTGAGGGGAAAGACCTAGTAGTGGGGTATATAGGAGATTGTACTCGGAAGGGGGCCCATATTTCCCATTATGATAATACATTATTACGAGTTATATAGAACTAAGTGTCACATAGAACTAAGTGCCACGTCAGGGATTAACGGGGGTTACCTCTTGTGCCTGCGGGGCTTACCTCTAGTGCCCATCACATGATTACATGATTTTCCGTCTACATGATATGTGTTTGCAGTTATATGGAACTAAGTGCCATGTAGAATTGAGTACCATGTCAAGGGTTGACGGGGGTTACCTCTAGTGCCTGTGGGGGTTACCACTAGTTCCCATGGTTTGAGTACATGCTCATATTTTCTGCAAGACCCGAGTGCTTAACCCTGTACAATACGCCACTAGAGTCTAAACGTTAACATTCTTGTAGACACCTGACCTGTGGTATGGGATGCATGATTAGGTGCATTAGTTAGGATTTATAAAAGATTGCTAAACTTGAGATTAACTCTGAACACGTGCATGTCCTGTTTATAAGTTTGTTGATTCTCGTTTACAAGATTGTCTAATCCTGTTACAAGTTTACAAGTTTACATGTTACCTGTTACCTATTACCTGTTACCCGTTACTTGTTACTTGTTACTAGTTTACATGACTCCTGTTACAAGTTGCATTATTCCCGTTCACACGACATGTTTCCTATTACATGATTCCTTATTCCCGGTCAGTTATATTTGAGACTTGTTTAGTTCTTGTTTCCTTCATGTTATGTACGTTGTTTCTCATTACCATATTTGTTCCATATTTGAATTGCCAGTTCTTATTGTTTTCCTGTTGTACCTGCTTCTTGTTCCTACTTGCTTGTTACTACTTGCGGCCCGTAGCTTGCTCTAACGGGTACTCCATCCATCTTTCTTTTGAGTTATGTTATACAGGTATAGACGATGGGTTACTTAAAGAACTCGTCATGTTGTTATTGCATTGCATATTCTCTGGATATTTGGTAAGTTCTTTTATCTCAAATATCGGTTATTGTATTATATTCTGGTTTATGTGATTATTATTGTATTGTTGAGTTGACTGGTATTGTACAACTTATGGATGATATGAGTTGGCATACTTATATCATTCGCTGGGCCTCCGTTACACCCTTGTGTTCCCGTATAATAGGAAACGGGGCGAGACACCGCCCCACATGGATCAAGGATTGGCGGTTTCATTCTCCAGCAAAGATCTGGAAGACACCCGACTTCCTTATTGTGATGCCCTAGTAGTTAGCCTCAGCATAGTTAACCACGAGGTCCACCGCATCCTAGTTGACAATGGAAGCTCGTCAATATCCTGTTTCTGGATGCGTTCGAAATGATCAAACTGTCTCGAAAGAGACTGAAGCTAGCCGGTTACACGCTCCACGGGTTCTTGGGCATCCCTGTCCAAATTGAGGAAATCGTCACTCTCGAAGTAATAGCTGGAATGGCCCCGACCATCCAAATAGAGGTGATGGACTTCACGGTGGTCAATGTCAAAGCCACCTATAATGCCATCCTCGGTAGGCTTGGCCTCTGCTCCCTTTAGGCGGTTCCCTCTGCCTATCACCTGAAGTTGAAATTTCCTACCGACCACAGGGTCTGCGTTGTTCGAGGTAATCAGGAATCCGCTCGTGCATGCTATATGGCCGCAGTAGGGGGTGGTGTATTCCCCCTTGACTCGGTGTAACTCCCATCGGACAAAAGCCAGTCGCACTCGAAGACCTTCAACAAATTGGAGGTGGTCCCCTTCTCTGGGAAGGACAAATCTAAACGATACCGAGTGGGCCAGTCTTTCGCTTCAGACCCAAAGCCAGCCATTATTGCATGGACTCCCTCGGATATGCTAGAGATCTCGGAGGACCTTATCATGCACAAACTAACCGTCCTTCTAGACTCGAAGACAGTCCAGCAGAAGCGATGTAAATTCACTCCCGACTGGCAACATGCGGTGAAGGAAGAAGTGGACATGCTTCTTTCGGCGCGCTTCATATGTAGTACCCCGGATAAATTGAACTTATATATATATATACTAGGTTTGCCCGTTGGCACGTGCCTACGGTACGTCTTCGGAACGGTACACCTTATTTGATCATATAAAATTTTTGGAGGTCCAGCAAATTAATTGAAGTAGCAAACACAGAGCAAAAAACATATTATATGATTTTGTTGAATTTTTTTAAAAGCTTTTGAAGTTTTTTTTTTTTTAGTTTTTTAATTTTTAATTTTTTTAAAAAATAATTTTTTTTTCTTAATTTTTTTGAATAGAGAAGGGAGGGAGAGAGAGAGAAAGAAAAAAAATAATTAAATAAATATAGGAGTTGTTTTGGGTGGGGGATTTGAATTTGAGTTTTGGGGGAAAACTTTTAGGGGGGAAACTTTTGGGGGGAAAATATGTTTTGTGAGGTTAGATTTGCGCCTTTAATTTTTGATGGATTGAAGGAGAGCCACTTGATAGCTTTCTTTGTGTTTTATTATATATATATATATATATATATATATATATATATATATATATATATATATATATATGAATTTCCTATTAAATGAACTATATATGGATATAGATTTGGAATTGATTGAGTATATAAGTAATGTGAATTGAATGCGGAATGTATGTTTATATTTATGCATATGAGTTAGGGTTAGGGTTACTATTTTGACCCTGTGTTTTGGTGGCTTAGGGTTAGGAACTAACCCTAATCATGGTTAAACCTAGGATCATCTTGATGAGATCCAATGGTTGGAAGTATGCATGAAGAAATTCTTTATGAAATCACAAGATGCACCTTTATTGTTCTAGCACCTATGTGTGTTGGCACACATCCACACCATCCACTCCAACTCACTCACACCCCATCCAATCTCCACCCTCCATCAAGAATGGTTGCCAAAAATCATAGCACCCTCCCCCATTTTCTATATAATCCCACTCCCATTCTCCTCCCTTGGTTTTCCATTTTAGGTTGCTTTAATGTCACGCCCCACTTCCCAAAAGGAGATACGGAATACGGATACATGACTAAGTCCAGCAAATGATTTTCATCATCCATAAGCTGTCAGGGTCTTTACAACATTTCACAGGAATAATCAGAATAGGAAGCAAGAGAAGTCAACCACGCATTCATAAATGAATCAATATACCAACATGAATTTACTTGAAACAAAATTTAATAAATCTCAAATAAACAAGATCTGGACAAGTCAATAATTCTGGGTCACATTTTCCAATACAAAATAATCCAAGTAACAGATACATTTATTCAAAATAAGCAACAGGAAATAATAATAATAGTAGCAAGTGTAACACCCCGAATTCCAAAATACAACTGAATCTGAAGTTCCACAGGATCTTTACACTTCTTTCGTATAATTTTACAAGGAAATAAAAACTTTTCTTTCATCAGAATTACATTACACTTGTACATTGTCATAGCAGAAGCAATTTTACAATAATTTACATGAAACAACATTTAAAACAATCTTGAGCAGCATGTATACTTCAATTTTTCAAGCATCTTTACCCTGCATATAAAACTGTGGGCGCATCAGTTCATTCAACTGACGAAATATTATACACGGCTATCCTCTCTATGCCAGAAACAGTATAACGATTCTCAATACTTAGCAAACCACAAACTTGTCACAAACAAAGCTAAAGGGACTATCCTGTTAATGTCGTGTTGTGGATGTGCACTTAGTCCTTAATGCAATTATTTGTATTCTATGACACTAATGCACACTTGTTCAGAATCTATGCAGCCCATACTACATAGGTCCGAGGGCAGGCCTTTAACCGTTCTTCATCTTGTAGGGTTCAATCCCTCGTCATGACTTAATCTACTACTGTAACTATAGTAAGTATCCTAGATGTTTTCAGACCTACGAACCCATGTCTAGGCGCCCTGGAGGGAATCCCAACACACTGACACATGACTCATCATGCAGACATCCGGTGGTAACTCAGCTCCTACCATAGACATGACACCACCCGCAGTCGTCAAACACCTCATGAGCGTCACCACTGGGACAGTACTCTGGAGCAGTATCCACGCGCTATCATGACGCATCATGGGACATCCTGTGAATACTCTCATGCCGCCAATCCAATGGCCCTCATACTCAATGTTTTTCTCTTACTTTCATCACATCTTCACTATGTATCTAATCCTTAGTTTAATTGAATCAAGAATAAAATCAAACCCTTAGAGTGTAGCACTCCCACTATACCGGTCTTATTCATTTAATTCACATGACCCAAACCTTGGTCTTCTCATTTCAATAATCATTTTCACATTTCTTTTATTGCCGATATAAGGCTTGGCTATACCCTAATTCTTAATTTCAACTCATAATTACAATATCGAGCTTTTCATACTCATATGGTCTTTTCATGATTAATCACAATTCATGTTTCATAAGCATAGCATTCATGTATTCACATCTTTCATAACTCATCACAATCAATAATTCAACTTCACGTGCAATTTATGTATAAGAATAAATTTCAACTAATAGTAATCAATAATTCATGTATTCCACAAATCTATCATTCTCATTTCAAAATCTTACTACAAGCACAAATTAGAAGTCCAATTAATTACACCAATCAAACTTTCAAAAATTCCTCATTACTAATTTTTCATCTTCATAACTCAAAAATCTCTCATTTATTTTTCCTTTATTTAAAAAGACAATTAGATTCCGAAAAGAAGTCCTTTCTTGCAAAAACCCCAATTTCTTAATCACACTTTATCAAAAGTTATATAAATTTTTCTAATAAAGTTCTAATAATTTTCAGTAATTAATCTGTAATTTTCCCAATTTTTATTTATTTTTAAAACTCAGTTAATTCAAAAATCCACAAAAAAAAACATTTTTAAACTCAAACCCCCAACCGGATTCGAACCCATAACCAGCGGTGAAACAGACAGCGTACAAGACCAACGCGCCAAAGCCGCCAATTGATATAACTAGGGGTTATAATTCCTATGTATTCATTCTCGGCAAGTTGGGTTTTTAACAAAAAATAATTAAAAACAAAGACACAGTATCGAACCCGAGACCTCCGACAACTGTAGCGACCAAAGCTCTTCCGGCCAGTTGGTCTAAGTGGACATATCAATTTGAAATTAATTGAACTGGGTTTTGATCTTACTCTCTGTTCATAACTATGATTCAAAAATTTTCAAAACAAAATCGTCTCTTTCTCTCCTCTTTTGAAAACCAAAAATTTCCAGAATAAAAATACATTTAATTCTACAGTAACTAGTATTTATAAGGGTATTTTTAACTCTTTTAAAACATATATTTAACCTTAGTTTGTATTTCATAATCACAATTTCGACATTTGAAAACTAAAGCATACTACTTCATAATTAAAAATAGTTTTCCACAAAAATCACTATATTAATGTTCTCTTACTTATTGACAACTATAATATTTTAGAACACAAAAAAACATCTTTCTTAGTGAATAAAACTTCTATTTTACCAACTAATTTACACATAATGCATTCAATCATTTGTTGGCAAGAACAATCTTTTCATTTATTCTAACATTCATAAGGCACATATAAATGGAGAATTCTACTACAAAAATTAACATTTATTCTTAGTAATTCTTTCCATCAATTCATCTCTAATATACCATTCTACTTTAATACTTCAATTAACAAACATGGTTCTAATCTCTTACTAGTTAATTCATATAATTGTAATTAAAACATACCTAGCATGCATTCTAATATTAGAAACAGTGATAAAACTCACTTTCACTCATAACTGGTAAATTTAGCAATCAAATTAACACACATCTACTAGTTTATCAATTCTCCTCTAATTAGGCAAACATGGATTTCATTTCAACTAATTACTTTTTAACAACTTATTCAATTCATTCCTAACATGATTTCTAATTTAGAAGTCATGAGAAACACCCACCTCTTTGGAGAAAAGACAATTGAAAGCTCCTAGATTCCCCTAGAATGCGAGAGAGTGCCTTCTCCTCCTAGATTGCGATGCAAAAGCTCCTTCTCCTTGCTTCGTTGCCAAACTGAGAGCTCCTAGTGTGGGGAAAGAGTGGGCCGGCCTCCAATGGGGGAACACACACACAACTCACACTCACTCTAATATATTTCTCCTATATAGTTTTCTTTCTTTCAATAGTTTCTTAGTGTAGAATATAAATAGGTAGGGGGTATTTATACTAATTTTTGGATGGATTGGAGGGCTAGGATTCATTAGATAGTTAAAAGATGGATGACTAGGATAGGAGGGGAAGTTGTAGCAACCATTCACACTCAAATAAACTACCCATGCACACACACACCCACTCCCCAGCACTCCCATGCATATCCGGCCTAAAAAATGGTGTGCATTGCACACTATGTGCATGCACGTGCCCCCTAGTACCCCCTATTTGAAGTTTGTACAATTTTTAATTAATCAATTATTCACATTTTGTGTCTACAAGACAAGTGTGACCATTTAAATGATTAATTAAATTTGTGGACTTCACAAATAGTGGGCTTAGAGTTGTGGGACAAAATAATAAAATAATAAATTATTAAAGTAGGCTCAAACTAAGAAAATAGTGTTTTAGGCTTTACAAAAATAAGCTTTTAGAAAAATAAAGGAGAAAACAATTGTTCATACTACAAAAAATGAAATTTTATATATATACATACGAAATTTGCACGTGCACAACACGTGAAAATCAGCATTTCTATTGAAATGAAAGGTTTCGGGTATTACAGCAAGAACTCCAGGACTTGAATCTTTGATCACCTACTCATTAGGAAAATGGTCACCATGATCTGCATTTGAACAAATTGCAGGAAGAGGAAAAGAAAACAAAATGCCCGTCAATGCAAGCTACGGGCCGCTTGTTGTGCAGGCACAAATACAGAAAAAGAATAAACAACATAGAGTAACAGCGGAAGCAAACATAGTATGGAATAGGCATGATAGAATGACTAGCATAAATCAGGAAACATGATCAAGTAGTGTGGTGAGATAACAGGTGTATATAACATGTGACAGGTAACAGGTATCATGCAAGCAAGTAAACATGTAACAGGTGTCAGGCAGCATGTACAGGTAATCATGTATCAAGTAAGCATGTAACAGGTATTATGTCATGTCAAGTCTTGTATTTATTACTATCTAGGTAGCACTTCATGCGTCCCAGGTTTTTACCACATGGTTGCTGCATACATGCAAATTTTGTTTAGGCCTAATGGTGGGTATCTATAGGGCCGTGTAATCAGGCATCATGTAACAGGTTACAGGAACAGGTTCATGAATCCAACAGGTAAACGAATCAACTGATTCATGCATCAACATGTTCATAAATCAATAGGTAACAGGTACACGAATCAACTGATTCATGCATCAACAGGTATCAGGTACACGAAACAACAGGTCCATGCATCAAAGCATAAAGTACGACAGGTTCACGAATCCACAAATTATTGAATCAAACATAAAGTGCAATAGGTTCATGTATCAATATGAATCAAATATAAAATGAGAAACACGGGCCCCCTTCTGTGAACATATACTTATATTGCCCACTACTAAGGTCTTTCCCTTAACCCCGGCTTGATTACTTGTTATTATTATTCAAACAGGCATATACATGCACAAAACAGGGCAAGAATAACATGGTATGAACAAGTAATAGGATCAGATCGGAAGATAAATATGTATAGGTGATAGACAACACATAACAGGGTAGGACAACGAAAATTCTAGTTCAGGACAGAAAGACAGTACTGCACCAAATCTGGAATTCCCATTGCCATAAATATGCAAATCTGGATCTGTCAGAAAATCTGAAAAATAGACTCTCGGCCGAATCCAGAAAATATATGTAAGTCATATGGTATTTCACAAAAACATGTCTCAAAACAGAATTTTGTCCAGAAAATATGTTCAGCCAAAAATCAGAAGTTTGTATTCATAAACATGCAACAGCATAAAAACTTACTGATTAAATTCACAAAAAATCTAGGGTATTCCCTAGTATGCTTAGTATCATAAAATAAAGTTTCATAATTTTCCAATATAGATAGAATAATCAAGTAAAATCAGAAAGTAGCAGGATACAGTTGTTTTGTAAATCTGAAATCATAAATACAGCAGTACCAAAACAGCATAGATTGCAAAATATAAATTGAAATCCAGATCCATCAAAAGGGTGATAAAATTGATACAATAGGATACATTTCATATTCACAAAGTTTTTATAGACAGCAGATAGAATCGGGTCGAAATTATGTTTCTTTACTGAACAATATGAAAATTCTACTAGTATAGTAGTTGTTTGCAAGCATAGAATAGTTTATAAAGATCATCAATTAAATCCACAAAAATTAGGGATTAATTCCAATCAAGTCTAGTTGTAATCAGCAAAATATTGGATCAAAATATTATCTTTAACATAAGTATAAAAATAAATTACCATACATAATTCGTATAAAACTGGATCTAGAATTTTCTACACATCTGTAATAAAACAGCAATAACTTGTAACTCACCAAATGAAACTGTGATCTGTCAGAAATTTTGGAAATTAGACAGAATTCTCTATAATTCATATTCACAAATAATTTTCATATACTGACCTTAATAGGGTCTAAAATACTGAACAAAAACGGGGTAACAGAAAAGACAGAAATATTCTTCATGCATAAAATCAACTAGTTCATATGAAACTCATCCAAATCATAACAAAACGTGAAATATGGTGTACTAGATGTCCAAGAAAAATGGTATAGGGTATTTTACAAGTCTACAATGATTTATATTACATCAAACACATCATGTATACAAGATCATACAACACCTCATAATCACGAACACATGCATGTATACAAAAATTGATTATCTGTAACCTTAAATTTACGTCATGTGTGTAATGAGATAACTATGGGCAAACCAACACATAGAGACAAGATATAACAGGGATTTTGCACAAGAATTGTCTCTAGAACAACCTTACACTACAGGCAGTATTTAGTACTTGTATTTGCAACAGAAATTAATACATGTTACTTGCCTTATAGTCGACGAAAAAAACGATAATGCAAAGAGAATAACAGGAATGGATTCCTGAGGCACGAACACAAACACAACAAACGGATCACAAACGCAACTCGAACACAACACGAGATCCGACACATGCACACAAGAGAGAGGGAGAGATGGCAATGGTAGTGGGTTACAGTGTTGCGGTTGCTGCTGGCTTCGGAAATAGGAGGAGGCAAAGGGGCATCAGCCTGGTGCTGCAGGTGGCTACATCGTCGAGAGGAGCCAGGGGACAGAGAAGCACAGGGGCTATCGGGGGTGTCGTGACTGGCTGGAGGGGCAGGGGGGTTGCGTTGCGCCTTTGGGAGGATGACGCACCGAGATGGAGCGCCGGGACTGCGGTGAAAGGCGACGGTGACCAGGGGGACCATATGGTGCTACTGATGTGGTGGCATCGGGCTGCAGGGCGACAGGGGGGTGGTCACCGAGGGGGTCGGTAGGGGCACAGGGCGGTGCGAGCAAGAGGGGAAGTTGAGGGCAGTGGATGAAGTGGTCAGGAGAGAGAGATGAGCGGGAGGGGTAGAGCAGCTAGGGTTAGGGGATACTAGGGTAGCACAGGTGGGTATTATATATTGGACGAGGTATAAATATGCAGAGTAGTATTAGGGTTTTAGGTGCAAGTTGGGTTTCATGTATAGAAATGGGTAACGGGTTTAATTGGGGCTTAATGGGTAGGGTTTAGTTGGTATTGGAATAATTTAATAGAATATAGGGTGATCAAAAATGAGATGGGAAACAAGACAAACAAATAAAATAGGGCATGAATAAATATAATGAGAATCAAAAATAATGGCTCGATCAACAGAGATGAATAAATGGCAAACAAATTGAATCAAGAAGAGCTAATAAAAGACGACAAATAAAATAAATGACTATATTGAGAATGGAGATCCAAAACAAGGTTCAAAAGAGATACAATGAGAATAAATACACAAAAGAAAAATACACACAAAAATACATAAAATGAAAAACAAGGGTTACATTTAAAATAAAATAAAAGGAGAAGGATTTTTAAGAAGTAGTAGAAGAAGGAAAAGAGTAGTGAGAGTTAGCCAACAAGCATCTACTCTTTGGTTGTAAGAAGAATCAAGTGAGGCAACTTGGAGAAGGAAGGAAGGCAAATCTTAAGCTAGGAGTCTCTTGCTACTTAGTGTGCATGATTTCTTAACTCTAAATTAGTTTCTTTTTTTTGTGTAAATTAGTGTGTAGTAGCAGCTAAGAAGGCATGTTTACCATGTATGAGTGTTTGATATGCTAAGATAAATTAAACTTGTATGACAGTAAAATTCATATCATAATTCATGTTGAAGAACATATATGTAGCATGCTGACTTAAGAATTTCTACATAGCAAACAACTTTGAATCTGGTCATAAATTGTCGTTCGGAGTAACCAACGCTCCAACAATCTTTATGGATATGATGAACGGTATCTTGCGGCCATTTATTGACTCATTTGTAGTAGTCTTCATAGACGACATTTTAGTATACTCCAGAACAGAGGAAGAACATGCTAAACATTTGACGAGCAATATTGAGCAAGCTACAGGAGCATCAATTGTATGCCAAATTGTCCAAATGTGAATTCTGGAAGCTGGAGGTTGCATTCTTAGGCCACTTCATTTCTAAGGATGGAGTGGCTACATACCCACAAAAGATTGAGGCAGTAAAGGATTCGCCTCAGCCGAAGACAGTAAAGGAAGTACGAAGCTTCTTAGGGGATGACAGGGTACTACGAAAATTTATTCAAAATTATGCCAGAATAGTAGTACCACTCACAGCATTAACCAAGAAGAACCAAAGCTTCGACTGGACAGAGAAGTGTGAAGAAAACTTCCAGGAGCAAAAGAACAGATTAATCTCTACACCCATCTTTGTTTCTCCTCAAGCTGATAAAGGGTATGTCATTTACAGCGATGCATCATATTTGGGTTTCGGGTGTGTCCTAATGCAGGAAGGAAAGGTAATAGCATATGGATCAAAACAACTCTGACCACATGAAAAGAATTACCCTACACATGACTTGGAGTCAGCTGCAATTGTCTTTGCCTTAAAATTATGGAGACATTACGTCTACGGAGCAAAAGTAGAGATGTATACCGACCATAAGAGCTTAAAGTATATATATTAGCAGAAGGATTTGAATCTCAGACAAAGACGTTGGCTGGAAGTTTTGGAGGACATCAGGCCATAAATCTTATATCATCCAGGGAAGGCTAATGTGGTAGCAGACGCACTCAGTAGGAAAAGAAGTGTAGCCACACTTGTTGCAACCAGGAAAGACCTTGAAGATGAGATCAGGTAAGCAGACATTGAGGTAATTACTCAACACCTGAGCGTAGTTTTGGTGCAGTTAGAATTACAGCCAAATTTGAACGAGCGAGTGAAGAAGGCTCAGATAGGAGATACTAAGATTGAATCACTAAAGAAGCAGGTAAATGAATGGAAACTCACAGAATTTAGTATAAAGGAAGGATCACTTTGGTATGGAAACAGGTTGTGCGTACCAAAGTACAAGGAGCTGAGAGAAGATATTATGAAGGAAGCCCGCTCCACTTTGCTTGCAGTTCACCACGAAAGCACCAAGATGTATCAAGATGTAAAGCAATACTACTGGTGGTCTGGAATGAAGCAGGACATAGCAGAATTTGTATCCAGATGCCTCACGTGCCAGCAAATCAAGGCCGAAAACCAGAAGCCTGGAGGGTTACTGCAACCATTTCCCATTCTAAAGTGGAAGTGGGAGAATATCAGTATAGATTTCATCACAGGATTACCCAGGAGCTCTAAGGGAAATGACTCAATTTGGGTAATTGTAGATCGACTAAAAAAGTTTGCAAATTTCCTACCAGTAAAGACAACCAGGTCACATGAGAAATTAGCAGAAGTTTACATTGAGAATATAGTGAACCTACATGGAGTACCATTGTCGATAGAATCTGACAGGGATGTAAGGTTTACATCCCGTTTCTGGCAAACTTTACAGTCAGCATTGGGAACCAGGACAGATTTTAGCATGGCTTTTCACCCTGAGACCGATGGACAGACCGAAAGAGTCAACCAGATTCTTGAAGATACGCTAAGAGCATGCATTATGGATTTCGAAGGAAGCTGGGAGAAATACTTGTCATTAGTGGAATTTGCCTACAATAACAGCTATCAGGCAAGCATCGTTATAGCCTCATATGAAGCATTATGTGGAAGAAGGTGTAGGATGCCCATGTGTTGGTATAAGGTAGGATAAAGGCAGTTGTACGGGCCAGAAATAGTACAAAAACCCACTGAGAAGATCGAGCTCATCCAGAAAAGATTGAAAATAGCACAAAGCAGATAGAAAAGCTACGCTGACAACAACTGATGGAAGTTGGAATTCGAAGAAGGCAATTCAGTATTCCTAAAGGTCTCACCAACAAAGGATGTGCTCAGATTCAGGAAAAGTGGGAAGTTAGCACCAAGATACATCGGGCCATATAAGATTCTGAAGAAAATCGGGAAAATGACCTACAAATTGGAGCTACCAGCAAAGTTATCCCGAGTACATGACGTGTTCCATGTCTCGATGCTGAGGAAGCATGTACCAAATCCGAGCCATCAACTATCAGAGATTCTTGAAGACTTGCAAGTGAACCTCTCGTACAAGGAACAACCAGTCAGGATCGTCGATCATCGGGAAAAGATATTAAGAAACAAGACCATTCCAACGGTGAAAGTTCTCTGGAGGAATCAGTTCGTGGAAGAAGCCACTTGGGAGCCGGAGAGCCGCATGAGAACTTCATTTCCTGAACTATTTTAGATGGAATATTTTTCTTTTCTCCCGACTAAGTATAGTTCTGAGGATAGAACTACTCTAAGGAGAAAGTATTGTAGTACCCCGGATAAATTAAACTTTTATATATATGTGAATTGCCTATTAAATGAACTATATATGGATATAATTTTGGAATTTATTGAGTATATGAGTAATCTGAATTGAATGTGGAATGTATGCTCATATTTATGCATATGAGTTAGGGTTAGGGTTACTTTTTTGACCTAGGGTTTTGGTGGCCTAGGGTTAGGAACTAACCCTAATCATGATTAAACCTAGGATCATCTTGTTGAGATCCAATGGTTGGAAGTGTGCATGAAGAAATTCTTCATGAAATCACAAGATGCACCTTGATTGTTCTTGCACCTATGTGTGTTGGCACACATTCACACCATCCACTCCCACTCACTCACACCCCATCCAATCTCCACCCTCCATCAATAATGGCTGGCCAAAAACCCTAACACCCTGCCCCATTTTCTATATAATCCCACTCCCATTCTCCTCCCTTGGTTTTCCATTTTAGGTTGCTTTCAAAAAAAAAGAGAAGGATTTTTAAGAAGTAGTTGAATAAGGAAAAGATTAGTGAGAGTTAGTCAAGAAGCATCTACACTTTGGTTGTAGGAAGAATCAAGTGAGGCAACTTGGAGAAGGAAGGAAGGAAGGCAAATCTTAAGCTAGGATTCTCTTGCTACTTAGGGTGGGTGATTTCTTAACTCTAAATTAGTATCTTTCTTTTTTTTTTGTAAATTAGTGTGTAGTAGCAGCTAAGAAAGCATGTTTACCATGTATAAGTGTTTGATATTCTAAGATAAATTAAACTTGTATGATAGTACAATTCATATCATGATTCATGTTGAAGAATATATATATAGCATGCTGACTTAAGAATTTCTACAGAGCAAAAAACTTAGAATCTGGTCATAAACTTTTATTAGCATGTTCTAGGATGATATTGGAGCATCCACTAATTTCTTCAGATTTTTTTGGGTTTGTTTAGTAGCTCAACAAAATTGTTATTTTCGGAACAGAGAGCATGAAGAAAAACTATGTATGTGCTTGATATGAAGTCATGTTCGAAATGTCATCTTATGAAATTGATAAAGTATTCTGAACTGAAATTTTTACTTGAAGTACTTGGATATTTTGAAAACCTTCGTTCCAAATTTCAGATTTTTCTGAGTTTATTTGCTATATTCAAAAATTCCTATTTGTCAACTGGTCCAAAGCCGAGGAACTGGCTCTGTTTTGTTCCAAGATGGAGTTTGATAAATCATACCTAATTCCTGGAGAGTAATCTTGCATTGAAATTTTTATTTTAGCATCTTCTATGTTCCTACATTATATATACATAATTTTGGGAAATTTGGACAACAATAGATGGGGTTTCAAAATGGGTTTATAACAAGAAGTTTTATGCACTGCTGAAAACAGAAGAAAGTTCTCTACTAACTTCAAAAGACTGCAACTCTCTGTGTATTTGGAATCTGAATACAAATTTTGAGTATGTTAAACTTGTATATGTCTAGTTACTAAATCTACAATTTCATAAGTATTGGACTTATGGTTGAATTGATATTGAATTTTGACTGTACTAGGTTCAGTTTCAGCTCTGAGTGAGTTGGGCTGTAAACTTGTGAAATGATGGACTTATATGTTAGGTTTCTGCAGGAATGATCAACTAGAGATTTGTAGTAGAGAGTCTTAGGTTGCGTTTGGTTCGTTGTTTTAAAAATTCATTTTAATCTTAGTTTTTGAATTTTTTTATAAAGTTGTTTTTTGTTATTTTCGATGTTTTGTATGTATGTATATACAATATATATACTCTGATACATACATATTGTATACATATACAAACATACATATTGATAAATACATACTGATACATAATAATATATAAAAATATAAAATAATTTACTATAATAAACATATAATAATAATAATATAATAATAATAATAATAATAATAATAATAACAATATATACAAACTATTATATATACATATTGTATAAATATACATACATACTGTATACGTACATAATACTCTGATACGTACATAGTATATACATAACATACATATATACATATTGATACACGCATATTGATATATAACAATCTATATAATAAAATACAAAGAAAGTTATCAAGTGCCTCTCCTTCAATTCCCCCAAAATCCAAGGCCCAGATCTAAGCTCACAAAACACATCCCCCCCCCCCCCCCCCCCCCCATACATAACATACATATATACATATTGATACATGCATATTGATATATAACAATCTATATAATAAAATACAAAGAAAGTTATCAAGTGCCTCTCCTTCAATTCCCCCAAAATCCAAGGCCCAGATCTAACCTCACAAAACACATTCCCCCCCCCCCCCCCCCCCAAACCTTAAATTCAAATCCTCCCAAAACAACTCCTTTATTTATTTAAGGCTAAATATAAAAAAAGTACACAAAGTTTTGGGCCAGTTTAAAAAAAGTACACAAAGTTTTTTTTTTTTTAAAGGACACAATGTTTAAATAAACTCCATTGGGTTAGTTAGGGTTAGGGTTAGGGTTGGGTTTAAAAAAACCACTTTCATCTTTCATTTGTGTTTAAAAAAACCACATTCATCTTTTATTTGTGTTTAAAAAAACTTCACTTAACTAATCAGATGTTTAAATAAACCCCCCGAACTAACCCTAACCCTAACCCTATTGTTTAATGAAAAACTTGTCTTATGTATATAGTAAAAACTATTCATTTCCTAGTCTACTGGCAGATGAGATTTGTGGTTATGGCCAGTTGGAGCCTCGATGTTGATTAGTTGGGTTAATTCTGGTAGGGTACTCCAACTCTAGTGAAAATGTGGTTAATTAAATGAACTTAATAGTATATGGACAGGCACTTGATGGAAATGGGAGCAAACGTGAGTTATGGGCTCCAGGATGATCAGAGGAGTGAGATAATCCACAGTATTCTCGGGACGATGGCTGAAATAGGCCACAGAACGATCAACGTGAGTGGGATTGGTCTCTAGTATTCCAAGGACGAGAGCGGCGCTCATGGAATGTTTGTGCAATGAGGGTTCCAGGATGACCAGCGGAGTGAGGCAATCCCTAGTATACCGGGACGATGGATGAAATAAGCGACAGAATGATCCACGTGAGTGGGATTGGCCTCCAGTATTCCAAGGGTGAGAACCGATACTTGCAAAATTTCTAAATCTCGTAGTAATCAGTGCAGTAGGATAGTTGCATAACATGGGACCGAACCCTATAAAGTGGAGAACGATAAGGGCTTGCACCGGATCTATGTAAAGTGAGGAGCATAGATTCGACAAGTATGCATTAGTTCAATCATATGCATTTTGTGATTTCCTTGACTTGATTTATGCTTATTTTCTATTTTCTACAGTTGACATATGCTTGTTCACATGATGATTTACGCTTCATTTATTGTTATTTCATATTTCATTTGTTATTACCATCTTAATATGTTTCCGTGATTCTGTTCTTTATGTTTCATTTAAGTTGTATTTCTTTTGAATATCACTCACACCATTATGGCTGACCCCTGTAGTTTGGGGGTTAGGGTTATCTCTAGCCTCATATTTCACAGGTAGGTACCATTAACATGGAGTTGGGATCATGTGGTAGATTGTTTAATGTATCACATATGTTGTAAAAAGATTGAAAGTAAATGTGTAAATATGGAACTGTGTTGTAAAATGAATTGTAATTCAAGGTGTTGAATTACCGTGGTGCTTGTAAAAGAATTGTTTTAATAAAAGTTTTAAATTTCCCTGTATTTGGAAACTATGTTTATGATTACAATTGAGGTAGATGCTGGGAATTGTGCCACGTATTTCTACGTTTATTTATTGGAAATTTGGGGCGCTACAGAGTTGGTATCAAAGCTTGGTTAGACAAGAAGGCAATGTCGGAAGCATGATCAAGGGTTCTCACAGTGTGATTGATGGCGAAGCATTGGCTCTTTCCCTGACATGCCCAGATCAGCTAGCCACCGATGCGATTGCAACAGTCGAGAGGTTGTTGCATAAAACAAGCTCTGAGGTTCCCTTTGAGGCCATTACCGTCCTAAGTGGCAGGCGGCAGTCTACACAGAGTTGGTATCAGAGCACGCTTCAATAGTAATGTTAAACATGGTATAGGGAATAAACCTGGGTGGTCACTAGAGTGTGAGTACCTAGGTGTGGACATTAGGGTGTGAGTATTACACATGAAATTAAACAAGATGAAAATGTTTGAACACGATTGAAAATTTTGCAATAGGATATTGGTGCGAATGTGATGTGTGTTGTGATGCTCTAACATTTTCCCGTATTGGAGTATTCAGTATAATGGCAGGATCTAGGACCAGGAATGGTGGGAATGGTGTTGAGGCCGAAGGTTCCCACGCGGCCCGACTTGATCTGGAGATGGAAATTGCCAGAGAGTATCATACTTCGAATGCATTCATGGCAGCTAGCACGACTCGAAACAATGGAGTAGGGACAATATCCATCAATGCAGACCTGATCAAGTAGGTGGGGTCCTTCAAGCGGATGAAGCAGCTAGTTTTTAGTGGCAGGCCGATCTAAATGCGGACGACGATTAGATCAGACAGATGGAAGTTGTCTTGAAGTTTTGGAAATCCTTGATGCCAACAAGGCGAAATTGGCTACAATGCAGCTGGAGAAGGATGCTGGTGTCTGGTGTCAGTGAGTGAAGAGGACGTTTGGGGAAGAGCAAGTGACTTGGGAAGCTTTTCTTGAAGAATTCAGGGGATCACTATTTTCCCATGGACATTCAGGGGAAGAAGGTGGTGGAATTCATGATTCTACAGCAACGCAGCATGACAATGCGTGAATATGAGACTAAATTTGCCCAGTTATCGAGGTATGCACCGGAGCTTATGGTTGATGAAGCAAAGAAGGCCAAAAAATTCGAGCAGGGCTTAAGGCCGAATTTAAGGTCTCGGATGATACCGTTGGGCATTGGGAGGTTCAATAAGCTGGTCAGGAGAGCAGCCGTGACGGAGGAATATATGGATCAGTTCCAGAAGAAGCAGGAAACCTAGAACAAAAACAAAAGGCCAGTAGCAAACCAGAGTGGGAGGAAGTTCTCGATGAAGCAGGGCAGGTTCAGTAGGCCCGATCAGAAGGCACCCATAGCTCAAGGGATGACTTGTTATTACTGTGGCGAGGCAGGTCACTACAAGTCGGCATGTCCTAAGCTGGGAAAGCGGAATTGCTTCTAGTGTGGACGAGAGGGGCATACTAAGCTGTTCTGCCCACAGCTTAAGAAGGATGGTGCGGATGGGAGTAAATTCCAAAGGCAGGGGCGAGTGGTCGCATTGACTGAGGAGGATTCGGGTAACTCAAAAGATGTGATTCAGGGTATGCAGGAATTTTAATACATTTATTCGATGTATTAAATAAAACTTTTTTTAAGAATAAAATAGAGTTTTTAGTATCATTCTTCATGTAACAGGATTCGTCTTGATTAATGGAATAAAAGCAAAAGTTTTATTTGATATTGGTTCTTCGCATACATTTGTGTCGCCCAATTTTGCTAAAGTTTTAAGTGTGGAACCTAAGATATTTTCAGGCAGAGTCTTGTCAATGGCAACACCATCAGGAGAGGAGTTGATTGCTGATCGGTATTACGAAGGTTGTGATATATCCAGATTGGTGGGAGTCTTTTCGGTATCGATCTCATCGAACTGCAAGTTTTGGGAGTAGATGTGATTGTGGGGATTGATTGGATGGCAATCTATGATGCTACAATTGAATGCAAGAGCAAGGAGGTGGAAGTGAAGGCACCGGGAGGATCCGCAGTGACTTTTCAAGGGAAGAAGAAGAACCCAAAGGTGGTTGCAACTGTATCAAAGTTGATGATTCCACATGAGTTCAGAGGCATTCAAGTTGTCAGAGATCTTCCTACTTTGTTCTTGGAGGATCTATCAGGGTTATCGCCACAGCGAGATGTTGAGTTTTGCATCAATGTTCAGCCAGGAAGTGCTCCAATTTCTAAGGCTCCGTACAGGATGGCACCTGTAAAACAAGATGAAGTTAAGATGAAGATAGGGGAATTGTTATGTAAAGGGTTCATTAGGTCGAGTACTTCACCGTGGGGTGCACCAGTGTTTCTAGTGAAGAAGAATGACGGGTCAATGAGGATGTGCATTGACTACCGGGAATTATACAGGGTGACCATTCAGAACAAGTATCCGCTTCCACGGATTGATGGTCTGTTTGACAGGTTTCGGGAAGCAGCTGTATTTTCGAAGATTGATCTGCGGTCAGGATATCATCAGGTTCTGGTTTAGGAAGAAGATGTGAGCAAGACAGCTTTCAGGACTCGTCATGGGCTCTATGAGTTTTTAGTGATGCCATTCGGGGGGTGACGAATGTGCCGGTAGTGTTTATGGATATGATACCGGATCTTGCGACCGTTTATCAATTCTTTTGTGGTGGTGTTCATTAATGATATACTGGTGTATTTGAAGTTTGACATAAGCATTCTGAGCACCTAGCAGAAGTACTGAGGAAATTGCAGGAAAATAACTTGTATGCCAAGCTATCAAAGTGTAAATTTTGGAAGTCTGAGGTAGCATTCCTTGGTCATATCCTTTATAAGGAGGGAGTGGCCACTGATCCTCAGAAGATCAAAGCAGTGAAGAATTGGACTAGACCGACGACCGTGAAGGAAGTTAGGAGCTTCTTGGGGTTGGCTGGGTACTACAGGCATTTCATTTAGGGCTACGCACAGATTGCAGTTTCATTAACAGGGTTAACTCGGAAGAATGTGGATTACACTTAGACTGATAAGTGTGAGACAAGTTTCCTAGAGCTAAAGGAGGGGTTGACGACTACGTCTATCCTAGATTTGCCGCAAGCTGGGAAGGACTATGATATCTATAGTGATGCGTCACTCAGAGATTTGAGGTGCATCTTGATGCAAGAAGGAAAGGTTATTGTGTAACATCCTGAATTCCAAATAAGACTGAATTCGAAGTTCCACAGGATCTTTACACTTCTCTCGTACAATTTTACAAAGAATAAAAAAACTTTTATTACATCAGAGTTACATTTAAATAGCGGAAGCAAAGTAACAACATTTACATGAATGAAGTACAACAACACTTGAATAAATCTTTAAGCGTCAATTCCTCCTTAGTTTTTTTCATGCACTTTATCCTGCATAGAAACTGTGGGCACGTCAGTTCATTCAACTGACGCACGGATATAATACATCAATTTTTTCTTACTTAGAAAGCACACACTTGTCACAAACAAAGCTACAGGGGCTATCCTATTGATGTCGTATGTGAATGTGCACTTAATCCTTAATGCAATTAGTTATGTTACATGACACTAATGTGCATTTGTTCGGATTCTATGCATCCTATACTACATAGGTCCGAGGGCAAGCCCTTAATCATTCTTCATCTTGTAGGGTTCAATCCCTCGCCATGACTTAACTACTACGGTAATTACGGTAAGTATCCTAGATGTTCTATGAGTTACGAGCCCATATCCAGACAGCCTGAAGGGGAATCCCATGTCGTGACATGACGCATCATGCAGAGCCTATGGACAATTTAGCCTCCGTCATGGAACGATGGCACCACCCGTAGTCACCAAATACCCCACATGCATCGCCACAGGGACGATAATTCTGGAGTAGTGTTCACGCCATGACATGACGCATCAAGCAGGCAACCTATGAATCACTCTTACACTGCCAATCCGATGGCCCTCATACTCGTATTTTTCTCTTACTTTCGTCACATCTCCACTATGTGTCTAGTCCTTAGTTTAATTGAATCATGAATAAAATCTATCCCCTAGAGTTAGCACTCCCACGATACCGGTCTTAACAATTTAAATAACACGACCCAAATCTTGGTCTTTTTTTCATTTCAAATCTAATCTCAACAATTTCTTTCAATGCCGATATAAGGCTTAGCTACAGTCTAGTTCTTAATTTTCCTTCATAATCACAAAATTGAATTTTCATTCTCATAAAGTCTTTTTCATAATTCAACATGATTTACATTTCATTTCTATGAATCAGTCGCATACAATAAGTTCAATTTCATTTTATACCTTTCACATTCAAAATTAATCTCTATAATTCCATTTAATTCCCACACTATTATTTCTTTCCTTTACTTGGTCCAAAATTACAATTATATTTTTCATTTAACTTTCAATTGCATAACTTGCACAAATTAATAAATGAAAATCCATAAATAAACACACTTTAATTTCTTTTTATACAAGATCCTCTTTTATAATTTGTGTAGAGTTTTCGCATGGAAAAATTTACATTTTATACTCAAGCAAAATCATTTTTGTAGAGTTTTACTCAATTTTTGCTCCTCAATCTCTTTTATTTAAATCAAAATATTGTGTAAGTATTTTTCATGAAGTCTATATATTTTCAGAATAATTATAATATATTTTTCGGATTTTTAAAATTCAAAAATCAAATTTAAAACTAAAAAACCGAACAACTGTTTTAAATTGCCAAACTCAGGTTTCGAACCCGGGACCCAAGGCACACCCGCCCGCTACAGTAAGTGAACTGTGGTGCCACCGAAAGCCAGAAAGGCCAAGGCGCCCAAGTGATAAGAATAGGGGTTTAATTGCATGTAAATTAGTTCTCATGTTTCTGGATTTTTTACAAAAAAACAAAAGCCAGTGCCCAAGGTCACGGGCACCAAGTAGCTCACCGACTGACTAGAGTTGGGCTTCTTTTGCTTCTTTGTCCCCGTGGTGAGAGCAGCCAATGGGACCTCTGTTTCCGGGGCAAAGGACTCCTCTGGCTCTCATGGTTTTTCTGAACGGTAAACACCATTCCGAGTGCATCTTTCATCTAAGCACTGGCGGAGGTCCGTCCCTTCGAGGTGGGCATTGATGACTCCGCAGATGTCTAACTACACATGGTGCTCTGAAACGGGTGTGGATGTGCATGCCGAACCTCAGTTCTCGGCTGGACAAGGTTCGAGATGGTTGTGTCGAGAGCATGCTGATGCAGCCCCGTTAGGAGGAGGCTGCAACAGTGTTAAGTGGAGGTTTGACTTGGTGGCTGACGACACCTGCCTTTGGCTTTCTTCCAGGAGGCATGGTTGAAAGTGTACTTGGTGTATGGATCTGATCAAAGCGGCAGATCTATAGCTTTCCCACAGACGGTGCCAATTCTACTGCTGCAAATTTTGGTGTGGGAGAAATCAAATTAAGAGTTATATTATTGAGTGAGAAAGATCTGATTTGGACCGTCGATCAGGATCTTAATCTGGGTTGCTAGAAATGCTAGGATCTTGATTTGGATGGCTAGAATCACTTGAATCTGGATCTGGATGGCTGCAATGTCTGGATCTGATTCTGGATAGCTGAAAAATGTCAGGGAAAGCAAGAAGTCTCACACCAGAAGTGGCACTGGCTTAAGACCCTCCGACGCTCAACCCAAAATAAAGATTATGATTTTTAGTGGAGAAATATTGATTGCATTTGGCTAAATGAGGGGGGATGGTATTCACAGGATAGGAATTCGTTATAGAAGATAAACTAAAAAATCTTTTGAGACTTGGTTGGAGATTCCTCTAGTCAAAGGATAAGATTAAGGGTTTGATTGACAGCCGTAATTAGCTGGAAATCTTCTCCTTCGGCTGCAAGTAAGCCAGAATTGTGGATTAGGTTGAGCTGATAGGCCTAGAGACGGCCCATGTTTTTCTAGTAGGCCCATTGGTATTGTAAAATTACTGTACTGCCCTTGGAAGCTTTAAGAATCATGTTGGGAACGTGTGGCTCTAATATTACCCATATTAGAAAATTAGAATTCGTGGATAGAGTTGGACAACGTCGAAGTCATGGGCTGCATAGACAGGACTATATTGATCCCCTTTTGGGCTCCAGTGTCGGCCCTGCCAAATTCGACTATAGTCAAAGTTTTGTGGTAAAGAAATGGCGTCAAGTCGGGGGTCCAGTGGATGCGCGTAATCTTTCTAATTCTTATCGCTATCTTTGAGATATCTTTGTCATGTTTAGATGTGATTGAGTCACCTTCACCATCTCCATCAACAACCTCACCTCACTCCTCCTCAAAGGCATCTTCTGCATCTTTTCTACATAGATACAAAATCAGCACCAAGCTAGGATTTTGAGTATGCTCGAATTTTTGTTTTCCCTTCACTCTCTTAAAACTAAGGTTTGGATTTCAGTCACTATTTGGAACTTGGAGGTTTCTCGACATTACGTAGTTGATTTCAATATGATATTATTATATTTTTTGTTAGTTGTTGGATTGCTTGATCGTTTTGAATGATGGATGAGTAAGTTCAAACTAAAGATGTTTGCTTGGTTTAAATTTGCAAATTTGGATAGATTTGGTGTTTATTTGGTAGATGGCATGCAATTCTGATTGAGAATGATGAGTGTATCTGAGTGATGATATTTAGTGTCATTGAGATTAGATGTAGAGCCAAATGGGAAAAAAATGAGGGACACAAATTGTGGATAATGAGTGCACCAGTAGAGCAGTCAGAGGCGGATCTGGGCCCAAGTAGCCCTGGCATTTGCTTTGGGCCCCCAAATTATATAGAGCCCCTTTTTTTAAGTATATACATTGTTATATACCCCCAAAAAAAGCCCCAAACCCATACCTGATCTCTCTCACGGTGTCACGGTAAGACAATTCGCATTTACGCATGAAGTTCCCATTATGGCTTCTCACAGTAAACGAAATCCCTTTCCTCCTCCTCTCTCTCTAGATTTTAATTCCTCTCCTCCGTCACCGTCGTGGCGTCGCTCGTCGCCCGTCACCGACACCATCCGCCTGGGCCCTGCCCCTGGCCAGTGGCCCCTCACGGTGACCACAACGACCAGTGGAGTTCGCTGAATCGCTGTTTGTAGGTGCCAGACTGCCTTCTGATTCTTTTTTTCTTCTTCTTGTTTTGATTTTTTTTGATTTTTTGATTTTTTTTAAAATTCATTTAATCATTTTGGTGATGAGTGTCAGAGTGTGGGCCAGTGGCATGATCAGTCTGTTGATTTTTTTTTCTTGTTGTTGTTTGATCTTTTTTAAAATCATTTAATCATTTTGGTGATGAGTGTAGGGTCAGTGGCATGATGATTCTTTTTGTTCTTCTTCTGGTTTTGGAAGTGAGAAGTGAGAACTTTAGTATTTGAAAAGTGAGAAGTGAGAACATTAAAAAATTACAAAATTTGTACTGTACTTGGTCAAATATTTTGTATTGTGTTATGTTCCATATCAAACATTAAAAAATCTGTATTGTGTTAGTGTTACTAATCACTGAATACATTGTACTGATTATGTGAAGGAACTATTTAATTATTAATTTAGTATTTTTATTTTATAATTTCAGAATTCATTTGGAGAAGAAGTATTCATTTTTTGATTTGGGACTGAAATTGGAGAAAATTATTAAAGATTTCAAGAAAAAAGTGAAATTTGGAAGCTGCAACAATTAGGTACTATTGTTCCTTAACTTTGTTATTTAAATTTTGTATTGTTAATTTAATATTTGAACTATGCCTCCTAGAAAGTATGATTCAGGAAAATGGGGATTGTTAATCAAGATTTTAGAGATTTATTGGTAATAAAAGGTCCAATTAGAATGTAGCTAGTTAAATATTTAAATGTAGCAAGTATTGTTAGATTTAAATGTAGCAAGTATGTAGCAAGTATTGTTAGACTTTTTAAAATAGTTGGGATCACATATTTCGTTTTTATTGTTAGAGTTTGTCTGAGGTCATTTTTGCCATGATACATTTTATGGAAATTGCGTACATTTTCAATTAATTTTTCTTTGGAAGGATATATATAATTTGATTTCATCTCTGCTATTTTAATGGAAGAGTTGAGGTTTGTAACTAAAAAAACCCTAACTTTGTAACTAAACAAACACGTGTAATACATGTCCAAATTAAATTCAACAAATACAAATATTTGTAGACAAACAAATTCTTGTATTGCCCGTGCAAATCTCTACTATTATAATGGGAGAAGGGGTTAGTGTCATTTGTCATTTTTCGTCCTTTAGTGTCATTTTGTCAACACATGCAGCGCACGTGTTAGCCTTTTTTTTTTATCCTTTTCATTCCCGTCCTTTAGTGTCATTTTGTCAACACGTGCAACGCACGTGTTGGCTGTTTTTTATCCTTTTCATTCTCCCTCCCCATTTTTCCACGTGAAATGCACGTGTATAATACTAGATTTTTTTTGGGGTCCTTTTCATTCCCCTCCCCATTTTCCACACGTGCGAAAAAAAAACACGTGCAGCGCACGTGTTGGTAGGTTTTTTTTTTCTTTTTCCTTCTTCCTCCACGTGCATCGCACGTGCATGATACTAGTCTAATATAAAGGAGGTATTAGATTGACGGCTAGACTACGTTGAAGCATTTACTTTTAATAAAAATATATTTATTAAAACATGCATCGCACGTGAAAATTCTTAGTTTAAATAGTTTGTCCTCCAATGCTCCAAGTTTGTTTGTATTTAAATAATTCTCTTTTTTATTTTGCAAACTTGCAAAAAATCTATTTTAAAACTTGCTTAGGACACCCTAAAAATCAGATTCGCGTCCTTAGAACAGTTCAGTTAATTAAATCTCTAAAGCCTGACACTACAGGATTGATCAAATCCAAACTGAGATCAATTTCAATGGGTGCAGGTAAAACTAAAAGTCAGTTAACCAAACTTAATGAAAATGCAAACAATTCGTAAATTGATTTGATTTTTTAAAGAACCTAAATTTACAATCAGACCTTTCATTATTGGTTTGGACTCTTTAATTACTTTGGTTAATGGTTAGTTTAGTCTCGTTTCAGTTTCTGTAAGAAGGACTTGAAACCGAATTAAACTCACTCAGTCTCACTACTAGTGATCGGTCAGGAAGAGTTATAGGGTTATAGTTAAAAAATTCCGAATTTTTTTGTTAAGAGATTAGGAGAGATAATCATAAGAGAAATTAGGGTTAGAGTTGATATCCCTACTGCTTGAGATATTATACCCTGCTTATCATAATTGGAATATCACAAAGCACTACCTCCAGACCACAGTATATATGGGATCAAACTGGGTTTAGAGTACTGAGTTTAAAGCCCTAGTCAACCAGGTTGATCCAACAATTAACAGATAACACGTGTTACCCCTGTAACCCCCATTTCTGCAAATACGTATTTTCTGAATATTTTCTGTATTTCGATTTATTTTTTTTAAATTCATTATTTGTTTAATTCGTTTGAATTTTATGTTAAAGTATTTTTCTAAACAATAGTTACAATTATTTCGAATAAATCTTATTTCCATTTCTACTTGATCAACTATTCACATTTAAACTTAAATCAAAAATATTATTACTGATTGGACTATTTCAACAAATTCATATTTTTACATCATGATATTGCTCTGATAATTGTCATTGTTGTTGTTAGTATTATTTATTGTTATTATTATTATTATTATTATTATTATTATTATTATTATTATTGTCACTATTATTATTATTGATAGTATTTTACTCTTATTGTTATGATTATTATAAATTGGTATTATTAGTATTATTATTTTATTGACATGGTTATTTTATTATTCTTATGGTTATTGTGATTATTTATTATTATTATTGATTATTAAAACAAATCATTTCTTATTTAATAATTGTGTTTATAATTATTTCAAAAAAAAATTTGTAATGTGATACAAATTATATTTTTGTTTAATCATATTTTACCAAATATCCTATTCTTTTCTATTTGAGTTTATATTGATCAATTATATTCATATCCAAACTATTTTTATTTATTGGATCTAAATCCAATTACCCAATAACCCTATATCTCATTTTTCTATATATATATACTAATCTATTTTAACCTAACACTAATTAATTCTATTTAGTCGTCACTGTGCTACCCCCCCCCCCCCCCCCCCCCCCCCATTCACCTCCCGCTATCTCTCCTTCTTTGTTCCCTTTGAACCCAATCCGCCCGAGCCCCTCATCGCTCCGATCGTCCCCTTCGACCTTTCACCCTCTCCTCGTCATGCCCATCATCACCACCATCCCCGTCGCCTTCCCGTTCTCCCCGTGCTCACTCATCGCCATTGCCAAAGCTCATCCCCATCTCCTTGATGATCACCATCATCACTGCCACCGCCTTTTTGCCACTGTATTCGCCTCTTCGTTGTCCCCCTGCAACCACCAAAGATCCCTTACCTCTCGTCGTCGTCGTCGAACGCCCAAAGCCCGCCATCTTTGTCTCCTCTGTTTCAGTGCGAAATAGTGCAGCACTTAGCGATGTCGTCCCTTGGTCGTTGCGTCGCTTCCCGACCGCCAGCGACCTGCCGTCAGCCGCCTCGCCTCTTCGCTACAACCGCCACACGTCATCGCAGTCGCCGTTCCCTCTCCCGCCCTCTCCCTCTCTCTGTCAAAGTTGAGGAAGAAGATGAAGCGGGATTGGCTGCTTTCGGTGTTTGGTGTTTTGTATGAGGAGATCCCAATTTAGTGTATGCTGTTGGGTTGGGTAGGGGATCGACTACTCTGTGTTTGTTGTTCTGGATCTTGGTTTGCTGTTCGCTATTTTGCACGTGAATCGCACATGTTTTGGTTCGTCGCCCGGGATTCTCATCCCGTTATTCTAAATATTCAAATCTACTAATTAAAAAGGCAAGTCTCTTCTTGAACTAGTTGTTTGTTTTGTTCAAGATTTCTTTGATCTCTGCAAGTATATCCAATCATTTTCTTTATCGTACTATTATTTGAAATTCTGTTAAGTCTATTAAGGGTTTACACGAGCTAACCCGAGATATTCTTAACATCGTGCCGCTATCTTTGATCTAAAACCTTGTCCCCCTTGAATCTTGCATATGTACATTTACATGAAAAATAACTAGATCCATATGTTATAGAATTGTTTGGTAAATTAGACATGTTAGATTGATTTGATTTGATGAATTGATTACTATGCCTGTGAAATTACATCTTAAAACTGAAATCATGCATGTTAAATATCTATTGACACTTTGACTATTAATTAGCATGAATTGTATGATAGTGTGATTAAATTGTTGCCTATTCATATCAAAATAAATTATAGGTTGCCGTTTGTATCTTTTTGAATCAGATTTTCGAACATGTTTCCGTTATATTTTGAAATAACTTTCTGAACATGAAATTTAGCCCCAGATATCTAGTTTACTACCCTTTTTATGGATTTGAATTCCGATGTGCAATCTGTTAGATATCATCATTTTAGTATACCTGTGTCAGAATTTCCATATTCACAAATGCATGCGTATCTTTCTGTTCCATAATTTATTTGAGTATGTTAACAGTAAAATAAAAATCTGAAATAAATCTAGCTGAGATTAGACATGTGTAGGAATGACTCTGAATTTTTATAGATTTATTTCATGAGTTTTCTGACCTCAAATAAATAGGTGAACACAATTTATAACTTGCTGCCAGAACATAAAATCTGAAAAGAATAGGATTTTCACCCTAGTTCCTGTAGCTTTCATATGTCATATATATATTCGCTGAGACCTTCAGAGAGTCTACTTTCTAGAATTTCTGACGGATCAAGATTTACTGCTCTATAATAGCGGTAATCTGTGTTTTTGTACAGCAAGGTCATGTTGTCCAGATTATGTGATTGTGCTAATTTAATATGTTTGCATCATGATTTGTCTATAACGAGTAGATTTATTCACACTTAGTATCATACAATATTGACACCTTCTTGCATGCTCACATAGGATGAAAATAAACTAATAACAAGCCAAGGTATTATGGGAAGGACTTGGTAGTGAACGATCGGAAAATATACTCGGCAAGGTCTTATCGTTATATTGTATTGTCATAGAAGGAGGAGAAATATTGATTGGGAGGAGTATTGATTGCAATTGATTGATTTTTAATTATTGATTGTAAAATTATTGTTATCGATGCCGAGTATACGATCCGTGAATTCACCATCAGTCTAAAACGTTCACTGTTTGCTTGCGCCGAACCTGTGGAATGGGACGCAGTAGTACGTGCACTAGGTAGATTAATAAAATGATTAATAACCTGCATTTTACGTCTCATGATTGATCCTGTATAGAACTCAGCTTGAAATCACTCATTACATGTGTGATTAACTGTAGACCTTTGATATTATTGCATGTCTTTGCTTTGTTCTTTGACTTTGATCCTGTCCCTTTTCTTTGATATACATGCTTCCTTTATTCTCTACTTGCTTTCCACGACTTGCTCTAAGGACACTCTTTTCTCTCTTTTTAGATCAAGAGTTTACAGGTACCGATTGAGCAATACCAGAAGAAATTGGTGAGTAAACTCTTTGAAGATCAGAGCTGGACCATTAGATTGTTATAGCTATCTCTTGTTATTTGCTTATTGTATTGCTTTTATCATACTTTGTATTCCAGGATTTTATGACCCGAAGTTTGTTTTAGTCCAGATGTTGGATTATTATTTAGTGAACTTATTTCATGATTATTTTGGATTTTATTCATTGTTTATGTGGTTACATTTCTCTTGCGTGGTTGTATTCTCTTTTATATTGTTGAGTTAATCTGTTACAGCTTATGGATGATGTATAATCATTTGTTGGGTCTTCATTACATGCTCGTATTCCCGTATTCTGAGAAGTAGGGCGTGACAACCCCATAGAACATTATACACAATAATATTTTATTATATTGAGAATATACTTATATATCCAACAATATCCTCCTATATTCTCAATATATTCAGCAATGCCATGTTATATCATTGGATCAGAAAATAATATAGTTCATAGACTAAATTAATTATAACTTGAATAGTTTAAATGAGACTAAACCAAAATAATCAAATAGTTCAAAGACCATATCAAAATAGAATAGTTCACAATGACTAAACCAACTAGAGAAACATGTCATAGTTTCAAAATCAACCAAAGCAAATAAAATTCAAGAACAAAATATGAGTTTTAAGCTTATGAACACAAGAGTCTTAAACTCAATAGAAGTTTTACCAAGCAAGTGACAAGTTTATTCTCGAGAGAAATAAACCAAAACTATATCCTTGCAAACTGCTTTATGTTTACTCCTCCATTTTAAGCAAATCATTATTCTGAAATCTATGTTGACAGATTCAACTCCTCCATCTTTACTAGCTTATTAAAAACAAGAATATCAAGAGACACATCTCTAAGAATTCTAGCAAATTTCATAAAGTATCTAGTTCCACTAAAGAATTTAGTACAATTCAACGATAGCTTATAAAAATATAATGTAAGCATCACAATCAAGTTTATTTAACAAAATAAATAACAAGAAATATTATAGTTTCTACACAAAAACTATACTATGTTTCATATTATAATGATAGAACAGTCAAATCAAGAACATTTATGCTTTCTTTTGGAATAATGAGATGATTCTAAGTAAATTATGAGAATATATAGCATCATCAAAATTGTAATAAAATTATATATTAACAAAATTTAAATAGAACTTTTTATAAAGCATGCCAACTGCCTAAAATTGATGCTTAAATTTGAACTTCTCTTTGACTCCAATTGGATTCTAATCCATCAAAACAACTAGGATATTAAAACTTTTGGCTTAATAGCTTTTAACTCCATATCTCCCACAATTTTGATAATTGGATCACTTTCAAGTCTCTTAGCAAGAGCATTAGCCATATATTTTCTCAATTACACTTTATTTATGAGAAAGTTCAACTAGGCTTATTTCAGTCTTAATATACTCCTCTGACTATTATAGAGTGAGTTATGATCTACAGTGCATTGTAGCTTGAGAGTCGACGAATAGAATTAGAGAGTTACATAAACTTCTTAATTGATGACTAGCAACAAATTCTTCAATCCACTCAGCATCTTCCCCTGCAGAGAATAACACATAGAGGTTTGATTTTATGGATGATTGTAACATCCTGAATTTTCATATAATTAAATATAAATTTTCCTCATTTGATTTCACATGTTTCACACGTGCAAATTAATGTGTACATTTGGCCTTAAAATTATTTTAATGTTATGAACAAATATTTTTTTTCTCTTTTAAAAGCCTCTTATTAATTATTATAGGATCCTAGGCCTAATAACTTAATTCTAGCCCACCCAAATTAAATTAAATTAATTAATTAAAAGCCCATAGAATTAGCCCACCTAGCTGGCCCACTAATTAATTCATTTGTTAATTAAAACAACTTGTATGGTAGACTTTGTCATGTAACAAATTAGTATAACAAATTAATGAACAAATAATTATAGGTGTGCATGTGGGGGCACGTGCATTGCGCATGCACGTGCTAATTTGAATGAGAGGAGAGGCCTGCCATTGCTTGGAAGAGTTGGGGAGTGGAGAGTTGGTTGTGTGCTAATGAGTGGTTTTTCTAACTCCCAAATGCATCTTAGCCATTCATCCAAACACATATCAACCCTTCATTTGACCATGAATTGTGTATAAATAGGCCCTTTTGTCATTCTTCATCCTTTGCACCTTAGAAATTTTAAAGAGAAAGAGAAGAGGTTGTGTGAGAAAAAGATTGAGTGTGTGTGTCTTTCATTGGACGAGGAGGGAGGTCCGGATTTTGCACAAGCTTGGAGGAGAAGGCTCGCGGCTAGGATCAAGGAGAAGAGAAGGAAATCGTGCTTTCGAGGAGTCTTTCTTTAAGAATTCTCAATTTGTTCTTCAAGAGGTGGGCAATTTCTTTACTTCTAATCTAGATATCATGTTAGTAGGCTAATTTTATGAATATGCTAGAATAAACAGTAAAAAAAATTCATGTGATTGCGTAAAGAGACTAGTAAGAAAAAAGGAGAAATCTTGATGGTTAATATACAAAAATTTGTAGAATGGATTTGAGTTTAGTGAATTAAAAATTATCATCTGTGCCATATCAATATATTTCATGATAGAATATCTATTTTAATGAACCATGCTAATATGATAATTTTGCTTAGTGAATGGCTTAGTTGTTGATTGAGATGAATGAATATTGATATGTGTTAGTTGCTAAATGTTTTAGTTGTTATTTCAATTATGTAATGATGATGTGATAAAACTCATGTGAAATTGAAAGAGAACAAGAACATACATTTAGTGGGTTGTAGGAAAAGAATTTTATATTGGTGTTTTTTAGAAGGAACCATAGTTTTATTTTAAAGTCGATAACGTGTTCTTTAAATACAAATTGGAAAGAAAACTTATTACAATGTCAAAAAATAAGAGTTTTATAAAGTTGCTGCTATACTGTGTTTTTTTTAAAAAAATCTGGAAGAAGTTTTGATTTGAAAGATACAAATTGGTTGAGAAATTGAAATTTTGTAAAGGAAATTTACAAACAGACGGAAAGTATAAAGTTATTTTGATTCCTCTTCATAACAGAGGATGGGTTTGGGAGTATTGGCTTTCGGCGTGAGGCCAGGGCCCTGTGAACAGTGCCTGTCTTCACGGGTTTGAGTCTTGAAGAGGCTTTGTTTTTGTTAAATTTTGATTTTCTCAAAATACAGTACAGTATATACATAAAGCATCTAAGCGACCTTTAATCACTAGACGCAGTCGGGCTTCTTGGTCTTCGGGTGCGCTCTGAGTTGGTCACTGTAGCTAGGCGGAGGTCTTGGGTTCGAAACCCGGCCCTCTTTTAATTCTTCTTTTTGATTTTTTGGGTATTTAAGAGTTTTAAAGAACATAAAAAATGGGGGGGGGGATTCTATTATTTCTCTAAAATTATGTACACTTTATAAAAGATATTTCCACAATATTTTGACTTATTATGTGAGAATTGGAAGTGATTTTATATTAAAACAATGGGATGAAGAACTTGATAATTTTTCTTAAAATATGATTTTTGTATAATTAAAGAAAGATGAAATTTTGAATGTAAAGAGTTTTGTGTAGAGATCAAATTATGAAATTTTTGACACGGAATTGGAGTAAGTCAATAAATGGAATTGGTGTTTTAATATACACAAGTGTGCATGGAAAAAAATGAAATAAAAAGATCATGATGGAATATGGAATTTGTGAGTATAAACACTTAATTTTTTGGTGATCGTGAAAAGAGATTAAAATCTAGGGTTTAGCTAAGTCCTTACACCGACGTGAATGAATTTTTGAAGATAAATGTTGTAGAAAAAGACAAAGAATGGGTCGTTGTTATGAATTGATGTTTAAGACCGGTGTAGAGGAAATGCTAACTCTAGGGTGTTAATTTACTCATGGTTCAAATATCTAAGGACAACAATATAGTGAAGATGTGATGAAAGTAAGAGAAAAACACAAGTATGAGGGCCTCGGATTCAAGGTGTGAGAGTTTTTACAGGCTGTCTACATGATGCGTCATGTAATGACGTGAACACATCTCCGAAATTATCGGAATCGTGGCGATGCTTGTGGGGTGCTTGGTGACTACGTAGTGCCATCGTCCCATGACAGAAGCGAATTGTCCATAGGCTGTCTACATGATGCGCCATGTCATGACATAGGATTCCCCTCCAGGCTGTCTAGACATGGGCTAGTAACTCATAAGGCATTTAAGAACTTACCGTAGTTACCGTAATAGTTAAACTCATAATGAGGGATTCAACCTTACAAGATAAAGTACGGTTGAGGGCTTGCCCTCGGATCTATGTAGAATGGGATGCATAGATTCGAACAAGTGTGCATTAGTGTCATGAAATATAAATAACTGCATTAAGGCTAAGTGCACTAGCACACACGACATTAATAGGATAGTCCCTCCTTAGCTTTGTTTGTGATCAAGTTTGTGTTTTCTAAGTAAGAGAAATTGATGTATCATATCCTAACATCAGTTGTATGCAACTTGCGTGCCCACAGTTTCTATGCAGGATAAAATGAATAAAAGGACTAAAGAAGGAATGCTGCTTAAATAAATGTTTCAATTGTTATTTTAATTATGCATTATGTTGTATTTTGCTTCCGCTACGTTGATGTAAACCTTTTTGTATAAAAATTTTCAATTCCTTGTAAAATTTGTACGAAGTGAAGTGTGAAGATCCTGTGGAACTTCGAATTCAGGCTTATTTGGAATTCGGGGTGTATCAATGATAGCACAATGCATGTTTGTCTTTTACTTTCCATAACATTTCTGTTCCTCCTAGTGTAAACATATTCAAAAGTTATCGACTTTCATTAAATTCAGAGTATTATAATGCATCAGATCATCCATTCATTCCTAAATGATGACTATAGTAGTACAAAGCAAACTCTTGAATACCTCTCAAGTATCTTATTAGCCTCTTAGGGCTCTCCAATGTGTATTAATGAGACTAGTGCTGAATCTGCAGATCATACCTACCTCAAAGGCTATGTCTGTTAGTGCAGTTCTTAATATATATGAGACTTCCAAAAAGTTTAAAATGATCTAATTGTCTCATAGTTGCACTATCATTAGGTGTCAACCTTTATCATAATCATAAGGTGTTTCAACATACATTTTCAGTCACTATATCCCCACTTTTTGAACACATTATTGATTTAATGAGTTTGACTAAGGGTTATTCCTTGCCAACCCAAACTCACTCTTATACCTAATATGGTGTCCACAACACCTAGGTGTTTCATGCTGAAATCTTTGGATAGCAAAGTTTTAAAGTCATTTGTAATAGAGATGTCACTTCCAATCAACAAGCATGTCAACAATATACAAATTAATGAGGAGAATTATATTTGACTCACCACAGAATTAAAAACATTTATCTGAATTGCTTGATTCAAATCTAAGCTCTTTAAAAGTCTGTTAAATTATTTGTGCATCAAGATTAACACATGTTCTAAAAATATACAATGATTTTACCAATTTGTAAATCTAATTCACTAAACATATTAGTGCAAACTTTTCAGTACAAAACTGTTTAGTACAAAACTTTTCAATACAAAACATCAAGTACAAAACTTTTAGTACAAAACTATTTAAACATCTTTCATGAATAACAAAATTTCAATAGATGGAAAAGCAAGAAGAATACTTATTATAGCAATATGACAAACATGTGAGTAGACTTCAAACAAATCTTCCCTACTTATCTCAGTCAACCCTTTAGCTGCTAAAAATGTATTAAAATTGCTACTGAACATTTCAAAACTAAGCTTCTTCTACAAAACCCCACTTGCTTACTATGGTTTTAGCCCATTTAAAAAAATCAACTAGATTAAAGTATTATTGTATAACAAAAAATTCATTTTATTATCTATTAAAGACTCTTCTTGACTCATCTGCCATTGAAATTTTAAGTGTCAGTAAGGCCAGTTCTTAATTCTAACTGTGAATTATTGACCGTGTCTGTATGACTAGATAATTTCACACATTTATCTCTGATGAACGCATCCTCAAAGAATTCTACAAGTCTAGATTCTTCTAACACAAATTAGATAGATCCAACATCTGTCCACAGAACTACATTCTGCGCTTTCTAAGCACACACAAATATTTGTTATAGGTCCTACTTTAGGCCTTCTAGGGTCATGTACTCTAACAAATGTATCACACCACATGATTTGACTTTAACAAAATTATTTATGTTTCTATCCCATAGTCTACAATGTATAAATGATTTAGAGTGTAGTAGCATATTAGGAATATGATTAACAATACAATATCATCCACAATTACACAAAGTCAAACAATAGTCAATAATATAGAATTCAATATTTCACTAAGTGTTTGATTCTAACTTTTATCAATACCATTTTGACTGTTGTAAATAGAGTGCACTAGAGATTATGCCAAATGCAAACTTCTCTTAAAGTATTGAAACATATTCACCACCTCTATCAAATCTGAAATATTTTGATCTTAGCATTTAACTAGATTTATAATTCATCAAAATACCGAGTGTTGCATCCTCCATATATATGAAAAACATTCAATAATCATCTCCAAGAGTACTGAATACTTCTGACCAATTATTATCTCATTTAGTCACAAAGTTACTGAGATCACAAATATCTGAATGTATTTACTCAAGAAGTTGTGTACTCCTAGAGACCATACTAATGGTTTTCTAGTGATCATAATATGAGCACAAATTTCACAATTATCATATTTAATGAGGTGACATTTAGCATAATTATAAGTTTTAACAAGAACAAAAAATTTAACATATAGTTCGCATGTCCTAGCCTATTATGCCGTATTCAAGGACTACACAAATTAGAACTACTATTATCAGTTGTTTCGTTTGTTAAACTCAACATACATATGTCATTGACTATGACCTGCACATTGTAAAGTAATAACAATATGAGTTAATACAAAATTACTCTACCACATTTCACAAAACTATTTGCTTTCTCTTGTGGTTCTAACAATGTCTATTTCTTTATTCGTTCTTCATCATCTTCGAAACGCTAAACGAGATAATGACTAACATGTTATAATTCAACTTTGCACACACAATGAAATAAACGAGAAAGAACAAAACGTAACTAATGGAGTCATATTCTGCATTAAACGATGTTCTCTCCTAAGTTACAGAAATTTGTTATACATTTTATACATCTCTAATATTATAATGGGAGAAGGACCTTTGTGTCATTTGTAAATATACCAATACGTGCATTGCACATGCATAACTAATATGAAGGATGTCTCAGGTTCGAGTCCTCACTACGTCATATTTTTTACTTTAATTTTTTTATAAATATATTAAATGTGCATCACGCGTGTAAATTATCTATCTATATCTATCTATCTATAATATAATATATAATAACTATTATAATGGAAGAGTTGGAGTTGTAAATCTAACTACTTACGTGCAACGCACGTGCAACTCCAACTCTCCCAATATAGTCTTCACATTTACCATCAAAAATATATAATCTTATTTATTAAGACATGCATCGCACGTGTAAATCAGAACTTTTACTTTAATTTTTTTTAAAAAATTAATATGTGCATCGGACGTGTATATTACTAGTCAATCTTAATTAGATAAGCAAACATACAATCTCACACAAATTGCAAACGATAGATTTAGCCAATATGTATATACACATAGTATGACAAGGCAATCTAAACAATCTTTAAAATGCTAGTTTTCAAAGTGAGAATAATTATGATCTAATTCTCTCAATCATGTAATCAAACACACAAACGTTAACACATTTATCACATGAAAATATTGAAAAGATTAGATTAGATCATACTGGCACTTCAAGTTAAAAGTGTTTTCCAAATTCGATGGAGAAGCCTGTGTAGTGCAGACTTATTCTACCTGACGCAAATCAATCATCTCCAAATACACACAATTTGTAAGTAACTTTGAAGTTCCTACATTCATCAAATTGTTAAAGATTATTCAATTTAACGAATTATTAGCACTATTTAATTCTAACAATAATTTTATTGGAGATACAAATTTACTGTCAAAAGCTATAATTTAACTTATCAAAATAAATATTTAATCATTAGCACATAGCCAAGATAATTGTTCAACTTGTATTTAATTAAACAACCATTAACACGGTTAAAATTTTTAGCACTTAGCAACAACAAATAATTAAAATATATATGTGCAGGTAAACAACTTATCTTTAATTTAGATCTAATCCATTCCAATCATAGTTGGATCTAGTCCAGACAACATCCTCACTGCCCGCACTATCTCCAACAATTACATTCACATCTCTTATTGTGCTTTTCTGTTCCAACTGTTAAATTCAGAACAATTAAACGTATCTAGTTTCAGAATCTTGTACACCCAATTAAGTTTTTCCTTTCCTAAACAATAAATTGTAAATTCCAAAATTTATAGGGTCTATTCTGAATAATTACCACTGACGTATTTTCAGTAAAGAGAAGGGTTTTTCTATAAAAAATGCGTACTAAATAATGAAACAGAAATTTAATTAAATAAAGCAACACAACTCTTAAAGTTTAGAGTGGACCGAATCTGTTGTAAATCAAGATGTAATGGAGTGTTAGATCTGAATTGGAAGCATAGTAGCTAAGATCCTCTCTCAGCTAATCACAAAACAGTAGCACCTTAACCCCATCAAAATCGGATCTGCAGTCAAAACAGTGGCTTGAAAGTTGATAGTGGATGATCTTTCCTTGGGCCCGAACACCAAACACCATGATCTAACCAATAAGAAAATTGGATTTCATCTAAACCCAAACCCAAGCACACTCAGTGATCAGAAAAAGAAGAAGATGTGTTGCAGCGGGTGCGGGTGGCTGGTGGTGGCGAAGCCGGCATCAGGAGCGGCGGCTGTGGCCAGTGACGGCGGCTCCCAGCGGTGAGGTGTTGCAGCGGGTGGAGGGGTGTTGCAGTAGGTGTAACACTCCGAATTCCAAATAGGGATGAATTCGAGATTCCACAAGATCTTTACTTCACTTTCGTACAATTTTACCAGGCATTTAAAAACTTTTCAACAGTACATCAGAGTTCATATACAACTTAGTTTTTTACACAGCGGAAGAATAAAATTTACAATGAAACATTTACAACATCTTTAAAATAAAACAGCATCAGTATATCCACTTTATAGCTTCATGAACATCCATTACCTGCATGTAAGACCGTGGGCACGTCAGTTGATTACAACTGACGAAATGTTATACACGACTATCCTCTCTATGCCGGGAATAGTATAACGATCTCCATACTTTAACAAAATCACAAAAAGATTGAATGAACAAGTAAAGTGTTAGAAGTGATTATTCTAAACATAAGTGTATGCCATGCCTTAATGCCTAATGCACACAATTCTATACTACGATGAAACTAATGCACACTTATTCGGATTCTATGCATCCCATACTACATAGGTCCAAGGACAATCACCTATGTACTCCACATTAAAAGGCTCGATCCCTCGCCATGATAACTACCTGGTAATAAAACAAGGTTCAGATCATTTCACAAATTTGAATCTCAGTCCCGGAGTCCACCGCTGACTGTTATAACAGATCCCACATCGTGCGAATCATCCCATATGTGACCCTCTAGCCCGGTCTATGTATATACATTGGAGACGGCAAACAAAACTATCTGTCCGACTATTCAGGATCCCGGAGTCCACCGCTGACCCGTCCTCATAGTCCCAGATTTAAAATATAATAGTCCGTCTCCCACGGAGCAACCTCAGTCACCAACTGGGTCTATAGCCTCGGAGTCCACCGTCGACTATATAGAGCACCCCACTTACATTTCCCCAGGTTTACTACATCTTCACCTAAGTGCCTAATTATCTTAGTTTAAGACATAAATAGATTTCCAAGCCTAGAATTAGTCTTATCTCTTACCGGCCTTAATCACCACTACCGAGATAGATCCACAACCCTATCTCAAAATTTATATCTCAATTCTTTCATTTCAACATTTGCCGAAAACAAGATTTTACTAACTCAAAACTCAACCATTCATGCATAAGAATTATGGGTACACATACCCTTTAATAGTCATGTCTTAAACCTAGATCATTTCATCCTTTTAATTCATTTTACGACTTGAGCAATGTTTCGTTTTAGTACTATTCATGATTCTATAATAATAACAAGCCTTTTTCATGAACAAACTTCATCCATCATCAATCTCTTTAATAGCTTGAGCACAAATAACAAATTCATATTTCAACATATACCAAATACTCTTGATTCGCATAAATGAATAATCACATCAAGATAAATTCATTCACATGAGTAATTTATTCTCTTTCTACAAATAAATCTCCTTTGTAATTATAAAGCTCATTTTTCATTTCTCATTCATAAAATCATCAAAATAATAATTCTTTTCACCAACATAATTTGATCACTTGCAAGTCTAATAACCAAGTATAAAATGAACCATTCCCATCAAAGACAATTATCTCAAAAATCAATATTTTACTTTTCTTTTAATAATACAAATCATGATCTTAAATGATTTAGTTTTTGAAGACAAAACACAATCTTTCTCAAAAGTTACCTTTTATTTTCTTTAAATTTCTAAAACTATATTTCCAAAAATCTCCTTTCATTTTATTTGAGTATTAGGATTTATTCTTAAATTTTTAATCTATCTCAAACTCAAAATAATAATAATAATAATAATAGTAATAAACTCACCAAAAAGAAAAGCTCACAATGGGCTTTGAACCCGTGAGCTAGGAATGGGCTTTGAACCCGTGAGCTCCTAGCCAGCACCCAAAGACCCCACCGAAAGCCATCCAGTCCATATGGACTTGGTGTCTAAAGTATAACCCGAAATCTCTTTATCTCTACCCTCAGAATTAATTGAAAATAAACAAAAAATATAAATACAAAAGTTTGGGATCAACAAGAGTCGAACCCGAGCCAAACAAGAAGCCAGCGCAAAGCCAAACCGCTAGGCCGAGCGCGCTCGTTGACTCACAGACAACCCTATGGATTTTGTTCCAATTTCGTATTATTTCATTAATTTTCATAAAACTTAGTTTTCTCTTTTAATAAAATCTTTCATTACTCTACAATTGATTATTTTAAACTGAAATTTATTACCAACAGAAACTTATGGATTTATAAAATTTCATATTTGATAATAGATCTAATTTCAATCCATTTCTTCTCTTTGATTACAAGAATTTCAATCATTCATTTTAATCAACTAGAAGATTTGTGTTCTCTTACAACAAGTTATTTATAAGCTATACATGCTCATTTTATTTTACAAACACTTCTTTTTAATTATTAAGAAAATCTTTTCAAAACATTTCTAAAATTACTAAGTTCATATTTGTACATTAACATGCAAATTACAATTTCTCTTCTCATTTGCAAGCAACAAGACAAATACTTTGCTCTTTACACAAATGTTAACATTTCTATCATTTAACATATATGAAAGCATGAATTTATCTTCTAATTTTCATATCAAAATTATACTACTCTTCAGGCATGCAATCCCTACAATTAGAAAGTATAGGATCATCCACTAACACAATGTTAATCTATTTACCAACATAGCATATCTCCCTACTATCCATGCTACACACAAATCAAAATTCTCATTTGTTATTATTAGCATGCATTGTTCTTCGTAACTAGAAAGTAAGAGAACACTCACCTTAGTTGGAGAATGAAGACTACAAAGAAGGGGTTCCTTCTTGCTCCTAGCTCCACAAGCACATCTAGCTCCTAGCAAGGCCTTCTCTCCTAGCTATGGCTTCTCCTTCCTAGCAATGGCTCCAAGCACAAAAACTCTCACTCTTTCTTTTATCTCTCTCTTTTCTTTCTTTCTTTTCTCTTTTGATTTTGTTTTGGTGCAAGAGAATTGTAGGGATTTGGGTCTCTATTTATAAGATAAAGCTAGGGTTTATGTAACCCCTGTATTTCATTTTAGTATTTTTGAGTGTCTTTTTTTTTCATTTTTGTGTATTATTATATCTCTTGTATTTTTTGGAACCGTATATTGGATTATTTTCAATATATATTCTTTTTCTTTCATTTTGACCTCCTTGTGCTGATTATTCGTCGTTTTGCCCATTTTCGCCATTTTGAGTTCTTTTCTCTCATTTTCTTGGCCTCATTCATAATTATTATTTATTTTGGTGATGAGATGGATTTTTGGTGGTGTTTGGCCCAATTTGTGATTTTTGGCCCTTAAGGAGATTTTTAGGAGCCATAGAATTCATTGTATATTGTATCCCCATTTGAATTTGACCCAATACCCATTACACATTGTAAACCTATTAATTCATATTCATACCCACTACCCATTAACCCACAATTAACCCATATATATAACCCCTAATCTCCCCTTAACCCTAACCCTAATTGTATTTTCTCTCTCCCTCTCCACAAATCCATCCCGACCTTCTTCCTCTTGATTTTTGCTCCCGGCCTGCCCTTCCCCCACATCCGGCCTGTGCTTCCATACCCCAAACCGAGCCCCCCACTGCATCAACTCCTCCTACAAACCCTTCTCCATCCTTCCTACTTCAACCCTACAACCCTAAACCTTCTTCTTGTGTGGCCGGCTTCTCCAACCAGCACCACCACCATCAGCAAATCAGCACAAACCGATCTCCTTGTGATGTTTTTGAAGTGGGTATCATCCACTTTGGATCGTGCATCAAGGAGATTGATCGTAGAGCGTTTTTGTTCGTGGGTTCGCTTGGATTCGCGCTAGGAGGGATTTTGTTCGTAGGTTTTGCACTTGGATTTTTTTGTGTCGTATTTCAATCCATTAGAGGCAAGTAACTTGTACATAATTTCATTAGGTTGATACAAGTCAAAAAGTTCACATATAGGGTAGTTGAGACTAGAGACGGCCAAAAAATTGTATTTTTATTTGTGGGTTTTGTCTCTATTGTGTAAATCAGGCCATAGATAACTTAGGGACATGAGAATTGATAGGTTGATGCCCTATGTTTCACCCAAACTTGATTTTGTTCGTGTATGAGATATATTGCATGCTATGTGTTTGATTGATTGTCCATGTGAGAATTATTAGGTTGTGACATGTTAGAAACCCTTTAATATGATATTTAGATGATTGTTAGGTTGCGTTTCAAATTTGGTTGAGTTTGGCTCATTATTATGAAAGTTGTGACGTTTTTAAGATGAAGTGTGAAATCTGGAATTTGCGGGCTCTGCTGTGTTGTTTGCTGTTTTCACCTATGCTAAAGTCCGAATCTCAACTTGAAAATTAAAAGTGAAATATAGATAATTTAATCTATTTTCAAACCCCTCCGGTTTTACTGCGTTTGGAGTTTGTATGACAGAAATATGATAGTTTTGGTACAGACGTGTCGGTAGTTTTCAGATTCAGTTTTGTGTAAATTTTGCTAACAATTTATTTTCAAGAAATAGGCTATACATAATATCTTGGTATAATATTTTGCTCAGTATTTCCTTATGATACTAGGGACTACCCAGATTTTTTTTGTATTTTAAAGATGAGTTTTGTGATGTGTTTCATATCCTTTTCTAAAATCTACTTTTGCTGTAAATTGCATGCTATTCAGTATAGAACCCAGTTTTCACCCTATTTTCTTATGTTTTATGAAAATTATATCTACTTTCACGTCGTTTTGGCGGAATTGGATTTCGATTCACTGATTGCGAGATATCCTTGTTGAGAAATTCCAGATTCGTCAAACTATGATTTGGGGTTACTTTTTATTTTTGATGACTTATCTATACTAACTAGAATATTATGAAACTTATTATTTTAAGTCTATATCTATAGGGGATTACCCCAGATTTATCGTGGAATTATTTGATATCCTTTCATACTGTTTTCATGCTTTTGAAGTCATTCCCCTATTTTCTGGCTTAACATAAAATCTGTATTCAAATCAGTTTTGAGTTGAGATGTTGTGAACTAGTATGTGACTTTATTATACTCGTTGGATGTGTGTGGATGTCTAGTTTCCAGATCCTTCGACGGATCTTGATTTGAATGTCTGTAGCTCTCAGAATCTCTGTTTTAGTACTGACTGGTCGTGCTGTCCTGATTGCAAACATGCCCTATTTTGTTTGTTTATGTGACTCTATATCATCTATACATGCTGATGTGATTCCCTGAAATTAAACCTGATTGTATCATGTTAGTTTGACACCATTTAGCGCACATTCATGTCTGTTTGATAACAATAAATAAAAGTAACCAAGCCGGGGTTAAGGGAAGATCTAGTAGTGGATAATATGGAAACGTGTACTTGAAAGGGAACTAGTGTTCCATACTGTTACTGTTACTATTTACTGACCCTGTCTACATTACTTCTTATGTAAGAAGGTGTAGAGTAGAAGAGAACCACTAGGTCCTGACTGGTACTGTTTTCTGACCTTGTCTACATTACTTCTTATATGAAGGTGTAGAGTAGAAGAGAACCACTAGGTTCTGACTGTTACTGTTACCGATACTTGAGTACACTGCCTCATCATGGTCCCCTATGAAATCTTACTAAGCGAAACTTTTTGTTGTAGCAACCATGTGATATAATTTGGGGCGCATGAAGTGCTACTAGCTAGTAATACACACAAGATTGTAAGAACATAAAACTGATACTATAGGACTGGATACTGTTGGACTGAAACTGTTAGACTGAGACTGTTATACTGAGATTGTTAGACTGAAACTATTAGACTGAGACTGTTATACTGAGACTGTTGGACTGATACTGATATACTGTTATCCTGATTCACTGTTATACTGAGATACTGTTACTAGAGACTGTTAGATACCTTATGACACTGCCTTTGACATAAAACAACTGTACTATTAGGATACCATGCTAGATATTACTATCAATGCATTATGACATGTTATTAGTTTGTTTTTCCATGTGCTTGTATCCTACTCTATTTGTGACCCGGATTTGCAATTGACGGGTACTTGTGTTTTCTCTTTTACCTCTTTCCTGCATTCGTTGAATTGCAGATTTTGGAGAACAGGTTCCAGACGGTATTGGTGACATGAAGTTCTAGTTGGCTGGAGTTTTTGCTATCTTCATTTATTTCATATTGCTCATTTTGAACATTGTATCTGATGCGGTTTGTTTTTGGGAGGCGTGTGGATGCACCAGGTGTGAGTTCTTACTCGATTTGTATTGAAGGACGAAGCTCCTATGCGGACGGCCTTCGGCTGGCCAAACGGTACGGAAGTGGGCTGGAGTAGGGTGGAGGCTGGACGCTCGGTTCGGATCAGGAGGCTCGGATCCGAAGTCTCGTGTACCTGCAGACAGTCTAGGAACACCGGGGTTGGTCCCGGTGGCAGACCCTTCGACGCTCTAGTTAGGCTACTGAGAGAGTAACAGTAACTAGGGTTTGAGTGGGCAGAGATTGATTACCTAAATCCAAGGGTAGGGGTCTGGTATTTATAGGGGAAGCCAATCGGGTCTGGACCCGTTTGGGGTCGGGTCTGGACCCAGTTGCCCGTGGGGCTGAAGCGGTGGAAACCCGGGCGGTATGGGGCTGACGTGGCAGACGCCTGGACAGTTTCTGGGCTGACGTGGCAGACGCCCGGGAGGTTTTCCAGTGCTGACGTGGCGGATCCGGAGGATCAGGAGGTGTGCGCATCCTAAGGGGATCCCGTGGCCCAGGGTGGGCCACGTCATTTCTAACCCACATCACAAGCCCCACACTCCTGTAGGGCTGGGTGAACCCGCCGTGTAGGAGTGATTCTTCGCCTCTGTAGGAAGAGCAGGGTGGAAGGTGCAGTGAGAAGGTAAGATTTGCTACTTCCAGAAGAGGCCAGGGGGTAGGAAGAAGGGATCCCTTATTGGAGTTTGCGCGGGGATGCTAAGTGTAGAAGAGTCAGAGTGACGCTCGCCGAGCCCCGGGGTCGGCAGACGAGCCACGGAGGTCGGCGGACGACCCCCTCGCTAGTTGGAAGAGCGAGGGGACGTCGAGGTCTGTCCGATTGAAGCTTTGTTTGCCGAAGGTCTCGGGTCAGTAGGCGAGTTCCGAAGGTCAGCAGACGGTCCCCTCGCTAGTTGGAAGAGCGAGGGGACGTCGAGGTCAATCTCGTCGGAGCTCGGCTTGCCGAGCATCTAGGGTTGTCAGAGGAGCTCCGAGGGTCAGTGGATGGCCCTCTTGCTAGTTAGAAGAGCGAGTGGTCGTCGAGGTCGATTTTTGCTGGAGCTCGGTTCGTCGAGCGCTAGGGGTCGGCAGCCGAGCCCGTGTCTGGGACAAAAGGAAGGATTTGGGGCTCGAGATTTCATCCGAGCTCCGAGCCTCCTCTGACAAGAGGAGGGCTTACGGGGCTCGCGATGCGATCCGAGCGTCGACCCTACCGCCGACTTGGAGGGGAATTTGCGGCTCGGAAGGCTATCCGAGCACCGAGCTTACCGACGAGCAGAGAAGGAGAAGTGGCTCAGGATGCCATCTAGACTCTGAGCTCCCATGATGATCAGAGAAGGAGGTGCGGCTGGGGATTTCATCTGAGCATCGACCCTTTTGTGAAATAGAAGGGGAATTTATGGCTCGGGATTTTATCCGATCTCTGAGCCCCCGTGTCAACAGAGAGAACGTGGTGTGGCTCGGGATGCTATCCGAGCGTCGACCCTTCTGTGAAAATAGAAGAGGAATTACTGGCTCGCGATTTTATCCGAGCTCCGAGCTCCCATGACCGAACAGGGGAAGAGGTGTGGCTCGGGATACTATCCGAGCATCGACCCTTCTGCGAAATAGAAGAGGGATTACTAGCACGCAATTTTATCCGAGCTCCGAGCTCCCATGAACGAACAGGGGAAGAGGTGTGGCTCGGGATACTATCCGAGCGTCGACCCTTCTGCGAAATAGAAGAGGGATTATAGGCTCACGATTTTATCCGAGCTCCAAGCTCCCATGAACCAACAGGGGAAGAGGTGTGGCTCGGGATACTATCCGAGCGTCGACCCTTCTGTGAACTAGAAGAGGAATTACTAGCTCGCGATTTTATCCGAATTTCGAGCTTCCCGTGTCAACAGAGAGAACGTGGTGTGGCTCGGGATTCTATCCGAGCGTCGACCCTCCTGTGAAATAGAAAAGGAATTACTAGCTCACGATTTTATCTGAGCTCCGAGCTCCCTTGAACCAACAGGGGAAGAGGAGTGGCTCGGGATACTTATCCGAGCATCGACCCTTCTGTGAACTAGAAGAGGAATTACTGGCTCGCGATTTTATCCGAGCTCCAAGCTCCCATGACCGAACAGGGGAAGAGGTGTGGCTCGGGATACTATCCGAGCGTCGACCCTTCTACGAAATAGAAGAGGAATTACTGGCTCGTGATTTTATCCGAGCTCCGAGCTCCCATGAACGAACAGGGGAAGAGTTGTGGCTCGGGATACTATCCGAGCATCGACCCTTCTGCGAAATAGAAGAGGGATTACTGGCTTGCGATTTTATCCGAGCTCCGAGCTCCCATGAACCAACATGGGAAGAGGTGTGGCTCGGGATACTATCCGAGCGTCGACCCTTCTGTGAACTAGAAAAGGAATTACTGGCTCGCGATTTTATTCGAGCTCCGAGCATCCCGTGTCAATAGAGAGAACGTGGTGTGGCTCGGGATTCTATCTGAGCGTCGATCCTCCTGTGAAATAGAAAAGGAATTAGTGGCTCGCAATTTTATCCGAGCTTCGCGCTCCCTTGAACCGACAGGGGAAGAGGAGTGGCTCGGGATACTTATCTGAGCGTCAACCCTTCTGTGAACTAGAAGAGGAATTACTGGCTCGCGATTTTATCCGAGCTCCAAGCTCCCATGAACGAACAGGGGAAGAGGTGTGGCTCGGAATGCTATTCGAGTGTCGACCCTTCTGTGAAATAAAAGGGGAATTATTGGCTTGCGATTTTGTCCGAGCTCCGAGCACCATGACTTTGTCGAAAATTCTATATGAGGAAAAAAGGACTGGGTGATGTAAAACCAACCCTAAAATAGAGAATTTTCCAAGAATTTTAATGGGTTAATTTTACCAACATGAAAGTGCGGATTTAGATTGGATATTTTAACAGTTAACATGTTCGATGGGTTTTCAAGAATTGAATCAAATGCTAACAATCCCAATTAATAATTCAATCTTAATCAATAAGTAAATCCCTACGTGTTTCAGCAAGTAAAAAGAGCAATACCAATTCGTACTCTAATCTAGCATGTGGATCACTCAATCTCAGTATTTTGTGGTCGACAATCAAATCAGATAATATACTAGATGATAAGGCAGTAAAACATAAATACGGAAGAGATGGAAAGAGTATACCGAATCCGAAGAAAACCAACGCAGATCTCGGAGTTGGTACAGCAACCAAGACACAGCAATCACGATGAATAAAGGCAGCAACACGTCAAGAGTAATGGCAGCAATCAGTGTCAAGGAGAAGAGCAGCACTCGACAGTGGCGGGGTACCACGGGATCTGGTCGACGGCGGCGCGGCGTCAGGTGGAGGACGGCGCGACGGTGAACAGGGGCGTCGACGCAAGGCGTGGTGGTCGTCGGTTGAACGGGAGGAGCAAGAGGGATTGGTGGGTTCTGTGGTAATGGCGGTAGGGGAGAAGGATGGCCGGGGTGTGCAAGGATGAGGGGAAGAGGCAGCGGGAGAGCGGTGAGAAGGGGGTTCGGGTTCGGCTGTAGATGAAGAAGGGATTAGGGTTTTTTTTTTTGTGTTGGTCGGGATTGGGGTATGAAGAAGATGGAGAAGGAGGTGATGAAGGGTGGCAACGTGAACGGGATGTGGGGAATAGGGGCTGAGGATTTGGGGGGGTGGAAACAGTGGGGGATGGGTTCTCTTGATCGGGATTGAGAGGAAGAAGAGATAAGAAAAGGGGCGGCGGCTGTTAGGGGAATTAGGGTTTGAGTTAGGCAATTTGTAAAATTGGGATAAATTTTAGAACTAATCACTAATTCTAAAACTAGATTAGGATTTATCACAAACCCTAATTTGTATCTCGATTGTATCACACAAGGGAGAGAAAATGAAGAGCAAAACTCAACACAGGTTTTTTTTTATCAATAATGGCATGCCTTTCTCATTCATCTCAGGGCCTTTAAATAGGCTCAATTACATCTTGAAACACATCTCCAAAATATTCTCAGAATCTAAAAATTACAAAAAGATTACATATGGCTATAATTGCCAGAAACAAAAAATGGAAATAAAATAAAATCCTAAACTGGAAAGATGTCCTCATCATTCTCTCCAGGTGGGAGAGAGCTCGACCCAGTCGAGTCAAAACCAGTGATCATGTCATCGTGCTCCAAAAGATCTGGATCCAGTTGCGGGAGCCCCTTACGATCACTGCAAGCATCATCCGACTTCGGCTCATTTTTCCACCTTTCCAAATACTTATGCATACCACCATCTCTAGTAGAGATTATCTAATCATCTAAAATATTGTCCAATTCTTCTGTCGATGGGTAAGTAATATCTGGTAGTGGAGGTAATGGGGGAATCTCACCATTAGGCTGCAGGGTAAGCTCATCTATAAGAAAATTTCTAGGGTTGAATTTTGAGCCTTCATAAAGTACTAGATCCTCAATATTGAAAGTCTTACTTATGCCAAAACCTTCAGGAAGGTCAACGACATAGGTACTATCATTGATTGCATGTAGAATCTTAAATGGGCCTGCAGCACGTATGTTAAAGTTCTTAACGGGTCCAACAGGAAACCGTTCCGGATGAATCCGAACCATCACTTCGTCACCAATATCAAAAGTTATAAATTTCCTTCTAGTATCTGCTATTAACGTGTAGTTAAAATTATTCTCATTAAGTTCCTTGGAAATTTCTCTATGTAAGTCATGAATGTTATATGCAAATGTGGATGCGGACTCTGTGACTTTGTGATGTTCTAATACATGAGTACTATCTATGGGTTGCCAAGTGACTTGGGAAGGAATGGGTGTCTCGGGTATACTCAATAGAGGTGACTGGATAGGCTGAATACAATTGAGAGACTGGTCATCCTCTTTTTCATCAATGTCATCACTTATATTAGGTTCATAAATAAACTCATTGTCGGGCTCATGAGCGATGACTGCGGTACCCTCTACTATATTAATCCTACTGGGACTGGGACAGTTGCCTGCAACATGACCGTATCCCTTACATTTATAGCACTTAGTGAGAGGGTCAATCTTACTGTAATCTCTTTCGGTGTTCTTACCCTTATGTTCATCTCTATATGAATTAAAATTTGAATTAGATTTGCTGGGGTAAGATTTGTTGGGGTGCTGAGAGGGAGGCTGAGGTCTAGGTGGGTCAGTAGAGGTCATTCTAGATGAATGATCTCTCGAGTCACTGGACCTAGAATCAGAACTAGCTTTAAGGGAATCCATGTCGAGGACTAGGGCGTAGGCTGCCGCTATTGAGTCCACGTTTCTATAGATTAGCTCGTTCCTAAGGTCAGCTCGTAGTCCAGCTCTGAACCTAGAGAGAGTTTGTTCTTCACTCTCTTTACCTAACGCATTGCACCGAATAAGGAAGTCATCGAATTTATCGACATATTCTTGTGTGGATTTACTTCCTTGATACAATAGGTTCCACGAATCTAGCAATCGGGTGTGGAACGATAACGGTACATACCTCTCAGTGAGCTTCTCTTTCATGGCCTCCCAAGTGGCTATGGGTGCCAGGCCTCGGCCTCTGCGGGCATGTTCAAGATTGGTCCAATGTTGTTGAGCTTTACCCGTTAATTTCATAGTTGTAAATTTAACTTTAAGGGCTTCGCTCATGTCGAACCACACAAAATAGTGGTCCATGGCACGGACCCAATCAAGGTAAGCTTGGGGTTCCATGTGGCCTTCAAATTGGGGAACGTCAGCCTTAACGTTCTTTTTATATTGTTCGTCAGGGTCACGTTCTTGACGTCGATCGTCATGAACATTCCCTTGAGGGATCTGACGATGGCCATGAAGCTCAGGGACACTTGTCTGATTTAGCTCCACTTTCTCAAGCCTCTGATTGATATTGGCAAGAGTTGCTTGGATGGCAGCTAGGGTAGCGGAGATATCAGAATTGTCCATTTCAGGTCTGGGAAGTCTAGGGTTCCTAATTGGGTGATTGGGAAGGGATAGGAAAGGCTCTTCAGGGTCTGTGATGGTGCTGCGAAGACGCATTCACCAAAAGTGTGAAATAGAGTGTCCTAATTTTTTTTATTATTATTTTTTTTTTAATGAATCTGAAATAAACTAAAATAAAAGAAAAAAAAAAGATAAAAACTACACAATCCTAAATGAATGCAAAAATGATGCCTACGATGCAAGAACTAAGGTTTTAAGAACCTTTGCTCTGATACCAAAATGATGTAAAACCAACCCTAAAATAGAGAATTTTCCAAGAATTTTAATGGGTTAATTTTACCAACATGAAAGTGCGGATTTAGATTGGATATTTTAACAGTTAACAGGTTCGATGGGTTTTTAAGAATTGAATCAAATGCTAACAATCCCAATTAATAATTCAATCTTAATCAATAAGTAAATCCCTACGTGTTTCAGCAAGTAAAAAGAGCAATACCAATTCGTACTCTAATCTAGCATGTGGATCACTCAATCTCAGTATTTTGTGGTCGACAATCAAATCAGATAATATACTAGATGATAAGGCAGTAAAACATAAATACGGAAGAGATGGAAAGAGTATACCGAATCCGAAGAAAACCAACGCAGATCTCGGAGTTGGTACAGCAACCAAGACACAGCAATCACGATGAATAAAGGCAGCAACACGTCAAGAGTAATGGCAGCAATCAGTGTCAATGAGAAGAGCAGCACTCGACAGTGGCGGGGTACCACGGGATCTGGTCGACGGCGGCGCGGCGTCAGGTGGAGGACGGCGCGACGGTGAACAGGGGCGTCGACGCAAGGCGTGGTGGTCGTCGGTTGAACGGGAGGAGCAAGAGGGATTGGTGGGTTCTGTGGTAATGGCGGTAGGGGAGAAGGATGGCCGGGGTGTGCAAGGATGAGGGGAAGAGGCAGCGGGAGAGCGGTGAGAAGGGGGTTCGGGTTCGGCTGTAGATGAAGAGGGGATTAGGGTTTTTTTTTTTTGTGTTGGTCGGGATTGGGGTATGAAGAAGATGGAGAAGGAGGTGATGAAGGGTGGCGACGTGAACGGGATGTGGGGAATAGGGGCTGAGGATTTGGGGGGGTGGAAACAGTGGGGGATGGGTTCTCTTGATCGGGATTGAGAGGAAGAAGAGATAAGAAAAGGGGTGGCGGCTGTTAGGGGAATTAGGGTTTGAGTTAGGGGATTTGTAAAATTGGGATAAATTTTAGAACTAATCACTAATTCTAAAACTAGATTAGGATTTATCACAAACCCTAATTTGTATCTCGATTGTATCACACAAGGGAGAGAAAATGAAGAGCAAAACTCAATACAGGTTTTTTTTTATCAATAATGGCATGCCTTTCTCATTCATCTCAGGGCCTTTAAATAGGCTCAATTACATCTTGAAACACATCTCCAAAATATTCTCAGAATCTAAAAATTACAAAAAGATTACATATGGCTATAATTGCCAGAAACAAAAAATGGAAATAAAATAAAATCCTAAACTGGAAAGATGTCCTCATCACTGTGGGTAGTGGGTGTAATTTCACGCCCATTGCTGATGCCATGGGAGCAAAGGTCAATGCGTCTCCAGATCTTGGCAACCATTAGATCCTGATGATTAAGATCCAACGGCCAGATCTTTATTGCGAAAATCGAGGAGCTGCCTTCTGCTTATAAATCCCCTCCCCCCACGCCAATTTTTCTTCTTCATTTCTTTACTTTCACTTCTCCACTATCTCAAGAACAGGGTTTTCCTTGCCGCCGGCGACATTTTCCGGTGATCGTTCGATAACTCTTCATGTTAGTATTCTCTGTTTTGTAATGTTAGGCATTCAGTCCGGATCCGAGGCCAGCTCGTCAGGTCGCTCCACGAGGGAGTCCGAGTATGAGACGTCCTCGTCTTTTAGCAAGTATAAGGTGAAGCAGGAGGTCCTGACAGACCCTGGGTCGGCTAGTAGTGACGATGTAGCCTTCATAGTGTCGCCACTGAGATCCCGAAGGTCGGAGAAGGAGCTTGCGGGCAAGGGCGATGAGCAGGAGGAAAAGGATAAGGAAAATCAGGGGGGTCAGGGAGCCGAGGGCGAAGAAGAGGAGGGAGGGGACGAGGAGGGCCAGGGCGCCGAAGGTGAAGAGGAGGGGGAGGATGATGATCAGGAGGATCCGGATACCGATGATGAGGGTGAGGAGGATGAGAAGGAGGGCACCGTTGATGATGAGAATGAGGATGCTGAAGAGGGCGCTGGCGAAGGCACAGCGGGAAGGTCGGTTGGGGATGACCTTCCACCTCTTCCTCCCCTGTCGACGCCGTCTCCCGAGAGGAAGGCTTGTCCTCATCAGAAGAAACAGAAGTTGACTATCCCGGACAGTCCTCCTCCGCAAGATGAGCATGCACCCAGACCGGGGCTCGAGTTCCCCCGAGTCTCCTTCAAGAATCCGGGGTCGATTCGGATGTATCCTGATGATATCAAGGATATAGGCCCCATCCCTCCCATGCCAGGTGAAGAGGGCCGAGTGAAGATTCGGATGGACAGCATCCCGTGTATCATGAGGGCGGATTATCTCCACATTCTGAGGGCCACTTATTTCATCCCGTGGGAGTTCGAAGTCTTCATTCTGAGCCCCGGCATTCGGCCCACCACGACCCTGGCGCCGGGCTATTGTATGTTTCCTGAGGACGCATTCGCCTCGGGCCTGAGGCTACCTTTGCGTCCCTTTGTCAAGAGGGTCTTGAATTGGGCGAAACTATGCCCTATGTAGTACGGCCCGAACTCCTGGAAGCACTTAATCTGCTTCATTCTAAGGTGCCAAGAGAAGGGGGTGAAGCCGAGGTTGACGTACTTCCTATCCATCCTAGGGGTCAGCTCGCTCGGAGATCAGGAAGGGATTTTCTACTTCTCACCCAGGCCGCACAAGAAGATCATGCACGGCCATCCGGATTCCATCAAAGGGTGGAAGGAGAAGTATTTTGTGGTGCAGAGTGAGAAGGCTTGGGGAATACCGACCCAGTGGAGCTTCTTCAAGCCGCGCCATAAACCTCCGAAGCGAAGCGACCTAACAGCAAAAGAGTGGAAGCGAGTGGAGAAGATAGTTAGGGGGCACAGTATTGCGTGGCCTCGAGTGATCGAGCTGCACCTCGCCCAAGCCGGACTGAGCCCGGCCGACCCTAGTATGTTTCGTTCTGAATTTTTCATCTTTCTGCCTTCGTGTTAACTTTAGCCTCTTTCTTCATTCTTGCAGAGATGTCTTCCGAACAGGTGGATGATAAGCGAGCTCTGCTGGCCACGGCCGCGAAGGCGAGGGCGGATATGCAAAAGAAGAAGAAGAAGGCAGAGCTAGAGAAGCTGGCCGCTCAGGCTGGGGGGTCCGCTAAGGTGCCGGCCCCGGTAGCCGAGGAGCCTTCTTAATCAAAGAAGGCCAAGAAGCATCACCACCCCCCAACGCCGAGGGCGCCCCGGGATGCAGGGGGCAGTTTGGGAAAAACTGTTGATGCCCCGGGGAAGGGACTTCCCCCACCACGCCCCACCACCGAGGAGATGGTGGGCCAACAGGGACTGCAGCCCTTCGCCCCCGATTGGTCGATCATCCAGGGCGACAGTCTGCTTGACGGACCAGTGGCGGTAGAGTTCGTCACGAAGGCCGGCACCGATCGTGACTTCATGGCGCTGGCGTCGCAGATGGTCGAGCAGGCCTTCATGCGCTGGTCCCAAGCACATATTTCGGTGAGTTAATTCGATGCCTTCTTCCCTAGTTTTAACTTGGTGGAATTCTTCTGATCTTTTTTCCTTGGACAGGCGATGCTCCATGGCCAGCACTTCCAAAAGTGCCTGGAGAAGGAGATCTATATCGAGAGGAGGAACGCGGAGAAGTACCTCCGCTAGTTGAACAAGGCTACGGACGACCTGAAGGAGGCTCAGACCATGGTGACCGTCCACGAGGCCCAGATAGCCTCGCTCTCCGACATCTACAAGGCGGACGTGGCTCGCCTCAAGGAGAGGATTGAGGAGGAGGCGGAGAAGGGGTGGAAGGCCCTGAAGAGGATGGAGGCAGCCTCGGCGGAGACTCTAGTCATAGCGCAGGACGAAGCGTATGAGCAGGCCAAGGCGCACTTCAGGCAGATCTACCCCGAGCAGAGCGTGGACCACCTCTACTATGGTTGGGAGGCGAACCTTCCGCCGACCCCGGGGGGCGACAAAGCGGGGGGCGTCCAGGCCGAAGATGAGGTGCCACCCCCCCCCTCAAGAATAGAATTGTTTTTTCTTTTTTTTTTATGTAAATGCCTCGAGCAGACTGGCCACCGCGACTTTTGTATCAATTTTTTGAAAGAAATAAAATATAATTTTTTGTGCCGATGCTTCAAGACTTGCATTTTTTGTGATGTTTTCTCTCGTCTTTTGATAGACGCACAGGTGCTGGGTTACCGCCCCTGTTGCTGCCGAGGTACCTCCAGTTCGAGCGGGGGAAGAGGCCATGGAGGCAGCTTTGGCTTGCTAGCAAAAACAGGCTCGGGACTGAGCGGTCGCCGTTAATTATTTTCTGAACAAGTCTAGGGAGCTCGGTCTGGAGGTAGCGCGCCTAAAGAAGGCCATAGCCGACCGGGACTGGTGGGTAATCGAGACAGACTGGTCCCTCTCGGATGCCTTGAGCGGATGGTCGGCTTCGGAGTCTTTTCTTCGTGAGGCTGTGGTTGAGAAAGAGCTGGAGATTCACAGGCTGAAGCTGGTGATAGGCGCGGGTCTGATCGAAGAGGCCAGCAACTCGACCCCAGGGCGGTCTCCGACATTTCTATTGGATGAGGCCCAGCCTGATGATGCAGGAAGCTCGGTGGCGGGAGTATCTTCGCCGTCCGGTCCAGCTGAGCATCAAAAGAGCCCCGAAGGAGGCGCCAAGTTTGAATTTCAAGCCGAGCGCGAGTGAGTGTGAGTTGTTACTTGTATTTGTATCGACGTTCATTGAGTTGGAAGCAATGAGTAATAATAATAATAGGGGTTGTTTTCACGAACGTTGATTATCTCGGTTGCGGAAGGTGGCTGCTGTGTCTGCTGCAAAGGGGTCGCTGCCGAGGCAACTGGACGCAACGGGCAAGCGCGCAATGGCGTATCGCCTTTCGATAAGTCATAAATGGCGACGTTTCGCATTCCCATGAGCATTAATGGCGACTTTTCGCCTTCCGCTGTTTCGCATTCCCAGACATAATAACTACCCCCCTCAGGGGGTTATATAATCCCCACTTCCCCCAAGCTGATTGTTAAGTGAAAATCTCTTGACTTGGGTGCCTACCGAAGGCGGGCGCCCAGAAACAAAATATTCTCTGAACGCTCTGGATCGGGGCACACCAATCACCCTCGGACTATTCGAGGTTTGGGCCCTGGAGAGCCGCGAGACCCCGGGTTGTCCGTTGGTGAGTGGTGGGCCAGCCAATTGGTTCGGGGGTTTGGGGAGAGCTGAGGTTCGGTGGCTCTCCGGCCGTCCTCGAACAATTCGGGGTTTGGGCTCGCGAGAGCAGGAAACCCCGGGTTGTTCGTGGGCGAGAGGAGGGTCGATTGAAAGCAGAGGGTCAGTCCGGGATGAAGAGAGCAGAGGGTCGGTAGCTCCCCTGCCGTCCTCGAACAATTTGGGGTTTGGGCTTGCGAAAGCCATAACCCCCTAGTTGCTTGCGGGCAAGAGGGTAGTCAACCAAACGACTTGACGCTCGGGGCGTCTGCCGGAGGCAGACGCTCTAAACCTTAATATAAAATTTTGCTGAATTGTGGCACTAGGTCGTAGCCGAGTGTTTTGGTCGAGCGGCTTTGAAGAAAGCCGCGGCCTTGCTCTGGACTGATGACGAGCCGCTATCCCTTGGTTGGTAGTATGGGCGGTTATCGCCTCGTGCATCGGTTGATGGGCTTGAAGAAGCCTGAACCGAGCGAGGGGCGGATGCTGAGCCCCGCACCGGGGGAAAAGCCAGTTGCAGGCATAGCAGAGGGTCGCCGCCGAGCGTCAAGGCCGAGGAGCTTTGAAGAAAGCCCCTGCCTTGCTCGAGGTCGACGCCGAGCTCCCGCACTTGTTCTTAGGAAAGACGGTGTGGGCGTGGCTGGCGGTCGTCGCCTCGAGCATCGGTTGACGGGGTTGAAGAAGCCCAAACCGAGCGAGGGGCGGATGCTGAGCCCCCATACGGGGGGGAAGCCAGTTGCAGGTGTAGCAGAGGGTCGCCGCCGAGCGTCAAGGCCGAGGAGCTTTGAAGAAAGCCCCTCCCTTGCTCGAGGTCGACGCCAAGCTCCCGCACTTGTTCTCAGGAAAGACGGTGTGGGTGTGGCTGGCGGTCGTCGCCTCGAGCATCGGTTGAGCGAGGGACGGGTGCCGAGCCCCCACACGGAGAGAAAGCCAGTGGCAGACGTAGCAGAGGGTCGCCGCCGAGCGTCAAGGCCAAGGAGCTTTGAAGAAAGCCCTGCCTTGCTCGAGGTCAACGCCGAGCTCCCGCACTTGTTCTCAGGAAAGACCGTGTGGGCGTGGCTGGCGGTCGTCGCCTCAAGCATCGGTTAATGGGCTTGAAGAAGCCCAAACTGAGCGAGGGACGGGTGCCGAGCCCCCACACCGGGGAGAAATCCAGTTTTAGGCGTAGCAGAGGGTCGCCGCCGAGCGTCAAGGCCGAGGAGCTTTGAAGAAAGCCCCTACCTGGCTCGAGGTCGACGCCGAGATCCCGCACTTGTCCTCAGGAAAGACGGTGTGGGCGTGGCTGGCGGTCGTCGCCTCGAGCATCGGTTAATGGGCTTGAAGAAGCCCAAACTGAGCGAGGGACGAGTGCCGAGCCCCCACACCGGGGAGAAAGCCAGTTGCAGGCGTAGCAGAGGGTCGCGGCCGAGCGTCAAGGTCGAGGAGCTTTGAAGAAAGCCTCTGCCTTGCTCGAGATCGAGGAGCTTTGAAGAAAGCCTCTGCCTTGCTCGAGGTCGACGCTGAGCTCCTGCACTTGTTCTCAGGAAAGACGGTGTGGGCGTGGCTAGCGGTCGTTGCCTCGAGCATCGGTTGATGGGCTTGAAGAAGCCCAAACCGAGCGAGGGACGGTGCCGAGCCCCCACACCGGGGAGAAAGCCAGTTGCAGGCGTAGTAGAGGGAGCGTCAAGGCCGAGGAGCTTTGAAGAAAGCCCCTGTTTGGCTCGAGGTCGACGCCGAGCTCTCGCACTTGTTCTCAGGAAAGACGGTGTGGGCGTGGCTGACGGTTGTCACCTCGAGCATCGGTTGATGGGCTTGAAGAAGTCCAAACCAAGCGAGGGACGGGTGCCGATCCCCCACATCGGCGATGCCATCCGAGGGTCGATCCCAAAGCTTGTAAGGGAAGCTTTTCTGGCTCGCGATGCCATCCGAGGGCCGAGCCCCAAGCTTGTAAGGGAAGCTTTTCTGGCTCGCAATGCCATTCGAGGGTCGAGCCTCAAGCTTGTAAGGGAAGCTTTTCTGGCTCGCGATGCCATCCGAGGGCCGAGCCCCAAGCTTGTAAGGGAAGCTTTTTTGGCTCGCGATGCCATCCGAGGGCCGAGCCCCAAGCTTGTAAGGAAAACTTTTCTGGCTCGCGATGCCATCCGAGGGTCGAGCCTCAAGCTTGTAAGGGAAGCTTTTCTGGCTCGCGATACCATCCGAGGGCCGAGGGCCGAGCCCCAAGCTTGTAAGGGAAGCTTTTCTGGCTCGCAATGCCATACAAGGGCCGAGCCCCAAGCTTGTAAGGGAAGCTTTTCTGGCTCGCGATGCCATCCGAGGGCCGAGCCCCAAGCTTGTAAAGGAAGCTTTTCTGGCTCGCGATGCCATCCGAAGGTCGAGCCTCAAGCTTGTAAGGGAAGCTTTTCTAGCTCGCGATGCCATCCGAGGGCCGAGCCCCAAGCTTGTATGAGAAGCTTTTCTGGCTCGCGATGCCATCCGAGGGCCGAGCCCCAAGCTTGTAAGAGAAGCTTTTCTGGCTTGCGATTCCATCCGAGGGCCGAGCCCGAGGCATGTTCTTTATTTATAACAAAGTATGAAGCCATAAGCTTGTTTTAAGAAAGTTGGTATATTTACAACACTTGAATTTAACAAAAGACAAGTCACGACGTGCCGATTACAATCTTGATAATTTACATGGAGGTTAATCCCCTCCTAGGAATTTGTTGAGGTGCTCCGCATTCCAGGGCCTCTTGATCACCTTGCCCTCTGGGTTGGTCAGGCGGTACGTCCCTGGGTGCACGACCTCCGATACTTTGTAAGGGCCCTCCCAGTTTGGGGCCAGTTTTCGGAGAACGAGGTCTCCGAGTTTGATGTCGGTGGGATGCACCATCTTGTTGTAGAACTTCTCAATTCTTTGTTGGTAGATGCTTCTTCTAATGGCGGACTTCTCCCTAACCTCGTCTATGAGGTCCAGGTCGGCTCGCAGCTGTTTGGAGTTAGCTACTTCGTCGAAAGCCATGATTCGAGGTGAAGGGATCCCGATATCCAAGGGAATGACGGCCTCCGTGCCGTAAGTCAGATTGAAAGGGGATTCTCCCGTGGGGATTCTCTTTGTTGTTCGGTGGGCCCAGAGAACGCTGGGTAACTCGTCGACCCATAACCCCTTAGAAGAGTTATCGAGTCGTTTCTTGAGGCCATCGAGGATTTGACGGTTCGCGTTCTCGGCCTGACCGTTAGACTGGGGGTGGCATACTGAGGAGAAGCGTTGCTGGATCCCGAGATCTTCGCAGAACTTGCAGAAATGCTTACCCGCAAATTGAGTCCCATTGTCTGTGATGAGCACCTGCGAAATTCCGAACCGACAGACGATGTGTTTCCAGAAAAACTGTTGGGTCTGTCGCTCGGTGATCGTTGCTAATGGCTCGGCCTCGATTCACTTAGTGAAGTAGTCGATCGCCACAATGAAGAACATTCGCTTGCCCGTTGCTTTTGGGAATGGGCCTACCAAATCAATCCCCCACATTGCAAAGGGGGTCGGACTAGCCATTGACCGGAGGTTCACCTGAGGAGCCCTCTTCGCGGGGGAGAACCGTTGACAGAAGCCGCACTTCTTCACTAGGGCGAGGGCATCTTGCAACATAGTGGGCCAGTAGTACCCGTGATCTAATGCCTTCTGCGCTAGCGAACGGCTTCCATGTGGCATTTGTCAATCCCCTCATGCAGCTCCTTGAGGGCGTACTTGGCTTCGTCTGGGGTTAGGCAGCGGAGGTAGGGTCTGCCATCCGTTGTTGTATAGGACCTTTTGAAGAAGGTGACATTGATGACCACGGACCTTTCAGATCGGACCCTGATCCGCCTTGCTTCAGCCCAGTCTTTGGGGAGCTCTCCCTTGACTAGAAATCTTTTGATGAGAGTGGTCCAGTCATTAGGAGGGGCTCCGTCTTCGACGCACAGAACCTTCGGGAAGTCCGTACTTGGCTTCAACAGGACCTCAATCAGGATCGTGCAGTCGAGGCCTTCGAAGGATGAGGAAGCCAACTTTGACAGGGCGTCGGCCTGGGCGTTCAACTCCCGGGGGATCCTCAAGACGGCCGATTCGTCGAAGGATTTTAATAGGCATTGGACCACGGCCAGGTACCTGATCATTTGATTGTCATGGGCCTCATATTCCCCGGTGATCTGGTTGACCACCAGCTGAGAGTCGCTAAAGGCCCTGATCTATCTGGCGTCGGCCTGGTGAGCCAGGTTGAGCCCGGCGATCATGGCCTCGTATTCAGCCTCGTTTTTAGAGGCCGAAAAGTTGAGGCAGAGACAGTATTGAAGGAGGAAACCATCTGGACCCCAGAGAATGATGCCCGCACCGCTTCCCACCTCGCAAGAGGAGCCATCGACGTAAACTTCCCACATCTGGTCGGCTTCCTTGCTCGCGGGTTGCTCAGAGATGGTGCATTTTGTGATGAATTCGGCGAGGGCCTGCCCTTTGATGGCCGTTCTTGGTTGATAGCTGATGTCGTACTGGCTAAGTTCAATCGACCATTTGACTAGTCGACCAGAGCTCTCGGGCTTATAGAGCACGGCCTTCAGGGGTTGATCCGTGAGTACTTGGACCGAATTCGCCTGAAAGTAAGGACGGAGCTTCCGCGCAGCCATGACCAAGGCGTACGCTATTTTCTCCATCCTGGAATACCGGGTCTCGGCGTCGAGCAGGACCTTGCTTACATAGTACAGGGACTTTTGGACCCCTTCCTCTTCTCGCACAAGGACGGCGCTTAGCACGTTCTCCGATGCCGAGAGGGAGAGGCAGAGTGGTTCGCCTGGTTCGGGCTTGCTGAGGAGAGGAGGGTTGGTAAGGTACTCCTTCAACTGGGCGAAGGCTTCTAGCTGCTGAGTACCCCACTCGAACCCTCCGGTGCCTCGCAACGCCTTGAAGAACGGAAAGGACTTCTCTCCAGACTTGGAGAGGAAACGGCCGATGGACGCCAGTCTCCCCGTTAGCCTCTGGACTTCTTTGACGTTCCTAGGAGGGGTCATGTCTATTATGGCCTGGATCTTTTTGGGGTTAGCCTCGATGCCGCGCTGGCTGACGATGAACCCTAAGAACTTCCCTGAGGAGACGCCGAAGGCACACTTCGCCGGGTTGAGCCTCATGTTGTGGGTTCGAAGGACCCCCAAAGGTCTCTTCCAGGTCGGCGACGTGGTCCTGTCCTTGCTGACTCTTGACGAGCATGTCGTTGACATATACCTCCATGTTACGTCCGATTTGATTTTTGAAGACTAGGTTGACGAGCCTCTGGTAGGTGGCACCGGCGTTCTTCAGCCCGAAGGGCATAACCCGGTAGCAGTACAGTCCCCGGTCTGTGATGAAGGACATCTTGGCGATGTCGGGAGGAAACATCAGGATCTGGTTATAGCCCGAGAAGGCATCCATGAAGGATAAGAGCTCGTGACCCGAGGTGGCATCGATCAGGGCATCAGTGCTGGGGAGCGGGAACGGATCCTTGGGGCATGCCTTGTTGAGATCGGTGAAATCTATGCAAATCCTCCAACTCCCGCTCGCCTTCTTGACCATGACAACGTTCACCAGCCACTCAGGGTAGCTGACCTCTTGTACGAAACGCGCAGACAAGAGCTTGTCCACCTCCGCGTTTACTGCCTGTTGTTGCTCCGGGGCAAACTTGCACCGCTTTTGGACAACGGGTTTCGATCCGGGAATCACGCTGAGTTTGTGCATGATGAGATCCTCAGAGATCCCAGGCATGTCAGAGGGCTTCCAGGCGAAGAGGTCGACATTGCGGTAAATGCAGCCGATCAGGGCGTTCTTGAGGTCGGGCACGAGGGAGAAGCTTACTCGGAAGTGCTTCAACACATCCCCTGTCTCGAACGAGACATCCTCTAGCTCGTCTGCTTGCTCTTGTTCCGACTGGGTTCTTTCGGGCTCCAGCTCGACGGCATCGAGGGGAAATACACCGCTCCCGATCACCGTCATGTAGCACGAACGGGCTGCCTCTTCATTTCCTCGGACAACTCCGACACCAGTGTTGGTGGGGAACTTCATTTTCTGGTGGTAGGCCGAGGGAACCGCCTGGAGGGAGCAGAGCCCCGGTCGGCCGAGTATGGCGTTGTAGGCTTCCTTAACATTCACAACCATGAAGTCCATGGACTCGGTCCTTCTGTTCGGGGTCGTGCCTGCTGTGACGTCTAGGGTGACGATCTCCTCTATTGTCACTGGAACGCCGGAGAATCTGTGTAGGGTGTATCTGGCTGGCTTTAGCTTCTCACGGGAGAGCTTCAGGTTCTCGAATGCTCCAGGAACAGAATGTTGACCGAGCTCCCGTTGTCTATGAGGATTCGCCGGACCTCAAAGTTTGCCATGCTGAGACTGATGACAAGTGCGTCACAGTGTGGGAGCCGGACTCCCTCCAGGTCTTCCCCTGAAAAAGAAATAGGGAGTTGCTGGACTTGGGGGGAGAGAGGGCCCTGGACGGTATTGACATCCCGGATGAATGCCTTGCGGGAGGTGTTGGATTCCCCTCCTATGGGCCCTCCGTGGACGCAATGTAAGATTGCCTGGCCCTCGGGTTCCTCGGGCTCCGGCTCCCGATCGGGTCGCTGCCGGGGTGCTCGAGGAGGAGGGGAATCCCTCCTGTGTCTGGTATCCCTCTGTTCTAGGAGGCCTTCCCTTTTGAATTCTCGGAGGTACCCTCGTTGAATGAGGGCCTCAATTTTGTCCTTCAGGGTCGAGGGGGGTACTACATGAGGTTGCTGTCTTCAATTGCTAAGAGGATTTTCGACACGTTTTGCATCAGCGGTGTGTACCTCTCGAAGTGGGGGACCGGCGGAACCTTCTTTGCGGCGCCCCCATCTCTCGGAGCTTTCTTTGCCGGCTCGACCTCGTCAACTTTGCGCTTCCCCTTCCCGGAAACTTTTTTCTAGTCCTCTGGATTCAGGGCCTCTTCGGCTCGGATGTACTTTTCTACCCTGTTGAGGAGGTCAGGAAAGTCTATCGGCGGCTTCTTTGCCAGGGAGGCCTTCAGCTATCCGTGTCGGATGTTGTGCCGGAAGGCGGCCGAGGCAACCCCAGGGTCGGGGGAGGAGACCGACCTCGCCTCGGCGGTGAACCTCCGGACGAACACCCGGAGTGACTCCCCTTCCTTCTGCCGGAGGCCGAGTAGGGACGCACTTGTTCTTTCGGCTTTTCGGCTAGTTACGAAGTGGGCAAGGAAGTTGCCCTCTATCTGGTCGAAAGAATAGATAGAGCCGGGGGTGAGTTTGGAGAACCATTCCCGAGCCGGACCCCAGAGTGTGGCGGGGAAGGCTCGGCACAGGAGGGGATCCGATGCACTGTGAATCATCATGAGGGTTTTGAAGCCCTCCATGTGATCAGCAGGATTGCCCTCACCATCGTAGGTCTCGAATTGAGGCAGGCGGAAATTTCGGGGTATCTCCACCTGCAAAATGAGGGCAGAGAAAGGAGGTCGGACAGGCCTGTACCCCTGAGCCGTACTTGGGCCGCCATCACCGAAGTGGTCGAGGAGATCCTCCATTTCTTGGAGGCACTTCAAAATGTCATCGTCACACTCCTGAGGGATTGTTGAGGGGCGAGACACGCTGGCCTCGGCATCCGACCGTGTGCGAGAGCGGCAAACATTCTCATCAATGGGTATCCCTCGAATGGCCCCCATGATTTCCCTCCGGAAGTCCTGGAACTCCTGGTGAGTGACCGGGGCACGCTCGGCCCGGTTTGGTTGAGCTGGAGGTTGTCGCCAGACACGGCTGAGCGCCGGCCCCCGTCCTTACGACGGAGGCTTTGGATGGTTCGGGGCTGAGTTGGAAGCGACCCTTCCCCTACTGCGGCTTACCTGTCGGTCCAAGATTACCCCCAGGAGATCGGGTTGGATCGGACGGGAGGCACCTGGTTGGATCCTATGGTTGATCGCTGGGTGGTTGGATGCTTGAGCGTCAGTGCCGATGCCCTGTGGAGGCACGTCCTACCAACGCGCTGAGGTAACAGCTCTCGTGGCTTTGGGTGCCATATGAGCTCGGGTTGACTTCCGAACAGTTGGTGGCTGAGCTCGGACCGGTGTCCGCAATAGAGAGTTTTCCCACAGACGGCGCCAGCCTGATGCGGTTTGTTTTTGGGAGGCGTGTGGATGCACCAGGTGTGAGTTCTTACTCGATTTGTATTGAAGGAGGAAGCTCCTATGCAGACGGCTTTCGGCTAGCCAAACGGTACGGAAGTGGGCGGGAGTAGGGTGGAGGCTGGACGCTCGGTTCGGATCAGGAGGCTCGGATCCGAAGTCTCATGTACCTGCAGACGGTCTAGGAACATCGGGGTTGGTCCCGGTGGCAGACCCTCCGACGATCTAGTTAGGCTACTGAGAGAGTAACAGTAACTAGGGTTTGAGTGGGCAGAGATTGATTACCTGAATCCAGGGGCAGAGGTCTGGTATTTATAGGGGAAGCCAATCGGGTCTAGACCCGTTTGGGGCCGGGTCTGTACCTGGTTGCCCGTGGGGCTGAAGCGGTGGAAACCCGGGCGGTATGGGGCTGACGTGGCAAACGCCCAGGCAGTTTCTGGGCTGACGTGGCAGACGCTCCGGACAGTTTTCCAGTGCTGATGTGGCAGATCCGGAGGATCAGGAGGTGCACGCATCCTAAGGGGATCCCGTGGCCCAGGGTGGGCCACGTCATTTCTAACCCACATCAGTATCTATTACTTGTATTCTTGTATTTGGGCAATGTGACCCAGGAATATTTGTGTTATTCAGATCATGACTATTTGAGATTAATATATTTTATTTCAAGTATTCTTGTTCGTATTTGGTTCATATGTGCATGTGGTTGACTTTTCTGGCTTCCGACTCTGATATATTCTGTGATGTGTTGCAAAGATTTCTTGAAACAGCTTAAGGATGATAATAATCATTCGTTGGGCTTTTGTTACGTGCTCGTATTCCGTATTTTTGGGAAGCGGGGCGTGACAGGGTTTTTAGTGGTATCAGAGCATCAGGTTTGGCTAATGTATTTGTTGCCTAATATATTAGACAAGCTGGGCTCGATCTGGAATCTGCACAACACTTCACCAACTATGCATGCATAAATGAATTATTACCAACACTGATCTGAATACTAGTCTTATTCCTTTCTTTTTGATCCCTTCTTATTCGATTCATTGATTCCTTGTTCCTTCTGTCTCTTTTAGTTGTTCTCATTTGTTGATTCTTTATTGGGTATAGTTTTGTTCTTTCCGTACCCATATTTCTTTGATTATTTCATTCATCTTCATTTGTTGACTCATTTTGAGTATCATGCTAGTTATTCTTTTTCTGCCATATTCTCTTGAAATTTCGCTTGTGTCCCCTTGTTGCTCTTCCTTCATATTCAAACCTTTGATTTCTTATTTTCTTTCGTCCCTTGTAGTCATCCTCCTTTGTTGACTCGTTAGTGAGTATAAAAAATCATTCTTCTCTTGCCTATATTTTCTTTATATATATATATATATGTATATATGTATTTTTTTTTGTTGAATATTTTGTGTATTTCGATTATTATTTGTTATATTTTGGATCTTCTATAAAATTGTTTTCTAAAACAAAAACTTTTGTTATTTCGAATAATTGTGTATTTTAATATCACAAATTTCAAAATGTAACTTCGTATTTAAATTGAGCAATCAATATCTACGTATGTGTGAAAGAATGCATCATTTCGTTCATCGTTTTGTTGCAACTGGATATCGGGGAGGCAAAATGTGCAATCGAATGTCCAGATGGTAACCTGCAACCTGATGTCGTGGAGGCAAACCTGCAACTTGATGTCGAGAAGGCAAGTCTACAGATGGATGTAAATGAGGCGAACCCACATAAGAGAATTTCTACTACTACTATTATTATTGTTTTCCTTGTTATTATTAGTATTATTATTATTGTTGTTATTACTATTACTATTATTATTATTGTATTTTTCTTACAATTTTATTTTTGATGTTGATATTGAATTACTTTCACCAAATTATTTTCTGCCTTGTATTATTATCCTCACCAGTGTTATTAATAATTTATTATTATTATTATTATTAATTTTACCAGTTGTTTATGATGATTATTATTGTTATTATTGTTTTTATTATTTTTGTCATTATTATTTTATTATTATTATGTATTGATTTTTGTATTATTAATATTATTTTGTTAATTTCCATTAGTTTTAACCTAATTATTTAAATTAAAAGCCCTGCTCTCAATCCCAATTTTTATTCTGATGTCTCATTCTTTTCTTCCTACTCGGATCGTCGCTTGGTGTCCCGTGGTCTACAACGACGTATCTGCAGCTTGGAACATCACCATCAGAGTGGCGCAGCAGAAGCGTTGTGGGCCCATAACCCACAGGTCCCAGGATCCTCTTGTTACTTATTCTTCATGTATTGTTTGCTTTCCCTTATTTCTTACAATTGTTCTCATCCGTCGACTTATTGTTTAATTCGATTCTTCCCTGCCTTTTCTCTCTTTGATTCCTGTTCTGCCTACTCCCTTATTGCTTGGTTATCTTGTGATGTTTCTTCTCCATTTTTGATACCGTTAGCTTCTTTTCTTGCATTCTGTTTGACATCCTTATTATCCATCTTCCTTCTTTTTCTGGTTTTTCCCCTGCCTTGTTCCTTCACTTTAGCCCTCTACTTTGTTACCCTTCCCAATTTGTTTTGTCTTGTCCTATGTACCGCCTAAGCAAATTTCAAGGACGAAATTTTATTGTAAGGTGGGTAGGATTGTAACCCCTGTTTTTTATTTTAGTATTTTTGAGTGTATTTTTTTTTCATTTTTGTGTATTATTATATTTCTTGTATTTTTCGGAACCGTATATTGGATTACTTTCAATATATATTCTTTTTCTTTCATTTTGACCTCCTTGTGCTGATTGTTCGTCGTTTTTCCCATTTTCGCCATTTTGAGTTCTTTTTCTCTCATTTTCTTGGCCTCATTCATCATTATTATTTATTTTGGTGATGAGATGGATTTTTGGTGGTGTTTTGCCCATATTGTGATTTTTGGCCCTTAAGGAGATTTTTAGGAGCCATAGAATTTATTGTATATTGTATCCCCATTTGAATTTGACCCAATAGCCATTACCCATTTGTATACCTATTAATTCATATTCATACCCACTACCCATTAACCCACAATTAACCCATATATATAATCCCTAATCTCCCCTTAACCCTAACCCTAATTGTATTTTCTCTCTCCCTCTCCACAAATCCCTCCCGGCCTCCTTCCTCTTGATTTTTGCTCCCGGCCTGCCATTCCCCCACATCCGGCCTGTGCTTTCATACCCCAAACCGAGCCCCCCATTGCATCAACTCCTACTACAAATCCTTCTCCATCCTTCCTACTTCAACCCTACAACCCTAAACCTTCTCCTTGTGTGGTCGGCTTCTCCAACCAGCACCACCACCATCAGCAAATCAGCACAAACCCCTCTCCTTGTGGTGTTTTTGAAGTGGGTATCATCCACTTTGGATCGTGCATCAAGGAGATTGATCCTAGAGCGTTTTTCTTCGTGGGTTCGCTTGGATTCGCGCTAGGAGGGATTTTGTTCATAGGTTTGCACTTGGATTCGTTTGCATTGTATTTCACTCCATTAGAGGCAAGTAACTTGTACATAATTTCATTAGGTTTATACAAGTCAAAAAGTTCACATATAGGGTAGTTGAGACTAGAGATGGCCAAAAAATTGTATTTTTATTTGTCGGTTTTGTCTCTATTGTGTAAATCAGGCCATAGATGACTTAGGACATGAGAATTGATAGATTGATGCCCTAGGTTTCCCCCAAATTTGATTTTGTTTGTGTATGAGACATATTGCATGCTATGTGTTTGATTGATTGTCCATGTGAGAATTATTAGGTTGTGACATGTTAGAAACCCTTTAATATGATATTTAGATGATTGGTAGGCTGCATTTCAAATTTGGTTGAGTATGGCTCATTATTATGAAAGTTATGACGTTTTTAAGATGAAGTGTAAAATCTGGAATTTTGCGGGCTGTGCTGTGTTGTTTGCTGTTTTCACCTATGCTAGAGTCCGAATCTCAACTTGGAAATTAAAATTGAAATATATATAATTTAATCTATTTTCAAACCCCACCAGTTTTACTGCGTTTGGAGTTCGTATGACTGAGATATGATAGTTTTGGTACGGTAGTTTTCAGATTCAGTTTTGTGTAAATTTTGCTAACAATTTATTTTCAAGAACTAGGCTATACATAATATCTTGGTATAATATTTTGCTCAGTGTTTCCTTATGATACTAGGGACTACCCAGATTTTTGTTGTATTTTAAAGACGAGTTTTGTGTCGTGTTTCAGATCTTTTTTTAAAATCTACTTTTGCTGTAAATTGCGTGATGTTCAGTATAGAACCCAGTTTTCACCCTATTTTCTTATGTTTTATGAAAATTATTTGTGATATATGAAAGTTGGCAAATTTTATCTACTTTCACTTCGTTTTTACGGAATTGGATTTCGATTCACTGATTGCGAGATATCCTTGTTTTCGTACAGCAATGTTGAGAAATTCCAGATTCGTCAAACTAAGATTTTGGGTTACTTTTTATTTTTGATGACTTATCTATACTTACTGGAATATTATGAAACTTATTATTTTAAGTCTATATCTATAGGGGATTACCCCAGATTTATCGTGGAATTATTTGATATGCTTTCATACTGTTTTCATGCTTTTGAAGTCGTTCCCCTATTTTCTGGCTTAACATAAAATCTGTATTCAAATCAGTTTTGAGTTGAGATGTTGTGAACTAGTATGTGACTTTATTATACTCGTTGGATGTGTATGGATGTCTAGTTTCCAGATCCTTCGACGGATCTTGATTTGAATGTCTGTAGCTCTCAGAATCTCTGTTTTAGTACTGACTGGTCGTGCTGTCCTGATTGCAAACATGCCCTATTTTGTTTGTTTATGTGACTCTATATCATCTATACATGCTGATGTGATTCCCTGAAATTAAACCTGATTGTATCATGTTAGTTTGACACCATTTAGCGCACATTCACGTCTGTTTGATAACAATAAGTAAAAGTAACCAAGCCGGGGTTAAAGGGAAGATCTAGTAGTGGATAATATGGAAACGTGTACTTGAAAGGGAACTAGTGTTCCATACTGTTACTGTTACTGTTTACTGACCCTGTCTACATTACTTCTTATGTAAGAAGTTGTAGAGTAGAAGAGAACCACTAGGTTCTGACTGGTACTGTTTTCTGACCCTGTCTACATTACTTCTTATATGAAGGTGTAGAGTAGAAGAGAACCACTAGGTTCTGACTGTTACTGTTACTGTTATTGATACATAAGTACACTGCCTCATCATGGTCCTCTATGAAATCTTACTAAGCGAAACTGTTTGTTGCAGCAACCATGTGAAATAATTTGGGGTGCATGAAGTGCTACCTAGCTAGTAATACACACAAAACTGTAAGAACATAAAACTGATACTGTAGGACTGGATACTGTTGGACTGAAACTGTTAGACTGAGACTGTTATACTGAGACTGTTAGACTGAAACTGTTAGACTGAGACTGTTATACTGAGACTGTTGGACTGATACTGATATACTGTTATCCTGATTCACTGTTATACTGAGATACTGTTACTAGAGACTGTTAGATACCTTATGACACTGCTTTTGACATAAAACAACTGTAATGTTAGGATACCATGCTAGATATTACTGTCGATGCATTATGACATGTTATTAGTTAGTTTTTCCATGTGCTTGTATCCTACTCTATTTGTGACCCAGACTTGCAATTGACGGGTACTTGTGTTTTCTCTTATTCATCTTTCCTGCATTCGTTGAATTGCAGATTTTGGAGAATAGATTCTAGACGGTATTGGTGACATAAAGTTCTAGTTGGCTGGAGTTTTTGCTATCTTCATTTATTTCATGTTGCTCATTTTGAACATTGTATCTGTTACTTGTATTCTTGTATTTGGGTAATGTGACCCAGGAATATTTGTGTTATTCAGATCATGACTATTTGAGATTAATATATTTTATTTCAAGTATTCTTGTTGATATTTGGTTCATATGTGCATGTGGTTGACTTTTCTAGCTTCCGACTCTGATATATTCTGTGATGTGTTGCAAAGATTTCTTGAAACAGCTTAAGGATGATAATAATCATTCGCTGGGCTTTTGTTACGTGCTCGTATTCCGTATTTTGGGGTAGCGGGGCGTGACAGTTTATTTTGCAAAATGCACACCCTAATAACTCTCCATTTATCATAATTAAATCTTCATTTTCATAACTCCCCTCTTAAACTCTCCTTAAGACCTTCCAAATGCTATAACTCTCAAACCCCAGACTCTAACTCACATTCATTTCCTCCTTTCTCTATGCTAAACCGGCCATTTTTGACAGCAAAATGCTGTGCTTCACCTCACAAATCTCACACCATGGGTCCCCACCTAAATACCATTCATTTTATTCCTATACATTTAGGATATGCCAACCTGCATATACTTTTGATACAAAAAGCAAAATTATGGGCTGTTTTCTCCCACGTGGGCCCACATTCATCTTGCACATTTCACCATTCCATTTATATTACCATACCCATTTGATTTATTTTACCAAACTATTCAAGTAGTCAAACCAACATCTTTATACTTTGAACATATATATTATATATTTTTATCTTTGAAATTACACAGGGTGTTACACACACTCCAAAATTTATTTTGAAAGCAAATATGCTTAAATACGTTTACCGAAAACACGTGCGTCGCACGTAAAACATGAAAATACAAAAATCGACTTTATTGATGAAAAATTATTAAATATAATCGAAAAAAATATAAGCAAAATTATATTTACTAATTTATATATATTTCATGATGAAATCACTACACGTAGAAAGCACGTGCATTATACGTGCAGAAAATCAAAAAATGCATTTTAATCAAAATAGGGGAAAAAAATTCTGTTTTATAAAAATAGATTTGAAAACATAAAATAAATAATTGAAACCCAGAAATTATCACCCGTGGCAGTGGAAAATATGTAATTAATACGTGCATTGAAAACACGTAAAAAGCATGTAGAATACAAAGATTGAAATATTTTATTTTTGTTGACTCAAAATAGGGAAAAATCAATACGGAAAATGTATAAATAGTTGGTAATCAAAGTACGCGGTGAAAACACGTTACAAAATACACGTGCGTAATACACGAGGGCAAAATTATAATTTCCAATTTTGTGGGGTGTTACAGCAGGTGCAGGTGGCTGTCGGTGGTGACGCCAGCGACTTGCGACGACACAGGCGTCAGGGGCGGCGACAGTGGCTAGCGACGGCGGTTGTGGATTCCGATGAACGGGCACTTGGACGATCTCTTTTAATCTCAAATTTAAAATGAGTAATATATCAAGATTGTTAGAGATTATGAGAGATAATCATAAGAAAAATTAGGGTTAGGGTTAATATCCCTACTGCTTGAGATATTATACCCTACTTATCATAATTGGAATATCACAGAGCACTACCTCTAGACCAGTATATATGGGATCAAACTGGGTTTAGGGTACAGGTCTTTAAGTCCCAGACAATCAAGCCCAACAATTAACAGATAACACGTGTAAAGCACGTGTTGCCCCATAGAATATTATACTCAATAATATTCTATTATATTGGGAATATACCTATATATCCAACATTATTTTTCCGCTAAGCCACTTTTTCAAATTGTAAGCCACTTCCCAAACTATTTTCCTGAGTAAGTCACCCTTTGCTATATCAGTTATAACCGCAGTTGGAATTGTGGCTATAGCTATTTTGAAGTCGCAGTTCCAGCTGCCGCTTCTTCTTTGGTTTCCTTTTTTTAACATCGTAGTTCCTAACTGTGACTATAGTGAAAAATCGACAATAGGGAGACATAAAGAGCCAAGTGGTGGAGATTTAGAAAGATATCTAAATTTTTATGTTGAACTGCGGGCTCTCTTTTATGTAAATTTTCCAGAGAGCAACAAGTCTCTGGAAAAATTACATGAAAGAGAGGCTAAAATTCTTAACTACGGCCTCTCTATGTTTAGGCCGCAGTTATCAACTACGACCTAGACTATATATAATTTTTGCTCTCTGAATCAGAGAGCAAGTTAGAAAGACAAGAAGTTAGATTCAACTGAGGCCTCTCTATGTTTAGGCCACAGTTTCCAAATGCAGCCTCAGTTGATTCCAACTTCTTCTCTTTGAATCAGAGAGCAAATTAGAGAGGCGAGAAGTATGATTAAACTGAGGCCGCAATTCCCAACCGAACTGTGGCCTCATTTGAAACACTGATATTTGAATGACAAATATCATTATTTTCTTGTTTATAGTTCGAAATAATCAAAATACATATAATTTTATCACAATTTCCCAACATCACAATTATTACACCAAATCACGAACAAATCACACAACATTCCTACATCACAGATATCACAATAAATAACAAATTAGAGTCAATTTTCCAACATCAGAAATATAACACACTTTCACGATATTTCTCAATACCTCACATTCTGTAACATCACTTTGTTTTCAATAATTTCAAAATAGTTATTGTATTACTTTTACTACGATTAAATATCATTGATATTATTATTATGTATAAATGTAAAATTTTATCTTATATATATTTTTTAGTTTATTTATTTATTTGGTGGAGCGGGTTTTATTGGATTTCATTATGAAAAGGAGTATAAGAACATATAAATAATGAACTGGAGGATCTTATAACTAATGTTTGGCCAAATAGGGACATATAGTTAATTTTCCTTTTTTTTCTTTCTTTTCCTTCCCCTTCATTCTGTTCAGATCGTCACTTTCCCTTCCCCATTTTGCTTTCAGTCGAAACCCAATTCACGACCAACTAGGGCTTCTTCACCCCCATCAATCTTCAACTATTTTTCAATTATTTTAGGGTTTTAGCTAATTGAAGGGTTCTCTACATCATGGTGGTGTCGATTTGGGTGAATAACTACTCTAAGGTGAGTTGGTTTGTATTTAATTTTGTGTGACCCTATGCTTTTAGTTTCTTTTTGTAATACCCAATGTACTAGGGTATTTTGGGAGCCTCTGTTTATTTTAGATGCAAGAAAGGATAATTTTTTTGGAGTATTTAGGAGTTGTAAATTAATTAAGAGTTTGGATTGTGAAATGAAAGTGAGATTGGTACCTAATGATAGTAGATTATGTGTCAAAGGGTGGAAAAAAATATCAGAATGTTTATTTGATGTATTGATAAATTTTGGATGAGTTTATAGGGTTGAATGAAATTCTCGTAGGGTTGGAAAATAATAGTATTGGAATTTGATAAGGTAGGAAGGAATTATATATGGTGGAGAGTGTGTATAAATACAAGAGATTATTATAGAATGTTTATTGGATTTATAGATTGAAACGGTAGTCTGTTTTTATTGCAGTTCGGGGGATTGATGGACAGCTGAGCGGATATTTGTCGGGTTTTTGCCATTGGCAATGTGAGTATGATTTCTTATATTCTATGTAGAAATGTAAAATTTTATATTAGGATTTGCTTTATGTGATGCGTTAAGTGCATCGTATATATAAATTCATCAGTATGGTACGGAATGAATTATTTGGTGTAAGAATTAATATATATATGTGTGTATGTGAGTGTGTTGAGATTTGTATATATATGTGTGTGTGTGTTACGGGAGATATATATATAAAAAATATTGACAAGGTTATATTTATAAAGTTGTGTATTTTATTTGATAAAGAGGGTATAAGAAGATATCATGGGATATATATATATATATATATATATATATATATATATATTTGTACATTGACGATACTATACGGACGATACTATACGGTTAAAATTATGTTTATGCATATGTGATATAAATATAGTTATATACCCTTGTGATGAGAGTTGTGTATTATATACATGATCTTCAAGGCATGTATATGTATGGAGTTGTGCAATCATATGTATGATATGGATGGCGTGGATATGCTTATAAAATTTTGGGAGTTATATACATTTATGATATAAGGAGAAATTCACGTTATAAATGGAAAATTTTATAGTAAGGAGATATATATATTTAGATATGGAGATATAAAGGAAAAATATATACGGTGATATAAAGTAGATAAAATGGTGAATTTGTATGATTTGAATATATGGCGCTTTGAGTAATATATTGGATATATATGATAATATGAAGTAACTGGAGTTTGATATATGCATAATATACAGATGATAAATAGAAATGATATATGTATCCATATAATAAAACAACACAAAGAAAGCTATCAAGTGGCTCTCATTCAATCCCCCCAAAATCAAAGGTCCAGATCTAACCTCACAAAACACATTCCCCCCCCCCCCCCCCAAAACTCAAATTCAAATCCCCACTCCTTTATTTATTTAATTCTCTCTCTCTCTCTCTCTCTCTCTCTCTCTCTCTCTCTCTCTCTCTCTCTCTCTCTCTCTATATATATATATATATATATATATATATATATATATATATATATATATAGAGAGAGAGAGAGAGAGAGAGAGAGAGGAATGCTCCATTGAAAACGTACTGTAGCGATGAAAACATGGAAAACCACTTAGGCCGTTGTTGGAAACAACGGCCTAGGTTATAATGCATTATAACCAACAACGGCCTAGGTGGTTTTCACGTATTTTCACAATATTTGCGTTTTCAATGGAGCATTTTCCATATATATATATATACACACACACTTATGGAAACATGGACTTTTATACTCCAATTTATAATTATTTTTCAGCATATACTAATGAAAACATAAACTTTTATTTACAACTAATTATTGTCATACTATTCAAACTTGAGCTATATAATTGTTGATTTCCTGTTTACAAGGCTTTCCATATGCTGTATCATTCTGAAGACGTACCGTAGATTTGCCCGTGGGCACGTGCCTACGGCACGTCTTCAGAATGATACAACATATGGAAAGCCTTGTAAACAGTAAATCAACAATTATATAGCTCAAGTTTGAATAGTATGACAATAATCAGTTGTAAATAAAAGTTTATGTTTTCATTAGTATATGCTGAAAAATAATTATAAATTGGGGTATAAAAGTCCATGTTTCCATAAGAGAGTGTGTGTGTGTGTGTGTGTGTGTGTGTGTGTGTGTGTGTGTGTGTATATATATATATATATATATATATATATGGGGTTATGATGTGTTGACTAAAATGGTGCATATTTGTGATAGATGTGTGATAATGAGAGGTGATATGATAAATAACGAAATTTATGAATTGGTATATGTATGATATAGATATGTTTGAGGTAAATTAATGTTTGATAACATGATGTAATAAACTAAATTATACAGTTTACTCATCATATGTGAGGATGTGACAAAATAAATAATATTGTGCATTCATGATATGTAATAATATGATGTGATGGTTTTATAAGTTAAATAACATGGTGTATGCAAAAAAATGTGATTCAATGAGAAGATAATTAATATGGTGAACACCGAACATGTGTTAATATGTTAAGATAAAAGATGAGATGATAAGTGGTAATAAAATGAGATAATAATTCTCATGGCAAATGTTAAAGATGTGGAAATTTATTGAAATAAAAGATGAGGTGCTATATGATGATAAAATGAGATGAAAAGATGAAATGAAAAATGATAAGAATAAATAAATTTTGTTGACCAATATCTACAGAAATCCTGGGGGTTCGGGCTAGACCTCTTAATACCCAAGGACCGGCTTTGGGTGCGTGGTTATTATCCAAACTATGTTTGGGGTGCGTGTTTTTATCGCCCAAGCTATTGGCTTGAAACCCGGTTATTCCCTCAATGACAAATGTCGCGAGAAAGTACCCTAGTAAAACTAGGGGTGCATGTTTCCCTCACTGGCTTCGGCTGGGAGGAAGTACCCAAGTTCTACTTGGTGCGTGTTTCCCTCGCTGGCTGTGGCTAGGAAGAAGTACCCAAGTTTTGCTTGTGGTGCGTGTTTCCTTTGCTGGCTTCAGCTGGGAGGAAGTACCCAAGTTCTACTTGGGGTGCGTGTTTCCCTTGCTGGCATAGGCTGGGAGGAAGACGTACCCTTAGATGTGTAAGACCCCAGGGGGCAGAGGTCCGCATGTTTACTGGGTTGCGACTTTCAGTATAGTGGGATACTGTGGCTCACTGGTCGAAAAATTAATAAAATGTAAAGAAAGTAAAATGTGAATGAGAAAGTAAGGAAAGTAATTGACGTGAAATGAGAATGAGAAAGTAGAAAGATCATATGATGTGAAATGAGAATGGAAAGTTAAAGTGTATTATGAGTTAAGAATAAAAAGTAAAATAAGTTATATTGTAAGATGAGAATGAGAAAGTAAATAAAGTGTATGATATGAAATGAATATGAGAAACTATAGAAAGTGTATAATCCGGAATGAGAATGAAAAAGTATAGGAGGTGTGTGTGTAAATTAATATGAATAAAATGAAGAAAATGTGGATGTATTATACGAATGAAAAGTAAAGTCATATGAAATAGGAGTGTGAAACATGAAGTAAAATATATTATGTGAGGAATAATATAAGTAAGTGGGATTATGTGATGAGAATGGTTACGAGAATGATTATTAAAGTAAAATATGATATGATACGAGTTTGTTGTATCTTGGAAGTGTGTCAAGGAACTACTCGCCCGCTATTTCTATAGAAATGGTGGAAACTTCCTCCCTTAGCACAACTCCCATGGTGAATTGGTGGGTTGTTGATATGATAGTTGTATTGCGGGATAAAAATCAAAAGTAAAGTAAATTGAAGATGAAAAAGAAAATAAAGTAAAGTAATAACCGAGCTATCGACTTGGGATGTGATGAGTTATTACCCAAGTTCTACTTGGGGTGAGGTGATTATTACCCAGCTCAGCTGGGGTGCGGTGATATTCCCTCGATGACAGATGTCGCGAGGAAGTACCCTAGTGAAACTAGGGATGCAGTGTTTTCTTTCCCACGTTAGATTTGCCACGAGGAAGTACCCAGCTTCGCTGGGGTGGGGTATTTTCTTTTTCCTCGTTGGTTTTGCCATAAGGAAGTACCCAAACTATGTTTGGAGTGCGGAGTATAATTTGATGAGAATGAAAGTTGAAGTAAAAAAATTGTAATATGAGATGTAAATGAAAATGAAAGTATGATATATTATTGATAAGAATGCGAGGTAACTAAAGTTGTATGAATGGATGAGAATGAATTATAAAGTAAAGTCTATGACAAAATGAAAAGAGCACTAAAATAAGCTGTAGGATGAAATTAGAATGAAAAGAAGGTAAATTGTAACAGGTAAAATGAACATGATGGTTAATGTGTTACGAGACGTATGAGATGTGCCATGAGGTGAATAAATACGATGTTATTAAATGTGTTATAATATAGGGATAAATGTGTTATAATATAGGGATAAATGTGGTATTATGAGACTAAAAAAATGTGATGATACGTGATGATAATGAATGAATGAGGATATGCGATGAAAACGAATGAATGTGATAATTTATGACAGAATAAATATATGTAATGAGATACGAGGGAAATGTATGGGTTGTTATATGAATGAATGCATGTGAAGTTGTGTGATGAGAATAAATATCAATATGTTGTAAGCTTGATGAGTGTGATGTTATGTAATATGAGAATGAGATAGAAAATGTATATGGATGAAGATGAGTATGAAGGAACATGAGTCATGAGTTTGTAAATGAAAATAAATGGTAAATGAAGTATGTGGTCAACTAAGTATGAAAAACGAGGTAATTACATTATCTAATTAGACATAAAAATAAAAAAGTGGTGATGTGAAGACATTCATGAAAAGAGAAACATTGTGTATATGATTAAATATGAAAAGTAAAAGAATTATATATGTGAATTAATATAGTATTAAGTATTGGAGTATGAAGTGAAGAAATTATCCATATGAATTAATATGGTATGGTGTATATGAGATTAACCATGAAGGAAATATGTATGCAAAATTAATGTCAATAACTCAAATGAATTGTGGTATGGAAAAAAGTACGAGAAGTAAAGAAATGGTGTATGTATGATATAATATTATATGAATGAAAAATAAAGTTATATGTGATATTAGTGTGATGCATATAGTGATGTGTGTTAAGTGAGGAATATGGGAATGATTTTAGAACTAAAGTTAAGTGTGATATGAGTTAATATAAGTTGATATGCCTTGGAATTGTGTTGAGGAACTACTCGCCCGCTATTTTCATGGAAATGGTGGGAACTAGCTGCCGAGGCACAACTTCAAGGTAGTGAGAGTGGTTATAGATATGTAAATGGGTGTAGATTTAGATGAGTACTTCGATATAAAGCTGGATTTATGATGTTTTTATGTTCAAATTTTAGGTTAAATTTCGTAAGTTCATTCAATTTCTTTATACAGTTTAATTTATTTGCTAACTAGGAATTATACTCACACCATGCATGACTAACCCGTATTGTTTTTTAGGGGATAGGGGAGTCCCTCCCTGAGGGTGGACAACCCTAACTCTCATGCAGGTTTTGATAGCAGCAAGGTGAGATAGTTGTTGAGGTTAGGTAGCTATACTTAGCTCGTAGTAATTGGGATATATATATATATATGTAGGATAAATTTAAAAAGCCCCACTGAACTTTGGGTCATTTTATAAAAAACTGCACTTAAGTTTTTTTGTAGATAAAACCGCACAACACAATAGTTTAAAAAAACTCACTTTAATGTCCCTAAAATTTGTCTAAGTTTAATTATATTTTTATCGGTTATTTTAATTTTCCCTATTGGATGTTAACCCTATACCCATTGTCTTATTGGATCCAAACCATCTACCCACTAACCCAAAACCCGCAACCCTATATATATAACCTAACCTATACCCTAACTGTAACCCCTGTTTTCCTAAATATGTATTTTCTGAATATTTTTCGTATTTTGATTTATTATAAATCAGTATTATTTTAAACTCGATTTGTGCCTTCTATTAAAATCTTTTCAAACCGAAAATTGTATTTTCTTCGAATAGTAGTATATTCTAACTTTAATGTTTATTTTCTAAGTGATCGGCTATTTGTATCTTATTTTATTACTATTTGAATTTTAACAAACTTGTTTATCTCAAATCTCATTTTGATATATATATCAAAATTATTATTGTTGTTATTAATATTATTATATTTGATTGTTGAATTGAAAATCTATTTCTATTGTATTTAGTAGTATTTGAGTATTAATTTGATGCACACAAAGTGATTTATTTTGTTACTATATTATTATTGATCTATTTATTTATTTATTTTTCTCTAATTGTATATTTTTCATATTGGATCTTTAAACCCAATATCTAACTACCCATTATACTTATGCACCCAATACCAAAACCCGTTACCCACATTCTCCCGTTAACCCTAATACCCAACCCCGCTACCCATTAACCCATTACCACCCAAAACCCATATACCCATTCATTTCTACCCATTAGCCATCAGCCTACCCCTACCCTGTAGCCGTCACCTCCCCTGACTTTAACCTACTCTTTTTCACCTATATATATATTTCGACCCATCGTCTTCTTCCCCTGCATCTTACCTAGCCGCCCTCAACCTTCTCCCGTCCCTCTCCCTCGGTGTTCTCCCTATGCACCAGTCTCTCTCCCCGCAACTCTCCTCCTCTTTCCCTTCCCTGTCGCCTGCGGTACTGCAGCCCAGCAGCCCCCACCCTCCTGTGTCGCACCACCGTGACCCACCTCGCCACGACTGCACCGTCCCCGTCTTCCTTCCTCCCTCTCCCGATCCTTCCCTCCTCGTTGTCAGGCCGCCGCGACTGCGTCGCCTTTCTCCCCGTGCTTCCTCCGGTGACTGACAGCATCGCAGCGCGCCGCACCAGATCCCCGCCTGCGATAGCCCCACCGCACCGCAGTCAACCACCTCTCAACGCAGCAACCCCAGCCTCGCGAGCATCGTCCAGTGCAGATGCCGGCCTCCCGACGTCAGCAGCAGCAGCGTGCGCTTCCCCGCTGCCGCTTCGTCCGCTGTCCCGCCTGGCCTTCATCGATGCATTGCACACATTTTTCCCCTCTGGCTATCCCTGCTTATGTGCATGGTTGCGGTCTAATTAGTGTTGATCAAGTTGGTGTTGATATTGTGATGTGAGCCGTCGATCGCCTTGATGATCATGATCATCATGTTCCATGATTGTTTTGATCTTGGCCGTCCGATCGTCGATCATCTTGATCATCATGATCTTGTCCCCTTGGTTTTATTTCTGATCGTCCATTGGATCTTGATCATCATGCTTGATTGGATGTGGGCCGTCGATCTCCTCTTGATCATCTGAGTAGATCCTAGCCGTCCGATCTCTTCTTGATCGTCATGATCATGATGATCATCAATTTTCTTTGATCGCAGTTGTTCGATCGATCGATCTTGATCTTCATCATTGGAGAAATCTGACCGTCCGATCTGATCCGATCATCTTGATCTCAGCCGTCCGATTGTGTTCGTGATCATCGTCTTCATCGTGCTCGCGATCGTTCGTTCGTGGTGTTGTGTTCGTTGCCCGGGATCCGTTCCCATTATTCTTGTTTTTGCATCATCATTTCCGTTGTCGTCTCTCTGGTAAGTAGCTCGTACTCAATTCCTTTGTATGATACTATAACCCTTGTTTTTCCAAAAACGTATTTTCTGTATATTTTCGGATTTTTGATTTTTGTAAATTAGTTTTCCGCTTTTAAATTATTTTGTTAAAATTTATTGTTGTATCTCCTATTAAAGCCTATTTTTAATCAATAATTTTTGTATTGTACTACAAATCTTATTATTATTATTATTATTATTGTTGTTAATAAACTTATTGTTTATAAACTTTTTATTTTTGGAAGCTTTTAAATCATAATCCATATTGTATTTTTATTTGAATATTAATATGATGCACACAAATTGATTTATTTTGTTACTATATTATTATTGATCTATTTATTTATTTATTTTTCTATAATTGTATATCTTCTTATAGGATTTTAATACCCTTTGACCCTGTTGGATTTCTTCAAAACCCATATACTTAACCCAATACCCATTAAGCCTAATACACTAAAACCCTAATACCCAATATCCACTACCCAAACCCGTTTACTTAAACCTACCCGATATATAAACATATTTAAACCCTAATCACTAATTACCCTAAACCTAATACTATGTAAACCTACCCAGTCGCCTCCTAACCCTCCTCCATCCCGATCCCCTCTTCAACTCTCTCTCCCGTCCATCCTCGACGTGTCGCGACCCACCAGCAACTGACGCCCCGACTGCACCAGCCTCCTTTCCCTCGGCCGCACCTTTCCCTCCACCACTGTGCTGCTCTCTCTCCCAATGCTAGCAACTCCCTCGGCGCCTCTCCTCGTGTCAACAACCGCAGCAGACAACAGCAGCGACTTCCCTGGTCGTCTCCCCTCCGTCGCAACCACCTGCGGCAACCCCCGTGGCTGCCATCCCCTGCTCCTCCGCTCCGTCGCGCAACGCAGCATGCTCTGCCCTGGCTTGTGCGCCTCCCCGCGCGCCCTGCACCCGCCACCATTTCGTCGTCCCGCCGTCGTGCCACCCTGTGCCGCTACCAAGCCAACAGTCGCAGTGCCGCTTTCCCCTGTGTCGCGCCCTTCGATGCCGCGCAACAGCGATAAATCAGCCAGTGGGTGTTCTATTCATCAAGTTGTTTGTGATCACTTTGATTCTGGACCGTCAATCATCCTTGATCGTTATTGATTGATCTCAGCCGCTTGATTTTCTCCCGATCGTGATGATCACCTTGATCTCCTCTAGATTGATACCAGATCAATCAGATCAGATCTGGGCCTCTCGATCTCTTCGTGATTCAGATCATCTTGATCGTCACTATCAAGGTGATCTTGGTCGTTCGATCGCGATCATCATCAACTTCATCATCACCTTGATCTGGACTGTCCGATCTTGTTGATCTTGATCTTGATCTCATCCGTGCCGATCCGCCAGATCGTTGTTTGATCATCTTGATCTTGATCGTCATTGTGATCCATTCGTTGGATTATGTTCGTGATTAGTTCGTGTGTTTGTTCGATCCGTTCATTGTGTCCGTGTCAGGATCTGTTCCTGTTATTCCGTCATCGGATTCGTCGGCTACTCCCCTAAGGCAAGTATTCTTCTTGTACAAATTATTGTTCTAGTACAAGCGTTTAATTGAAAATACTGCAAATACATCGTAGTTGTGACTCCTCCTTATCTCATCGTTTGTTGATCTTAAATTATTCCTCATCGATCCCATAATCTTAAGAGTCACAACCCTTCGTTGATATATTTACAAAACTAGTTGGACCTTTTTTATCTCCTAATTACTTGAACATGAACCTCTTGACTTGTAGACGTGTGTTGTATGATGTAGTGTGATGATCTTACACTCTTTTGAGTTGAAAAATACATATGACTTGCTGATTTGATTCCCAATTCATCCGTATTTGTATCACACACTAATCTAGACTCATAATAGTCATTTATCATGCAACTTGTATATGAAAGAAATTCACACTTGCGGCTGTTCTTATCTTTACTTGCTGTTTCAACCCCAATAAAATCAAAATCTGAACTTGAGTCCTGAATATAAAATGTATCTCTAAGTTTCTAGTTGCCGATAACATCCAGAATTTCCAAATTCTGAGTTACGGTATAGGAGATATAGCAGTTTTACTGTTGCTGTGTCGGTAGTCACAAATTCACAAAAACTGCTGCACTTCTTTAGTTTACAATTATTTTAACTATGCTACCAGTAAGTAAATGACTTGAAATTTTGCATGTTGTTACTGGACACCCTAGAGAACATTCTCTAATTTTCTCAGAATTAATTAATGATGTTTCAACCCTGTTTCATATATACAAACTTGGTTTTACAAATTCTGGTTGAACACAAATGCTGTATAGTTTGCTGTTTTGACACATGTTACCACAATTTTTATGCATCTTAATTCTATGTGTTGAAACCGGATAGGAATTTAGTTTCTAGATCATCTGACGGATCCACATTTGCTATCTCGTAACAACGAGAATCGCAGTTTTGGTGCAGCAACATCATGCTGTCCAGATTTGGAATTCTCGGTGTTCTTGATACTTTGATTTGTTTTGACCCTCAAACATGTATCTCACCTAGTCTAGACTTGTTCCATGTTCTTGATTATGTTTACTTGACTTGTTTCGCACACTTTCATGCTTGCTTGATGATAATAATAAATAACAAGCCAGGGTTTAAGGAAAAGACCATAGTAGTGGACAATATAGGTAAGTGTACTCGGAAGGGGGCCCGTATTTTTCAGTACCCGGTTCATGAACTTGTTGCACCTTAATGTATTCATAAAGCCATTACTTGGCTCATGAACTTCTTGTATTCATGAACCCACTGTGTGGTTCTTGAACTTGTTAGTATTCACGGACTTGCTTCGTGAACTTGTTACTTTATTTTCATATTCATGAACCGTGCTTGCTTGATACTTGATACCTTAGTACACCGCCCTATAAAATCCACCATTAGGCCTAAACGAAACTGTTTGTATGTAGCAACCATGTAGTAAAAGTATGGATGCATGAAGTGCTACCTAGATATTAGACTTAAGAATAACTTGTCACTTGTACACACTTGATACCCTACTTGAGACTTGATACTTGAGCATAATACTTGACACTTGCTATTTGATACTTGTACTTGACAACTTGACACATTAGGCTTGTTACTTGTTACTCGACACTTGTACGTGATACTTATTACTTGATGCTTGATACCATTACATGTTCACTAGCCACTTTTTTACTACTAGTACTTGTTACTCAACCTTGTCACTTGAGTTGTCTTTCTTACTAGTTAGTTTCTTGAATCCCCACTACTTGTTGCATCCCTATTATATTCTTGATTCTAAATCTTGTTCCATATTCTTGTACTTGTTTTACTATTTGCGGTCCTAACTTGCACTAAAGGCGTTTATCTTTTCCTTTTTTTTTTCTTTTTTATATTTATATATATACAGACTTTGCAGACGAGTTGCCTGCTGGAATTGGTGAGCAAACGTTCTAGGCTTTACTTGGGAAAACTTCTTTACTTATTTTCTTGTATTTGAGTTATTTATAATTGTCGCTACTTGAACCTTGTAACGGGCTTATAGTCCCAAGTTTTATCTTTGGATCTGGATTGGAAAACTATTTGGGATATTATTATTTTGTTTTAATTGTTTTCTGTTGATTAATAAATTATTCATGCATGCGTGGTTGTGTACATTTTGTTATATTCTTGTTATGATGCTGAGTCGATCCTACAGCTCATGAATGATGAAAATCATTCGCTGGGCTTCACGCGCTCGTATTCCGTATTTTGGGAAGCGGGGCATGACAGATACAAGTCATAAATTCCGCTTATAGTGTAGTTAGGTTCAAGAGACAACTCGTGTGTGATGTATTTTTGATGAGTATTATCTCTATAGTGCTATTGACCATAGTTGCCTCACGACACAAATTTGACATGAAACAACTTAGATTTGACCGTTCTTGATGTGATCATATATGTAAGTTATTTGTGAGAATTGTGTGTTTGTTTGGATCCATGTGATATACTTGTCGTGGAACCCTATTTCATGATGTTTGGATACTTAGTAGACTCTATAACATGTTTGGTTGTGTTTGGAACGAGTTTCGTATGTTGTATGTTGACTTGTTGTTAAATGGAAAATCTGTATTTTGGCGATGATCGGTTTTGATTGCTATTTTAGACTATATTAAAGTCAGTATCTTAACTTCAGTTGTAAACATGAGTTTTAGAGGAATCTGTCTTATTTTGGAATTTTATGACAGAGCCTGATTTCGTTTTCGTATGCATGAGATATGATTGTTTTACTACAGACATGTAAAGTAATTTCCAGATTTCAATTCGTGTCTATTTTGATGAATAAACTATTTTGATTCTTGCATTGACTACATTATTTTGATCTGAAATTTTGATCAGTACTTTTAAACTTGACTAGGGATTACCCAGAATTTTCATGGATTTATTTGATAAGTTTAATAACCAATTTCATGCTTGCCAACAAAAGTTGTACATTCTGAATTTCGCTCGCTGCTCTGGAAATAAGTATATTTTCACCCTAATTCCTTTTCCTGTATGAAAAATGTTTGTGAAATATGAAAGTTATCTTATTTTTTCTATTTTCTTCTCTCTTTGGCGGATTTGGATTTCGTTTCACGGTTTGCAAGATATCACAGTTCGTACAGCAGTGTTAGGAATTCGAGATTTGCCAAACTATCGTGTCTTGATGTTTTCTGATTTTTGTTGACTAAATTAATCTTACTGAAAAATTATGAAACTTTATATTCTGATACTAGACATATAGGGAAATACCCCAGATTTTTCCTGGATTTATTTGAGGTGTTTTGATACTGTTTTCCTGACTTTGAATTCGATTTACTGATTTCTGGCTGAACGTATTTTCTGGATTCAAATCAGTTTTGAGTTATTTGTGAATTACTATATGGCTTATTTATATTCGCAAGATTCGGCCGGGAGTCTATTTTCTAGAACTTTCGACGGATTCAGGTTTGCATGTTCGTATCACCGGAAATTTTAGTTTTACTGTAGTATGGTCTTGCTGTCCTGAACTAGAGATTTAGTTATTTTATCCTTTTATGAGTTATCTTGCACCCGTATATGTTTATCTTGCAACTTGAACTTGTTACATGATCATGCCATGTTATTCTTGATATATTTTGCACACATACACGCTTATTTGATAATAATAATAAATAATCAAGCAGGAGTTTAAGGGAAAGATCGAATAGTGGATAATTCAGAAACGTGTATTCGGAAGGGGGCCCGTGTTTCCCATTACTTGTTATCATGTTTCATGACTACATGATTCATGCTTGATACTACTTGTTGCCATGTTTCATGATTACATGATTCATGCTTGATACTACTTGTTGCCACGTGTTCACGATTACGTGACTCATGCTTGATATTACTTGTTGCCACGTGTTCACGATTGCGTGACTCGTGCTTGATACTACTTGTTGCTACGTGTTCATGATTACGTGACTCGTGCTTGATATTACTTGCTACCACGTGTTCACGATTACGTGACTCATGCTTGATACTTGTTACTTGACTTGTCCCTGAGTACACTGCCCTCTATGGTCCATTATGAAATCTAAAGTGAAATTGTTTGTTGTAGCAACCATGTAAGGTGAGCTGCATGAAGTGCTACATAGATAGTAATAACTACAAGACTTGATACATGATACTTGAACATGATACATGCTTACTTGATACTTGTTTACATGATACATGCTTACTTGATACTTGTTTACATGATACATGAGACTTGATACATGACACTTGCTACTTGATACTTGTACTTGACAACTTGACACTTGTTTACTCATTACTTGATTTCGTGACACTTGATTCTTGATACTTGATACTTGTTTACATGATACTTGTTCACTTGACACTTGACACATGCCACTTGTATTTGCCATCTTGCCATGCTAGTATTCTGTTTTGTTATCATGTATATTTCTTGTTATTAGTTAGTTTTCCCCATGTACTTGTATCCTGCATTACAAGCAGCCTGTAACTTGCATTGACGGGTACCTTGTTTTCTCTTTTCCTCTTCCCTGTAATTGGTAAATTGCAGATTTTGGAGAACAGGTTCCAGATAGTATTGGTGACATGAAGTATTAGTGTTGGATCTTGTTATTATTATTTCGTGTAGCTTGTTTGAACAATATTGTGTTTTGATACTTTTATTTATTGTATTTGGGTAATGTGACCCAGGATTTTGACTTATTCAGATCATGATTATTTGAGATTAATATATTTGGTTTCAAGTATTCTTGTTGGTATCTTGGTTCATATGTGCATGTTGGTTGATTCTTTTGCTTCTGACTCTGATTATTCGTGTGAAATGTTGTAAAGATTCTGAACAGCTTATGGATGATGAAAATTATTCGCTAGGCTTAGTCACGTATCTGTATTCCATATTCTCTTTTTGGAAAGCGGAGCGTAACACTAAACCTACCCCCTCTATACTGTTGAACCCTACCCCCTCACAGCCGCCTCCATCCTTTCACCTTCTTCCCTGCTCTGATCTAAAACCCAACTCCATAACCTCTTCACCTTCCACGTCCTTCTCCGCTAATGCACCCTCTCGAACCCACCCTCCTTTCTCATCCTCGTCGACCCCAAGCAGTCGTCCTAATCTCCATTGCCACTCCCCGAGCCCTGCAACCTCGAGCATTTGCCCTCGACAGTCAGTGCAACTCCGTCGAAGACCCTGAACCCATCGCACATCCTCTGCCTTTTCCGCAGATCCCTGAGCGTCTACTACAACCTCCATTCCTATCCAGTCGAACCCCCTACCATCTCCTCCCTCCTCATTGTCTAATACCCTGTTCACCCTCGACCGCCCCAGTCACCTCCTCGATTATGCACACCCTGCTCCCTCCTGACGTGACTGTAGCCAGCCGCCCACACCCTGCCATCACCAGCCATCGCTGTCGAGCCGAAGTCGTCATTGGATCCTTCTGGTTGTGCATGCGTTGATCAGGATCTTATCTCAGCCGTCCGATCATCGATCGCGATCGTTATCATCATCATCATCACCTTGATCATCACCTGCGATCTCAGCCATCTGATCTCTTGATCCTGATCGTCATCAAGATTCATGCCAAATCTGGTCTATCCGATCCCGATCATCATCAAGTTCATCATCCAATCAAGGCAAGTAACTTGTACGAATTTTCTTGTTCCTCGTACAAGCATAAATACCGCAAGTAGATCTCTGTTATAACTTGTTCTTAATGTTCTTACTCATTGATGATCTTAATTCTATTCGTTGATTGGCTTCTATCAACCCCATAGTCAAAAGGAGTTCTCAAACAATCCATTATTATAACTGTCTCACAAACACTATGTAGATCTAGGTGATTTATTCATATGAATGCATGTTGTAGATGTTTAGTTGTGTGTTGAGCATGTGAATGATGTTCCTTTTGTTAATGAGTTGAAAATACATTTGGCTTGCTGATTAGATACTTGTTACACTATGATTTGTATCATACATTAACTTAAATCCATGATAAATAATAATCATATTAAATTTCATGCAAAAAGTATCTTTGTTTGCTGTTGTCCTATTTTTTCCGGTTGTTTTCGAACCTTGATAATGTCAGAATCTTGACTTGAGTTCTAAATATGAAATGTATCCTCAGATGTCTAGTTTACATCCTTTTTTACGTAATCGAATTTTGAATTATATTTTGTGAGTTATGGCTATTTTAGTGCTGTTGGGTCTGGATTTTCAGATTTGTAATTTTGTTGTGTCATCCTGTTTTACAATTCAGTTTGAGTGTGCTATCAGTAAGATAATAACTTGAAATTTAACATGCTGAGACTAGACATACTAGAGAACTTTCCCAAATTTTTTGGAATTATTTGATGAAGTTTCAGACCTGTTTCATGCTTGTAAACACAACTTTGAAAATTCTGGCTGAACATGAAATCTGTGTAGAATACTGTTTTTACACCAGTTGCTACAACTTTTATATATCATGTTTATATGCACTGAAATTCTAGTTTCTAGTATTTCTGACGGATCCAGAATTGCATTCTTGTAGCAACGGGAATCTCATTTTTGGTGCAGCAACGTCATGCTGTCCAGAATTGGAATTCTCGTCGTTTTTGATAATTATAATTTGTTTTGACACGTGAATATGTTTCCTACCTAGCTTGAAATTGTTCCATATTTCCTACCATGCTTACTCGCCCTGTTTGCACATTTTCATGTCTGTTTGATAATAATAATAATAATTAATCAAGATGGGGTTTAAGGGAAAGACGTGGTAGTGGGGTATATAGGAGGTTGTACTCAGAAGGGGGTCCGTGATTTCCATAATTTTAAGTTAAATGAAACTAAGTGCCACGTAGAACTATGTGCCACGTCATGGGTGACGGGGGCCACCTCTAGTGCCTGTGGGGGTTACCTCTAGTGCCCATTATATGATTACATGATATGTATTTGCAATCAGATGGAACTAAGTACCACGTCAAAGGGTGACAGGGGCCACCTCTAGTGCCTGTGGGGGCCACCTCTAGTGTCCATGGTTTGATTACATGTTCGTATTTCCTGTAAGACCTGAGTACTTGACCCTGTATAATCCAACACTTAAACACAACTTGTTTGTGTGTAGCAATCATGTGGTAAATAAATCGGACGCATGAAGTGCTATATTAGATAGGATTAAATAACAGACTTAAGTATAATACGCTCACTTGGACATTCATGTTACCTGTTCCTGTTACTTGTAACATGTTACATGTTATTTGCTACTTGATACCCGTTAAAGATTACATGTTCACTTGTTTACTTGAAACCTGTTACAATTTACTTGTTCACTTGTTTCCTGATCCTGTTATTTGATTCATTTTACTTGCTTGCTAGTCTCTTTGAACTTTATTACTTGTTGCATCCCTGTCATGTCATGTTGTATATTCTTGATTCCAAATCTCTGTTTCATACTTTCTTGCACTTGTTCATATACCCCTTGCTTGTACTACTTGTGGCCTGTAACTTGCACTAACGGGCGTTTGTCTCTTGTTTCTTTATTTTCTTCCACATGATAAAATACAGGTTTTGGAAATCCAAATGAATGTGTTATACCATTCTTGTTGTAATATTCTGAAAACGTTTCATTCTCAAATTCTCCACTATGATCACTTCTAATAGTGACTATGGTTAGAGATTTTTTATTTTGAATCTTTTTACAAAAATTTGCAAATACTTCAAAGGCATCATTCTTATGTTTTAAAAAGAAAACTCATGTGAATCAACACCCACCTCTCACTGCGGAAAGCACTCCTGATGTTAAAAGGGATTTTGAGAGGTGGGATCGTTCAAATCACATGAGTCTAATGATTATGAAACACAGCATTCCAGAAGCCTTTAGCGGCACAGAATCCGATGAGATTACTAAGGCCAAGGATTTCCTCGAACAAATTAAGAAACGTTTTGCCAAAAATGATAAGGTTGAAATGACTACACATCTGACTTCTTTGATGTCTATAAAGTATAAGGGTAGAGGAAATGTAAGGGAGTAAATTATGGAGATGTACCATATTGTTTCAAGACTTAAGGCACTTAAGCTTGAGTTTCCTGAGAAATTGCTTGTGCATATGGTTTTGGTATCGCTTCCTGCACAGTTCAATCAATTCAAGATCAGTTATAACTGTCAAAAGGAAAAATTGACTCTAAATGAGCTTATTTCTCACTGTGTGCAAAAGGAAGAAAGGTTGAAACAAGATAAGACTAAAAGTGCTCACTTGGCTAATGCCTCTAAGGATAAGGGCAAGAAAAGAAAATCTGAGAATGAAAAAATGAAGGGTCTAGCTCAAAAGAAACAACAGAAGGATACAGAGAGTTTTTTCTTTTGTAACAAGTCTGGATATATGAAGAAGGAATGTACCAAATATCATGCATGGTGTGCAAAAAAAGGTATGTTTCTTACTTTAGTCTGTTATGAGGTTAATGTATCTTCAGTACCTAGAAACACTTGGTGGATAGATTCTGGTGCTACTACTCATATAAGTGTTTCTATGCAGGGTTGCCTGAGCTGCAGAAAGCCAAATGATGGTGAAAGATACATCTTCATGGGCAATGGAAAATCGGTAGAAGTGGAAGCAGTTGGGCATTTTAGGTTGTTGTTAGGAACTGATTTTTATTTGGATTTGAAAGACACTTTTATTATACCGTCTGTTAGACAAGATTTGATTTTTGTTTCTTTATTGGACAAATCTGGATATTATTGTTCATTTGGAAACAATTAGTTTAGTTTGTCTTTAAATTCGAATGTTGTTGGAACTGATTATTTGAATGCTTATGACAACCTTTATTTTCTCAAAACAGTTGCATCCTATAATGAAACCTTGCACGTGGAATCGCATGGTACTAAACGTAAATTGAATAAGGAAAATTCGGCGTCATTATGGCATAAGCGCTTAGGTCATATCTAAAAAGGTAGAGTTGAGCGTCTTGTGTCTGATGGCATTTTGGAGTCCCTGGAATTCACAGACTTCGATGTCTGTGTAGACTGCATAAAGGGAAAACAGACCAAAACTAAGAGATTAGGTGCCAATAGATCTTCAGGCGTCTTAGAATTGATTCATACAGATATTTGTGAGCCATTCCCTTCGGCATCTTGGAATGGTCAACAATATTTTATATCATTCATAGACGATTACTCACGTTATGGATACCTATATCTCATTCATGAAAAATCACAGTCTCTGGACGTGTTCAAAGCTTATAAAGCTGAAGTTAAGAATCAACTCAACAAAATGATTAAAAATGTCAGATCTGATCGTGGTGGTGAGTACTGCGGTAGATATGATGGCTCAGGTGAACAACGTCCAGGACCGTTTGCTAAATTCCTAGAGGAATGCGGTATTGTCCCACTTACACCATGCCATGATCACCTAGCATGAATGGTGTTGCTGAAAGAGGAGATAGAACTCTTAAGGATATGGTAAGGAGTATGATTGCTCATTCCACCTTACCTGAGTCCCTCTGGAGAGAAGCATTAAAGATGGCAGCTTACATTCTCAATAGAGTACCAATTAAAGCAGCTGCAAAAACACCTTATGAGCTTTGGATAGGTCGAAAGCCTAATCTAAAGTACTTTCACATTTGGGGATGTCCAGCTGAGGCAAGGCCTTACAGGCCACATGAAAAGAAATTAGACTCCAAAACAGTAAGCAACTACTTTATTGGTTATTCAGAGCGATCTAGGGGCTATAAATTTTATGATCCCAGAATATTTTTGAGACGGGAACTGATATGGCTAAAAATAGAATTAAATTGGGACCATTCAAATCGGGCACGAATCTTAAAGCTCTCCGGGGTAAAACGGTAATTTCACCTACAAGCGGGTCTGAAATGGGAATTGAGTCTTTCTTCAAAGCCAATAACCCATAAACGGATCTGTCCTATTGGGTACAGATCCCAACCCGTTACAAACCAGCTCAGAAGGATAAAGAAGGATTCAGATTCGTAATTATCCCTAAGAGGTGGTTTTAACCACTTCTATCCATCCACACCGGGAAGTAGAGATTTATTCTTATCTCGAAACGGATCCCTAAGGCGACTATAAATACCTCTCTGCCCCTACCGTAAGAAGGTAATCAATATTTTTCTACATAAAGCTTTTCATCATCTTCCTAATTACTGACAAGAGTGTCGGAGGGTGCGTCGCCGGGATCCACCCCGGTGTATCGCACTTTTTGCAGGTTCGCTACAGCAGCAAGAAACAAGTCAACACGTTAGTGAAGGTCAACAGGTTTGCCTTATTCGTTTTCTCAAGAATCCACAAATTCATCTGTTTGCTCCCACATCGAAATCAGCAGCAACAGATTGGCGCCGTCTGTGGGAAATGAAGAAGCGGTCCCACCTTACTTCATCAGCGGGAGTAGTTTCAAGCCATGCATCCGAAAAAGAAGGGGAGGGTAGCGGTCTCCAGCCGAAGAGCCACTCCTCTTCCTCCTCCTCCTCTAGTTCAAGATGTTCTTCCTCAATAGTCTTCTCCTCAACAGGCCCCTCCAGGGTCTCGGGGGGCTGCCCAGAGGGGGCTCTCGTCGGAGTCGTCCAAAGCAACATTCTCTTCGTGACCATGTCTCGGTCTGCAATCCTTCAGTTAATTCTATGGCTTCTCAAAGCCCTCCCGATAGGGATCTCCATCAAGTGATTATCAACCGCCGAGAGGGGGTCGACCTCCGAACTCACCTGAATGGATGGTGAGCCCTTGGGGAGTCCATCAACCTAAGCACTCAGGGATCTCGAGAGTCCGAACCCCCCTCCCCCCCCCCTTCAGACCGAGGACCAAAAGATCTCCTCCCCCGAGGAGGCAAAGAGAGTCCCCTCAACATCATCGGCGGAGAAGTCATACTCCAATAAGCCGAGCCACACAAAGGGACCGCCAAGCTGGAGGGGCACCAGTCAGAAGGGCGGAGTTCCAAGATTTTCAAGAAGCAGTTCTGCGGGCCCTCAACATCACTCCCAACCACGAGCAACGGGCACCTAGTCCGCAACCTGACCTAAGCCATCACCACCGCACTCCTAGCCCCTTTCGCATGGGAAAGAGTCTAAGGGCTCGGCAAGATATGACCGAAGGGAAGACTCAGTCTACCACCGTCTACACAAGATGGAGAGGTACCTTGGCCGACCTGACAGAGAAGAGGAACAATGGAGGAGGAATTTCCGCCCGAGTAGGCCTCCGTTCTCCCGGGCCATCATGGAAGCCTCGGTCCCGGAAAACTTCAAGCCCCCTAACTTTGAGTCATACAACGGGGAGTCGGACCCCGCCGACCACATCGAGAGTTTTAAAACTCTCATGATGACCCGCCAGGTGTCGGATGCCCTCCTCTGCAACACCTTCCCTGCCACACTGAAGGGGCCTTGCGAGGGAATGGTACTCTCAACTCGCCCCGGCCACCATCTTCTCCTTCGATCAGTTCGAAGGGCTCTTCCTTACTCATTTCTTGAGTAGCCGCCGGACCGAGAAAACAAGTGTATCTTTGGTGACTCTCAACCAACGAAACAGTGAACGCCTAAGAGATTACGTTCGGTGCTTCACCGCCGAAGCCCGGTCTATTGCCTCCCTCAACCAATCAGTAGCCTCGGCTGCATTCAGGCACAACGTCACTAACGCCAACCTCAAGGCATCCCTTGCCAAGAAGCCTCCTCAGGACTTCTCAGAATTTTTGTTTAGGAGTGAAAAGTACATCCGAGTGGAAGAGGCTCTCAACCCCCCCACTCTCGAGGAATCATCTTCTAGGAACAAACGGAAGAATTCGAGCGAAGAAGGGTCACAGAAACTCTAGAGGGACGAAAATGGCCAACGCCGCCCAGCTCCTCGTTTTGAGAAGTTCACCCCCCTCAATGCTAGTATATCAGCCGTTCTTATGTAGGTGGACAAGGAAGGACTACTCCGTGCTCCCCCTAGAATGAATACCCCTGGCAAGAAAAGAAACAGGGATAAGTGGTGCTGCTTTCACAGGGACCACGGCCACGACACGGATGATTGTCGGGCTCTTAAAAAGGAGATCGAAGAACTCATACAGCAGGGACACCTGGACAAGTTCGTTCGAAGAGACGGGGCCGATCTTCCACCCCGAGGAGCCTACAAGAGAACAGAGAGGTCCGCCGAGTTCCAAGATTCCGAACCTGGGGCCGTCCTCCACCTTATCCATGGAGGTCCAATGGGGGGAGAACCAAACTCCTCCCAAGAGGCCCTCACCCTATCGTAGAAGTAGGTTTTCAGTTTTCAATAAGGCTGATGCTTGTAATACGGCCAAGAAGCATGTAATAATGAATCGCCCAATTGAAGCGGCCACTTAGTTCATCTTAATAAAACCCAGCTTTTTTCTATTGAAAATTATTGCACTTGCCTCACTTCTATCTTTCTGAGTCATGTCTACAACTCGTCAAACGATAAGTTCAGAGCCCAGCTTGTTCTACAGAGCTGCTCCCACAACTTACTAAGCTCAAAAGACGAGTTTGGAGTCCAACACTTGGTTCAACGTTGCCTTAGCCGCTTGCAAACAAGCAAGTACGGGGCAGCTCACCATTCGGAATTGCTCCTACAACTCGTTAACTCTCTTAACAACCATTTCGGAGTCCAACACTTGGTTCGATGTTGCTTTAGCTGCTTGCAAACAAGCAAGTGCAGAGCAGCTCACCATTCAGAATTGCTCCTACAACCGTTGAACCTTTTCTCAACAAGTTCAGAGCTAAAACTCTCCCCTAAGGTTGCTCCTCAAACTTGTCTCTCGAACGGCTCTCTCCTAGAATCAAGCTTTCCGCTCCGCTCGCCTCTAGAGCGGACCTCTTCTCATTGAGTTCGGAGCACAGCTCTCCCTTAGAGTTTCTCCTCAAACTCGTCCCCGAAATGGCTCTCTCCTAGAGCCAAGCTCTTCGCTCCGCTCGCCTCCAGGGCAGACCTCTTCTCAACAAAGTTCAAAGCTAAAACTCTCCCCTAGAGTTGCTCCTCAAACTTGTCTCCCAAACGGCTCTCTCCTAGAGCCAAGCTCTCCGCTCCGCTCGCCTCCAGGGCGGACCTCTTCTCAACAAGTTCAGAACTAAAACTCTCCCATAGAGTTGCTCCTCAAACTTGTCTCCCTAAACGGCTCTCTCCTAGAGCCAAGCTCTCCGCTCCGCTCGCCTCCAGGGCAGACCTCTTCTCAACAAATTCAGAGCTAAAACTCTCCCCTAGACTTGCTTCTCAAACTTGTCTCCCAAACGGCTCTCTCCTAGAGCCAGGCTCTCCGCTCCGCTCGCCTCCAAAGCGAACCTCTTCTCAACGAGTTCGGAGCACAACTCTCCCCTAGAGTTGCTCCTCAAAGTCATCCCCCAAACAACTCCCTCCTAGAGCCTTGTGATGCTCTTCGCTCTGATCTCCTCCCAAGCGGCCTTCTTCTCAATGAGTTCAGAGCTAAAACTCTCTCCTAGAGTTGCTCCTTAAACTCATCTCCAAGAATGAATCTTCCTAAGAGCCATACAAAGCACTTCTCAACTTCATGAAGACAAGTATGTTGCGGGACTATTTTGACCATGAAGAATTATGATTCTTCGACTCATTTCTGAAGAGAACTTGTAGATCTTCGAGATAGCTTCGAAACAAGGGGTCACATGCCCCGATCCGACCTCCGTAGCACCGGAAAAGTGGGTTCCAACACAACCGTTCACCAAAACTCGCCGAACAGACGTGTTTCCGAACTGAAAATAGGCAAAATTGCGTTGACCAGTCAACGCTTGCCTGTCGTTCGCCAAGTTCAACACACCGCTCGCCAAGCTCACCGCAGATGTCGAACAGACGTGTTTCCGAACTAAAAATAAGCAAAATCACGTTGACCAGTCAACGCTCGCCTATCGTTTGCCAAGTTTGACACACCGCTCGCCAAGCACACCGCAGATGTCAAACAGACGTGTTTCCAAGATGAAAATAGGCAAAATGACGTTAACCAGTCAACGCTCGCCTATCGTTCGCTAAGTTCGACACACCGCTCGCCAAGCTCGCCGCAGATGTCGAACAGATGTGTTTCCAAGTTGAAAATAGGCAAAATCACGTTGACCAGTCAATGCTTGCCTATCGTTCGCCACATTCGACGCATCATTCGACACATTCGACGCATCGTTCGCCACAACAAAAAATGAGGAAAAAATTCTCCTTAAAATCCGTGCTCAAATCAGGATCAATGTCTCAAATTCACCCCAAACAAAAAACAAAAATGAAGATTAGCAAGGGATTAGCGGGTCGGGTTCAGACCCGTTAGAGACACGAACCCAACTCCCCTTCTTCCTCCTCTCCTTCGGCTTCTCCCGCCAAAAACCAAAAAACAAGCTTCGAGCTCCTTCGACACCGAGCATCGCCGAGCTCGACCTGCACCTCCACCAACATCGAGCTGCCCCCACTGTCCCTAGATCCTACACCTCTATCGAGCTCCGAAGCTGAGCTCTGAGCTAGAACTCCCCTCCAGTGTCAAGCATCTTCATCGCTGAACCCATCATCCGCCAAGCTCCATCATCTATCGAGCTCTCCCAACTCAATCAACGAGCTCCACTCCTGAGTTTCGTCGAATCCAACACCGATGAGTTCCAACACCGAGCTCCGCCACCACCTAGTCGACCTCCATCATCGAGCTCCATGCCGCAGTCATCAAGCTCCCCTCTCGTGATCTCTTCTCCTCGCCGAGTTCGCATGACGGCCAAGTACAACCGAGCTCACCCTCTCCAAGTTCGCCAAACTACTCAGCGTCGAATAGCTTGTCGCCGAGCTCGACCTCAACTTCGTTCACCAAGTTCCACCTCCAATGATTGTCGAGCTTATCGCTATAGTCGCACCCATCACTGAACTCGTCGAGCTTGAGCTTCTCTATCATCGACCATCTCCTTCGACAGCTCTCCCCCTTTGCTGGGCTCACCTCCATTCCTCACCAACCTCCATGAGCTCCATCGTCGAACTCTTCCAAACATCGTCGATCTCCCATCACCTTAGCCAAAACTCCACGAGCATCGACCTCTTCCTCATCGAGCATCGAACCCATCACCGAAACTCTTCCCCCGTTCTTGTCGAGCTCCACCACCTCCTCGACGAGCTACTCTCCTCCCCTCAGCCGTCACCGAGCTCCAACTCCCATCCGAGCCTAATTCACCATAGTCGAGCCCCGCGAGCTCTCCTTTTCAGAGACGCTCGGAGGAATCGAAGGAAGGAGACGAAGTCGACGACGAAAGGGGAAGGTGAAGTCGAAGAAGGGTGAAGGCGAGAGAAGAGAGAAGAAGAAGAAGGAAGAAAAAAAATATTGCCACATGGCAGTCAATGTTGGCCGGCCACGTGGCGCTTCCTGGTTGGTCGTCGAAGAAAAACGTGCGGGTGGTGTCGAACAGACGTGTTTCCGAACATATTATAGGGGAAAAAACTGCCGCTTTGCGATGCGCGCTCCCTAATCATGATTAACGCACAGGATTGTGCCATGTCATTAGGTATTTATTTATTTATTTATTTATTTGAATCAATTATTTAAAAAATCCGAAAAATTAATTAAAAATCAAAAAATAAATAAAAATTTTAAAAATAATTATTAAATTCAGAAAATAATTTTAAATTATAAAAATAATAATTATTAAATTAGAATAATTAATTATAATTTTCGAAAATTAATTATTTAAATTCGGAAATTGAATAAAAAATACAAAAAAATGATTAAAAATTGGGAAAAATTATGAAAAATCTAAAAAAATCACAAAAAAACTAGAAAAATTTGAGAATATTTTTGGGCATTTTACAAGCTCATACTAACACCGTTACACCTCGAGCAAGATCTGAACTCTTTTAAAGAACTCCGATAAAATCTCGTACGCCATTAGAACAACAAAACTACTCCTCAAAGACTATAGAACTCAGTCTCCAGGAGTGGGGGGCTCGTGATATGGCTAAAAATAGGATTAAATCGGGACCGTTAAAATCGGGCACAAATCTTAAAGCTCTCAGGGGTAAAACGGTAATTTCACCTACAAGCGGGTCTGAATTGGAAACTGTGTTTCTTCAAAGCCCAATAACCCATAAACGAATCTGTCCTACTGGGTACGGGTCTCAACCCATTACAAACCAGCTCAGAAGGATAAAGAAGGATTCAGATTCGTAATTATCCCTAAGAGGTGGTTTTAACCACTTCTATCCATCCACACCGGGAAGTAGAGATTTATTCTTATCTCGAAATGGATCCCTAAGGCGACTATAAATACTCCTCTCCCCCCACCGTAAGAAGGTAATCAATATTTTTCTACATAAAGCGCTTTCATAATCTTCCTAATTACTGACAAGAAGTCGGAGGGTGCATCGCCGGGATCCACCCCAGTGTATTGCACTTTTATCAGGTTTGCGGCAACGGCAAGAAACAAGTCAACATGTTGGTGAAGGTCAACAGGTTTGCCTTATTCGTTTTTTTCAGAATCCACAAATTCATCTGTTTGCTCCCACACCGAAATCAGCAACAACAGGAACTGCAACAGTTTTTGAGGATGTTGAGTTTGGGGAAGAAATAAGGTTAGAGACACTGTTGTTGAGGAGGAAATGGATTCAATAACAAACTCAATTCCTACTATCACTTTTGACAATGTTCAGGTTTCCACACCTATCATTGGTCAAGAAGTGAATTCGGAACCTCAACAAGACAGTGTTGAACAACCCCTATTCAAAATGAGGTAATTATTCCATAAGAACAAACTCAAAAACCTCAAGAACCAGTGCCATTAAGGAGATCCACAAGAGAAAGGAGGAATTCTATTTAAGATGATTATATTGTATTTCTCCAAGAACATGAGGATGACAATGGAATGATGAAAGATGGTCCAATCACAATTCATCAGGCCATGAAAAGTTATAACTCTCAAAAGTGGATGAGTGCCATGAATGAGGAGTATAAGTCTATGCAAGACAACAAGGTTTGGAAACTTGTCACATTACCAGAAGGTGTAAAACCAATTGGTTGTAAATGAATATTTAAGACCAAGAGGAATGCAAATGGTAATGTGGAGAGGTATAAGCGCGTCTTGTAGCTAAAGGCTATACTCAGAAAGAATGCATCGATTTTACAGAGACTTTCTCTCCAGTTTCATCGAAAGACCCGTTCAGGACAATTATGGCACTTGTTGCTCATCTTGACCTTGAGCTACATTAGATGGATGTCAAGACGGCATTTCTCAATGGTGACATTAATGAGACAATTTATATGGTGTAACCAGAAAACTTTGTGTCGAGAGATCCAAAGAATATGGTTTGCAAATTGATGAAATCCATCTATGGACTCAAGCAGGCTTCTCGTCAATGGTACCACAAGTTTCATCAAGTAATTATCTCATTTGGTTTTGAGATGAATGTTGTTGATGATTATGTGTATCACAAGTTCAGTGGGAGTAAGCATATATTTCTAGTTCTGTATGTCGATGACATATTGCTTACCACTAATGATATAGACTTATTGCACAAAACCAAAATGTTTCTGTCCAAGCATTTTGAGATGAAGGATCTTGGGGATGCCTCTTTTGTATTTGGAATTCAGATACACCGAGATCGTTCTCGATGTATTCTTGGATTATCACAAAAGGGATATATCGATAAAATACTCAAAAGATTAGGCATGCAAGATTACAGACCAGGGGATAACCCTGTTGCTAAAGGAGACAAATTTAGTCTCAGTCAGTGCCCTAAAAGTATCCTTGAAATTCAGGAAATGCAAAAGATCTCCTATGCATCAGCTGTTGGGAGTCTAATGTATGCTCAAGTATGTACGCATCCAGATATTGCGTACATTGTTAAGATGTTGGGCAGGTATTTAAGCAAACCTGGTATGGACTATTGGATAGCGGCCAAGAAGGTTATGAGGTATCTTCAGGGAACAAAAAATTACATGCTCACATATAGGAAAATCAGATCATGTGGAGGTCGTATGATATTCTGATTCTGATTTTGCTGGGTGCCAAGATAGCAGAAAGTCTACATCCTGCTATATTTACCTATTAGCTGGAGGAGTTATATCCGGGAAAAGTGTCAAACAGACACTTGTAGCTTCTTCCAATATGGCAGCAGAGTATGTAGCATGCTATGAGGCATCGAATCATGGAATATGGCTGCAGAACTTTGTCACTGGGCTGCGCATTTTGGAGAATGTAGATAGACCACTCAAGTTATTTTGTGACAATAAGTCAGCAGTGATGTATTCTAACAACAACAGGAGTTCAACACAGTCGAAGCATATTGACATAAAGTTCCTAGTTGTGAAAGAAAGAGTGCAGAGTGGACAGATATCCATAGAGCACATTGGGACAAACTCCATGACAGTGGATCTGCTCACAAAGGGATTACCACCCAAGATCTTTCATGAGTTCACTGCTCATATGGGTGTTCTATTATTTAAGGATGTCATTATTTAGTGGGAGTTTGTATTTTATTTGCTTTATGTTTGTTTGAGATATTTATACATTGGTTATTTTCTTATCAGAAATAAAGTATTCAGTTTTCTCACTCTTTTGTCATGTTTTGATTTTGACCTCACTTAAGTTTAAAGAGGACCAGTTAGAAATAGGCATGTATATAGATCACACTGCATGAAATTTTCATGCTACACATTCACACTTGATCTATGTCATTTGATTATGTTGATATATGTGATCATTGATGAATTTAGTTACGATAAATGTAATAAAAATTGCTTTGATCCTATATTTACATGATTAATGGATGACATTGTTTGGCTATGCTTTTGGTTATGATAGCAAAATTTTGAGCTCATAAAGTATGTACATTTATAAGGTGTAATATATGTGGCCCAAGTGGGAGATTGTTGGAAAATAATCTGTGTAGGGCTCACATATATGACTAAATGTATAATTGTTATTTTAAAGTTAACCCAAATTAATGTGATCTACCCAAGATTAAGTAATGGGTTAAAAGCATATAATATAAAGTGTGATATATTACGTGTAGAAACAGTAAAGTAAATTTTTAATTTTGTGATGAGCAAAATTGGAAATCACTAATTGTCCATTAGGGTTGTGGTCCCCTATACATATGTATCTTCCTATTCTATCTGTCATCCTGTAACCCCTGCTTTCCCAAAAATGTATTTTCTGTATATTTCGAATTTTTGATTTTGGTAAAAAAAAAAAATTCGTTCTTAAATTCTTTTTCTTAAAATGTATTCTCGGATCTCCTACTAAAGTTATTTTTAATCAATAATTTTTGTAACTAACTATGATGATTTTTATTGTAAAATCATAATCGTATATTTTTATTAGTTATTGTATTTTCCTAATACCCAAAACCCATTTTTATTTTATTGGATTTCTTTTTTTTAACCCAACTACCCTATAACCCATTTTAACTAAACCCACACTCGTTATCACCTACTCCTACCCGCTACCCCCTGTTTAACCTAATTCTCTTATATATATAAACCTATATATCTCCTACCCCTGTTCACTCCCATACAGCCGCCTCTTCCCCCCGACCTCCTCTGCACCCTAACCCATCCCCCGGCCTTTCTTTCCTCTACCCTGTGCACATCCCCCTTTGTCGCACCGCTCCCCTACCCCCTGCCGTCTTTAGCCACGACCGCAGCGACGCCACTAAGTCGCAGCCTAATTGCAAGGCCTTATCGCGACTCCACAGACAACGGCAGCGACTTCCCCGGTGCTCCCCTGTGCGTCGTCTCCCCTCCGTCGCAGCCACCTATGGCAGCCCCCCTGCTGCACTCAGCCACCGGTCCGCCTTCAGCCTTGCCCAATGCCATCGTCCGCCATCCGCCGTCCGAGCCATCGTCGGAGCCAAGCCAGTGCACCATTGATAGGGTGTGCTGTTTGGTTAGTTTTGATCGCCAGTGAATCTCGGCTGTCCGATCTTCTTGATCATCTTGATGATCATGTTCCCTTGGTTTTGATCATGGCCTTGGATGTGGGCTGTCCGTTCTCCTCTTGACCATCACGATCATGATGATCATCAACTTCTTTTGATCGCAGCCGTTCGATTGATCGATCTTGATCATCATCATCATCATCATCATCATCAAGGAGATCTGTCCATCCAATTGTGTTCATGATCTCAATCGTCTTCATCTTGTTCGCGATCGGTTGTTCGTGATCTTGTTCGTGATCATCTCGTTCGTTAGTTTGTGTTCGTGATTGGTTCGTGATTCGTTCGTTGTGTTCGTGCTCGAAAATCCATTCCCGTTATTCTCATCCTTTTCATCCTTTTCTTCGTCGTCTATCAGGCAAGTAATTTGTATTATTTTCTTTGTGTAATACAAGTACTAAATACTGCATATAGTGTAGTTGGGTTCTAGAGACAATTTGTATGTGAATTCTCTGTTATCTATTGTCTCTATTGTGATGATTTGACCATAATTGGCTCACGACATACATGACATGAAACAACCTAGGATTGACCACTTTCGATGTATATGTTTATGCTACTTTGAGATATCTGTGCTTGATGTGTTATTCGTGCTATACTTGTCAAATACTTGATTCCGAACAAGAATAATCAAAGTTGACTTTTCTTGCTTCCGACTCTGATTATTCTTGTGAAATGTTGTAAAGATTCCAAACAGCTTATGGATGATAAAAATCATTTGCTAGGCTTAGTCACATATCCGTATTCCGTATTCTCTTTTTGAGAAGCAGGGCGTGACACATCCCATTAACAGAAAAGAAAAGAGAGACGGTCTCTCATAGAAGTACGTATCATATAGAAAGATCCAAACCCTCTGTGCAATCTCCATCAATGGCTTCAGGTTAGTGCTTCCGTTTTTAATATTCTTCTTCTTTTGATTTGGCAAAGGATCTATAGTAACATGATTTAGGATTTTATATTAAAGCACTTTTGTAGCATGATTAAGATCTAGATCTATAGAGACATGATTTAAGTTGTTATCAATGTTTTATGCATGTTGCTTAAGTGTATATAAAACTTCATCAATTGGTATCAGAGCCATCTTTGCTGAATTAATTGAACAACTGATGATTTTGTTTAAGAAATTTAGGGTTTCTTGTTTAAAGAAATTTAAGAAATTTAGGGTTCTATTTGATCTACCTGTTTAAGAAATTCAATTGATGCATTTAATTGATATAAGTAATTGGATTAATTTCATTCAGATTCAAAAAAAAAAAAAGTCAAAACCGTGAGTATTGTTTTAAAAATAAGGTTTTAGATTTTGATAAACTTTTTTTAAGATATGGTTTTGATGACGTTTTGGTTCTGTTAAAGATAATTAATAGACTTTGCCCATAGAAAATTGTAGGGGGTAGTTGTGCTTGAATTTAATGGAGGATAGGAGGGGCCCAACCGGTTTTCTGAGAAGGCAGCATAAGCTGCTGTTGAGGCCACGTGGGCGTGATGACGTCATGTGGGGCCCACCTGGTTTCTAGGAAGGCAGCATGAGCTGCTGTTAAGGCCACGTGGGCGTGATGACGTCATGTGGGGTCCGCCCGAAGAAAAGAAAAGGGTTTCTTCGCTGTGTGCTGCCACGTGTGTGGCAGGTGGTGGGGACCACCGTCGGCTGCGTTTCCCTCGGGACAGAGAGAGAAGATATGTGAAATTCATTAAATGAAAATTTTCTGTCTATTAATATATTAATCTTCTGTTATTAATATTCTGCTATAAATATTTTCTGTTATAAAATTGATTTGTTACTTATGAGTAAACTTAATTTTCTGTTATAAATATTTGTCCTATAATCGAATAAATAAGAATCAATTTTATATTATCTTAACATTATCTAAAATAAAGTAAAATTGTAAAGTTAAGGAAAAGATATTCTTTCTGAATAACAATCAAATACAAGTTTTGGTTTTGTATTTTCTTATGAATGTCTAATATTTTGAATAGATTATTGAAACAGAATGTTGCCGAAGTGACCTCTTTTATGTAGATTAATTTATTTAAAATATCAAGGTAATTGTGTGTTTGTAATTCATGTGTTTATTAACTGACCCAAAAATAAGTTGATATTTGGCCGAATTTCATACACATTTGTGGTAATAAATATGTGACAATTATAAGTTATTCCATGTGAACAATATGTCAGTCCAAAGAATGACTTATTATTTGACAGGATTTATTGTCAATATTTGATTGCTACAACAAGAATACCGCTTACAGTTAATGTCACTGTCTAAAGACTTGATATTAATGTTGTGTTTGATATCTTAAGATGGGATTAACCATTATTTGAATTTATTGTTTTATATGGATTCTCATGTGAGCTTATTTTCTTTGTCTTTTGTTCTGTATTCAGCTAGCTTATCTTCTGCTGCCTCAATAACTGCTAACATCAACTCTATTCTCATGCTTAATGGGATAAATTTCAAGGATTGGAAAGGAACCTTACTTATAACTCTTGGCTGTATGGAACTAGACCATGCATTAAGGGAAGAACAACATCAGCTTTTAATATTCTTCTTCTTTTAATTTAGCAAAGGATTTATAGTAACATGATTTAGGATTTTATATTAAAGCACTTTTGTAACATGATTAAGATCTAGATCTATAGAGACGTGATTTAATTTGTTATCAATGTTTTATGCATGTTTCTTAAGTGTATATAAAATTCCATCAGCAAGAACCAAATTCACTTGACACTTGATACATGTTACTTGCACTTGTTCATCTTGTCGTGCTAGTTGTACAATTTTGTTATCATGTCTATTCCATGCTATGTAGTTTATCCTTTTCATGTACTTGTGCCTGCACTATGTCTTCCTTTCTTAATCGACATCCCCATATTCGTTCGAAATATGGTCAACTAAATCTTGTCGAAGTAGATGATGTTTCTGTCGATCATGTAAATCAACGTTGCATGCCATTCGAAGACACGGCTTTTAATATTCTTCTTCTTTTGATTTAGCAAAGGATCTATAGTAACATGATTTAGGATTTTATATTAAAGCACTTTTGTAACATGATTAAAATCTAGATCTATAGAGACATGATTTAAGTTGTTATCAATGTTTTATGCATGTTGCTTAAGTGTTTATAAAATTCCATCAGCAAAAACCAAACATCATAGATCCTAGCATGGCATTTATGGTTTAAAGGCTTCTTGCATTGAAGCTGTATAGTGGTTCGTCTCCTGGCGTAGTCCACTTCTTGAAGCAGTTCTTTTCCCAAGTATATTACTCCCAGGTAGAAGTCCCCTACAGCCGCTGATTCACTAAAGAAATTTGGAACTGTGCATTAGTCGAAGGTGAAAAGCAAAAGGAAAACGAAACCCCAGTTTTTAGTTGACTAATAGCGCATGTAGTGTAGTTGTGTTCTAGAGACAATTCTTATGCAAAACCGTTTTTGTATCTTGTCTCTATTGTGTTGACCCGTCCGTAGTTGCCTCATTACACACATGACATGAAATCACTTAGGGATGACCACTTCTTGTTGTATACATGCATGTTTTTGATTCTTGACACTCGTTACTTGTTACTTGTTTATATGATACTTGTTCACTTGATACTTGATACTTGCTACTTGCACTTGTTCATCTTGCCATGCTTGTTGTTCTATTTTGTTATCATGTCTATTCCATGCTATGTAATTTACCCTTTTCATGTACTTGTGTCTGCACTATGTCTTCCTTTCTTAATCGACATCCCCATATTCGTTCCAAATATGGTCAACTAAATCTTGTCGAAGTAGATGATGTTTCTGTCGATCATGTAAAACAACATTGCGTGCCATTCGAAGACACAACTTTTAATATACTTCTTCATTTGATTTAGCAAAGGATCTATAGTAACATGATTTAGGATTTTATATTAAAGCACTTTTGTAACATGATTAAGATCTAGATCTATGGAAACATGATTTAAGTTGTTATCAAAGTTTTATGCATGTTGCTTAAGTGTATATAAAATTCCATCGGCAAGAACCAAACAACATAGATCCTAGCATGGCATTTACGGTTTAAAGGGTTCTTGCATTGAAGTTGTATGGTGGTTCATCTCCTGGCCTAGTCCACTTCTTGAAGCAGTTCTTTTCCCAAGTATATTACTCCCAGGTAGAAGTCCCCTACAGCCGCTGATTTGCTAAAGAAATTTGGAACTGCGCATTAGTCGAAGGTGAAAAGAAAAAGGAAAATGAAACTGAGTTCTTGACTCACTGTTGAACTATTCACTCTTAAAAAGTGCAACAAGAAGCTTTATAGTGGTGATGAAAATGATAGCTAGAAAAGTCTTAGCACCCTTAATTAACATTCTCCTCTAACTATATACATGAAGAACTATTCAAATCATACCAAAACAATAAAGGAGAAATTTAAGAAATTATGTAATTGCCAGTTTTTAGTTGACTAATCTAACTTCATGGTGTTGTCCATTGAATATATATAATAAGTATATTGAGCCACGGTACATACCAATTGTATGATGTTTGAGTACTTGGTGAATAATAGATTCTCAAACAGGTTGATTGATATGGGTAAATAATCCGACTCAATCTGAGCCGTCTGATCCCCTTAGGATCCGCAGACTATAGAATCAGGCTTACAGCTCTTGTGGGCCTTCTGCTATTTCAGGCCCACAGAAGAGGGTCACCCGGCCCATTAGGGTTAGGGTTTCCACTCTATCTGCCTGTAAAAACCAGACCTCCTCCCTCTTTCTGCAGGTAATGAACTTTTCTCCACTTGAACCTTAGCTTTCCTTACTTCTAGTGACTGACTAGATCATCGGAGGACCTGTCGCCAAGATCTCTCCCAGTGTTTCTAGGCATTTTGCAGCTGTGCAGAGCGACCAACGACCAGCGACCAGGGGCATCCCCTCTCTTGCCCCTCACCAAATCCTCATCTCAGATCCAAATCTGGGGTTGAGATCTGTCTCTTCCTTTACAAATAACAAGAACTCACATTTGTTGCTCCCACCACTAAATCAGCAACATCAGATTGGATGGTCCATGTTCTTCCAATGAGCCTGTTGTTGTCAGGAAATTACTGTTCTACCCTTGAGAAACTTTGAGATGCACGTTGTGATCTAGGGGCTCCATTTTTTTCCATATCATAAAATCCCCAATCCTGAACATTGGGTATCACAGCCTTCGAGTAGTAGTTTGCTATGTTTTAGATAATCAGACGAGCATATAGGATCCCTAGAGTTTCGTTTGGAACTTAGATAGGTACTTGCTTTTTAGAAATTCCAATAAAATTTTCTGGATTTAAAAAAAAATTACTTTTTCCCAAATTTTGATTATTTTTAATACAAAAATTTTTAAATACTTTTATGAATTTATAATTTTCTTAGAACTTTTAATTAATTTTTACAAAATTTTAATTAATTTTTTGGTTTTTAATTAATTTTTTTGAATTTATAATTATTAATCGGAGTTTTAATATAAAAAAAATTCAAAGGTGGGTGCGAATTTTGGGGAGATCCGTGGGCCCTTAATTGGAACCTTGCTTTAGGGGGTTCAAACAGCCGGAATCTGACACACCCCAGAGGGGTTCAGTTTGGCAGACCGATGGAGGAGTTCGGCTTGGTCTAGCCCAAGTTTGGCTGACCAACGGAGAGGGGTTCGGTCTGGTCGAGCCTGGAGTGTTCGGTTTGGCCAAGCTCCGCGGGCTCGAGGACATCCGACAGTAGATCGAGCGTGCAAAAATTTTTAGGACTTCTGACGGTCCCTATTGTGCATTTACGCTAGAGGACTCGAACAACATGTCGAACATCGAACCAGAGGGTTCGATTGGGTCGAGCTTCAAACTTTTTAATGTTTCTTGCGAGGCGCTCGAACAACAAGCCGAGCACCGAGTCTAGGCAATTAGGCTCGTTTTATGCGAGGGGCTCGAATGACAAGTCGAGCACCAAACCAAGGGGGTTCGGTTTTGGTCGAGCTCTGGGTCTTGGAGAATTTGAAGAACTTCTTGTGATGAGCTTGAACAACAAGTAGAGCACCGAGCCTAGGCAACAAGGCCCTTTTTGTGAGGGGCTCGAATGACAAGCGAAGCACCGAACCAGGGGGTTCAATTCGGCCGAGTTCTGAGCCTTAGGGAACTCGAAGAACTTCTTGTGAGGGGCTCGAATGACTAGCCGAGCACCGAGCCTAGGTAATTAGGTCTGTTTTCTGCTAGGGGCTCGAATAACATGTCGAGCACCGAACCATGGGGGGTTCGGATTGGCTGAGCTCCGGACCTTGGAGAATATGAAGAACTTTTCATGAGAGGCTTGAACGACATGCCGATCATCAAGCCTAGGTAATTAGGTGCATTTTTTTGTGGGGCTCGATTGACAAGTCGAGCACCAAACCAAGGGAGTTTCAGTTTAGTTGAGCTCCAAGCCTTGGAAAATAAGGAGAACTTATCATGAGGAGCTCGAACAATAAGCCGAACACCGAGCTTAGGTAATTAGGCGCATTTTTTACGAGGGGCTCATACGAAAATCCAAGCACCAAACCATGGGGCATTCGGTTTGGCCGAGCTCCGAGCCTTGAAGAAATTGAAGAACTTCTTGCGAGGGGCTCGAATGAAAAGCCGAGCACTGAGCATAAGTAATTAGGTGCATTTTTGTGATGGCTCAAACGACAAGCCGACCACCTAATCAGGGGGTTTGGTTTGGCAGAGAGAATTTGAAGAACTTCTTCCTCTTAGACTTGTTGGCCTTCTCTGTTGGATGGGTGGCTGAGATCGTGCCACACCACCGCCACAGTAATCGAGGAGTCCTATTGCCTCGTGGTTTCCCCCATAGGATGAGTGACATATGAGCTGTAAGGATCTTGCCACATCATCGCCACAATTATCGAAGCACCTTTTGAGATTCCTCTCTTCACTATAAAAACCCCACCCCCTTCTCATTTCTCACTTCTTCTCTTCACTGTCACTCAGCTCTTCTCTCTCCTTGTAACCCCAATTTTTGGATTTATTGTATTTTATTCTCATTTGATTATTGTATCTGGATTCCTTTATAATATTATATTTTTGGCTTTTCTTGGGTTCTTTTATTTTCTCTTGATGGTTCTGTGCTCTTTTGGTAGAATTTTACTATTCTTGATTCATCGCAAAATTTCACTCTTCCTATTTTGAGTTTGATTTGTTCCGCTTTATGTTCATCTCTTTGTTTTATGCTTGTTCATCTCTTTTTTGGAGCCAAAACCGGTACCCAAAACCCACTAAACCACAACCCAAAACCCTATTTCTTAATCTCTTATAAATACCCCATATTAAACCCTAATATTAATCCCCCTCTCTCTTCCGCCATTTCTCTCTCCTCGATCCCATTCCTCTCGCTGTTTCGTCTTCACCCAAACGAAACCCACCCAACTCCTGATCGCCACTCCAACCACCTTCCTCCATCGTCCTCTTCACCGTCCCCTCGTCACCACCATCTCATCGCCTCCGATCATCCCCGTCCTCGCCATCAAAACCCACTCCAACCCAACTCACCGAAACCCATCGCCATCATTTTACCGCCATCGTCCTCCACTCCGTGCCCCCATTGCCTTCACCGACCCTCACCGCTCACCCATGCAACCATCGCAGATCCCCTAGCACTGTCGTCGTTGGCATCCAAGCCCCATTCCCCCTATCATCGTCTTCCCTTGTTTTTTGCGAAAATAAAGTTCACTTCGCCCTCGCCCTCGCCCTCGCCACTGCCATTGCTTCCTGACCGCAGTGCCGTCATCATCATCGTCATCGTCGTCTTTGCCGCCAGTCTCCCGCTCTCTCTCTCTCTTTTTCTCTCTCTTAAAGAAGAAGGAGATGAAGGGTGAGTTGTGGATTTCGTCGTTTGGTGTTTGGCGTGTAGCGGATCCAATTGGTGTTTGGTGTTTGGTGTTTACCTTGGATCTGATCTTGGAATTGTTGTTGTTGCTTTGCTGCTTGGGTTTCTTTGCACGTGATTCGCACGTAACTCGCACGTGTTCTTGTGGATCGTCGTCCGGGATTCCAATCCCGTTATTCTATATTATGTCTCATCTTGAACTAGTATTTTATTTTGTTCGAGATTTCTTTGATCTCTACAAGTAGACCCCGTCCTTTTTCTAATCATGCTGTATTTGACAATTCTGTTAAGTCTATTGAGGATTTACACGAGCTAACCCGATATATTCTTAACATCGTGCCACTCTCTTTGATCTAAAACCTAGTCCCTATTGTTCCATGCATATGCACATTTACATGAAAACAACTAGACCCATGCATAGGATTGTTTGATGGATTGGACATGTTAAATTGAATGTGTTGATTGAATTTGATTGATGGATTAATATCATGCCAGCGAAATTGTATCTTAAACATAGAAATATGCATGTTAACATCTAGGATCACTTTGATTACCAATTTGCATGAAATATATGGTTGCATGATTAATTTATTACCCATTCATGTTAAAAAAAATTCTGAACTGCTAGTTGTCACTTTTTGAATCAGATTTTCGACCATGTTACTGTCATAATTTGAAATAACTTTTTGAACATGAAATTTAGCCTCTGATGTCTAGTATACTACCCTTTTTGCGGATATGAATTCTGATGTGTCATCTGTTAGACATCATCATTTTAGTACAGCTGTGTCAGAATTTCCATATTCACAAATGCATTCGTATCCTGCTGTTCTATAATTTATTTGACCATGTTAACAGTAAAATAAAAATTTTAAATAAATCTAGTTGAGAGTAGACATGTGTAAGAATGACCCAAAATTTTTATAGATTTAATTAATGAGTTTTCTGACCCGAAACAAACAGGTGAACACAATTTACATCTTGCTGCCTAGACATATAATCTGAATAGAATAGAGTTTTCTCCCTAGTTCCTGTATCTTTTATATGCCTTATATATATTTGGTGGAACCGTGTGGAAGTCTAATTTCTGAAACTTCTAACGGATCCAGATTTGCCTTTCTGTAGTGGCAGTTATCCATGCTTTAGTACAGCAAGGTCATGTTCTCCTGATTATGTAAATGGTGTGTAATTGACATGTTTGCTTCATGATTTATCTGTAACGCATAGAACTAGAAACACTAAGTATCATACAACATTGAAACCTTCTTACATGATAAAAATAAACTATTAACAAGCCGAGGTATTATGGGTAGACTTGGTAGTGAACGATTGGAAAATGTACTCGGTAAAGGCCTTCTTGCTCACTTGAACACTTGACATGGAAGGATGAGTATTGATTGCAATGATTGATTGTAAATTCATGAATGTAAATTATTATTATCAACGCAGACTACTCGATCCGCGAATTCACCATCTGTCTAAAATGTTCATTGTTTGCTTGCACCGAACCTGTAGTATGGGATGCAGTAGTACGTGCACTAGATAGGCTAATAAAATGATTAATAACCTGCATTTGACATCTCATGCTTGATCTCGACATGACATCACTCATTACATGCGTGATTAATTGTAGACCCTTGATATTATTGTCTATCTTCGCTTTGTTCTTTGACTTTGATCCTATCCATTTTTCTTTGATATACATGTTTCTTTATCCTCTGTTTTCTCTACTTGCTGCCCACGACTTACTCTAAGGGCACTCTTTTCTCTCTTTTTAGATCAAGAATTTACAGGTTTTGAAGGATCAATCCCCGAAGGAATTGGTGAGCAACAATTCTAAAGATGGAACTGGATTGCGCTGCTTAAATTTATTTACAGCTAGATTTATTTTTTGAACATTGTTATGACTTTGTACTTTGTTTTTGGGCTTTATGACCCGGAGTTTATTTTTTTCCCAGATATTGGATATTTATATTGTTGGATTATTTCATTTATTATTGAAGTTATCTTTAATTCATGTGATTATATCTTTCTTGTGTGGATTTGTTTTTGTTCATATTGCTGAGTTAATGTGGTACAGCTTATGGATGGTGTTTATATCATTTGTTGGGCCTACGTTACGTACTCGTATTCTATATTCTGTAGCCGGGCGTGACATGGTTTTTAGTGGTATCAGAGTTTAGGGTTGGATAATATACCATTCAAACATGACCGACTTTATGGAGGTTTGGCTTTGATTGATATATTAGTCAAGTTTGGCTCTGGCCCGGTTAACTCAATGATTTGCACACCACGATAATCACATGAATACTAGTATAATAACCAACATATCATCTAGGTACTGACCATCTTTGTCCATGTTTCATGCTATGGATCATGGGAATTCTTCTTCTTCTCGCCTGAGGGATAAGCAGCCGGACAACGCTGCCATTCTCCAGACAATTCAGTAGATGATGGCTCTCCAGCCAGAGCATAATGAGCTGATGAGGGCCACTTTGGCGGCAAATGGACATGCCGCTGGACCTGCACCCGGGCCTCCGCCACCTAGGCCTGGTACAGTAGCAGATTTCATGAGGCTGCACCCAGATAAGTTTTCGGGTACTGAGTCACCGTTGGAGGTCGAGCAATGGCTTATCCGAACGGAGCAACTGCTGATCGCCGCTCGTGTTATCGAGGCGGATCATGTGGATCTCGCTCACATCTGGTGGCGAGTTGAATCCGAAAAGATGGCGCGACCCATCGAGTGGGCCACTTTCTTAGAGAGCTTCATGGCAAAGTTATTTCCCAGTGTTACCAAGGCAAAAATGGAACGACGGTTTGTTTCCCTAACTCAGGGAAACTGTTTCATGGACGAGTATGTTGTAGAGTTTACTCGGCTCAGTGGCTTCGCTCCTGCCCTTATAGCCACTGATGAGGATATAGCTCACAGATTTCATTCGAGCTTGAGTTTTCCCATCCAGGACCGTTTAGCTGCTCTTTGGCTTCGTGCCTATGCCGATGTTCTGGATGCTGCTCGGATTCAGGAGCAGACTCTCGGGAGGTCTGGTGTTCATTAGCGGACTGTTTCGTGCCCTGTTGCGGCTCGGCCTTCCGGAGAACCTATTCGGAGGCCAGTTCCGCCCCCTCCTGCGAAAGTACAACCATACGCACCTGTTGTCTCGAGGACTGTTAAGACTTGTGGTTATTGCCATAAGGCTGGGCATTCACAGCGAGACTGCAGGATGGCCAATTGGCTGTGTCTAGTGTGTGGGAGCAGTGAGCATATGGTTCGTGATTGTCCGAGGAACAGGACTCTTGCACCGGCTTCTGGTACTGCTCAGTTAGGAGCGCTGACTCGTGGTCAGGGTAGACCGCCTCTTCCACCACAGAGGCAAGCTTTTGATCAGAGGCATGTAGCTCCTAGAGGAGGTCAGGCTGGAGGTCGTGGTCAGGCTTATAACCTGACAGCCGAGCAAGCGGAGGTTGCTGTTGGAGTGGTTGCAAGTATATCACAGTAGTCGTACTTTTTTTTCTTTATTTCAATTTTCTGCATGCTATTTTCCTTCTTTTGTACAATTATTCGTGCATATATCCTGCTAGCACCTTATTCTTTTGTTTGATCTTCTTCTAGGTGTGATTTTAGTCTTCTCCCTTTCAGCTCATGTGTTGTTTGATTCGGGTGCTTTCCACTCTTTTATCTCTTCCCGCTTTGTCGATCAGCATCGTTTGGCTAGCGATGCTATGCCCGCAGCGTGGGACATCACCACAGGTGGAGGTGTCATTGTTAGTTCTAGGGTTTGCCAGCAGAGCCCGTTGCTGATTGGTCGTATGGATTTCTTGGCTGATTTGATTGTGATTCCCAATTCGGTTTTGATGCCATTTTGGGCATGAACTGGTTTGGTGTTTATTGTACCATGATTGATTTCTAGGAGAAGAAGGTGACTTTCAGGCTTTCTGGTTAACCAGAGTTTGTGTTCCATGCGGGTGAGACACCGTCAGGGCGTGTCAAGAACTCGATAGACCCCAAGGCTATTTCCCTTGTGTCGTTGGGTTCTGATGGGGTTGTCCTTAGTTGTGCGGGACTTTCTTGATGTTTTTCCCAAGGATTTGCCCGGTTTGCCGCCAGACCGAGATATGGAGTTCAGCATTGATGTTCAGCCAGGTACAGTGCCTATTTCCAAGAGTTCGTATCGTATGGCACTGGTTGAATTGGCAAAGCTGAAGGTGCAAGTTCAGGAGCTGCTTGATAAGGGCTTTATCCGGCCTAGTGTTTCGCCTTGGGGAGCCCCAGTTCTGTTTGTCAACAAGAAGGATGGAAGCCGCAGGCTTTGCATTGACTACAGGGAGTTGGAAAATGTCACTATCAAGAATTGGTATCCATTGCCGAGGATTGATGATTTGTTTGACCAACTGGGAGGTTTTTCAATGTTCTCGAAGTTGGATCTTCATTCCGGGTATCATCAAGTCAGGATGAAGTTAGAGGATGTTCCGAAAACAGATTTCCGAACGAGGTACGGGCATTACGAGTTCCTGGTGATGCCTTTCGGAGTGACTAATGCACCGGCTGTGTTCATAAGTCTGATGAACAGGGTGTTTTCGCCGTTCTTGGATCAGTTTGTCGTGGTCTTCATTGACGACATATTGGTGTACTCGCAGAACAAGGAGGATCATGTTGAGCACTTGAAGGTGATTTTGCAGACCTTGGGGGAGAACTAGCTGTATGGGAAGCTCAATAAGTGTGAGTTCTGGCTAGATCGGGTTGCTTTTCTGGGCCACATTATTTCTGGGGCTGGTGTTTCTGTGGATCCTGCAAAGATTTCTGCGGTCAAGGATTGGCCTATTCCGAAGTCTGTTCCTGAGGTGCAGAGTTTTCTTGGTTTGGCCGGCTATTATCAGAAGTTCGTTCAAGATTTTTCGAAGATTGTTGGACCTCTGACCAGTTTGACCAGGAAGGAGAAAAAGTTTGTTTGGGATGCAGCTTGTGATAAGGCTTTTGCCGAGTTGAAGCGTCGGTTGACGTCAGTGCCTGTGTTGACTATACCTGATAGTTCGGGTAGTTTTGTGATCCATTGTCATGCATCGGGTAGAGGTCTGGGAGTAGTGCTGATGTAGCGAAGCAGGGTGGTCTCTTATGCATCGAGGCAGTTGAGACCTCATGAGAAGAACTATCCTATGCATGATCTGGAGCTTGTAGCCATGGTTTTTGCCTTGAAGTTGTGGAGGCATTGTTTGCTTGGGGATAGAGTGGAGATATTCACAGATCATAAGAGCCTCAAGTATGTGTTCACGCAGAAGGAGTTGAACATGAGGCGGAGGAGATGGCTGGAATTGATGGCAGACTTTGACATCAATTTGCAGTATCACCCGGACAGAGTAAATTCGGTGCCTGATGCTTTGAGTCAGAGGCCTGCCACTATGTTCCTCATTGTGCAGAAGGAAATAGTGGAGGACATGAGGAGGCTGGAGTTGGATGTGTTGCTTCCTGGATCAGATCAGCAATTTATAATGTTGCAGTTGCAGTCTTCTTTGATTAAGCAGATTAAGTAAGCCCAAGCGGGTGACCCACAGTTACAGAAGTTTCGGAGTGAGGTGGAAGCTGGTTTGATATCTAATTTGGTCATTCATGCTGATGCGTCGCTTCGTTTTGGCTCTAAGTTGTGTGTACCTAGAGAAGAAGTCAGGCGGAAGCTACTGGAGGAAGCTCATTGGTCCCCGTATTCTATTCATCCTGGTGGTAGCAAGATGTATAGGGACTTGAAGCAACTTTTCTGGTGGCATGGCATGAAGCGGGATTTGGCTCGATTCGTCGCCCAATGCCTAATCTGTCTGCAGGTGAAGACAGAGCATCAGAGGACCGCAGGACTTTTAAAACCCCTTCCAATTCCTGAATGGAAGTGGGAGAATATCACGATGGACTTTGTAACAGCTTTGCCGAGGAGTCCTAAAGGTCATAATGCTATCTGGGTGATCGTGGATCGGCTGACAAAGTGTGCTCACTTCATTCATTTCCGTGTGGGTCAGTCCACGAGGAGTTTGGCTGAGAAGTACGTTCAGGAGGTTGTTCGTTTGCATGGAGTTCCTGTCAGCATCGTATCAGATAGAGATATGAGATTCAGGTCTCAGTTCTGGGAGAGCCTGCAGAAGAGCATGGGTAACAAGTTGAGCTACAGTACAGCATTCCATCCTCGGACGGATGGACAGTCAAAAAGGAAAATTCATACCCTAGAAGATATGTTGAGATCCTGTGTTCTTCAGTTTGGAGATTCGTGGGAAGATCATCTTCACTTGGCCGAGTTCTCTTATAATAACAGTTACCAGGAGAGTCTCAAGGCTGCTCCATTTGAATCTTTGCATGGGCACAAGTGTAGATCACCGATCTGTTGGGATTATATCAGCGAAAGGAAGCTTTTAGGTCCTGAGTTGATCACGAAGACAGTTGATGTTATGGCTCAGATCCAGAGAAACTGGCAGGCTGCTCAGGATCGGCAGAAGAAGTGGGCTGACTGTCGTCGTAGACTGCTAGAGTTTGAGGCAGGCGAGCATGTGTTCCTCAAGGTATCGCCTGGGAAAGGTGTTATTCGTTTTGGAGGCGGGGGCAAGTTGAGTCCTCGGTTTATCGGTCCATTCGATATTGTGGAACGTGTGGGCAAGGTAGCTTATAGTTTCGGTCTACCGCCAGCTTTAGCGAGTGTCCATGATGTTGATGTTTCTCAGCTCAGAAAATACATCAGGGATGACTGTCATGTATTCTACTCAGACTTGTCTGTGGGGCCGGATTTGTCCTGTAAAATTCGACCAGTCTCTATCTTAGACCGTCGAAAGAAGGTGTTGAAGAATAGAGTCATCAAGTTGGTCCGAATTTCTTGAGATCCTCACTCTCCAGGTGAGTCGACTTGGGAGTTGGAGGAGGACATTCGGAAGAGGTTTCCTCATTTGTTTGAGTAGTGCTTTGTTTTGTTTTGTTTTGTTTTGTTCTTTCGGGGTTCGCCCTATGTACCTCTTGTATGAATTTCGAGGACGAAATTCTTCTTGTAAGGTGGGTAGGATTTGTAACCCCTATTTTTGGGTTTTATTGTATTTTGTTCTCTTTTGATTATTGTATCTAGATTCCTTTATAATATTATATTTTGGTTTTTCTTGGGTTCTTATATTTCCTCTTGATCGTTCTGTGCTCTTTTGGTGGAATTTTGCTATTCTTCACTCATCGCAAAATTTCGCTCTTCCTATTTTGAGTTTGATTTTTTCCGCTTTATGTTCATCTCTTTGTTTTAAGCTTGTTCATATCTTTTTGGAGCCAAAACCGGTACCCAAAACCCATTAAACCACAACCCAAAATCCTATTTCTTAATCTCCTATAAATACCCCATATTAAACCCTAATATTAATCCCCCTCTTTCTTCTGTCGTTTCTCTCTCCCCGATCCCATCCCTCTCTCTGTTTTGTCTTCACCCAACCGAAACCCACCCAACTCTTGATCGCCACTCCGACCACCTTCCTCCTCCACCATCATCCTCTTCACCGTCCCCTCGTTACCACCATCTCATTGCCTCCGATCATCCCTGTCCTCGCCATCAAAACCCGCTCGAACCCAACTCACCGAAACCCATTGCCATCACTTCGCCGCCATCGATCCTCTACTCCGTGCCGCCATTGCCTTCGCCGACTCTCACCTGCTCACCCACACAACCACCGCAGATCCCCTAGCGTTGTCATCGTTGGCATCCAAGCCCCATTCCCTCCATCATTGTCTTTCCCTATTTTCGAGTGAAAATAAAGTTCACTTCGCCGTCGCCGTCGCCGCTCCGTTGCTTCCTCACTGCAGTGCCACCGTCGTCATTGTCGTCTTCGCCGCCAGTCTCCTGCTTTCTCTCTCTCTCTCTCTCTCGAAGGGAAGAAGGAGACGAAGGGTGAGTGGTGGATTTTGCCATTTGGTGTTTGGCGTGTAGTGGATCCAGTTTTGGTGTTGGGTGTTTGCCTTGGATCTGATCTTGGAGTTGATGTTGTTGCTTTGCTGCTTAGGTTTCTTTGCACGTGGTTCGCACATAACTTGCACGTGTTCTTGTGGATCATCGCCCGGGATTCCAATCCCATTATTCTATATTATTCGAATCTGCAATTTAACATGAAAGTCTCTTCTTGAACTAGTATTTATTTTGTTCAATATTTCTTTTATCTCTGCAAGTAGATACTGTCCTTTTTCTTATCATGCTGTATATGACAATTCCGTTAAGTCTATTGAGGGTTTACACGAGCTAACCCGATATATTCTTAACATCGTGTCATTCTCTTTAATCTAAAACCTAGTCTCTATTGTTCCATGCATATGCACATTTACATGAAAACAACTAGCCCCATGCATAGGATTGATTGATGAATTGGACATGTTAAATTAAATGTGTTGGATTGATTTGATTGATGAATTAATACTATGCCTGCGAAATTGTATCTTAAACATAGAAATATGCATGTTTACACCTAGAATCACTTTGATTACCAATTTGCATGAAATATATGGTTGCATGATTAATTTATTTCCCATTCATGTTAAAACAAATTCTAGACTGCTAGTTGTCTCTTTATGAATCAGATTTTCGACCATGTTACTGTCATAATTTGAAATAACATTCTGAACATGAAATTTAGCCTCTGACGTCTAGTTTACTACCCTTTTGTGGATTTGAATTCCGATGTGTCATCTGTTAGATATCATCATTTTAGTACAACTGTGTCAGAATTTTCAAATTCACAAATGCATGCGTATCCTACTGTTATATAATTTATTTGACCATGTTAACTGTAAAATAAAAATCTGAAATAATTCTAGTTGAGACTAGACATGTGTAGTGACCCAGAATTTTTATAGGTTTAATTAATGAGTTTTCTGACCTGAAACAAATAGGTGAACACAATTTACATCTTGCTGCTTGAATATAAAATCTGAATAGAATAGAGTTTTCACCCTAGTTCCTGTATCTTTTATATGTCTTATATATATTTGCTGGAACCGTGTGGAAGTCTAATTTCTAGAACTTCTGACGGATCCAGATTATGCTTTCTGTAGTGGCAGTAATCCATATTTTAGTATAGCAAGGTCATGCTGTCCTGATTATGTAAATGGTGTGTGATTGACATGTTTGCTTCATGATTTATCTGTAACGCATAGAATTAGACACACTTAGTATCATATAACATTGAAACATTCTTGCATGCTCACAAAGGATGAAAATAAACTATTAACAAGTCGGGGTATTATGGGTAGACTTGGTAATGAACGATCGGAAAATGTACTCGGTAAAGGCCTTCTTGCTCACTTGAACACTTGACATCGAAGGACAAGTATTGATTGAAATGGTTGATTGTAAATTCTTGAATGTAAATTATTGTTATCAATTCCGAGTACACAATCCGTGAATTCACCATCATTCTAAAATGTTCACTATTTGCTTGTGTCAAACCTGTAGTATGGGATGCAGTAGTACGTGCACTAGATAGGCTAATAAAATGATTAATAACCTGCATTTGACATCTCATGCTTGATCTCAACTTGACATCAATCATTACATGCGTGATTAATTGTAGACCCTTGATATTATTACCTGTCTTCGCTTTGTTCTTTGACCTTGATCATGTCCCTTTTTCTTTGATATACATGTTTCCTTTATCCTCCGTTTTCTCTACTTACTGCCCACGACTTGCTCTAAGGACACTCTTTTCTCCCTTTTTAGATCAAGAATTTACAAGTACTGAAGGATCAATCCCCGAAGGAATTGGTGAGCAACGATTCTAAAGATGGAACCGGATTGCGCTGCTTAAATTTATTTACTGCTAAATTTATTTCTTGAACATTGTTATGACTTTGTACTTTGTTTTTGGGCTTTATGACCCGAATTTTGTTTTTGTCCCAGATGTTGGATATTTATATTGTTGGATTATTTCGTTTATTATTGAAGTTATCTTTGATTCATGTGATTATATCTTTCTTATGTGGATTTGTTTTTGTTCATATTGTTGAGTTAGTATGGTACAGCTTATGGATGGTGTTTACACCATTCGCTGGGCCTACGTTACGTACTCGTATTCCGTATTCTAGGAAACGGGGCATGACACTCCTTTTCGCTCTTTCTCTTTCTAGAACTTAAACTTTGGCGAGTTTTCTGTCTACCATTCTGTATTTAGTTTCGCCATCTCATTTCCCATGTAATTTATTTTTTAATGTCTAAGGTTTGATCCAGTGACTCAGCCTCTACCTCTAGCCGAGGCATTAGTGAAACCAAAGTGACGATCTCTGAGCAGTTGGAGGAGAGGGACACTGAGGCGATGTCCTTGGAGGAGGGCAACGAGGTGGTGGAGTCTCTTTCCGGGGGGATGAGATCGAGGTGTTGCATTCTGAAGGGGAGGATGATGTTCAGGTGTTACCTATGCCTCCTAGGGATCCGAAAAGAAAGGGGAAGAGAAAGTTGGCCTTTTCCGAGGTGAACTCGATGGTAAAGGAGGAGCCCATTGAGTAATTTGGGGATTGCAATTTTTTTTGCCCAGTGCTTCAAATCTAATACTGGTTCATATGTACCCTAAGGATCTTCGGTACTTGGTACAATATGGAGGCCATTCCCATTCGCTGAGTAGTCGTCTCATTGATGTCGACCATACCCAAACCATCCTTTCGAGGGAAGACCTCTTAACTGTTTGGAACATCCTCTTTATTTTGAGGGGTACGAGCTACTACAACCTGGTCCCGACATCTGACCCATCGACATCCTTGCCTCGGATTTTTGTATTTTCCCCTTTGATGCATTTTGTTTGGGTTAGCGTCTACCGATCCACCCTTCTCTAAAGATTTGCTTAATTGGCTCAGCTTAAGCGCAATGCAACTGGGGCCTAACTCTTGGAAGCACATGGTGAGCTTTGTCATGTTGTGCGGCAGAAGGGGGTTGTTGTGCCTTAAGCTCTTCCGTATGAGCTTCCAAGCCCAAGTGGGTGGGTATTATTTCTCCCCTTGAATTGGGAAGCATGTGATTTAAGGGCACCCTGAGTCCATATAGGACTGGAAGTTAAAATATGTGTCTAACACTGAACAATGGGACGTACCCACATAGTGGGAAATCAACATGGTCAAGGTGGATGTTCCCCAAGGAGATGAAATTTAGCGTTGATGACATATATGTGTGTGACCAGCTTTTTTTCTGATGGGGCAGTGATTTGGACCAAGTTGAAGGAGAACCACTTGGTGAAGTGGGGATTAAGTTCGGCAAACCCTACTATGCTTTTTGTTAGTTTCTTTTTGCAATCATTATAGTATCCTTTTAACTTGTTCATTATTCTTGTAGACATGATCAACCAAATGAGCTCAATGATCGGAGGGCCGAGCTTCAGGAGAAGAAGGCAGTCAACAAGCCAAAGAGTTGGAAGATGGCATCAGCATCTACCTCCACTTCCCAACCTCGAAGAAGACGATGATGGTTGTAGACCCTCCATCTGAACCAACAAGGGTCCCCCAAAGCCCTACTGCTCTCACTCTAACTGAGCTCGTTCAGGGTCCTCGCCAAGACTTCACCAGCTGAGGCTCGAGTATCCCTTGCCAAAATACCACCATGACATACCGCCCCAGACTGGAAAGTGACCATGGCGGACTCGATGATCGAGACGAGGGTCATGGTCGAGGTGATGAACAACTTTGCCCCGCCTCGAGATCAGACAATGTTGGTCCATGAGACCTTCGATCTTGCTACCTTAAATGGTTCCAAGCCCAAACTATGGTACGCAGCTAGCTCCTTCGTCCCTTTAATTTTCACTTGCTCAATCTTCATAGTGTTTGAAACTTTTCTTTGCATTCTTCCCTCAATGGTGCCGATATGTAGAGGTAGTTCGAGTTCGAAATGAGGCTGATGAAGGGGAGGGTAACGAGGGTCGGCAAGGAGTGCATTTACACCAAGAAGTTCCTCGACACCTCCGTGAAGTAGAAGAGGGACTTGCAGCTCATGGTCGACTCGCTCACCATCGAGCAGGAGAAGCTGCTGAAGGAGAGGGCGGAATGGAAGGAAAAGAATGAGGAGATGGTGAGTGTCCAAATTGCGGCTTTGGACATGGTCATTGAACCCCAAGATGAGGGCTATAAGAAGGCCATCAACAACGTTGAGGAGAGGGTCTCCAATTTTAGCGGCAAGGGGTATCACTTCGGCTTCAAGGAGGGTAAGGAAGTCATGGTCCTCGAGGATAGAGAGAGCGGCTTGGAGGAGGTCAATCCCTCAAGAGGTCAGGAGGAGGTTATTTCAGAGCCCCCAGAGAGGGTGTTAAAGATGGGTGAACCACCAGCTCCACCCATCACGAGCAAAAAGGTACTCCCATGAACTCCAGTGCTTGTAACTTTTATTCCTTATAATTTTGCCAAACTGCGGACTGGCCACCGCTATTAATGAAAGATTTTTGGGTCAAATCTTCTTCTGTCGAAATGTTGATAATAATTCATTCACTTGTGTTTTTAGATCTCCTTTAACTTGGTATTGGATCTCCCTATTTTTTCCAAGAACTTTTCAAAGTCAAAGCTAAGTGTTTTAGTACTTTTCTTTGTAATTTCTTCATTAGTGTTGTTAGATCATTGCGAATGCTGGAGGAGATCATCAGGATGCCGAGATCGTTTGTCTCGGTGAAAAATGCATGAGACGGACTTGGAGCAAACTCGCCTGAGGGAAGTGTTAGTCGAGAAGGACTTGGAGCTTGCCTACATGAAGGAAGCTCATCCTGGTAGTTTGGCACGACCTCGTTTGGCAAGGAAGGAGATTAAGGGTGTGAAGGTTCTGCTGAGGGAGTTGTTAGTCAAGAAGGACTTAGAGATCTATCATCTCAAAGTGAAGCTTGGTGGATTTCAAACATGGAGCACTCCCCGTCCTAGTGGTTGGACAACACCTAAGGAGCTATCCTCAGGTGCGCGAGCAGTGTCAACGAATCCAATGGACGCCTAGAGTGGAGTAGTTGGGTTGTCGAGTGTCACGTCCCGCTTCCCAAAATAGGAAAGTACGGGCATGCAACTAAGGCCCATCGAATAATATAAGTATACCAACTCATATCATCCATAAGTTGTACAATACTAGTAAGCTCAACAATGCAGGTAATAATAATAATCACATGAACAATAATCGAATCAATAACCAATACCTAAAATATAAGAACTTCTGGTCAAAATGCCCGAGAATATACAATAAACGGTTCGCTATAACTAGTAGCAACAGAAAAGTAGAGCAATATCAATAGCAATTCCATCACGACCATCTAAAAATCTATTCATCATGTTCCTTCGGTATCTCATCATATGTACCTGTATAAACATTAACTAAAAATAGAGAGTATCCGTTAGAACAAGCTTCGTACAACAAGTAGCAACAAGCAGTGAAACAAGAAAGTAAGATATAACAAGGAACAAGAAGCAATATGATCAAGTACGATACAAGAACACGTGTAACCTGGAAACGAGAAACATGTAAATAGGACTTCAATGTATAATCAGTCGATAACCAAGGAATCATGAATTTGGAAACATGCAAATATGAAGTCATTTAATCTGGAATCATAAATCGGGAAACAAGTCATGTAAACGGGAAAATGCAAACATGTAAACGGGAATCATGTTACTTGTAAATAGGAATCATGTAACTTGTAAACATGATTCATGCACGTGCTAAGTGTTAATCTTAAGTTTATCAATCTCTTATGAACCCTATCGAAAGCACGCAATCTTGTGTCCCTTCCCACAGGTTTAGATGCATACGATCAAGTGAACTTTTAGATTTTAATGGTGAATTCTATAGGGTTATGTACTCGGGTCTTGCAATGACATTAACATGAATATATCATGTAAACATGAACATGTAACAGGAAATCATGTAATCATGTGATGGATTCTAAAGGTGGCACCCACGGATTCTAGAGGTGGCCATCACGGATTCTATAGGTAGCCCCTGCAGATTCTAAAGGTGGCCCCCACCGGTTCCACGACGTGGCACTTAGTTCCATGTGCCACTTAGTTCGATATAACTTGTAAAAAGAAAACAAGTAAACATGTAAACAAGAGTCACTATTACGGAAAATACGGGCCCCTTTCAAGTACACTTTCTTATATTGTCTACTACTTGATCTTTTTCTTTATTACCCTGGCTTGTTATTCTTTTACAGTAATTACTCATGAACATACAACCAATGAAAACAGGTATCAAAACAGGATCAAGGAGGTATCAATTGCTATGCAATGCATGATATTAAGTTCAATTAATCAAATGCAAGAAATAACTATATTTATATTTAAATACAAGAAGATACAAATTTTGGACAGCAATATGGTGTTGTAAAAAAACTCACTTTCCCGCTGCTACGGAAAGAAAATTAGGTTCCGTCAGGGGTTGTAGAAAATAGACTCCCTGTCGGTTCCAACGCATATTCACACGAAATATTCCAATCACGATAACTATGTCTACAAGTCAGTTCTTTACGGGTCTACTGTTCAGGTAATAACTCAGTGTTAAGATTTTGTGCATATAGCGAGACTAGAAATTCATTAAAAAATCTTATGAAAATTGTAAAGTGACTCTTAATCATGTCCAGTAACATACTGGTTAATCTCAGGTCTTGATTCTACTGATAATATATTATTTTAATTAGTTAATCCTGACAATATATGTCTAATCAGTAATCTGGGATTAGAACTTTACAGTACTAAAATTAGGATATTTTGCAATCTACAATTCAGATTTCAGATCTGTCAGTTGTTCTGGATTCTAGATACAGTGGGTTACAACTTTCATGTACATGGTTCTAAATTATAATGCATGGAACTAGGTCAAAATCTTGGTACAGTTTTGGGTAATTGACAGGCCAGAAATTTGAATATTTGATAAAATGATAAATTAACGGTTCCAAATTCGAATCAATGACATGGCACGATAAAGAAAATTATTATTTCGATTCACCAATAAATCAATAATAGAATTCCTTCAAATACGATAATCAATACAAAGACTACTTGTAGGAGTTCAATTAATGTTTCTTGAACATAAACGATAAAGGAGGTTTAAGAGATGCTTGCCTTATATGATGCTTACGAAGCGTGACGAGAATCAACGGCAGGAAGAAGAGCGACGACGACACACGGCAACAACGACAGTGAGAGAACAGCAGCACAACAACAAGAAAATAACAGCGAGCAAGGGCCATGACAACAATAAGCGAACTCCATGACAGCATCAAAGACGTATCAACAACGAGCAAGGCAGTAACAGCCCCATCCATGGTAGTGACAATGCTGCGAGGCAGCAAACACAACAACAGTAGCGAGTGAGGTACTAATGGGAAGGAGTTCGGCTTTAAGTGCAGCAAGGAGATAGAGATGCTGGCTGTAACAATGGCAATGGCAATGGTAGGTCTGCGGGATGCTCGGGTAGCATGAGGGTGGATTCAATGGAGGGAGACGGCTGTGAGGGAGGTGACAGGGTGCAGGCGGACAGTGATGAAGCTAGGGGGTTTGGCCTGCAATGGGAAGGAGCGGCAATGGCAGTGGTGGTGGTGAGGTGGAAAAGTACAACGAGGAGGAAAGGATTCGTCGATTTATGGTTTCGGGTTGCTATTGTTCGGGCTCGAGGAGGGGACGGAGAAGCGACGAGCTTGCTGGTGGTGCAGGCAAAGAGAGAGAGAGAGGTGTTGGTGGAGATGGCAGGGAGGAGCTTTGGGTTGTTGTTGAAGGGCATCGGGATTTGAGGCAGCAAGGTGGAGGAGGAAGTGCTCGGAGATGGCAAAGAGGCAAGACAGTGGGTTGCGGAGTGAGAAAGAGCATCGAGATGCAGCAACGATGATGTGAGTGGTGGCTGCGATCAGTGGTGGCAGCAGTGGGCGTTAGGGTTGGCTTCGGTGTAGGTTGGGAGTGGAGCTTCGGGTTTAAGAGTTTGGGTGGTGGTCGGTGTGAGGGAGGAAGAAGACAGTGGTGGTGCAGGCTACAGTGATCGATGGTGGAGGAGATGCTTTCGGTGGTGCGGTGAGGAGGCAAGGCAGTGGAGGGGAGAGATGAAGAGCTCCAATGGTATGCGGGTGTGCAGTGGAGAGGCTTGGAGATGTTGAATAAGAAGAACGAGAAGAAAAGGTCGGGTGAGAGAGTTGGCGACTAAAGAGATGATAGATTAGGGTTAATGGTGATTAGGTTAATATAGGTTGCATATGGACTTGGGTGACTTGGGCTTTATTTGAGTTTCAAATAAATAAAATAATATATAAAGGATGAGTTAAAGTTGGACTTTGGTTTGGGTTGTTTACAAATAAATCAAATAATCAATTAATAATTTTATAGAATGGATTAGGATTTGGGTTCAAACAAAATAATTGAACATCCAGTGTATGCAATTGAGTTTAAAAAGATTAGAAAGATTTATATGCGGGTTAGGGTTCAATAAAATAGGAGATGCAAGAGAAAAAAAAATGATTTTAAACGAACGAAAGGAATTTATAAGGAAATTGAAATATAATAATACAAAGAAAAGAAAAAATAAATAAAATAAAATTTGTACAATCGGAAATGGGAGTTACATCGAGCATGACCTTTAGCACGGGGGTATTCCCTCATCAGTGTGACATCCAGACTCGACGATAGGGTTGGTCCCTCCTTTGGGCAGCTCGGGTGGCCGAGGAGGGACCTTTAAGGCGAGAAGGCATCATAAGCAGATCGTGTCTCTCAACCGAAGTATCCCTCTTCCTTGTAGCCATAAGTGATTAGAGAAGAGAAAATTTGTAAACCTACCTGATGTAGTTAGTCTCTCAGGCTTGTATTGAATTTTCATAGTAGAGTATAGGTTTTCAATGTATTTGAACGCTCATCTTAGATCGTTGATATGAAATAAATGTTTCTCAAGTGCTTTTGTCTTAACTCTTGCCTTCTTTGTTTTACCATCTTATGAATTGAGTTAGTGAGTTTATAGGAGCAATTATGGGGATGAGTTAGGACTTCGGACTTGTCTTTTAAGAGTTAGCGAGTTACATGAGCAGTTGGAGCAACAAGCTAAACTACGAAGTGGGAATGCCTTGAGTTACGAGTTGGACTTCAAACTTACTGTTCGAGAGTTAGAGAGTTATGGGAGTAGTTCGAGTGACAAGCCGACATCTGAACTTGCATGTTAGCGAGTTGCGAGGTGCGGCTTCGAGTCACAAGTTTGGACTCTAAACTTTTTGTTTAAGAGTTAGAGAATTGTGGGAGCAATTCAAGTGACAAGCCGAGCTCATTACTTGTTAGTGAGTTGCGGAGGTGGCTTGGTGTCATGAGGACTCTGAACTTTTTGTTTGAGATTTAGGGAGATGTAGGAGTAGTTCGAGTGACGAGCCGAGCTCTGAACTTGCTTGTTAGCAAGTCACAGGAGCAGCTTTGAGTCATGAGTTTGGATTTGGATTTTTTGTTTGAAAGTTTGAGACTTGTGGAAGCAGTTTGAGTGACAAGCCGAGCTCCGAACTTGCTTGTTAACGAGTTGTAGGAGCAGCTTTGAGTCATCCGAACTTTCTATTTAAGAGTTAGCAAGTAGCAGGAGCAAATCGAGTGATGAGCCAAGCTTCGAAGCTACTTTTTGGCTAGTTGTGGGAGCAGCTTCAAGCCACGAGTTCGAAGTCCAAACTTGCTTTTTGAAAATTAACGAGTAGTGGGAGCAGTTCAAGCGACGAGCCGAGCCCCGAACTTGCTTGTTTGAGAATTGCGGGAGCGGCTTTGAGTCGCGAGTTTGGACTCCAAACTTTCTGTTTAACAGTTAAAGAATTGCAGGAGCAGTTCGAGTGACAAGTCGAGCTTCAAACTTGATTATTAGCGAGTTGAGGGAGTGGCTTTGAGTCATAAGTTTGGACTCCGAACTTTATGTTTGAGAGTTAAAGAGTTGTGGGAGTAGTTTGAGTGATGAGCTGAGCTTTGAACTTACATGTTAGCGAGTTGTGGGAACTGTTTCGAGTCACAAGTTTGGATTCCAAACATTCTGTTTGAGAGATGGAGATTTGTTGTGGTAGTTCGAGTGATAAGCTAAAATCCAAACTTACTTTTGAGTTGCGGAAGCGGCTTCTAGTCACGAGTTTGGACTCTAAACTTTCTTTCTGAGAGTTAGCGAGTAGTGGGAATAGTTCGAGTGATGACTCGGGCTATGAACTTGCTAGTTAGTGAGTTACGGGAGAAGCTTCAAGGCACGAGTTTGGACTCTAAACTTGCTGTTTCAGAGTTAGTGAACAGTACAAGAATTTGCAAAAGAAACGCTAAGTCTTTATTCAAAATTAAATCTAAGTGGCTGCCTAAAGGCTAGCCTTTCTTACATGCTTTGACTGTTATAAGGATCAGTTTTACTACAAATCAAATATATTGGAGGGCATTAAGCACTGTGGCTCGAAGATCTTAAGCTTTCGCAAGACGAGGTCACCTTGTTTCAAGTTCGTCGGTTGAACTTTCTTGTTATAGAACTTCACCACTCTCTGCTGATAGATCCATCTTCGTAGGAAAGATTTCTTATGAACATTTTCAACAAGGTCATGGTTTCCCCAGAGATCGTTTGAGTTATGTTCTTCATTGAAAGAGAGGAGACAAGGAGAAGGTAGCCCGACCTCTATGGGGATTTGAGTTTTGAAACCGAAGGTGAGGTTGAAAGGAGACTCTCCTGTTAGGGGTCCTTTTCATGGTCCTATAGGACCAAAGTACACTCAAGAGCACTTCAACCCATAGTCTTTTTGGAGCTTCATCGAGCCTCTTCTTGAGGCCATCAAGGATCTGCCTGTTGACATTCTTACTAAACTGTTGGTATAAGGATGTGAAATTGAGGAGAAACGATGTTCGATCCCCAGATCAAAGTAGAATGTGACAAGAATCTGGGTGATCACAAACTTACCAACTATGTTCTTCCAAAAGAATTGCTAAGTCTTATGTTCGGTGATGATGGCCAATGGTTCTTCTTTAATTCACTTTGTAAAGTAGTCGATGGTCACTATCAAGAAGTTCCTATGTCTGGTCGTAGGGGAAACGACCTAAGGAGATGCATTCCCCAGATGGCGAAAGCAATCGAGCTTGATATAGAATGGAGGTCAACTTGGGGCATCCGCTTGAATGAGGAGGACTTCTGGAAGGAGGTGCATCAGTGAACATATCCTTAGGCGTCTTCGAGGAGTGATAACTAATAATATCCATGATTCAGAATTTTTCGTGCAAGGGACCTTGCACCCATTTGGCAACCACACCCTCGGGGAAAGGCATCACAAGTAAGGTCGGGCATCTGTTAGAGTATAGGAGCACTTGTACAAAACTCCTTCAACAAGTGAAAATCTTTTGACTCTTACCTGAATCTTTCTAGCTTCCTTGGGATCTGACAGGAGGATGTCCTTGTTGGGGAAGTTGACTAAGGGCTTCATCGAGTTATCTCTGGGTGCTTGAGGAGTGACTTGGCTTGAGTAAAACCTCAATGAGCACTGTGTGGTCGAGTCCTTCGAAGGAAAAGGATGTCAACTTGGAAAGGGTATCCACTTGCCCGTTTTCCTCGCGGGGGATGCGAGTTACTCCAACTTCATAGAATTTGGCTATGACTTTCTTGATGCAAGCAAAGTACTTGATCATGTGGTCATCTCGGGGAGTCTCCTAGGATTTGGCTTACCACCAATGGGAGTCACTGAACACTTTAAACTTGCGGACCCCACTTTTTGGCCAGGAGGAGGTTGACAATCAGCAATTCATATTTAGCTTCATTGTTAGAGGCTAGAAATGTAACACCCCGCAAAATAAAATGATTTATATTGCATTACTAAATAGTATTCAATTGGTAAAGTTGACTATTTTGACTATTTTCTTGAAATTGCAATTTTGCACGTGCAAAGTTAGGAAATTTTGAATTCTTAAAATTTTATGGTTAATGATTGATTTTCTCATTTATTTATGATATTTTATTTTTCAGATTTATTTGAATTTATTTGACTATTTTATAACTTTGTCAATTTTACATGTGCAAATATTTTTGGTGCAAATCTCCAATTTTAAATTCTGAATAAATTCTCTTATTTATAATGGAGTATATCCTAAATTTTGGGATTTTTCTGAATGAAGAAACTATTTTTATAAATACTTCGAAAGAGATTGATTTTTATGTAAAAAAACCGATTGGATCTCGAACAAATAATGAAAATCTTTTTTTACAGCTTTTTGGGCTGGCCATGGTCATTATTAAAGATAAAATTTATTTAAAATATATTAAGAGTTTATTTTGTAAAGATTTAAACATATATGGTATTTTTGCAAATATGGAATTTAAGTAGACCTTCTGCAAATATTTTTCTTGGAAACTAAAAGTTAGAAATTTTATTTGGAAAATCTAATATTTATTAGTGGGTATTATTTATTTTTCTGGATTTTTCTGATATTTATTTGACATGTTTGCAAATATTACAAAGAGAGAGACTTTTGTGCAAAATTACCACTTTGAGTAAAAATCCGAATTTTTTTAATTTCTGGGATATGCTTGATGGCTGGATAACATAGTATTAAAGGGATTTGGTTTTATTTTAATTAATTTACATTATTTAACTACTTCATTAAAGAAAGGTTTATATATGTAAAGTAATAATTTGTTAAAGGATATTTCCATAAACTTGTAAAACCTTAAACACTCCAGATTTCGGCCTATAAAGGAGCCACTACAGCCATCCCCCTCCTCTGCAAAAACAAAACATTATTTTACTATTATTTTCTTGGAGTTTCAAAGCGATGATTTTGGATTTTACAAAATAAGGGCTTTTTTCTTATTCTTTATTAATTCGATTGATTTCTTCATTGAGGTGAGTGACATATGTTTATTTTCTTATTGTTCTAAACATGTTGTATGTGATGATTTAGCTATTAAAGAGTATGCTAGGGATTGTATGAAGATATGATGAATTTCGATGGATGAGTTAAAAATTGAATCTTTTCTTGAACTATGCTATTGATGATTAAAATTTGCATATACATGACTTGAGACTTGTTAAAAATCCTAATAGAAACCATGAGTAGGTTGTTTTCTTCATGTGCTTACTGATTTGATTGAGTATATTAAATTTTTATGATGTTTAATACAAAAGTACACAAAACTTCACCTTTACTGTTGAACATATACATACACTCCATTTTGATAATTTTGATGAGTAGAATTTGAATATAACATGTTAGGATTGCATATATTCATGGGTAAACCATTGTAAGTGATTGTGTATGAGTTTAATAAATTACAAGAAGAGTTTTGGATTAAAAAGAATCAAGTTTGAAAGTTAAAAAAAGGGGGGGTTGATTCGGGTCTGATGCTTTCTGCCAAAATTGAGTTTTTGACTTTTCATGAAGTTTTTTATTGTAATTGAGTTGTTTTTTATACTAAGATTGAATCAAACCTTACACTATTCCTATACCATGATTTTGTTGATTTTACCGATTCATACATACACATATATACACCTATATATATATATATATATATAGTTCACTGTTCTTGAAGAATTTGGAAAAAATTTGCTTTGTACGATCTTAATGTGATTTTGATATATTTTATAAACTTCCATATTCTATACAAGTTATATTCAATCATCTCAGGAATTTGGTTTTATAAATTTGTGGTTTTACAAAGTGGGATCATGTATCAGTCGAAATGTGCACAAACCTTAAACTAGCTGTATAGCAGCTAACGGACGACTGCAAGGTCGACTGTCCATTTTTGAACTAAAAGGAAGGTCAAATGTCATGAAGGTCGACTGCAAGGTCGACCAACACCATTGTTTTTTGCTGTTTTTTGTGAGTTTCTCTTCGTTTTTTCTTGAATGATTATTTCTTTTAACTTATGGATTATTAAGCTAGTGTTTTAGATGATATTTTTACTACAGATTACAGTATTTTACAGAGAGTTATATTTTGATTATAATAGAATTTTAATCTTTATTCTTATGACCTTATAAAGTGACATACATACGGTTTTTGAAGAAATTGATATTTTGTGATATTCTACGACTTCAAAATATGATTTTCAGTTATTTAATAGATTTAATATGTTATTTCAGTTCTGGAATTTACGAGTATAGTAAGTGGATTTGGATTTTCTTGACTTGAGAAGTTTTATAGATATAAACGTTTTGTTGATGAACACAAGAGTTTTTATTGGAAGTTTTGGTGTTGATATTTGTTTTGTGAATCTTTAGGAGTTGAGTGGGAGTCCTGTGAACCGGCAGATGAGATTTTGTAGATTTAGACCAGTGGGGTCTTGGGGTTGTTGTTGTGGAATTAAGTCCGAGATGATACACTAACTCTAGAGAAGAGGGATTTGTATTTTTTTAATAATAACCAACTTAAGGACAGGCACTATGGGAGATGTGATAGAACATGGGAAACGTAAGGATATGCTCAAGGGGTTTGGTCCAATGGATGCGTTCCAGGACTTGTGTGTTGTTCTGTCTCGAGAGGACATTTGTATGTTCGCGTGTCGAGGGTCTGCAGGCCTATTCACAGAGCATGCAGGGTGCATTCGCGTGTCGAGGATCGGCGGGCCTATTCACGGGATGTACCTTGTGTATCTACATGTCGAGGGTCTCGCAAACCTATTAATTGGATACACAACAGGGAGGTGATTCTCTGGTTTTTGAGCTATTCTTACATGATGCTTGCGCGTCGAGTATTTTGATGCCTACTCGCAAAATATTCTGGATCTTATTTTTATCACCGTAGTAGGATTAGTTGCATAACGAAGGATCTAACCCTATAAAGTGGAGAACGATAAGGGCTTGCACCGGACCTATGTAGAATGGAATGCATAGAATCCGACAAGTATGTATTAGAGAGTCATCATACTGCATTTGTGTTTTTCTTGACTTAGTTTTATGCATGTTTGTTATCTGTTTTCTACACTTGACACTTAGTCTAGTTTCACTCAATGTTTTCATATTTTATTTATTGTTATTTCATATTCTTTCTATTACTACTATTGATATATGTTGTTTATGACTTTATCCTTTATATTTTATTTATTTTGCATTTTCTTTTGATGTCACTCACACCGTTATGGCTGACCCCTGTAGTTTTGGGAGTTAGGGTTATCTCTAGTCTCATGTTTTACAGGTAGGTACCTATAGCTTGGGATTTGGATGCATGTAGTAGAATGATAACATGGCTTAGGAAAATTGTAAAAGAATGTGTTCTAAAAGAAAGAAATTGTAATTCAAGGTGTTTAATTTTCCATTGTGCTTTGTAAAAAATTGATGTAATAAAAAGTTTTAAATTTCCTTGTATTTGGTTGTTATATTTATGATTACATTGAAGTTATTTCTGGAATTGTGCCACGTATTTCTGAGATCTTATATTTGAAATTCGAGGCGCTACAGAAGTTGGTATCAGAGCATGCTTCAATTAGTAATTTTTAAACTTGGTATGGGTAATAAACATAAATGGACATTTGATGTGTGAGAACCTAGGCGGACATTAGATGTATGAGTACACAAGTGGACATTAAATGTATGAATACCTAGGTGGACATTAGATGTGTGAGTACCTTGGTGGACATCTGATGTGTGACTTCATTGTTTGATCATGAAGGCCTGTAGTGATATTTAGACTGCTTATATGCTTAGACTTGAATAAAATTTCTTTATCGCATGTGCATGAGTTATTTTTGCATGAAGCACATACTTTTCTCACTAGCTCTTTCTTGACCATTTTTGTTCACTTTATACATTTGATATTTTATTATGTAAGGTATTACCCCTTCAACTTGTATTTTTTCTATCTTACTTAATAATATTCACTATATTTTTTCTATTTTACTCATGGTGTATAATTTTTGGATTCTATGATTTTCGTCAATATTCTTTCAGTTATTAAATTTAATTATCTTCTGCTACATTCTTTTAATTATTTATTCTCTCGTATTTTTTTTAATGTTTCTTAGTTTTGTAGTTCTCACTCTTGTATCCTATCACTTTTACTGTTTTACATTTGTTTGCTTACTAGATAACTTTTGTGTAATTAACTTATTTCTACTTTTATTCGGTTTATTTTATTGTCAGTGATTGATTTTATTTTAAGTTTCTATATCTCTAGCCGACATTATATTATTTCTATTCGTTAGTATAAACATTAAGTTTCCACTAATTGTCTTGTACATGTTCTTTTGAATTTGTTTCTGTGACTTTACTATTAGTTTTTACTTTTTATTCTTTTATCCAAATTATTATTTTGCAACTTTTGCTGTAATTCAACAGTACATCCTTTAGCATTTCAGAAGCCCATTTTTGTTTTGCAACTCTTACTCATTTCTTTCTTGATGTTTTATTCTTCTTACCTTCATACACTTTTACGTTACTCACATATTTTGCTATTACTTTTACATATTACATTAAGTTTTAAACTACTACGTGTTAAGTTATTATTGCTACTCTTATTTTCTTTCATTATTTTTTTTACTATATTATAAAATTTGGTTTTTCATATTTACTTTCATATATACTTAGATTTTTCGATACTATATTTTTCATTATTTTGTATTGTATTATTTATTTTGGAGCATTTAAACTTGATTGTAGTATTTTACTCATATAAATATGATATATCTCTGCACATTTAAATTTTTATTATTAATTATGTTTTTGCACCATATATTCAATGCATTTATTATTACTTACTGTTTACTGCTTTTGTTAAATTTACTTTTCACCACTTATAGCTGCTTATTAATTTTGTTGCTTTATACTTCTCGAATGTACTATATGCACTCACTACTTATATCTTACTTAATTTTTATTGTCATTAATTTCTTGATTTCTACATGTACTTCCTACTAATTACTTTATATGTACTATATATTTCAACATACTTGCTATGCATATCATTTTACACTTGTTTAATTCCTACATTACTGTATATTTTATGATATATTTATTGTGTAAATTTACTACACTGCATATTTATTTTCTCATTTGTGCTTATGCATGTATTTCATTCTGTATTTCTCCTTACTTTTATAAATCATTTTCACTACTATTATTTTGTGTTATTGTGTTTGATATTTATAATCTATACATCTATTTTAATATTCCATCGTGTGACTTTCAACTCCATTTCTAACTTTTGCTACTATTTTTATATCACGAATTTCAAAACATAACATCATACTTAAATTAAATGTCCAATATCCCTGTGCATATGGAAAGTTACATCTTCCATTTCACCATTTCGGTGCAACCTAATGTCGAGATAGCAAATATGCAACTAGACATCAATGGAGGTAAATTGAAACTGGATGTCAGGGAGGCAAATTGTGCAACCGAATATCCAGGCGGCAACCTGCAATCTGATGTCGTGAAGGCAAATCTACAACTTGATATTAAGGAGGCAAGTCTGCAGCCAGACATCAATGAGGCGAACCCACAACAACAACAACAACAACAACAAACCACCTATTTGCTAATTGATATTTCAAAACTTTTTACTTATATAATGAAACTAATAGTAAAGAAATATTTTCTTTATGATATTTTGTTTATACAAATTACACTTTATGTTTCCATGTAATTTGAACTAGTATAGTTGATTTGACTTATTTTTGTGTTTACAATTTTTTTACATTTATGTTAAGAATGAGTACATCAACTATGGTCTAAGTTTTCGTTCTTTTGTAATTACTATTTATTGCTACCGTTTTCCAATTCTGTAACATTTTAGATTTCTCACTTACTTTTGTTTCCACGTCCTAATTAATGATTTGACGCTTATTTTTGTAATATTCAATGAACTTCTTTTTAAGTCTTCTTGCATATATATTTTGGTCGATTTTGCTCGTTACCATTTATTGTGCTTTTAGAGTATTAATTATAATGTTAACATTCACTAATATACTCATTATTCTATGTCTTTTACATTCATTGTTATTAATATTTTCTTTACTTAGCTAAATTTGTTTGTATTTCTATGTATCTTGACTGGTTATTTTCCCCAAACTATTTTTTTATATAACCTTTAAGTATGTATTTCTTCGTTGTTTGTATGGTTATCAACCTTTTTATATTTGGGTTTTTTCTCTTCACTTTTGACTTCTTATTCTATAAGAATAGTCTTGCTATTTTCTTACGTTTGGGGATTAATTGTGTGTTCAATTGGATTTCTTATACTTTTGTCATGTCAGTTTCCACCTTCTACTCTTAGAACTATAATTATATGTTACTTTTTCTTTGCTTAGTGATTAAATCCAACTATAAAAATAATGATTAGAGTAAATTTTCGAAACTGTCTTGTAAGTTTTGTATTTTGTTTTCTTTTGCTTAGAGTAGTTCTGAGGACAGAACTATTCTAAGGGGAGAGTGATGTAACATCCCGCAAAATAAAATGATTTATTTTGTATTATTAAATAATATTAAATTGGTAAAGTTGACTATTTTGACTATTTTCTTGAAATTGCAGTTTTGTACATGCAACACACGTGCAAAGTTAGGAAATTTTTAAAATTTTATGGTTAATGATTGATTTTCTCGTTTATTTATGATATTTTAATTTTCAGATTTATTTGAATTTATTTATGAGTTTCTCGTCGTTTTTCTTGAACGATTATTTCCTTGAACTAATGGATTATTGATCTAGTGTTTTAGATGATATTTTTACTACAGATTACAGTATTTTACAGAGAGTTATATTTTGATTATAATAGAATTTTAATCTTTATTCTTATGACCTTATAATGTGACATACATACGGTTTTTGAAGAAATTGATGTTTTGTGATATTCTACGACTTCAAAATATGATTTTCTATTTTTTAATAGATTTAATATTTTATTTCGGTTCTGAAATTTAAGAGTACATTAAGTGGATTTGGATTTTGTTGACTTGAGAAGTTTTATAGATATAAATATTTTGTTGATGAACACAAGAGTTTTTATTGGAAGTTTTGGTGTTGATATTCATTTTGTGAATCTCTAGGAGTTGAGTGGGAGTTATGTGAACCGGCAGATGAGATTTTGCGGATTTAGACCAGTGGGGTCTTGGGGTTGTTGTTGTGGAATTAAGTCCGGCAGGATACACTAACTCTAGAGAAGAGGGGGTTTGTGTTTTTTTTCATAATAACCAACTTAAGGACAGACACTATGAGAGATGTGATAGAACTTGGGAAACATGAGAATATGCTTTAGGGGTTTGGTCCAACGTATGTGTTCCAGGACTTGTGTGTTGTTTTGTCTCGAGAGGACATTTGTATGTTCGCGTGTCGAGGGTCTGTAGGCTTATTCACGAAGCATGCAGGGTGCATTCGTGTGTCGAGGGACGGCGAGCCTATTCACGGGATGTTCCTTTTGTATCTGCATGTCGAGGGTCTCGCAAACTTATTCATAGGATACACGGCAGGGAGGCGATTCTCCAGTTTTTAAGCTATTCTTACATGATGCTTGCGCGTCAAGGGTTGTGATGCCTAGTTGCAAAGTATTCTGGATCTTGTTTCTATCACCATAGTAGGATTAGTTGCATAACGAGGGATCTAACCCTATAAAGTGGAGATCGATAAGGGCTTGCACTGAATCAATGTAGTATGGAATGCACAGAATCCGACAAGTATGCATTAGAGAGTCATCATACTGCATTTGTGTTTTTCTTGACTTGGTTTTATGCATGTTTGTTATCTGTTTTCTACACTTGGCACTTAGTCTAGTTTCACTCAATGTTTTCATATTTTATTTATTGTTATTTCATATTCTTTTTGTTACTACTATTGGTATATGTTGTTTATGACTTTATCCTTTATATTTTATTTATGTTGCATTTTCTTTTGATGTCACTCACACCGTTATGGCTGACCCCTGTAGTTTTGGGGGTTAGGGTTATCTCTAGTCTCATGTTTTACAGGTAGTACCTATAGCTTGGGATTTGGATGCGTGTGATAGAATGATAATATGGCTTAGGCAAATTGTAAAAGAATGTGTTGTAAAAGAAAGAAATTGTAATTCAAGGTGTTTAATTTTTTGATGTGCTTTGTAAACAATTGATGTAATAAAAAGTTTTAAATTTTCCTGTATTTGGTTGCTATGTTTATGATTACATTGAAGTGGATTCTGGAATTGTGCCACATACTTCTGAGATATTATATTGAAAATTCGGGGTACTACAAGAAAATTGAGATAGAGGGAGTATTGGAGGATGAACTCGTCTGGGCCTAGAAAGATGAAATCAGTAATATCCTGGACGGATATTATATTGTATAAATTATTATTTTTAAATTAAAATATTTTTTAATGAAAATTACTTGGTTTTTCAAATAAAAAGTTACCTAGACATATATACTAATAAGTATATACAGGTATTGTATCAGTTTTCTACACTTGTACAAAATCTTGAAAAATACGTTTTTGAGAAAAACGTCTGGAAAATACCGAGTAGATATTAAAAATTATTATTTTATTTTTATTTTCAGAATTGAAATATTTTTGGTGGACATCACCCGGTTTTGTTAATAAACATTATATATGTATTTATACTAGTCGGTATACGAATGTTTTGTATCAAATTGATACTGAAATCTTCCGAGCCAGTAATAAAATTATTTTAATTTATGTCTCAGAATTAAATTATTTTTGTACTGATTTGTTTGTTTTTACGAACGAAAATTATCTGTATAATCAGAGTTATGCACTGATTTGAATCGCGTCAGTTTCGGGCGTTTATACAATTCGTGTAGTATGTGATTTGAAAAAATTATATTTACATTTTGATCCATCATGATGAGATGAAGGGTTAGGGGGAGTTTGACTGTTGATTGTAACATAATAATTACAAATGAATACTTAAATTGTTAACCATGAGAACTTAGCCATTTGTCCTCATTCTCCACCACAAAAACCCTTCACTTGTGTTATAAAAACACACCCCAACCCCTTCTCTTCCCATTTTGGCCGGCCACTTCTAGGATAAAAACCCTCCCCATTTTGTGTGTTCCCATTCCCAATCTCATCTCATCTCATTCTATCTCCTTCTCTACTTCTACATAATTTTTATTTTAGAAAAAAAGATTGAGAAAGGAAAAGAAAGAGGGGATCAAAATCAAAAGAGAAAGAGGGTCTTTTCATGGGTTCCATTTTCATGGAGTTCTAGTGTTCTTGTGGTGCAAGAACAGGGAGCAAGGAGAAGGAGCAACGCAAGTTCTTCCTACACGATTTAAAGGTGAGGGTTTCTCATCTCATGTTCAGTTTAGGTATTATTAGGTTTATTTTGGTTGTATGTTGTTTTATTTAAGTGATTTCATGTGCATATAGGCTAGAGTAAAGTGTATGTAAAATTTGAAGTGGTAGACATAAATTAGAGGCATAAAGAACCGATTTTTAGGGTTGTAGGGTTGATTTTAATTAACCATGTAAACGATAGAATCTCGACCCAAAACTTATTGGAGATTTTCTTAGGGGTGTTATTAGTATGCTAGAATTTTTGGGGATTTTCAGAACAGTTTTGATGGGTGAAACGAGCCGTTTCCCCAAAACAGCGAGATTTGAGCCAAAACAGTGGACTCACTATTTTGGGGTTAGCGTCGCAATAGCTTCGAGGGGCTAGAACTTGGGTTTACGTGCGAATTTGAGGTTCGAGCCAACTAGGAAGTTGTAGTAGACATCTTCTCCTTACCGAATTGGCCTTGCGGGTTAAATTCCGATAAGCGGAGTAAGAGTTATGCTTTTTTACAAAACACAGCAGCCAGATTGCACTGGAAACTTGTTGTTTTGCTTCTTTGATATTTTTGAGTAACTTAATGATTGAATTTGAGGTTCGGACCAACTAGGGAGTTATAGTAGAGACTCTCTCCTTTCCGAATTGGCCTTCCGGGCTAAATTCCAATAAACGGAATAGGAGTTATGGTCTTTGCAAAATATAGAAAATAGCTGTCTGATTGAATGTTTACTATTTCACTTCTTTGTAATTTTTGGGGGTTTTACTTGATGAATTTGAGGTTCGGACCAACTAAGGAGTTGTAGTAGAGACTTTCCCTTTTCCGAATTGACCTCTCGGGTTAAATTCCCACAAGCAGAGTAGAAGTTACGGGCTTTGAAAGTTTTCAGCTGGCTGTGTATTTCGGCAGATTGAAATTGTGTCTGTTTGACTTCCTTGTAGTTTTAGAGTGTTTTACTGGTTGAATCTGAGGTTCGGACCAACTAGGGAGTTGTAGTAGACACTCTCCCCTTTCCGAATTAACCTCTCGGGTTAAATTCCGACAAGTAGAGTAGAAGTTACAGGCTTTGAAAGTTTTCAGTTGGCTGTGTATTTCGGCAGGTTGAAATTGTCTCTGTTTGACTTCCTTGTAGTTTTAGAGTATTTTACTGGTTGAATCGGAGGTTCAGACCAACTAGGGAGTTGTAGTAGACACTCACCCCTTTCCGAATTGACCTCTTGGCTTAAATTCCGTTAAGCGGAATAGGAGTTATAGTCTTGGGAAAATACAGCAACTAGCTATTTGACAGGTTGCTTGATGTTGTGCTTGTTTGTCATTTTTGAGGGCTTTACTGGTTGAATTTGAGGTTCGGACAAACTAGGAAGTTGTAGGTAGAGTCTCTTCCCTTTCCGAATTAACCTCTTGGGTTAAATTTAGATAAGCGGAGTAGAAGTTATAGGCTTTGAAAGTTTTCAGCTCTCTTGGGTTAAGTGTTGTACTTGTTACTGTTTGCGTATGTTCGATGGGTAGAAACTTGGATTTCCTTACGGAATCTGAGCGACTGGTTAACTGAGAATTTTTAGTAGGTGTTCCCACCTTTTCAAATTGTCCAGTTTTGTTAGATTCCGATAAGTTGAGTAAAAGTTACAAGCTACGGAAGTTAAACTTTTTGTTGAAAATCGGTAGTTTGGTAACTGTTTGTGTATGTTCGACGGGTAGGAATTTGGATTTCCTTATGTAATCTGAGCGACTGGTCAACTGAGAAATTTTAGTAGGTGTTCCCACCTTTTCAAATTGTCCAGTTTTGTTAAATTTCGATAAGCGGAGCAAAAGTTACAAGCTACGGAAGTTTCAACTTTTTGTTGAAAATCGGTAGTTTGGTAACTGTTTGGTTATGTTCAACGAGTAGAAACTTAGATTTTCTTACGGAATCTGAGCGACTGGTCAACTGGGAAGTTTTAGTAGGTGTTCCCACCTTTTCAAATTGTCCAGTTTTGTTAGATTCTGATAAGTGGAGCAAAAGTTTCAAGCTACGGAAGTTTCAACTTTTTGTTGAAAATCGGTAGTTTGGTAACTGTTTGCGTATGTTCGACGGGTAGAAACTTGGATTTCCTTACGGAATCTGAGCGACTGGTCAACTTGGAAGTTGTAGTAGATGTTCCCACCTTTTCAAATTATCCGGTTTCGTTAGATTCCGACGAATGGAGCAAAAGTTACCAGCTTGCGAAGTTTCAACTTTTTGTTGAAAATCTGCAGTTGGGTTAAACTGTTTGCGTGTGTTTGATGGACCGGATTTTGGATTCCTCACAAAATCTGAAATAATGTTCCACTAGAGAGTTGTGGCATATATTCTTACTTTTCTAAAAAGTATATTTCTATTAAAATCCGATAAGCGTAGCACTGGTGGCTTCTGGGCTGTCGGAAGACTTATGTCGCTTTTTGGGCTTCTCATTGGTAGAAAACCTATTTTAGATTGTTTGTAGATTTTTCTATTGCTTCTAATTATAGAAGATCAAGTTTGCTAGTACGCACGTTTGGTTGCTTCTAGGTTGATTACCTGTATAGTTATTTTTATGTGTGGTTTTGCTCATACAGGCTCGACTGGGCCGTACGTAGCTGTTGGTCTCATACGTAGCTTATTTGGCTCGTATGTATGTTGTTGTCTCATTCGCGGCTCACCTGGCCCGTATGTAGCTATTGGTCTCATACGTGGCTTATTTGGCTCGTATGTATGTTGTTATCTCATACGCGGCTCGACTGACCCGTATGTAGCTGTCGGTGTCATACGTAGCTTGTTTAGCTCGTATGCGTTTTTGATTACTCGTATGTAGCTTCTTAGCTAATATGCAGTTTGCTGTACTCATCTAGGTTGATATCATTGCCCTAGGGCTATCGATCATCAAGATGCGTGTTTACCTTACTCCTAAGGGACTGTGGACGAGTCATTCCTTGTGGACCGCGAATCTTAACCGGTGTTAGTTAATCGCGGACCGGAGTATGATGAAATCCAAGTTCAGGGTAGTAGCGTGCGAATACGTTCGTATTGCCAAGGTCTTGGATCGATAGGCCATGAACCAGATCCTTAGGGATTCTGGTAAGTCTAGGTTGAGCAGCCTAGTTATGTTATCTACGAAGTCTAACTTAAGACCTAGCATGTTGTGTTTATAATATTGTCATCCCTAGGATTGTCCAGGATTAGTGACATCGTTAGGGTAGTAACTTATGACTATTACTACTTAACCTTTACTTTTTATCATTTTTCTCCGAAGGAAAAGAGTTGGTGTTAAGGGTGATACCTTATGATCCGACCTATCCTATAGGTCGGCATTAGGCGGTGTTATTGGGTTTTACCCTTCTTCTCAAAGGGATACGGTCTGTGCCTTCTCACAAGTTGGGAGCACGGGATTCGTATCTCGTCTGTTAATTTCTAAAGTACCTTGATAAGGCGGGAGCGATCCTGTCGGAGCTAGGTGATTGATCCCCGGAACTCCGTCTTGTCTTATATCTACGGGCATGAAGCCATAGACTATGGTCTGGCTAGGGGTGCCACAGGATGCTACGTAATTTTACGCTTGCGAGATCCCAGGGGTGGCATAGAGGATGCTTCAAGCTAACCTGTGCTTGCGAGACTCCAAGAATTCGTCAAAGATATTTGAGTGAGGTCGGACAATAGTGGCAAATCTGGACACCACTATATGACTGCAGTAACGGAAATAGACTGTACCTGCAACCTCATCAGTCACGTTGTATCTTCAGAAACAAGTCGAGTACAAGAGTAGAATTCATGGCACGGATTCAAATCCTTATATATGAAGAAACGGCTTGAGAAGGGGCATATGTAGTTGGACTGCATACTGTTCTGGAGACTTGCTTGCATTAGAATAAGAGCATCCTTGCATTAATAAGTCTTGCATTAGAGTCTAAGGCATAGCATACACTGACGCATCAAATATATACACACGTTCCCCTTTTCATCAATCTGTTTTGCTATAGTTGAGATTCGCTGCTAGTTATCAGCCTTAAAGCGTCAGTATTCACTTCAATAGGTACTGGATTGCAGAAGTACAGGTAGTGGATTGCAGAGGTACAGGTACAGGATTCAGAATGACTCAAGGCGAGAAAGCAAGGAGTCGATTTCATTAATGTTTTCCGCTGTAAATATGTTGTAATTTTATTTGTAATAATTGTTGTAAATTATTTATTTGTTGGAAAGCATCCAAGTGGAATACCAAGTGTTGTTCTTTATTCATTGTACTCTGATGTAATATGTTGAAAGTTGTAACACTTGGGATTGTAAAGGTATTATTGTAACACTGTTGTAATGTATTGTAATTTTGTAACATTCGGATTTGTAATACATTTATTTTGAATAAAAAGTTTTAAATTTTTCTGTTTTTCTGTGTATTGTGGCTAATTGAAGAAAAGATTCTGGCTTATGTCATGGTTTCCTAGTTACCGAAAATCGGGGCTTTACAAAACCATTCCCGCTTTCTTCAAAGCAAGAGGAGTCATCGACGTAGACACCCTAGATTGAGGGGTCTTCATCCTCCTTGGGGGGGAGGGGGTCAGGTATAGGTATGGTGCTTTCTATGATGAATTTGGCCAAAGTTTGGGCTTTGATGGCCATCCTTGGTCAGTAGTTGATATCGTGTTGGCTCACTTCGATGGACAACTTCATGAGTTGCCCAAAGTTCTCCTGCTTGTGAATTTCTTGTTTGAGGGGTTGGTCGGTGAGGACCGAGATAGAGTGTGCTTAGAAGTAAGGGCAGAGCTTCCTGGCGGCTGTTATTAGAGCATAAGCCATCTTCTCCATCTTGGAATAATGTAGCTCAACATCATGAAGTACCTTGCTCACGTAGTAGATGGGCTTCGGGACCCTATCTTCATAAATTACAAAGGTAGAGGTAGACCACTTATCTTGCTTACTTAGGAGTGGGGGTTGGTGAGATATGCCTTGAGCTGTTCGAAGGATCTCTACTGAGTTTCCCCCCACTCAAATCCATTTGATCCTCGGAGAGCTTTGTAGAAGATGCTGGCACTTTTCTCCGGACTTGGAGAGGAACCGGCCAATGACGGCGAGGTTCCCCATGAGATTCTGAATTTTTTTGGTGCTGGTCGGAGGAGACATACTGAGTATGGCCATGAATTCCAAGAACTTCCCCGAGGAGACCCCAAAGATGCACTTCGAGGGGTTCAACCTCATGTGGTGTTCTCAAAGGATGTAGAAAGCTTTTTGGAGATCAGATACATGGCTTTCTTTCTTAAGTCTTTTGATGAGCTTATCGTCCACATAGACTATAATTTTTCGACCGATCTGTTCCTTGAAGACTTTGTTGACTAGCCGGTGGTAAGTGGCCCTAGCATTCTTTAGCCTGAAGGACATGATCTGATAGCATTGATGAAGAAGGTCTTCAGAATGTAAGGAAGAAACATTCAGATCTGATTGTACCCCGAGAAGGTATCCAAGAAGCTTAGGAGTTCATGCCCAAACATAGCATCGATCAGGGCATCAATGCTAGGAAGAGGAAAGTGTCAGTGAAGTCCATGCAAATCCTCCACTTGTCATTAGCTTTCTTTACCATGACTACATTGGCTAGACACTCGGGATAGCTGACCTCTTGAATGAAATAAGCGGCTAGGAGCTTGTCGACCTCTTCTTTGATCGCTTGGTTCTTGTCGGGGCAAAACTTGCGGCGCTTCAGTTGGACCGGCTTAACATCTGGATTAACACTTAGGCGGTGCATGATCAAGTCTTTCGAGCTGCCAGGCATGTTGGTAGCGGTCCAAGAGAACAAGTCCCGGTTCTTCTAATGTAACTCTCTAGTTGTTCCTTAACCCGGTAGGGGAGAGCTTGGCTCACCCAGAAACACTTGGGCTTGTCCGCTTGGGATAAGGGGGTTTCTTCTAGTTCATCCACATGCTCGGACTCAACTTGGTTCCTACCTTGAAGAATTTCTAAAGCATCGAGGAAGAGGACCGAGCCCCCCATTATGGTAGTGTAACATGTCCAAACCACTTCTTAGCTTCCCTTAACCTCCCCTACCCTAGCTAGAGTGGGGAACTTCAACTTCATGTACAAGGTTGAAGCTACTACGTGAAGAGCTGCGGGTGATTGAGGATGTATTGTATGCGGCTTTCACATTGATGACAATGAAGTCCACTGGCTATTGTCCTTTCTCCTGTTAATGTTCATCTTAGAAGGAGGGGAAAGCAACTTGTCTCCCTCAATTTTCATGAAGAATGTTGATATGTCGGTGTTGAGCAGGGTGAACTTGTTGAAGTGAGGGATTGAAGGAGGGTGACGTTGGCCCGACCCATCTTTTTAGAATTTCTTAGGCCCTTCCTCATTTATGTTTCTTTGTTTGCTCCAGGACGAGAGACCAGTTTGGTTTTGGGGCTGAAAAGCTTCCCCGGCTTGGATGTACTAATCGCACCTTTGCAGTAGCTCAGAGAAGTCCCTCGGAGGCTTCTTGGCAAGTGCTGCTTTGACGTTGGCATCGCAAACATTGTGGCAGAAGGTGGCAACCACTACTGCCGAGTCAAAGGTAGGGACGGACCGAAACTCGAGTGTGAAGTGCATAACGTTATCCTTGAGCGACTCGCTTTCCCTTTGCTTTAGCTCGAATAAGGAAGTGCTCGTCTTCTCGGTCTTGCGATTGCTGACAATGTGTGTGAGGAAGAGCTCTTCAAGCTGGTTGAATGAAGAGATAAACCTTGAAGGGAGACGGGAGCACCACTCCCCTGCGGACCCCTTCGAGGTATCTAGGAAGGTCCTACAAATGAGGTCATCAGAAGCTCGGTGGATCATCATAAGAGTCTTAAAGCTCTCGATGTGATCTACTGGGTTAGACTCACTAGGATAGGGGCTTCGAGGATATCCCTAGTAAAAGGAGGTCGAATGGGGCGGTATCTCATGCCTCTGTGCCCCTCTTCTCGACCCCTGATCGTGGTGGCTTTCCATCTCTCGAAGGCAACGGAGGAGCAGATCTTCTCGGTCCTCGGATAGGGTTGATCCCCGAGAATCAACTTCTTGGTAAGTTCTTGGGTGTGGATCAGTTGTTTGGCGGCACCTGGTTAGGGCACCTTGGAGGGCTTTAAGGATCAGATCGGTGAATTCCTGGAACTCAGCCCTTGTCACAGGTGCCTCCTCTTCTCTGTTTGTCTTGGGAGCTCACCGACTGACTGGAGTCGGGCTCCTCTTGCTTCTTCTCCCCCGTGGCAAGGGCATCTGTCGGGACTTCTGCCTTCGGGGGGAAGGGCTACTTTGACTTCTGCAGTGTTCTGAGTGGGGAGCATACCCTGGGAAGCGCCTTTCATCCAGGTGATAGCGGAGATCCATTTTGTAACGCCCCGCCCCAATGCTCCGACAAATTATAAATACTATGTAGTTTCACTGCCCACCACAGGCTGCCTCTCAAAAGGTGGTTAACCGAATTGGTGACTCTTGATCTTCGGCAATAGTATTTATACTCTGATTATCCTTGCAAATTCCTGATATGGGACTATATTTCACAATCCTCTCACAAATCTCACAGACCAGTCGACTGGTACTGCCAGCAGTCGACTGATAGAGGACAGTCGACTGGTACTGCCAGCAGTCGACTGGTCTGTGAGATTTGTGAGAGGATTGTGAAATATAGTCCCATATCGGGAATTTGCGAGGATAATCAGAGTATAAATACTATTGCCGAGGATCAAGAGTCACCAATTCGGTTAACCACTTTTTGAGAGGCAGCCTGTGGTGGGCAGTGGAACTACATAGTATTTATAATTTGTCTGAGCATTGGGGCGGGACGTTACAAAATGGTATCAGAGCCGACTTTCGACCCCGGGTGTAGTAGAGGGCCTACGATCTGCGGTGCTGGGAGTCATCGATCTCCGAACCAGTGTTGGTATCCGGGATCTGCGGTGTTGGGAGTGACTGATCTCCGGTCTAAGGGACTGTACTACATCGGCTAGAAAGGACGGTCCTACACTGAGGTGTGCCCTGTGCTCAGCGAGAACGCTGATTCCTAAGGGGGGGTGTATGTAATACCCCAGATCAGTCGACTGGTACTGCCAGCAGTCGACTGGTAGAGGACAGTCGACTGGTACTGCCAGCAGTCGACTGGTCTGTGAGATTTGTGAGAGGATTGTGAAATATAGTCCCATATTAGGAATTTGCGAGGATAATCAGAGTATAAATACTATTGCCGAGGATCAAGAGTCACCAATTCGGTTAACCACCTTTTGAGAGGCAGCCTGTGGTGGGCAGTGGAACTACATAGTATTTATAATTTGTCGGAGCATTGGGGCGGGGCGTTACACTTGCTGTCGAGAGTTGATAACATTATGGAGGGCAGTTGAGGTGTGAAATGATCCCATGTTAGCAACCAGGCAGGCACAGGACATTTGAGTTGGGAGCCTGCCAACACGGCCCCGGCGACAGGAGGCTGCGAATGTGGGTGAGGTGGTTGCGATGGCAAAAGAGGAGCAGTGGCGGCTGGTGGTACCCATCACCTTCGTCTTTCTTGCTGGAGGCATGGTAGAAAGTGGTTTTTTGTTGGCAATATCTGATCGGAGAGGTAGATATGTGCCTTCCCACAGATGGTGCAAAATCTATTATTGTTTTTTTTGGTGTGGGAGCAATCAGATGATGAAATCTTTTTTAGGAGGAAAGTAATGGTTTAGATGGTCAATCAAGATCTAAGTCTAAATGGTTGAGAGCTCCTTGATATGATTATGATGGCTAAGAATGTCTGGATCTGGAACTGGACGGCTAATAACATACATCGAACTTGCAAAAGTTCTTCACACTGGAGGTGACTATGGCGAAAGATCCTCTGACGCTTAAGTCAGTAACTCGGAAAGGAGATTAGAGTTTTTTGTGAAAAAATATTGATCACCTTTTACTGAATGAGGGGGGGAATATTTATAGGCTAGGAATCAAGTATAGAAGATAGACCTGGAAATATATCTTTTGAAATTTAATTGATGATTCCCTTAGTTAAGGGATAAAATTAGTTATTTAATTCCTGATTTGGGGTAATTTGATTGACAACTTTAATTATCTGGAAATCTCTCTTCCTTAGGCTGTAAGTAGGCCCTAAATGTGGGTCTGGTTGAGCTGATGGGCCTGAGAACGGCCCATGTTCTTCTAGTTGTTGTTGAAAAATACTGTTCTGCTCTTGAGAAGCTTAGAGATGTGTGGTGTGATCTAGTGGCTCCAATTTTACCCACATCAGGAAACGAATAACAGATAACAAATAGCAGAAATAGTTTAAAAGACAAACAAAAGAAAAATCAATCCAACATAAGTGTGATTTTGCATTGAGAATAATAGCATCATTCAACAATGTCAGATTAAATAATCATTTTTTATAAGAAATTGCTTCAGAGGTCAGAAGCAACCACAACTAGCTTCCCAAAGAAAAATCAGCAAGTACTAATTAAGGTCCCTTTTGCTTCGCAAGCAAATTAAAAATTAAAAATTAAAAAAATTGATGACTTGAGAAGAAATTTGGGGAGGATCAAGTTCGTCTGCATTTGTTCCCATGTCAACCTGATGCGGTTTGTTTTTTGGGAGTGGCTGCACCAGGTGTGAGTTCTTCTCAATTTGTATTTTTGCGGAAGCTTCGGTACAAATGGTATGCCCGACCCTCAGCCGGAGGGGACGGCTCGGGAGTAAAGGCGGGAGCGAGGTGGAGGTTGGATGCTCGGCTCGGATCTGGAGGCTCGGATCCGGAGGTCTTGTGTACCTATACACGTCCTAGGAACACCGGAGTTGGTCCCGGTGTAGGCCCTCCGACGGTCTAGTCAATCACTGAAGAGTAACAGTAACTAGGGTTTGAGAGGAGAAAGATTGATTACCTGTTGAAGAGGTAGAGGGCTTGGTATTTATAGGCAGCCCTAAACCGCCTGGGTTTCCGCCACGTCAGGCCCACGGGCAACCGGGTCCTAGACCCGGCCCCAAATGGGTTCTCTGCATTTGTTCCCATGTAACACACACTAATCTAATAGGTATGCAAAAAAAATTAGGGAGAGAGGGATGCCTAACTTATTTTCTGTGAAACCATCCATCTTCAATATAATAACTGTTAAATTAAAAATTAAAAATTAAAAAAGTTGATGACTTGAGAAGAAATTTGGGGACGATCAAGTTCTTCTGCATTTGTTCCCATGTAACACACATTAATCTAATAGGTATGCAAAAAAAAAGGTGCCTAACTTATTTTCTGTGAAACATTCCATCTTTAATATAATAACTGTTAAATTTGTGAGAAGAGTAGAAATAATTGTTATTGATTTTGATGTTTTTGTAATGCTTGATATTCTTTGATTACTAGGCTCATGGCCAATTTATAAATAGAAAGACCTGCAGAAGAAGAAAATACAATAGGTAGAAATACTTGATGTTACTACTTTTTTCGGTGTGAGAGCAATCAGATGATAAGTTCTTTTATTGAGGAGAAAGCACTTATTGTTGGTGTATGCACTAGAGGCCCGTCGTGTATTGTCATTACTAGTTTACATTGCATCATGACATTTATTTCATATTTAGGCATTTTATTTATTGTGTTATTTATTGTGAATTAAATGAATATAATAAAGTCCTTAGAATAGTAAGTTCATTGTCATGGGATATCAAGCGTATAACTTGATTGTGAGATCCTATTGGTTGAAATTAGAACACTATTCTTAAATGTCTCTAGTCAAGTATTATTGTGAATTAGGATAACGATAATACATAGAGACTAGTGTGTGCGTAAATTGATGACCATTCTCACGGGTTATGTATATGAGATATCAAGTCTTCACATGGGTATATATTAGAGTAATAATGTCCTGGACTGACCCACAATAAGAACGCTGCATGGATCATTACGTGAGTGTCGTAAGCGGTTCTCACAACGATCATGGTGTACGTAGTCCTTTGACTTGAAGTCAGTACGGTTCCTTACATGAGAAGTTATATATTTTAATGCTGTCAAATGTTGTCTATAATAAGGTGATTATAAAATCGACCATTGGATATACTACAAATCATACGAAGGGATATGAGTGACTTAGATAAGATTTGTCACGCTTACATAATAGGAGAGATATCTACAGGCCACCTGATTGAGTGGAACTACAAAATGCATGGTCATGCTCAAATAAGTCAATATAAGATATTGAGCTCAAAACCAAAGATTGAACTATATAAGGGTGACATGCTCTCTGCCTTGCGATCAATTAAGATATCATAGGTCACGGATAGGTTATGTCAAATCACTGAAATTCTCGTTACTTGTGCAGCAGTGATGTATTGCTAGATACCGCTCACTGTTTGTAATGCTAGAATATGATTTTAGTATTACTGTCAACATAATGGGAACCTACAGGGTCACACACTTAGAATGAATTGAAATATGGATTTAAATTCATAAGATGAATTTAATTGAGGATCCAAGTAAGACTTGGACTCCTGACATTGATTGGACATCTAATTAGATTAAATGAGCTAATTAAAGTTCAAAGGCCCACACACAAATCTGACCTAGGTCAGATTGTAAGCCCAACAACCTCATTACTCTCTTTTGGTTGATTTTCTACACCTATATATATGATATGTATCTTTGGAAATGATACACAAGTGAAAAAAACCATAGCCGTCACAGAAAATGAGAGAAAGATCGTGAGGAACATCCACTTCCCGTAACTAGCACCGCGGTATGAGGGAAAGCCATTTTTCGTTCTGTTCATGTGGATACCGTAGAGGCACCACAATATTGCAATACTGTGATCGGCATACTGTGGAGACAACAGATCCATCTTTAAGGTCTAACTCCTAAACACGATTTATGATTTTCGCATGGATCCATGGCTATGTTTCGATATTTTTGTAATTTTTTGCTGTGTCTTTAATCTATGATTGCCTTCGAAACCTAACAGTTATCTATATCGTCGATCAGGATCTGAATCTGGCTGGCTGATGATCACCCGAATCTAGATATGGATTGCTGGAAACATCTGGATTTGGATCTGGATCTGGATGACTAAAAATGTCTGATGACCTGTAAAAAGTCTTTACGCTGGAGGTGGCTCCGGCAAAAGTCCCTCCGATGCTCAAGTCAGCAATCCAGAATAAAGATTAGGTTTTTTAGTGGAGAAAGATTGATTACCTTTGGTTGAATTAGAGCATAGCGTATTTATAGGCTGGTAATCAGTTATATAAGATTGGCATGAAAAGATATATTTTATGATTTGGTTGGAGATTCCTATAATGAAGGGATATAATTAGTTATTTAATTCCTAATTTTCAGGGGATTTAATCAGCAATTATAATTAGCTGAAAATCCATCTTTCTCAGGCCATAAGTAAAACAGAATTGTGGATCTAGTTGCGCTAATGGGCCTAAAGATAGTCCATGTACTTCTAGTCGGTTGTTGCTGATGTAAAATTATTATACTACTCTTGAAAGATTTGAAATGCACACTGAGATCGTGTCACTTCGATTTTACCCATATCATAAGCCCCCCACTCCGAAAGGATGGTATCACATTCTTCGATGAGTAGTTCATTCTGCTTTGGGCGATCAGGAGAGCATATGTGACCTTCGGAGATGTCTGGAGTCTTGTTCGGTGCTTCTCTAGGTAGTAACTTTCTTGCAAGATTTCCAATTAATTTTCTCAGATTTTTAAAACTTTTAATTGACTTTTCCAAATTTCTAATTATATTTAGAATTTTGAATTAATTTTCCCAAATTTATAGTTATTTTTTGAAAAATATTAATTAAATTTTTTGAAGTTATAATTATTTTTTGAAAATATTGTGGAGATCTGAGGCCTTATGAGGCCTCACACCAGGGGGCTCGGATGATGGGCCAAGCACCGAGCCTCGTGGGGCTTGGCTCAGCCCAAGGAGCTCGATTCTGAACCCAGGGTTCGGCTTAGTCTGGCTCGGTTCGGATAAAATCGGATCAGATCGGCTCAGACACGCTTTTGGAGAGGATCAGACAACTTGATAATATTTTTTAAAGTAAAACCCCTTGTGTAGGGGCTCAGGTTCAAACCCGAGACCTCAGACTTGGCGACTGAACGACCTAACCAATAAGATGTTGACTAGTATCATTTGAATATATCGACATCATTTTTATAGCTGTTCGGACTCATTTTGGTGGAGAAAAAAGCAAAAGAAGTGAAGGGAGCTCGGGTTCGAATTCGAGACCATGAACTTGGTAACCAAATGACCTAACCAATGGGCTATCTGACTTGTTGAAACTTAGTAACATGAACTATTTGGACTTTTTGGCCGAGGTGGGGCTTTTTGGAGAACGAGCTCCCATGCCTTTGGCCGAGGAAGGAGTGCGCTTTTTCTAGGGGAAGCAGTGTTGTGGAGCTCAGACTGGGCTACTGCTTGGATAAGGCGGGGCGAATATTGAGGCAATTGAGCGATCAAATTAAAGGAGAGCAAATTTTGAGGCAATTAATGGATCAGGGGAGTGCGAATTTTGAGGCAATCGAGCGATCGGTTCAGGGGAGCACAATTTTTTAGGATATCTGGGTGCATGATTTTTTAGGATATCTGATGGCATATTAGGGGTGCTCAACTTTTTAGGAAATACGATGATAAATCTGGGATGCACGACTTTTGAGAGATATGATGGCCCCCATGGTGCTTCACATAAGGGGTGCTCTGATGACAAAACGAGCACCAAACTAGGGGAGTTCAGCTTTGCGTGGCTCGTGAGGGTGCAGTTCGGATCGAGGGGCTCAGTCCGGATAGGCCAAGCAACCAGCCTACAAAGCTTTTACGCCTCTATTGCGAAGGGCTTGAATGACAGGTCGAGCACCGAGCCTAAGCGATTTTTGCATGTTTCTTGTGAGGGGTTTGAATGAGAAGCCGAGCATTGAGCCTAAGCGGCATTTGTGCCTTTCTTGTGACGAGCTAACCACCAGAGGGGGGGTTTGTTGGCTCGGATCGGCTGAGCACCGAGCCTAGAAAAATTTTGTGCATTTCTTTGTAGGGGCTCGAATGACTGGCAATGCACCAAGCATAAGTGGATTTTGCGCCTTTCTTGCAATAGACTGAGCATTAAACCTAGGCATTTTTTGTGAATCTCTTGCGAGGGGCTCAAACGACAGGCCGAGCACCGATCCCACCACCTTCGGCAATGGTGACTATTAACGGTTCAGATGGGAGGGATTCGGATGAACAAACCTCCAAACTTAAGAAATCTTGTGTGCTTGGTCTCCCGTGGTGTTGTAACTCATTGTTTAGAGTAAATGAGTAGTGAGAGCAGTTTGAGAGACGAGCTGGACTCCGAACATGATGTTTTTGTCTAGGTACGAGTTGTGGGAGCGGCTCTAGGGACATGATGGACTCTGAACTTGTCGTTTGAGAGAGCAAGTTGTGGAAGCAACTCTAGGGAAGAGTTGGACTCCGAATTTTCTGTTTGAGAGTTAGCAAGTTATGGGATCAGCTCTACAGAAGACTTGGATTTCGTACTTGCTGGGTGAGAGTTAACAAGTTTGTAGGAGTAGCTCGAAAGACGAGCCGAGATCCAAACTTACTATTGAGCAAGTTATGGGAGTAGCTCGGGTCACAAGTTGGACTCCAAGCTTGTTGTTTAAGAGTTAGTGAGTTGTGGGAGCAGCTCTAGGGAAGAGTTACTACACTTGCTATTTGAGAGTTTATGAGTTTGTGGGAGCAACTCAAGTGGCGATCTGGGCTCCGAAGTTGCTATTGAGAAAGTTGTGGGATTAGCTCTAGTCACGAGTTGGACTTTGAACTTGTTGTTTAAGAGTTAGCGAGTTTGCTGGAGCAGCTTAAGTGACAAGCAGCGCTCTGAACATTGTTAGCAAGTTGTGTGAGTAGCTTGGGTCACAAGTTGGACTTCGAACTTGCTCTCTAATAGTTAGCAAGTAGTAGGGGTAGCTATAGGCAAGTGTTGGATTTCTAACTTGCTGTTTAAGAGTTAGCGAGTGCGGAAGCAGCTCTAAGGAATAGTTGGACTCCGAACTTGTTGTTTTATAGTTAACGAGTTGCGGGAACAGTTCTAGGGATGAATTGGACTCCAAATTTGCTTTGTGGAGTTAGTAAGTTGTTGGTGTAGCTCGGGCAGCGAGCAGATCATCAAACTCATTATATGGAGTCAATGAGTTGTTAGTGTAGCACGGGCGATGAGCGGAGCACCGAACTCATTGTAGGGAGATAATGAGTTATTGGAGCAACTAGGATGATGAACTGAGCATCGTACTTATTGTATGGAGTCAATGTGTTATTAGAGTAGCTCGAGTGGCAAGTGGAGCACCGAACTCATTGTAAGGAGCTAATGACTTGTTGGAGTAGTTCGAGCGACTAGTGAAGCACCAAACTTATTGTAGTGAGTTAATGAGTTGTTGGAGTAGCTCGAGTGGCGAGCGGAGCACCGTACTCATTGTATGGAGTTAATGAGTTGTTGAAGTAGTTTGAGCTGCGATAGAGAACTGAACTCAATGTATGGAGTTAACGAGTTTTTGGAGTGGCTCAAGCGACGAGCCTAGCACTGATGAGTTGTTGGTGTAGCTCTAGCAACCAGGGCTCCGAACTCATAGTTTTGAGTGACTGAGTTATTGGTGTAGCTTGGGACAAGAGTTCAGTACCAAGCTCATTATTTGGAGTTAATGAGGAGTTGGTGTAGCTTGGGCGACGAGCGGAGCACTAAACTCATTGTTTGCATATGGAGAGTAGTGCAAGAATTTTAGGGAAAAAATGTTGAACTGTTATTAAAAAAATAAATCCAAGTGGCTGCCTAGGAGGCTAGCCCTTATTACATGCATTGACTGTTATATAGGCCCGATTTATTAAAAATTTAGTCGAGAGTGTTAAGAACCTTTGTTGAACTTCATCAAATGCTCCGCATTCAAAGTCATTGATATTTCCTTGCTCCCCAGATCTTCAAGTCGGTAAGCTCCTGAGTGGATGACTTTGTAGACCTTGTAGAGTCCTTCTCGATTATGAGCAAGCTTTCCCTTGTTGCGTGGCTCAGAAATCTCGAGGAACCCAAAGGAAATTTCTTCTAGTTCATCAACGGGTTCGGACACAACTTGATTCTTCTCTTGGGGGAGCATTAAGGCTTCAAGTAGAAGGATAGAGCCCCCCACTGTGGTTGTGTAACATGCCCAAGCAAAATTTTGACTTCCGTTGACTTCTCCTACCCCACCTGACATAAGGAACTTCATCTTCATGTTGAACGCCGAAGGTACAACGTGGAGAGCTTCTAGGTCACAGCAGTAGAAGATGGCATTGTAGGCAACCTTCACATTAACAACAATGAAGTTCGTGGCTTCGGTCCGGAGAGTGGGGGCTTTGCCTGCTGTAACATCGAGGGTGGCAATCCCTTCAATTTGGTCCGTAACTCTAGATAACCCATGGAGGGTGTACCCGGAGGGTTTCAGACGGTCCTTAGATATCTTGAGGCCTTCAAAAGCTTCGAGGAAGAATATGTTCACCGAACTACCATTATCCACTAGGATGTTGCACATTTCATGGTTCGCTTTGGAAAGGTTGATCACGAGGGTGTCATAGTGAGTGGTTCGGATGCTTTGAAGATCTCGGTCCAAGAAAGTTACTAGGACTTCCTTTTTTCCTCTTTTTTTCTTTTTTTTTCTTTTTTTTGGGGGGGGGGGGGTCTATTGAGTTAACCTCTCAAACAAATGCCTTTCGAGACGAGTTGGACTCCCCTTTCGTAAGACCTCCATGGATAGAATGGAGCATGGCCTGAGGTTCAGAGTATTGGGTCACAGGGTCTTTCTCCATTCGCTTGTTTGTCCCTTAAACCAGTACATGCTCAACTTTGTCTTTCTGGGTGTACTTGGTGAGGTGAGCGCGACGAATGAGAGTTTCGATCTCATTTTTGAGGTCTCGACACTCCTCCATCGTCTATTATCTCTTGTCATGTTCGTTGGGTTCATCCGGGGGGGGAGGGGGGTAATTTGATCCTCTCGATTTCCATGTGGATTGTTGACATGTTGGTGTTGAGCGGGGTGAATTTGTCGAAGCGAAGGACCAAAGGAAGGTGATGCTAAGCGGACCCGTCATTCTGGGACGTCTTTGGCCCCTACTTGTACTCACCTATTCTTTTGTTTCCGGACAAGGGCTCACTTTGGTCCTGAGGAAAAAGAACCTCTTCAGCCCGGATGTACTTCTAACACCTTTCCGAGAGCTCAGAGAAATCCCAAGGTGGCTTTTTGGCCAGTGATGCTTTAAGGTAAGTGTTGTGGACATTATGTCGAAAGGCAGCAGTCGCTAATGCCAGGTTAAAGGCGAGAATATACTGTAGACTCGGACGTGCAGCATCTAACAAAGTATTTAAGGGGTTACCCACACTTACTTCAATTCGAGGAGGGAGGCATTCGTCTTCTCGGCTTTGCGGCTGCTGATGAAGTGCACAAGGAAGAAATCTTCGAACTGATCAAAGAGGAAATAAACCCAGTAGAGATACTATGTTGATCCCTACAGGGTGGTCGAGAAGGTTCTGCAGAGGAGTGCGTCGGAGGCTCTATGGATCATCATGAGAGTCTTGAAACTCTCGACGTGATATGCTTGGTCAGTTTCACCATTATACAAGTTGAAGGTGGGAGGCTTGAAGTTCTCTAGGACAGGGGTTTTGAGGATAACCCTAATGAAAGGAGGTCTGCTAAGGCAGTATCCTTCACCCCGATGCCCCTCTTGTTGACTCAACTGGTTAAGATGACTCTTCATCTCTCGAAGGCAATGGAGCACCACATCTTCTTGCCCCTCGGACTAGGTTAACCTGCAAAACTCTTCTTCTTGGTTAGTTCTAGGTTGTGGCCTACTCACCGGGCATTTTCTGTTCGGGACTCCTTGGAGGGCTTTGAAGATTTTTTTCATAAAAGTCTCGGAATTCAGCTCGAGACAAGGGCACTTCCTCTTCTTTGTCACGCTTGGGAGCTTGCCCGCGATGGTGCGGGAGGAAGATTGGCTTGGTGAATGGCGGCTGGCGGCAACTGCTTTTGGCTTTCTTCCAGGAGGCATGGCTGAAAGTGCTTTTGGTAGGTGAGATATGATTAAAGAGATAGATCTGTTTTTTCCCATTGATATGGCTAAAAATGGGGTTAAATCAGAACTGTTCAGAGTGGGCACAAATCTTAAAGTTACAGGGGAAAGATGGTAATTTCACCTACAGACTTGTCCGAATTGGGAACCGGATCTCTCCTCTTAGGCCCGCTAACCCATGAATGGATCTGTTCATTTGAGAACGAGTCTCAACCCGTTAGTGGCCAGCTCAAGAGGATTGGAGGAAATCCTAGCTCGCCCTTATTTTGAGGAGGTGGTTATAACCACCCCTATCCAGCTTCATCGGGAAGTAGGGATTCACTCTTATCCTGAAAGAGATCCCCATGGCGACTATAAATACCCCTTACCTCCTACTGTCAAAGGTGATTACTCTTTGTGCACTTGGGCTCTTTCCTATTACTTTTTCTGGTATTGACAAGAGTGTCGGAGGGTTCATCGTCGGGATCCATCCCGGTGTTTCGAACGTTTGTGCAGGTACGCGGGAGCACCAGGGAGTCAACTTGTCAACAAGGAAGAAGTAGGATTCTGCCCGTTCGAGTTCCTACGAACCTACAAATTCTGTCTATTGCCCCCACACCAGATCCAGCGGCAACAGATTGGTGTCGTCTGTAGGAAATACTCGATAAGCAACCCCACCTTCCTCCTTCAGCCAAAGCTACTCCTAGCCATGCCTCCCAAGAGGAAGCCTACAAAATCCAACCGAAGAACAACCTTTTCTCCTCCTCTTCCAGAGGAGGAGGAGGAGGATCTCCCTCCACCCGTCCCGCAGACCGTGCAGCTCGAGCAGCAGGCTCCCCAGTCTATTTTGCAGCCTAAAGGGCCCCAGGCATTCGTGGGGGAGCCCTCTAGGCAAAGCCGCCACAAGCAACCTGTAGATCATGTTCGGGTGTCCATCTACAACACCTCCATAAATTCTATGGCCTCCCGTAGTCCACCTACGCCAAAGGATCTGCGGGACGTGCTCAACAATTAGCAGACCGAGCCAGGGCCTAATCTTCGGACTCATCTAGAGGAGAGGGGCGGACCCTCACCGGGAGCACCCGACGGATCGGTCACCACGCAGATCAGATCGCAGGGGGTCCAACTCTCCTTGGAGGCGGAGGGATTCACCCCCGCATCGCCCAAGGCGAAGCCACTCCTCGGCTGGCCGTCCAGCAGCTCGAGCCGACCGCGAGCAGGAGGCCCCCGTCACAAGGGCGGAATTTCAGCAATTCCAAGAGGCGGTCCTTCGGGTACTCAATGCCGCCCCCAACAACGGCCCTCGGGCCCCCAGCCCTCGACCAGCTCCTCGCCATCCTCACCACGCCCGAAGTCCCAAGTCGGCTCTGAGCCCTCACCGCCTGCTCCCAAAGTCCCAGGCCAGCTCCGAGCCATCGCCGCCCTTCTCCCGATCACCGTTGCCGCTCCCGAAGTCCGCATCCTACTCCGAGCCACCCCCAACGTTCGGCCAGTCCACCACCTACTCAGAGCCATCGCCGTCGTAGCCCTAGCCCTCTTCGACAAGAGGATGAGTCTCAGGGCTCAGCCAGACAAGACCGAAGGGAGGACTCGGTCTACCGCCATCTCCACGAGATGGAGAGGTGCCTCGGCCAGCTCGACCGAGACGAAGGGCGATGGATGAGGGACCTCCGTCCTAGCAGGCCCCCATTCTCCAGCGCCATCATGGAGGCCCCAGTCCCCGACAACTTCAAGCCTCCACACTTCAAGACCTACACCGAGGAGACCGATCTTGTGGATCACATTGAGAGTTTCAAAACTCTAATGATGATCCATCATGCATCCGACGCTCTCCTCTGTAAGACCTTCCCGGCCACACTCAAAGGGCCGGCTCGGGAGTGGTATTCCCGACTTGCACCGGCATCTATCTTCACCTTCGACTAGTTCGAGGGACTCTTTCTTACGCACTTCGTGAGTAGTCACCGCACAGAAAAGACAAGTGCCTCCTTACTATTCCTGAGACAAAAGAAGGGCGAGCGATTGAGGGACTACGTTAAGCGTTTCACTGCCGAGGCCAGATCCATTGCCTCCTTGGAACCCCCGGTGGCCACGGTCGCCTTCCAGTCCAACGTCCTCAATGAGGATCTCAGGGCATCCCTCGCCAAGAAGCCCCCTCGGGACTTCTCAGAGCTCCTACTCCAGAGTAAGAAGTACATCCGAGCGGAAGAAGCTGTCCACCGCCCCACCTTTGAGGCATCGACTTCCGGGAATAAGCGGAAGGGCGCATAAGAAGAAGGAGCTAAGAAGCTCCAGAAGGATAATGGGGGTCAGCGGCGTCCTCTCCCCCGCTTCGAGAAATTCACTCCACTTAACGCGAGTGTATCCACTATCCTAATGGAGATCGGGACGAAGGTCTCCTACCGCAACCTCCGAAGATGAACACCCCCGGGAAGAAGAGAAATCAGGACAAGTGGTGCCTTTTCCACCGGGACCACAGGCACGACACCGATAATTGTTGGGCCTTGAAGAATGAAATCGAGGCCCTCATCCAGAGAGGGCAGCTCACTCGGTTTGTGAGAAGGGACCAAGCCGATCCGCCTCCACTGCCTAGGGGGGCTTATAGGCGAACTGAGCAGCGCACGGAGACTCCGAAAGCCGAAGTAGAGGGCATCTTGCACCTGATACACGGAGGCCCAATGGGGGGAGATTCCAACTCCTTCCGAAAAGCCTTCATCAGGGAGGTCAACTCCGTGCAGAGCCATCCTCCCCCGAAAGGCCTAGGAGTCCCTGTGACGTTCTCTGATAGGGACTTAGAGGGCATCTGCACACCTCACTGCGATGCCCTCGTCATCAATCTCCGAATGGTGAACTTCGACGTTCATTGGGTCTTGGTGGACAACGGCAGCTCCGTTAACATCCTTTTCTTAGAGGCCTTCAAAGGTCTCCAACTGTCAAGAGACCAGCTCAAGCCCGCAGGCTAGACTCTTCACGGGTTCACTAGGGCCCCGGTTACGATCGAAGGAGTTATAACCCTCGACGTAACAGCTAGAAAGGCCCCGGTAACTCGCACAAAGCCGATGGACTTCATGATGGTGGACGTCAAGGCCTCCTATAATGTTATCCTGGGTCGACCAAGTTTGGCCGCGCTCCTAGCTATTCCCTCAGCCTACCACATGAAGATGAAGTTCCCACGCCCTCAGGAGTGGGAGAAGTGAGGGGAAGCCAAGAAGCGGCTCGGAAGTGCTACATGACCATGATGGGAGGTCCGGTCCTCTCCCTGGAAGCCCTCGAGCTTCCCCAGGAGGGTAGTCAGACTATCTCCGAGCCAGTGGACGAGTTGGAGGAAGTGGCCTTCTCCGAAGAAGACGCCACTAAGACGTTCCGCATCAGCAAGGCTCTCTCCCCCTCCATTAAGCAAGACATCTCCCGATGTATACGGGAGAATCGTGACCTCTTCGCTTGGACCGCAGCAGACATGCCAAGGATCTCGGAGGAGCTCTTAATGCACCATCTGAGCGTCGCCCCTAAGGTTAAGCCTGTCCAACAGAAGAGGCAGAAGTTCGCTCCCGAGCGACAGCAGGCGATCAAAGAGGAGGTCGAGAAGCTCATCAACGCCCGATTCATCTAGGAGGTGAATTATCCCGAGTGGCTATCCAATGTGGTGATGGTCAAGAAATCCAATGGGAGCTGGCGGATATGCATCGACTTCACCGATCTCAACAAGGCATGCCCGAAAGACCCCTTCCCCCTTCCAAGCATCGACGCCCTGATCGACGCAACCTCTGAACACGAGCTCCTCAGCTTCATGGATGCTTTCTCAGGGTACAATCAGATTCGGATGATCCCTCCCGACATCCCGAAGACCTCCTTCGTGATGGACCAGGGCCTGTACTGCTATAGGGTAATGTCGTTCGGTTTGAAGAATGCATGAGCCACTTACCAGCACCTCATGAATAAGGTCTTCCGAGACCAGATTGGCCGAAACATGGAGGTCTACGTAGACAACATGTTGGTCAAGAGCATCCGAGGGCAGGAGCATGTCCTCGACCTTCAAGAAGTCTTTGAGGTGCTCAGGAGGCACAATATGATGCTAAATCCGAACAAGTGCGTTTCGGAGTTTCGTCCGGCAAGTTCTTGGGATTTATGGTCAGCCAGAGGGGCATAGAGGCCAACCCCGAGAAGATCCAGGCCATTCTCAAAATGGCTCCTCCCTCCAATGTCAAAAAGGTTCAGAGGCTCACGGAATGCCTCGCAGCAATTGGGTGCTACTTTTCCAAGTCCGGGGAAAAGTGCATCCCCTTCTTTAAGGCCCACAGGGGGGCTAAAGGTTTCGAATGGGGGGAACAACATCAGAAGTCCTTCGACCAGCTTAAAGGCATACCTAGCTAACCCCCTCTCTTGAGCAAGCCGATGACTAGGGAGGTCCTCTACTTATATCTCGCCACTTCGGAGCAAACCCTCAGCACGGTCCTCGTAAGAGAAAATGCTCGAACGCAGAGGCTCGTCTATTATGTGAGTGAGGTTCTTCGGGATGCCGAACTCCGTTACCCGAAGCTGGAGAAGATGGCCCTTGCTCTGGTCATGGCGGCCCAAAAGCTTCGCCCATATTTCCAATCTCATTCAGTCGTCGTCCTGACCGACCAGCCCCTCAAGCAAGTTCTCCACAAGCCCGAGACCTCCGCGGTGCCTGATGAAGTGGTCCATCGAGCTGAGCTAACACGACATCAGCTACTAGCCCAGAACAGCAATCAAGGCTCAAGCTCTGGCCAAGTTCAATGTGGAGAGCACCATCCCTGACCGTTGTGAGTCGTCTACCGACCCCTTCGTCTAGACCGTTTAAGTGGATGGGTCTTCTTGTGCTGATGGTAGTAGGGCTGGTGTTATCTTGGCCGGCTCAAATGCTTTTATCCTCCAATACTCCCTCCGCTTAAACTTCCCAGCCTCAAACAACGAAGCAGAGTATGAGGCCATCATAGCGGGCCTCTGCATGGCTCGTAAAGCTGGGGCCAGACAGGTCAGAGTCTTCAATGATTCCCAACTGCTAGTCAACCAAGTGTCAGGGGAATACGAGGCGAGGGATGGCTGTATGGCCAGGTACTTGGCAAAGGTGATGGAGCTTCTAGCTCTATTCGAAGATGTTCAACTCTAGTGGGTTCCCCGAGAGGAAAACGCGCAAGCGGATGCCCTCTCTAAGCTCGCCTCCTCGTTTTTCCAGGGTCTAGAACGGACCATCTTGATAGTGGTCCTTCTCAAACCAAGCATTGATGAAGACGGCTTGGAGCCAATGGAAGCCTACCCCTTAACACTTGGAGAAAACTGGATGAAGCCCCTCTTCGAGTACCTCCACGACGGAGTCCTTTCCGAAGATCCGAAAGAGGCAAGGAGGATCAGGACACGAGCCAAACGGTACACACTCCTGAATGGGGTCATGTACAAACGCTCCTACACCCAGATCGACGGTCGGCCATATCTGAGGTGTCTCTCCCCGAAGGAGGTGCTCTATGCCCTAAAGGAGGCCCATGATGGTCTATGTGGCGCGCACTTGGGAGCGAGATCCCTCGCCCGGAAACTCTTGAACTACGGCTACTTCTGGCCCACACTACTAAGTGATTCCGAGGAGTACATCCGCCAGTGCGACTCCTGCCAGAAATTTGCCCCAATCCGTCGCCTGCCCTAAGCACAACTCACTTCCTTGGCGAGTCCAATCCCTTCGCAATGTGGGGAATGGATTTGCTCAGACCTTTCCCTCTAGCGCCAAGCCAACTGAAGTTCTTAGTGGTAGCAATAGACTACTTCTCAAAATGGATCGAGGCTGAACCACTTTCGACAATCACCGAGCACAGCCCAGAAGTTCTTTTGGAAGAACATTGTCTGCCGGTTCGGGGTACCTTGCATCCTCGTAACCGACAACAGGACTCAATTCACGGGAGCGACCTTTTGCAACTTTTGCGCCGACCTCGGCATTTAGCAATGGTTCTCCTCGGTAGCTCACCCCCAATCCAGTGGACAAGTAGAGAACGCGAACCGACAAAACCTCTCCGGCTTGAAGAAGAGGCTTGACAAATCCACTAAGGGGCTATGGGTCGAACAACTCCCCAATGTGCTTTGGAACTATTGCACCACCAAAAGAGCTCCAACGGGAGTCCCCCTTCAACTTCACGTACATATCCGAAGCTCTTATCCCTTTGGAGGTGGGCCTGCCTTCACCCCGACTCATAGCCTACAATGAAGCGCAGAACGCGAACCAGCTTCGCAACTGCCTAGACCTCATAGACAAGGTCTGCGAGAGAGCGGCAATTCGGGAAGAGACCTACCGCCGTAGGATCACTCAGGCTTACAATAAGAGGGTAGGACCAGCCAACCTAAAAGAGGGAGAACTAGTGCTCAAAAAGTTGTCGATCTCCGATCTAAGCAAAAGAGGCAAGTTGGCACCCAATTGGGAAGGACCGTATAAGGTGTCTAGAGTTATTCGCCCAGGCGCATATCAACTCGAAGACCCAGGGGGCAGGAGAATACCGAGGAAATGGAACGCAGAGCACTTGATGGAGTACCAAGAGGGTGTCTAGGCACCGCTCCAAGCAACTTCCCCAAGAGAGCTCCACAAGACATGTCCAGAGTCCTTACTTGTATTTTCTTTTTATCAAAGTGTAAAGGCGGCTCGCAACTTAGAAGCGGCCGCCAAGTTGTTCTCAATAAAAAAAAATCTTTCCCCACAAGCTTTCTATCTTTTGAGTAGTATAACTCTACTTAGCAAATTTTCTATTTTGGGATAGTCTAACTCTACTTGCAAAAAAAAATTTCATTAAAACGATGTGCTCAGAGTCCAACACTTGGTTCGACTCTGCTTCAACTACTTGCTTCTAAGCGAGTACGAAGCGGATCACCATTCGAAATTGCTCCTACAGCTGACGATACTTTCTAAACGACACGCTTGGAGTCTAACACTTGGTTCAACTTCGCTTTAACTACTTGCTTCTAAGCGAGTACGAAGCAGATCACCATTCGAAATTGCTCTTACGGCTGTTGATATTTTCAAAACGACGCGCTTGGAGTCCAACACTTGGTTCGACTCCGCTTCAACTACTTGCTCCTAAGCGAGTAAAGAGTGGATCACCATTCGAAATTGCTCCTACAGCCGTTGGTACTCTATAAACGACAAGTTCGGAGTCCAACACTTGGTTCGACGCAACTTTTTGCTACTCGCGAACGAGTAAGTACCAAGCGTCCCACCATTCAGAATTGCTCCTGCAACTGTTGACAACTACAAATGTTAACAAAACACACAAGTGCGAAAAACAAGTATTATTTCATTATAGTTTGAGGAACAAGTCTAATTACAAGACCAACTACCCATCTTTACAATGAGATACAAAACTTGTGAAACCAAAAGCACAAGACTACAGAGAGCTACTTCAACGCCTCTTAGGTGCGGGGATACTTTGGTTGAGAGACACCCGAGGGCGACGGATGTTGTACTGCAAACGCCCCACCTCGGCGCTTGTCTTTAGGCTGGCAAGCCGAGAATCATTATCGGCACCCGTTCTAATGGTGGCCCTAACAGATGCTCCGCTCGACGAAGCTGCCACCCCACTTTGTGCATCGCGCGGGCTTCGATGCATTGGCGACGAGCGACGCATGAGCTTGTGGAAAGTTATCCCTCTATCACGCTCCTCCCGAGTGCAAGAAGTGGATCTGACATTGCTCCGCTTGGATCGCGATTGGAGACGAGCGACCTCAGCCTCGAGCTCGACAATTCGCTCTTTGAGCGAGTCATCTCTCACCTTTATCTTCAAACGAGGCAGTCGCATCGAGTCTGCCCTTCGAGGGCCATCGGTGATCGTCCGCCAAAGATGAGCAACCTCCATGCTCTTATCGAGGGTCACCTTCTTCAGCTCGTCCCTCTCGGCTGTCACCTTAGATAGAGAGTGACGAAGGCGCTTAAGCTTCAGGCCGAGGTTGGCTTCCGCCGATGAGCCCACGTCATCACCTCCGGGGGTCTTCTCATTGATCCGATCCTCTAATCGCCTTCTCTCTATGTCTCGGCGAACTAGGGTTGACCTCAGGTCATTCAGCTCATACTTTGCCTTGCAGAGATCCGACTCCGATTTAAGAAGCCGCTCTTGGTTCCTCGCGAGTCCCAATCTCGTCGCCCCTAGACTAGCCTTAAGATGAGCCACTTCGGCTATCCGAGGAACTTCGGCAATCTGTAGCGCTTCGACAATCTGAAAAGAACCAGAGCACGGAGCTACTGAGTTCTCACGACTCGCACACTTAGACAAAAAGAGCTCGAAGAATTCTCCAACACTTAGCCAAAAAGAGTTCAAAGATTTCTACAACACTCAAACGAAAAGAGCTCGAAAATTTTCAACACTTAGACAAAACAGATAGAATTTTCCTATTCATTTCAAAATTAAAGCGGTGGCCAGTCCGCAGTTCGGCAATACATGGAGAAGAAGAAAAAGTGACTAAGTCAGGGAGCCACCTTGAAGTGCTGCTCCGAGGTGCCCTCGCTCGGCAAAGTGATGAGCGCCCCCTCGGGATTAGCCTCCTCCTCGCCGTCACCGTCGGCTTCGTCGCCATCACCTTCAGGCTCGATCTTAGCTAGCGGAACGAACTATCACCCTTCACCGGGTCGTAGAAGTAGTACCCGAGCTGTCGAATTCCGGGAGACGAGCCGCTATATGCTTCAAGGCCCGAGCGTAGGCCTCCTCCATGTTCGTCATCATGTGGGCCTCTGCCTCGTCCTGAATGGCCTTCTTCGCCTCTTCCACCTTCGTCTCTTGCTCCTTCAGCACCTCGACTGACGCCTTCAAAGCCTTCACCAGCTCCTCCTCGAGGTGAGCCTTCTCCTTCTCCAGCGCCTCGACCTTAGCCGCCTCGGTCGCTGAGCGCTCGAGTGCCTCAGCAAGTTTAGTCTCGAGGGGCCCAACCTTGCAGCTCGCGATGCCGAGAGCTGTTGTTCGGCCTCGAACAACTTCACCGCCTTGGCACACTCCGCTCGCTTATGGTCATTCGTCGCCTTTATCTCCTTCTCCTGCTCGGCGAACTGCTCGAGCATATGGCTGAAGTGGCAGAGGGTCTGAAAGCAAAAGAAGAAGAACGTGAGAACCCAAAATTACCAACTCCGAAACTTAAGAGAGCAGAGTAAGATTACTTACCGACATCGTTGATCGGGCGACCTCCAATGCGTCGTCGCCGACCGTGCCGGCCTTCAGAGCTGTGTAATCCTTTAGAGTCGGCAGGTGGGGTACGGCCTGCATGCACATCGTCGCGTCGCCTAGGAAGTCGTCAAGCTTCATCATCCTCCAATCAGGGACGAAGAGCTTCTTGTGCTCTTCGGTGAGGATGGCCTCCGCTTTGGCCGTAAGCGGCGGCACCTCCAACGCCAAGGTTGCACCGGCCGAGAATGCCCCGCTTGAAGATCCGGGGGCATTGACCGAGGGGAGCGCAACCTGCGGAGCCGATGGGGAGTTACTGACCAAGTCAACGATAGCCGCAGGAGCCGAGGGTGCCTGAACCGCTCGGCTAGAAGGGGGCCCCGTCGTCGTCCTCTTCCTCTTCTTTCTATCCACACCCTTCGCCGCTACCGCACTCCTCTTTGCCATAAGAGCTCTGTAGTCCATGCCGAGGGCTTCTGTACAAAGAAAATCAGAAGAAAGTTAGCGAGATAAAAGCAAACACATATAAACTAAGGAAAAAGAAGTAAATAGAGCGTACTAGGGTCGATCGGACAGAGACCCCCACTGAATAGGACCTCCTCGGTGATATCCTTCCAACCGAGGGTCAGAAGACTGAGGATCCTCGACACGACCCCCTCTTCTTCCTTAGTGAGCACCGGCTCGGCCTTCGCCCACTTCGGAACATCCTCCCTTCACACCGTCGGGAAGCTCCACGGCTCGGGACCTTGGATCAAGAAGTATTTCTCCTTCCAATGTTTAATTAATGGAGTCCAGGTTCTCGATCAGCTTGACCCCCTTCCTCGGTGATAGGTAGTACCGGTACTCCATTTTGCTCATTCGGCAGATCTGGTAGAGACTGCGGAGAATGATGAGCTGGGGCTATACGCCGACCGCTTGGCACTGGAAAATGAAAGCGATGATGTGCTGCCACATGTTCGGCATGAAATGCACCGGAATCACGTCGTACCAATGCAGCACCTCGACTACGAAGGGCGGCAGAGGTAGCCGAAGGCCGGCGTTGAGTGCGTCGTACGGGAAGACGCATGTATCCGACGACGTCCTCGTGCACGCTCGGAAGCCTGGGCCGGGGAGGAGCAGGGCGTACTCCTTCGGGATGCCGAACCCCTTCCTGATTCGATGAAGGTCTGCCTCGGTCATCACCGAGGGAATCTCGTCCACCTCCGAAGGGTCCCTCGGACTGTTCTCCTCATAAGCGGCCGATCTCCCTTGCACCGCCTTCGACAAAATATCCCCGAAGTAGCTTCTGACCTTCCCAAGGCTCGACAACATCGATGGTAGCCGACCCAGTGCACCAGCCCCCTTCACCTTCTCCACTATAGTCTCTAAGACGACTGACTTCGCCGCTTCCTTCTCCTTTCTCGGGGGGACCACTAGAGCTCGGTTGGTCTCTTGGTCCGAGGTGGAGGTCTCATTCCCCGATGACACTCTAGACATTTCGAATTAAGTTTAAGATGAATTACCTCGAAGTGTCGTCTACGGTCGGAAAGATCACCGGAGAATAGAAACGCCTGGCCATGAACGCTAGCAGCGTCACTCGAGAGCAAAAGTGACTTAAGTAAAAAGTGAGGTGAAGATAAAAGAGTAAGAAATCAGGGGAAAGGGAGGCGGTGAAAATTTATAAGTGTTAAGGCGGATTCGGGTGGGCTTCCGAGTACTTTGGGCCCTTACAACGGCCCAACAGAAGCCTAAACACCAAAATCAGAAGCCTAAACGCCAAAATCCTCATAATCCTCGTCTCTCACCTCAGGACCCGTGCTTGATCTTCATCAGGCTGTCCAGATCGTGCCACATCGCTCGGAAACCAAATCCGAGCAACTTCCATTCCGAGCTGCGTATTGGAGAAAAACGACTTTCTCCTCGTGATTCGCGCCTAATCTTCATCAGACGGCTCAGATCTCGCCGTGTCGACCAAAGTCACGTTTTCTCGTGATCCACGCCGTCGTGCCTCGTGATCCGTGCCTGATCTTCATTAGATGGTCCAGATCGTGCCACGTCGCTCGGAAACCAAATCCAAGCAACTTGCATTCCGAGCCGCGTATTGGAGAAAAGCGACTTTCTCCTCGTGATTCGCACCTGATCTTCATCAGACGGCTCAGACCTCGCCGCGTCGACCAAAATCACATTTTCTTGTGATCCACGCCATCGTGCCTTGGGATCCGTGCCTGATCATCAGACGGTCCAGATCGTGCCACGTCGCTCGGAAACTAAATCCGAGTAACTTGCATTCCGAGCTGCATATTGGAGAAAAATGACTTTCTCCTCGTGATTCGTGCCTAATCTTCATCAGACGACTCAGATCTCGCCGCGTCGACCAAGATCACATTTTCTTCCAGTAAAGACGACCTAGACAGTCGAGAAGTTGGCCGAGGACTACATTGAGAACATAGTAAAGCTACATGGAGTGCCAGTGTCGATAGTATCTGACCGAGATGCAAAATTTACGTCTCGATTCTGGCAAAGTCTACAGTCAGCGTTGGGAACTAGAACAGACTTCAGCACAGCTTTTCACCCTCAGATGGATGGACAGACGGAGAGAGTCAACAGGATTCTCGAGGACATGTTACGGGCATGCATTTTGGACTTCGGAGGAAGTTGGGAAAAATACTTAGCCTTGGTAGAGTTTGCTTATAATAACAGCTATCAGGTAAGCATTGGCATGGCCCCGTATGAAGCTTTGTATGGACGAAGATGCAGGACGCTGATTTGTTGGTTCGAGGTAGGAGAGCGGCAGATGTATGGACCAGAAATCGTGCAACAGACGTCGGAGCAGATCGAGCTTATTCAGAAGAGGCTTCAAGGAGCACAAAGCAGGCAAAAGAGCTATGCGGACAACCGCCGAAGAGAGTTGGAATTTGAGAAAGGCGACTCCGTATTTCTCAAGGTATTGCCGACCAAAGGAGTTATCAGGTTTGGGAAAGGCAGGAAGTTAGTTCCGAGGTATATTGGACCATACAAGATTCTGAAAAGGGTTGGCAGGATGGCTTATAAGTTGGAGCTGCCGGGCGAGCTATCTCAAGTGCATGACGTTGTTGGATCCTGTAGGCGAGACAACAAACACTAGAGGGGGGGTGAATAGTGTTAATAAAAAATTGCGGAAATTTTCTTCGGTGCAGTCGACTTGGTTGTGAACCAGTCGACTGATATGACCAAACTAAAGCAAAAACAGTAACTCTGTGCAGTCGACTTATAGATAACACAGGCGACTGAAGACACAATGAAAATACAACTTATACGACACTGACCAGTCGACTGATAGTGCAAGGAGTCAACTGTCCAGACACTTTTTGCATAACTTAAGTAAACAAGAGTAAATGCAAAATCAAGACAACCAATCACAGAGTACACAAGATATATCCTGGTTCGGTCCTCTCGACCTACGTCCAGTCCCCAAGCAACCCACTTGAGATTTCCACTATTCTTGAAAAAGTTTACAAGAATACCCTACGGCGTTAAGACAACAACCTTGTATAACCCGTAGTCCTTTCTCTCAACCAGAGAAAGCAGACCCACTCTACTACCAAGAGTGAAACAAACCGACTCTACAACCTAGAGTCAAAAACACTCTCCAACCGAGAGCAAAAGGAACAAGAAAAACTTTACAGTCAACCTATAGCCTTGTTGGTGTTTTGTGTTGTTGCACGTGGCTAAAACAAGGTCGACTTCTATACCCAGTCCAGAGCGAAATCGTTGCTATACTGGACTGAGTGTAGAGAACCAGAGAGTTTGAACTTGAAGGCTTGTTCTCAAAATTTTTCACTTGAAATTTCTCAAAGACAGTGCTCGGTATCTCAAAAAGTTTTGTAAAATGTTGTTAGATCATTTCAGTGAGATCTGAACTCTTTTTTATAGAGTTAGATCTCCTGAACGTTGGGGGACAGTTATTCCAACTGTCAACCAACGGATCTAAGAGCTGTTGCTTTTGAAAAATCAAGTTTGAAAACAGAAAACGGTCAAAAGCACTCGAACAGTCGACTGGGTTGCCATATGAGTCGACTGATCAGAGTTTGAACAAATTTAAAACAGTTTTGTACTATCAGTCGACTGCCAGAAGTATCAGTCGACTGGTACTCAACAGTTAAATTACTTCAAACTGTTTTGACTCTTTTGGGGGTTTTGAAAAACACACATTATGAATTTTGTGAGTGTATGTGTGTGTGTGACAAGGCTTTACATCAGACTAAGACTCAACAAAAGTAAAATACAATGTTTTACAAGACATAATAACTTGACACATTTGAGCTTGAGGTCTTGAGTCTTGATTTGAGTCTTGAGTCTTGTTTTGAGTCTTGTCTTGAGTGAAGTCTTTGTCTGTAGCCTTTGAGCTTGTTCATTTGTTCAGCTGAGATAATCTTTTGTATGTGCAACCTGCAATGTTAGCTGTATAACATAGACACATGTTGCAATGTGTTGTGATCATCAAAATCAAGAATCAACATTCTCCCCCTTTTTGATGATGACAACACAATAGCTGATAATAACAAATAATATACAAGCATAGTAAAGATATGCTCCCCCTGTTAAAAACACATCATGCATACAGATAAAAATGTATCTTTAAATCATGTATCAGTCGACTTAAAATATTGCAGGCGACTGATCAGAAAACTCATACATAGTAAAATCACAAACATAAAAATAATCACAGATGCCACAGTCGACTTAACTGCTTATAGCCAGTCGACTGACCAGAGATAATTTCAATACACAGAGTCAAATACGTAGAGGATATCTCTCCCCCTTTGTCATCAACAAAAAGCATAAAATAAACAGTCATAGAAATAAACTTTAAGAAATGTTCTCAGACATAAAAAGTTCATTAAGACAAAATAGAAAATTACATAAATAGCGAAAAAAATAAAAGTCTTCAATCGTCCTCATCTGAATCTTCATCAGCAGCATGAAATTGAGAATGGAAAAGATCAGTGAGGTGATCAAGTTTGGAGTCGATGGTGTGAAGCTGGGTATCCACAGTCGCGGAATGTTTCATGAGATAAGAGACACAATCATAGAGAGTGCGTGGGTCATCATAGTTAGCTTGAAGAATAGGTGGATCAGAAGAGGTAGAAGGTCTAGAAGGTCTAGCAGTAGAACCTAAAGGAGCTTGAGAAGGTGGAGGAGAACTAGGAGGTGATCCAGGAGGAGGATCAAGAAGTTTCATACGTGCCAAACTAGCACGATCGAAACAGTCACAGTGAGTAACGACATTGGTCTCGGAATCGAGATCAATACCGAAAGCTACAAAGACACGAGTGAGAAGCCCACCAAAAGGCAAGAAGTGAGTGTGGTTTTGTTCAAATTTAGAAAATATGACACGACCCCAATTTACAGCAATTTTACCAAATATTGCATAGACAGCTTTTTGTAGTTCTAGAGAATACTGGTCATAACTTCCTCTTTTGGGAAGGATGTTATAGGCTAGTATTCTAGCTACAAGCTTAGCAATAGGTTTAATATTTTTGCTAGTCATTGGAGGTCCATGATTGGGTAAAAAGATTTTAGATAAAACAGAGGCATCATCTAAAATAACATCATCAAGATATAATCCTCCGTCATCAATACCCAATATTTGATTGATTCTAGTGGGTGTGAGTGTCATTTTGACATTTTTCACAGATGAACGGATAACTACATCCCCATCGTGTTTTTGGACAACCCTCATATTTGTGTAAAACAAATAAATGAGTTGGGGATAATAGTTGGGTTGATTAGATAGAGAGAGAAAATCATAAAGACTACTATTTTGAAATAAGGGGACAAGATTAAAACGATCAAGATCATTGAAATTAACAAATCTTCCAGGGAAGATGGTAATGGTACAAATAAGGTACCATCGTTCAAGGAGATCTGGACTTAAAAGAAACTGAGAGTAATCTTGAGAAGAACTACCCTCATGAGATCTCTTGGATCTTTTAGGAGCCATAAAAAGAGAGAGTTGGAATGATTTTACCAAAGAAAAAGATGAAAAATCAGAACAGAGGCGAGCACCAGCAGCAGTTGTGAGTCGACTTCCTTCTTCTTCACAGATTAGGGTTTGGGATTTTGGGTGAAAAAATTTGAGATCGGTAAAGGTGAGAAAGAGGGGCTGGTAAAGGGTTTTAACTGAGGACAGACGGCTGAGATCAAAGAGGGAAGAAATCGACGGTTGAGATAAGAGATCACGGGTGAAAAGAGAAGTGAATTTTATCTCAAAAGCTGCGATGAATAGTCGCTGAAGACAATTGAGCTCGCGACAGTCGACTGGTAGGGTATATCAGTCGACTTAGTCGAGAAGAGACTAAAATTTTATGTCTACTTATCAGTCGACTGGTATAAGAACCAGGCGACTGGTCAGAAAAAAAATAGATATGTTTTAAAGTTCAGTACAGTCGACTTACGCAAGAACGCAGTCGACTTAACAGAAGCAATTTTCAACAAATATCAATAAAATCACAAATTCCAAGTTCTCTTCTTAAGTTAATGAAAGTATCTTCTTTAAGGGGTTTGGTAAATATGTCTGCTACTTGTTTATCAGTAGAGATGAAGTCTAAAGATATATCTCCTTTTAAAACATGATCACGTAGAAAATGATGTCGAATATCAATATGTTTCGTACGTGAATGTTGAATCGGATTTTTAGATAGATTAATTGCACTGGTATTATCACACATAATTGAGGGTTTCTCAAATGAAATACCATAATCTAATAAAGTTTGTTTCATCCACAAGATTTGTGCACATGCCAAACTTGCAGCGATATACTCAGCTTCTGTGGTTGATAGGGACACGGAATTTTATTTTTTACTGCACCAAGAGACTAGGGAATGTCCCAAAAAGTGACATGTACCACTAGTACTCTTGCGATCAGTTTTGCTTCCAGCAAAATCAGCATCGCTATATGACAGAAGTTGAAAATTATCGGTGCGTGGATAAAATAAACCATATTCAGATGTGCCTTTAATATATCTTAAAATTCGTTTCACTGCTTTTAAATGAGACTCTTTAGGACTAGATTGATATCTAGCACATAAACATACGCTGAACATAATATCTGGTCTACTTGCAGTAATATATAAGAGTGAACCAATCATACCTCGATAGAGTTTTTGATCAACACTCTTACCTAATATATCTTTGTCAAGAGAAGTAGTAGTAGCCATAGGTGTGGATTTACTACTAGTACTATCCATGTTAAAACGTTTGAGTAATTCCTTTGCATATTTTCCTTGATTGATAAATATGCCACTTGAGAACTGTTTAATTTGAAGTCCAAGGAAATAATTGAGTTCACCCATGTGACTCATCTCAAATTCATTTTTCATGGTATTAGCAAATTCTTGACATAGATTATTATTAGTAGAACCAAAGATTATATCATCAACATATATTTGTATGATTAAGATATCATTCTTAATCTCTTTGATAAACAAGGTAGTGTCTACTTTACCTATCTCAAATCCTGTTTCTAAAAAAAAAGTTTTCAAACGATCATACCAAGCACGAGGTGCTTGCTTAAGACCGTATAAAGCCTTTTTCAATTTATAAACATGATTTGGAAATTGTTCATGTTCAAAACCTGGTGGTTGTTTAACATAAACATTTTCTTTAATAAACCCATTAAGGAAAGCACTTTTAACATCCATTTGATAAAGTATAAAATTCATGAAACAAGCAAAAGATAATAAAATACGAATAGATTCTAGTCTAGCAACAGAAGCATATATTTCATCAAAATCTATACCTTCTTCTTGATTATACCCTTGAGCAACTAATCTAGCCTTGTTCCTTACAACTTGTCCTGATTCATCTAACTTATTTTTAAATACCCATTTAGTACCAATAATAGTCTGATCAGGAGGTCGAGGAACTAAATCCCATACATCATTCCTTATAAATTGGTTTAGTTCATCTTGTATGGCATTCATCCAATATTCATTCTCACAAGCTTCTTGTATATTTTTCGGTTCAAAATCTGACAAGAATGCTGTATGAGAGATCATATTAACATGTGTACGTGTCTGAATACCATGGAAAATGTCACCAATTATTAAGTCATGAGGATGATCTTTAACTTCAACAAATGACTTTGGTAAAGTTGAAGATGTCACAATAGGATCAGTCGGCTGGATAGGTTCTTCAGTCGACTGCTTCACTTCAGTCGACTGGTAGTCCTTATCAGTCGACTTGTCAGTCAGATTAGTTTGTTCTAAGGATTTAATCACATTATTTAAAGGTGATGAATCAGTTTCATCATCTTTATTTAAGGTTGATGAAGACAGAGATTCATCGAATGTAACATGCATTGATTCTTCAATAGTCATTGTAGACTTATTGAAAATTCTATATGCTTTACTCCTATTTGAGTATCCTAAAAAGATACCCTCATTAGATCTAGGATCAAATTTGTCTAAATTATCTTTTGTGTTTAGAATAAAACACTTACAACCAAATGTCTTAAAGTAAGAGACTTTGGGAATTTTGTTAAAAAACAACTCATAACAAGTCTTCTTTAGCTTAGGTCTTATAAGAATCCTATTTAAAACAATAACAAGCTGTAGCAACAGCTTCAGCCCAAAAATGCTTTGGTAAATTGTTTTCAACAAGCATAGTACGTGCGCATTCTTGCAAAGTCCTATTCTTTCTTTCAACCACTCCATTTTGTGGTGAAGCTCTAGGAAATGCAAATGAATGTGTTATACCATTCTTGTTGTAATATTCTGTAAATGTTTCATTTTCAAATTATCCACCATGATCACTTCTAATAGTGACTATGGTTAGAGATCTTTGATTTTGAATATGTTTACAAAAATGTGCAAATTCATCAAAAGCATCATTTTTATGTTTTAAAAAGCATGTCCAAGTGAATCGTGAAAAATCATCTACTAAAACAAACACATATCTACTTTTATTTAAAGAAGCAACTCTAGCAGGGCCAAATAAATCCATATGAATTAATTCGAGCGGCCTACTAGTGGACATTACTTCTTTTGTTTTAAAAGTGAATTTGATTTGTTTTCCTAGTTGACATGCATCACATAACTTATCCTTTTTAAAGGATAGTTTTGGCAGTCCTTTAACTAGGTTATATTTAGATAATTTTGAGGGATTTTTCATGTTCACATGTCCAAATCTTCTATGCCATAGCCAAGATTCATTGTTAGAGGCTATTAAACAAAAATCATTTGAAAATTCAATTGCATTTAAACACAATTCATAAATATTATTTTTACGAAAACCTTGAAAAACAACATTTTGCATAGTGGTATCATAAATCAAACATGCATCTTTTTCAAAAACTATTTTATACCCTTTATCACATAATTGACTAATGCTTAAAAGATTATGCTTTAAACCACTAACTAATAATACGTTTTCTATGGTTGGGTTAGAAATTTTACCGACCATGCCAATTCCTATGACTTTGCCTTTGTTGTTATCTCCAAAGGTGACAGTTCCTCATCTATGCTTTGAATGGTGGATAGTAGGTTGGCATGTCCTGTCATATGTTTTGAACACCCGCTGTCTAGTATCCAGCATTCTTTCTTGGGTACCTATAAAAAATTTAAGGTAAATATGGTACCCTTTTTATTGGGTCCAAAACACATTAGTTTTGGGGAAACCAAACCCATGAAGAGTTTGATTTTCCTCCATAAGCAGGAATATAATTAATAGAATTACACACAGTTAAAACATATGAGTTGATATAAGCAATTCTATCATTCTTTTTTAAGCTGACTGGAACCCATATAACCTTGTTCTGTCCAGTCGACTTACCAGTGTCCTTCAGTCGACTGCTATTGTGAGTCAGTCGACTTGATGGTACACTAGGTCGACTTATATGAGGTTTTAATCTCGTTGAATGAGATTCAATTCCTCTGGACAGACGACTGGTCGATTGGTTCAGTCGACTTAACCGAACAGTAAATTTGCTTTTATCACTAGCATTAACAACCTTAGGCTTTTCAAAAAATTCATATAACTTGTGTGTAACACTAGAAATAGATGCTGATTTATTTCTACTAGTGTTTTTAGCAGGAGATTCTTTTACAGAAGAATTTTTAAAACCAAGTCCATATTTTTGACTAGATTTTACTTGATGGTGAAGGACATCATTTAAATTCTCTTTGCCTTTGTTAAACTTAGATACGTTCTTTGAAATCTCTTCATAATTCTTTTTGAGGGTTTCAAGATCAGTATCTAAACTTGCAATGCGAGAATTTAAAGATTTCACTTCCTTATCAAGGTTAAGATTTTCTTGAGAAAGTGTTTGATTAAATTTCTCTAGATTCTTAACTCTAATCTTTTCTTTTTTCAACTCTTGGAATATTTCATTAAAAGCATCAAGAAGATCTTCTGAATCATAGTCATTACTTACATGTTCTTGTGCAGCCATGAAACACATATTTGCCACTTCATTGTTTTCATCCGTTTCTTCTTCGGAAGACGAATCTTTATCATCCCATGTAGCTTGATAGGCCTTCTTGTTCTTGGCAAATTTGTTCTTTGAATATTTGTCCTTCTTGAAGTTGGATGGTTTTCCCTTGTTCTTTGCATTTTCTAAGGGACAATCCTTCTTCATGTGACCTATTTTATTGCACCTGAAACATGTAGGAGGGTCATTAGTATCTCTATTTTTAGAATTAAACTTACCCTTCTTTAAGAATTTCTTGAATCTTCGAGTGAACATTGCTATCTCTTCTTCATCTTCTTCCTCATCTTCTGAATCTGTCATGGCTTTAAAAGCCAATGATTTCTTCTTTGTTTGCTGAGATTCTGTATCCTTCTTTCGATCTTCAAGTTGAACCTCGTATGCCATGAGATTGCCCACAAGATTCTCAAGAGAAAGTTGTGACAAGTCATTTGCTTCCTCTATTGCTGTGGTCTTCTTCTCCCATTCTAGAGTGAGTGCACGTAAGACTTTTCTAACCATCTCCGCTTGAGTGTAAATCTTTCCAAGGGCTACAAGAGAGTTTGTGATGTCTGTGAATCTGGTGATCATCTCGGACACATTCTCATTTTCCTTCATTCTGAACATCTCAAATCTGTGCACAAGAACAGAAATTTTAGATTCCTTCACTTTATTAGTTCCTTCATGTGTTACCTCGAGTGTATGCCAGATTTGATGTGCGGTTGTAGCATTGGATACATGGTTGAATTCTTCCTTTGTAAGTGCACAAAATAAGGCATTCATTGCTTTGGCATTGTTCATGGTTTAATTCTTTTGATCATCATTCCATTGTGCATATGGAATGGTAGGGGCAGTGTATTCCATCTCTGTCATTTGCCATATCTCGTAGTTGATTGATTGGAGGTAGATTCTCATTCGGCACTTCTAATAATTGTAGTTAGTTCCATCGAATAGCGGTGGCCGTTGTGTAGATTGGCCTTCGTGGTACTGATTTGTATTTGAAGTAGTTGCCATAGCCTGTAACCTTGCTCTGATACCAAGTGTTGGATCCTGTAGGCGAGACAACAAACACTAGAGGAGCGGTGAATAGTGTTAATAAAAAACTACGGAAATTTTCTTCGGTGCAGTCGACTTGGTTGTGAACTAGTCGACTGATATGACTAAACTAAAGCAAAAACAGTAACTCTGTGCAGTCGACTTATAGATAACACAGGCGACTGAAGACACAATGAAAATACAACTTATACGACACTGACCAGTCGACTGATAGTGCAAGGAGTCGACTGTCCAGACACTTTTTGCAGAACTTAAGTAAACAAGAGTAAATGCAAAATCAAGACAACCAATCACAGAGTACACAAGATATATCCTGGTTCGGTCCTCCCGACCTACGTCAGTTCCCAAGCAACCCACTTGAGATTTCCACTATTCTTGAAAAAGTTTACAAGAATACCCTACGGCGTTAAGACAACAACCTTGTCTAACCCGTAGTCTTTTCTCTCAACCAGAGAAAGCAGACCCACTCTACTACCAAGAGTGAAACAAAACGACTCTACAACCTAGAGTCAAAAACACTCTCCAACCGAGAGCAAAAGGAACAAGAAAAACTTTACAGTCAACCTATAGCCTTGTTGGTGTTTTGTGTTGTTGCACGTGGCTAAAACAAGGTCAACTTCTATACCTAGTCCAGAGCGAAATCATTGCTATACTGGACTGAGTGTAGAGAACCAGAGAGTTTGAACTTGAAGGCTTGTTCTCAAAAATTTTCACTTGAAATTTCTCAAAGACAGTGCTCGGTATCTCAAAAAGTTTTGTAAAATGTTGTTAGATCATTTCAGTGATATCTGAACTCTTTTTTATAGAGTTAGATCTCCTGAACGTTGGGGGACAGTTATTCCAACTGTCAACCAACGGATCTAAGAGCTGTTGCTTTTGAAAAATCAAGTTTGAAAACAGAAAACGGTCAAAAGCACTCGAACAGTCGAGACTGGGTTGCCATATGAGTCGACTGATCAGAGTTTGAATAAATTTAAAACAGTTTTGTACTATCAGTCGACTGCCATAAGTATCAGTCGACTGGTACTCAACAGTTAAATTACTTCAAACTGTTTTGACTCTTTTGGGGGTTTTGAAAAACACACATTATGAATTTTGTGAGTGTATGTGTGTGTGTGACAAGGCTTTACATCAGACTAAGACTCAACAAAAGTAAAATACAATGTTTTACAAGACATAATAACTTGACACATTTGAGCTTGAGGTCTTGAGTCTTGATTTGAGTCTTGAGTCTTGTTTTGAGTCTTGTCTTGAGTGAAGTCTTTGTCTGTAGCCTTTGAGCTTGTTCATTTGTTCAGCTGAGATAATCTTTTGTATGTGCAACCTGCAATGTTAGTTGTATAACATAGACACATGTTGCAGTGTGTTGTGATCATCAAAATCAAGAATCAACAGACGTGTTCCACATCTCTATGCTACGGAAGTATGTCCCGGATTCGAGCCATCGGTTGCCAGAGGTTACGAAGGATTTACAGATAGATCTTTCCTGTAGAGAGAAACCAGTCAGGATACTTGATCATTCAGGACAAGGTACTGAGAAACAAGGTTATCCCGATGGTCAAGGTTCTTTGGAAGAACAAGTTCGTGGAAGAAGCCACGTGTGAGCCAGAGAGCCGCATGAAGACTTTATGTCTGGATTTATTTTAAGTCTTTCGAGTTTATCTTCTTTTGTTTGTTGTGTTCTTTTCTCCCACTAAGGACGTTCTGGGGACAGAACGATTCTAAGGAAGGGAGTGATGTAACACCCCGTTTTTGTACGATACCCGAATATATGCATATGTGTATGTATATTGTTAGTATGCGTGCAATTGATTGTAGTATTATGGATCGATTTTGCCATTGTGGTGGATGGTTAGGGCTACGGGATGGTTCTTGGGAGAGTTGCATTCCAAAGATGCACGAGGACGAGACGGACCGATACTAGTATAACTGCTAGTTTTCGGTACGACGCACATACAAATATAACACGGTATGGTACTACAGTGAATATAGGTTGCGTGCGCTCGTTAAAACACACGTCTCACACTCGTTGGAGCTCGTTAAGGGTTATGTTGGGCAGCCATCCTAACACACACAAAACCAATGGGCTAAGCCATGGTTTTGGTCTACAAAACCACCTATAGCCTAAACCTACCCCCCCCTTTTGTCAAATTCGGCCTACACACCTCCCATCACCCTCATTTTCCACTTCATTTCTCCCTTTTACTCTGGAAATTTTAGAAAGAAAACACCTCAAGAGAAGGAGGAGAGAAAGAAGAAGGAAGTGAAGAAGAATGATCAAAAGGAGATTTCCAAGAGAAGAAGCTTGAAGAAGTTCCTTCTACTACTACAACCAAAGGTGGGAAGTTTCTCTAAACTTGAAATTCTTGTCTTTTAATTAATTTTGATTGCATGCATGTGTGCTAGAATGCTTAGGATTGCTCTTCTAAAGGTTAGAAGTTGAAGTCAGAATTGAACTAGAAAAACTGGTTCGGAGTACCATTTTGTGGATTTTTCTGAGAGCAAAATATGATGAATTAGACCATAAAATTAAAAATTTTTGTTCATATATGTGTTAGGACCATTCATGATTTATTTCAGATTTTTCTATGATCATTTGATATGCTAATAAAATTGTGAGATGGATATATGTCGTAAGGCAGACTCAGAAAAAGAGAAACAAGATAGCTGATATTGTAGGAATTTTCGTGAATTATTGAAGGATCATTTTGATCTGAAATTTTTACTAAATGTTTCTGAATGCATTTTGATTATCTAAAAAAATCAGTAAATTATTTGGATGATTTTAGAGGCATGAGAAAAATCTATCTATAACCAGTATCTGATGTTGAGTTAGAAAACATGATGGTTTCTGTGCTAACTTGCAATAGCTATTGCTCACTGTATAATTGGAATTTTGACATGAGGTCTTTTGCATGATGTTGGGTATGATGTCTAGCATCACTATCATAAATTTTGTGTCAATTGGACAAGTGTGCAATTTACTGTGATTTTGTGATTGAGCACTGTGCTGTTTTCAGCCAGTTTCGATACTCTGTAAAGATTGGGGAATTGAGACCTGTTAGAGGCACATTTTGAGGATCATGACCCTGTAGAGAGTTGTAGTGGACACCTAGACCTTTCCAAAAAAACTAATTTGAGGCAATTCCAGTAAACGGTTGAATTATTATGATTTTTGTAAGACTGGACAGGGGACTAGAGTAGAGCTGAGTGCTCTGAATTGGAGAGACCAATTGTGTGAACTGGTGTATTGATGATAGATGAGTGTGTTAGGGTGACTTAATGGTATAATTTGTACTCATGACCAACTAGAGAGTTATTGAGGACACCCACACCCTTCTACAAAATTTGAGTTAGTGTCATTTTGATGAACGAGTAGGATTTTGTGTTAATGGTAAGGTGTAGCCCGTGCGCAGGAAGCACGCAGGTTGGAGCTCGAGAAGCTATTTCGAGGACTTAGGTGGTTGAATCTAAGCTCGTGATCAACTAAGAAGTTGTAGCCTAGGATCATACCTTTCCGGGTTGGGCCCATACACTCCAATCAGAGTTGTATCGAGAGAGTTATGACCATTTTGAGATTCGGGCAGAAACCCGTAGGTCGCTTAGTCTGGGTTTGGAGTAAGGGTTGTGAAAGTATTTTTCCCTTGTGTGTTATTTGAGTTGGTGACTCGTGTCTAGGAGTGGTTGATCTCTGTTATTGAGGTTGTTGATTCCCCGAGTGAGATATGTGACTCGAGTTAGTCACTAGGGTAAAGGATACCCTGCACCTATCAAGCCTATATTATTAGACTTCTGCCATGCGTACGACGTCCGAGCATGCCAGTGAGTGGAGCTCATGGGGCAATTATATATTTACTACCGGAGTAGCAGCAGGTGTAGGCCACTATGCTGGACGAGTCCAAGCAGGGAAAGTGGCGAATCGGACCGGTATCGCCAGGGGCCAGAGGCTGATAGGCAAGTGTGGAAGCAGTAATTCTTACCCGAAATAATTAGAGTAAGGTAGGGGTTAGAATGGTTTATTAAGGGGTTGGAAAATTGCATTAGTCCTAGTAAACCATAGTCGGTGTTGTATCTTCTAGTCGTAGGGATACGTTTTCGGCCGCTAATGGATTGCGTCCCCGGCTCGTATCTCGATCTGTTGATTCCCAAAGTTCTACCGAAGTAAGGTGCGGGAGACTCAGAGGATTTGACCTCCCGTGGTGCTCACGTCCCTAAAGTGCGGGTTTTGTGTTTTGTGTTTTTTGGTATATATCAGTTCATTACCCGATGAGGGGTGAACACGCATGCGTCAGTCCATGGGTGGACATGTGGAACCAAGGCGCGTAAGGACCAGGTTCAACGTGGTTTCTAAGGAGGTCCGTGTAACACCCCGCAAAATTGGAAATTACATTTTTGCCCCTGGGTGTTACGCACGTATGTTTTATAATGTGTTTCACTACATATTTTGGATTCGTACTATTTATACATGTTTCGTATTGATTTCAGTCAACTAAAATATAATATTTCAATCCCTGGGATTTACGTGCTTTTTTCGTGTTTTGATGCACGTGTTTCCACCACTACGTACAATGTTTTCTATAGGTTTAAATTATTTATTTTATGTATTTAAATCTATTTTATAAAACGAAAATTTATTTTTCCCTTATTTTGATTAAAATGCATTTTTCGATTTTCTGCACGTATGGTGCACGTGCAAATTTTTATTCTCATTTTGCTACTCTCATTTTACTATTTTTAGCATGCATTAGTTTTATTTAGCCTTTCTTTTGATCCATGGACCTATAAACTAAAATGTGGCCCATTAGGAAAGGAGCCCACTAGATAATTAAATAAATTAATTAGTAATGAGCCCATGTAGCAAGCCCATTATTAAAATCACATTTTTAGTTAAACATGTACTAATACATGATAAGTAACAAATATTAGTACACATTTAGAGTTATAGAAATGTGTTCATATTTGTTTGTGCATGTGTGCATACACACACAAATGTATTTGGACCATTTTGTGGGCTAGGGGGTGGCCGGTCATGGAGTGAGGAGGAGAAGGGTTTTTAAGTTAAGTTAGTGGAGAGTGGGGAGATGAAGAGATGGGGGTTTTAGGAGTTAGGAAAGTGGAGAGTTGTAGAATAAATTTGAAGAGTTATTAGGGTGGAATTTTTGCACTTTAGACCCTCCCAAAATCCTATAAATAGAGCCCCCATTTCCTACCTTTATCTTGCACCAAAAACATTATCAAAAGAAAGAAAGGAAAGAAAGAAAAGAAAGAGAGAAGAGAGTTTTGTGCTTGGAGGTCATTGCTAGGAGGAGAAGCCTTACTAGGAGCTAGGAATCTTTGGAGCTAGAAGTTGTGTTCTCTTTTCTTTTCATTGTTCAAGCTTCACAAAAGGTGGGTGTCTCCTACTTTCTAATTTTTTTTTTTTTTGAATGTGCATGATAATAGAAATGAATGAGTAATATAGAATTTAATTTGATAAAATAGGACAAACCTATGCATTGGATGTAATGAAATATTGTTTTATTGAGTAAACAAACCCAACTTATGTTAATTAGTAATAAGAAAAGAAATGTTGAATTGTTTTGTCATGAATTAGTATGCATGAATGAAGATATAATTGATTGCATGAAAAATGTTGGGAATACATTCTTTTGCAAAAATATTTTGTGAAGAATCTTGTTATGAATAGATAAAATTCATGTTAATTTAAAGTGATGTTGTGATTGATGTGATTAAGTAGAAAAAGGAAGTATACCATGCTAACTAAAGAAAGAGAATTACTTGATTGTTGTGAACCATGCTAATATGTTTGCTTAGTCTTGTGTTTACAATAGTGTTAATATATGAGAATAACTTTGATGTGAAATTTACAAATGGGAATCATGCTAACATAATAGATGCGAAAGTAGTCTTATTGTGACAAATACCATGTTAATGAAAGAAGACAAATTCTTGTATAAACCATGTTGGTAAATTGTAAAATTTTATGCTTATAATATTATTGACCATATTAGATTTTATAATAAAATAAAAAAAAATGAAATTTCGTTAGTTTATAATATGTCGACATGTGTAGGTTCTATTTTTAAAAGAATGGGAACTATTGTGTGAAAGAGCAACTTTTATTTTCATTAAAAATATAATTTATGTCAAATTGAGATTTTAATCAAATAGACATGGATACTAGTTTTCATTTCTTTTGTAGGATTTAGTTCCTAAAGAAAAGTCTAAGTTTTGCAAAAGATGAAAAAAAGGAATTTCTTTAAATAAGTGAAAAATAGTATTTTTAAAATAATTGGAAATTTTATTAGTTACTATCTTTTTATCTAATATCATGGAAATGATTATTTCTAAAATTGTGAAAGAATTGATCTTTTGAATAAACACATTTTATGGAAAAAGACACAGTTTGTGGATAGTTGAACAAAAGAACATTTGTGCCTTTTTAAACAGAAAATACACATAGACTTACTGGTTAGCCACTGCAAAATAAAATTCTATTGTGACAGGTCTTGGGTTCGAAACTTGATAGTCACATCTTTCTTTTATTTTATTTTTTTTATAAATTCCGAAAAGAGAACCAATACATGAAGCTTTCGGCTTAAGACTATGACATCAAAGTCCAATGGACTTATTGGTTAGATGGTTTGGCTTTGGGCTTTGACCGGGTTGACCATGGAGGCCGGGTTCGAAACTTGGGTACCTCCTTCATTTTTTTTAAAAAACTTCTTTTTGCATATATTAAGATCTTGAATAAAAGAAATCTTAGAATACCAAGTCTAATTTTTAATATAAAAAAATGAAATGAAAATACTATGAGATAATTCTTGTATATTTCTTGGAGTGTTAAAAGTAATAATTTTTTTTTATAGAATCATGTGATGGAAAGTAGTATTTTGATCTTTAAGAATAACTACACTTGTATCATGTTTTGTGAATTGAAATATTGTGAAAATTTAGATTTGTTACAACAAATTCATGTAGTGAACTTGTGGTTGTGATTGATCGAATAGATCATGAATAGTGGCAAGATAGAATTTTTGTGAATGAATTTAAAAATGGAATTTATGACGAGCTTAAGACTTTTGATTATTGAGGGTATGAATACCCACGATGCTTATACATGAAAACTGAGATTTAGAATTAGTGAAACCCTCATTACCGGCATTATTGAAATAAAAGAATCTTGAGTTGTGATTTTGAGATGTGGTTATGGAGCCATCTCGTATTTGTTGACTAAGTCCGGTAGGAGGTAACAACTAATTCTACATGTGGAGATTATTCATGTCTTGAACTTAGGAAAATTTAGGCACATAAGTGAAGATGTAGTAAACTTAGGGAAACGTAAGTGGGGTGCTCTATATAGTCGGCGGTGGACTCCAAGACTATAGACCCAGTTGGTGGAATGAGGTTGCCCTGTGGGAGACGGATTATTATATTTTAGTCCGGGACTATGAGGACGGGTCAGCGGTGGACTCCGGGATCTTGAGTAGTCGGACGGATGGATTTTGTGTTTACCGTCTCCAATGTATATATATATATATATATATATATATATATATATATATATATATATATATATATATATATATATATATTGGGCTAGAGGGTCACATACGGGACGGTTCGTACGATGTGGAATCTGTTATAACAGCTGGCGGTGGACTCCAAGGCTGGGATTCACATTCGTGGAATAGTCTGAACTTTGTTTTGCTACCGGGTAGTTTTCATGGCGAGGGATCGAGTCCTTTATTGTGGAGAACGTAGGTGCTTGCCCTCGGACCTATGTAGTATGGGATGCATAGAATCCGAACAAGTGTGCATTAGTGTCATCCTAGTGTAGAATGGTATGCATTAGGCATTAAGACATGACATACACTTATGTTTAGAATAATCAAATTTGACACTTTATATGTTCATTCAATCTTTTTGTGATCTGTTAAAGTATGAGACCGTTATACTATTCCCGACATAGAGAGGATAGCCGTGTATAACATTTCGTCAGTTGTAAGTAACTGACGTGCCCACAGATTAACATGCAGGTAATGGACTATTCGCGAAGCTATAAAGTGGATATGCTGGTGCTGTTTTATTTTAAAGATGTTGTAAATGTTTTATTGTAAATTTCATTCTTCCGCTATGTAAAACCAAGTTGTAATTGAACTCTGATGTATTGTGAATAAAAAGTTTTAAATTTTCCTTGTAAAATTGTACGAAGTGAAGTAAAGATCCTGTGAAATCCTGAGTTTGTCCTTATTTGAAATTCGGGGTGTTACAGTCCGTACGCGGGTACCAACTGGCGGTGACCACTTGGGTACTGCAGGGCCGGAATTAGACCGACCGCTGCAATCTCCTTGGGCGACGGACAATCTATTGGGAATTGGAGTGTGTACAATAGTAGGGTGCATGGCGAGGGTTCGAATCCCTAAATTATGGAGAAAAACGGCTAGATTTGGGGGCGTATGTAGTATGGGATGCATTCGTGCTCCAAAGTCTTGCTTGCATTAGAAGTTAGGCATGTGAGTTTGCTGCATCTAGTCATAGGGTCATGTCATAACACTGCACTAGAACCCGAATCCAGTAAACCCTTGTTTTGGCACAACACTTTTCCTTTTTGCATAAATTATTGGTTGTGATTGAATTTTAGAGGATCGCTGTTATCACCAGCTTTGCGTCAGTCGAAGTACTGACGTTCCCCACCTTTTAGGTATCGGTTATACCTTCCGAACAGGTGCAGAGATATTAGAGTCGCACAGCAGAAGCCTGAAGCTGAGGAGCAAGTCTCGGGGGAGCCGATGGGCCGCTCAGCGAAGTTCCGCAAGTAATCAGTCGATTACCATTCCAGGAGGCAGCTGATAGCTTCACAAGAGGAGTCTGTAAATACTTGTAATAAGTTGTAATGAATTGATGTAATTTGTACTCCTTGTCCAATAACAAGTTATCGGTTGTAATCAATGATGTAATGACTTATTTGGCGAATAAAAAAGTTTTTAAATTTCCATGTTATTACTGTGTTGAGATGCATTTGAAGGTAAAGATTCTGGAAGGTGTCACGGATGTCCGGTAACGGGGATCCGGGGTGCTACACACATCTTCTCGTGATCCACGCCGTCGTGCCTCGTGATCCGTGCCTGATCCTCATCAGACGGTCCAGATCATGCCACGTTGCTCGGAAACCAAATCCGAGCAACTTGCATTCCGAGCTGCTCATGCGGAGAAAATGTCGCCGAGCTATGAGAGTCGTCTGATCGTCTCGAAATTCGTGATGCAGCCTGATGGACACCCCTGATTCCGCCACGTCGACCAAAATCACGTTTTCTTATGATCCACGCCTTCGTGCCTCATGATTCGGGTCTGATCTTCATCAAACGGCCTAGATCGTGCCACGTCGCTCGGAAACCAATTCCGAGCAACTTGCATTCCGAGCTGCTCATACGGAGAAAATGTTGCCGAGCTATGAGAGCCGTCTGATAGCCTCAAAATTCGCGCCGCGACCTGTTGGACGTCCCTGATTCAGCCATGTGGCCAAGTGCAAGATCTACCGTTAGATTACCTCGAAATTCATGCCGCATCCAGATGGACGTCCCAAATTATGCCACGTTGCTCGAAATCCCAATCTGAGCGACAGGTGTTCCGAGCTGCTCATATGGGAAAACACTTCTGAGCAATATAAGCCGTCAGATCACCTCTGAATTCACGCCGCAACCCGATCCTGGCCTCAGATGCGTCCACGTCGTTCGGCACCGTCCCTCCGTCGGATCACTCAAAATTTCGCGCTAATGGCTGATGAACGATCCAGATTGCGCCACGTCGTAAATAGGTGATTAAAATTATTTTTTAATTTTTAATTCGAATTATTTATTTAAAAAATTGCAAAAAATGACTTAAAATTCAGGAAATTTGAATAAAAATTCTAAAAAATAATTATAAATTCGAGGAAATATTTTTGAGCCCCTGGATACATCATTATTGGTTGGAATAGTTAATCGACGCTTCCGAAAAACAAATCATCACTTTGTAAAATTGAATAAATAATCCGAAAAATAATTAAAAAATCTTGTAAAATCCCCAAAAATCCAGAAGAGCCTGAAAGAAGACTTTGGTACATTACTAGCTCAGAAATGCACGATCACCCCTCGAACGGGATTCGAACACCCTTTGAAGACTTCGATAAAGTCCTATACGCCATTCAAACAACAAAACTACTCCCCAAAGGCTGTACACAGTCTTTGGGAGTGGAGGGCTCGTGATATGACTGAAAATGGGGTTAAATCGGAACCGTTCAAAGTGGGCACGAATCTTAAAGTCGCAAGGGGCAAGATGGTAATTTCACCTACAGACGGGTCCGATTTGGGAACCGGGTCTCTCCTTTTAGGCCTGCTAACCCGTGAACGGATCTGTTCATTTGAGAATGGGTCTTAACCTGTTAGTGGCCAGCTCAACAGGATTGGAGGAAATCCTGGCTTGCCCTTATCTTGAGGAGGTGGTTATAGCCACCCATATCCAGCTTCACTGGGAAGTAGAGATTCACTCTTATCCTGAAAGAGATCCCCATGGCGACTATAAATACCCCCTACCTCCTACTGTCAAAGGTGATCACTCTTTGTGCACTTGAGCTCTTTCCTATTACTTTTTCTAGTATTGACAAGAGCGTCGGAGGGTTCGTCGCTGGGATCCATCCCGGTGTTTCGAACGTTTGTGCAGGTACGCGGGAGCACCTGAGGAGTCAACTTGACAACAAGGAAGAAATAGGATTCTGCCCGTTCGAGTTCCTGCGAACCTACAAATTCTGTCTATTGCCCCCACACCAGATCCAGTGGCAACACCCACAGACAGCGCAAATTTGTTGCTGCTTTTTTCAGTGTAGGAGCAATTAGATGATGAGTACTTTTGTTAAGGAGAAGCACTAATTTGGACTGTCATTCGGGATTCAATTTGGTTGGCTGATGATCGCCTAAATCTGAATCTGGATGGCTGGAAATGTCTGGATCTGCATCTCGACGGCTAGATCTGGATCTAAACGACTAAAAGCACCAAATGACCTACAAAAAGTCTTTATACCAGAGGTGGCTCTGGTAAAAGACCCTCTAACGCTCAAGTCAGCAACCCAGAATAAAAATTAGAGTTTTTAGTTGAGAAAGATTAATTAACTTTGGCTGAATGATGGGAGAGGGTATTTATAGGCTAGTAATCAGTTATAGAAGATAGATCTGAAAATATATAATTTAAGATTCGGTTGGAGATTCCCTTAGTGAAAGGATATAATTATTTAATCCTCGTTTTGGGAATTTGACTGACAGCTGTAACTAGTTGGAAATCAGTTTTTCTTAGGCCCCAAGTATGTCAGAATTGTGAATCTGGCTAAGCTAATGGGTCAGAAGACGTCCTATGTTCTTCTAATCGGCTTGTTGCTGATGTAAAATTACTATACCTCTTGGAAGCATTGAGATACGTGCTGTGATCATATGACTCTGATTTTACCATATCACTTGAATAGAAAGAGAACATAAGAGCATCCACAATCATTTGCTAAAAAATATGGCAAAATGGCAAATAAAAATAGCAATATGAGAATTTCAGTGTAACGGTGATTTGCTAAAATTTGAGAAAGACGACACATGTTGTTTCATCTGTTTTTTTTACAGTTAATTAATTAATGATTAGATATTAAAACAGGTTAATTAAATAAATTAAATAATAAAATATATCCTAAACCACTCAAGTAACCACTAAACCTAACAATTATACACTAAAATAACGAAAAAGTGGGCTGGACGGGACATGTTGTCACGTCCAAGCTTAAAAACCTTGAAACGGGACAACATGTCCCGTTTGAACCATTTTTGATTTTTTTTATTTTTTTGTTCGGACGGTATATGTTGTACCGTCTGATCATTAAAAAAAAAATCAGACGAAACAACATGTTCCGTCTGATCCCATTAAAAAATTTTAAAAAAATAGGAACCGAACAACATGTTCCGTCTCCTATAATTTGAAAAGCACCGGTTCGTTTCTCAAATATGAGAAGCAATTGTAGCGATTTTACCAAAAAATAACAAAATAGCAAACGACTGCAGGCCATCGTTTATCAAAATATACAAAAATAGCAAAATATAGCAAACGATTGTGGATGCCCTAAAAGAGAGAATAAATAAGAGAAATAAAAGAGATAAACCTACTAATATAGTCAAAACCAACTAAAATAGTCAAACCCACAAGAAAAGGGAAGAAAATAAAAAAAAAAAAAATGGAAATTAGGAAAAGAAGCGGAAAGCACCCTCCTTCCCTCTCCCAAAAACTGCTCTCCAAAGCTCGCAATTGTTATCGTGGTTATTTTATTTTAGATCTACTAGTTCTCGTTTTCTTGATTTTTTATGCTGATAGGCGGCGGCGGCGGTGGGGGTGGCGGGGGAGGAGGAGGACGGTCGATGGCCTCCGCCATCCGCCGCTACGTACCATCTCCCAATTCCAACTTCTTCTTCGACGACGATCACCAGCAGGCTTTTCAAAGATCCTTCTCCTCCTCCTCCCTCTCTCTCAAGAAGCTCTCCAAATCCCGCTGCTTCTGGCGGTGGTGGAAGCGCCACCTCCTCGCCTACGCCCTCTCTTTCCTCCTCGGCCTCCTCCTCTCCCTCCACCATTACCAAGATCCCATCTCCAACCTCAACCTCAACCCCTTTCCCCATCGCAATCTCGGCTCAATCAAACCTCACCACCATCAGCTTCATCATCGTCAAGTTCTTGATCTTGATCGGCCGAAGCTTTTGATTGTTGTGACGCCGACTTACAACCGGGCGCTTCAGGCCTACTTCTTGACGAGGCTGGGGCAGACGCTGAGGCTGGTGCCGCAGCCGCTGGTGTGGATTGTGGTGGAGATGGGGGCGGCGACGGTGGAGACGGCGGAGCTGCTGAGGAGGACGGGGGTGATGTACAGGCATCTGGTGTGCGAGAGGGGTTCAGCTGATGTGAAGGATAGGGGAGTGCATCAGAGGAATACTGCGATTGAGCATATTGCGAGACATAAGCTGGATGGGGTTGTTTACTTTGCTGATGATGATAATGTGTATTCGCTCGAGTTGTTTCGGGAGTTGAGGAGGATCAGGTAAATAGATTTATTTGGTTGATTGGTGGAATGTGGTTGAGTTATTGAGTTGGTGCATGATAATGTGATTGGGTCATTAGATGAGAGCAGACATGTATGCTAGCATTAGAAATTTAGAATATTTCGTCCTGTTAATAGGTACCACTAAAAGACATAATTTCCACAGGAGCATAGAGCATGAATAAAATGGGTATTTGTTTTGTTTGCTAACTAGTCATTTAAAATTGCAAAAAGGGTAATGCTATATGCACAAGTTACTACACTAGATCCACTCCATAAGGTGATGTGGCACAATCTGTACTATACAATGTTTTAAACATCCTCAATATATCTGATATATCGGTTGATATATCTTGGCTGATATATTTGGTTGGAGAATAAACCGACATGATATCTATATAATAAAACACAAAGAAAGCTTGATGTGGCCCTCCTTCAATCCCCCCAAATCAAGGGCTCACAAAACACATTCCCCCCCCCCCCCCCCCCCCCCCCAAAAAAAAAAAAAAAAACAACACATTTATTTATTTAATTATTTCTCTCTCGCTCTCTCTCTCTCTCTCTCTCTATATATATATATATATATATATATATAAGGATATGAGCAACTTGCTCATTTAGTAAATGAGCAATTGATTATGTGGCATGCATGTAATATATTGGATAACTAACCCTTTTAAGATTTTTCCAATCACATGTATGACACATCATCAATTGCTTATTTACTAAATGAGCAAGTTGCTCATACCCCTTTTTCCCATATATATATATATATATATATATAATAAAACACAAAGAAAGCTATCAAGTGGCTCACCTTCAATCCCCCCAAAATCAAAGGCCTAGATCTAACCTCACAAAACACATTTTCCCCCCAAAATTTCAAACACCAAAACCAAATATTTCCCCCCAAAACTATAAAAATCCATTACTTTATTACTATCTCTCTCTTCTCTCTTCACTTTTTCATATTTCACTCATTTTCTCTTTCCCTATCTCTCTCTCCCATTATTTCTTTACTTAGAAATTTAGATTTTAAGATTTCAGGTTTGTAAATTTTCAGAATTTTTATGTTTTTTTTATTGCACATGTTATATTGAAAATAGCAAATATCACTTCAACAGTTAAATTTGATCATTTTCCACAGTTAAAGTTCTAGGAAGTTAGATTTTACACCCCATTTATAATTATTTTTCAACATATACTAATGGAAACATGGACTTTTATTTACAATTAATTATTGTCATCCTATTCAAACTTGAGCTACATAATTGTTGTTTTATTGTTTACAGGGCTTTTCGTGTTTTGTATTGTTCCGAAGACGTGCCGTAGGCACGTGCCCACGGGCAAATCTAGTATATAATAAAACACAAAGAAAGCTATCAAGTGGCTTTCCTTTAATCCCCCAAAATCAAAGGCTCAGATCTAACCTCACAAAACACATTTTTCCCCTAAAAGTTTTTCCCCAAAACTCAAATTCAAACCCCCCCCCCCCAAAAAAAAACAACTCATTTATTTATTTAATTATTTCTCTCTCTCTCTCTCTCTATATATATATATACATGGAAACATGGACTTTTATACCCCAATTTATAATTATTTTTCACCATATACTAATGGAAACATGGACTTTTATTTACAACTAATTATTGTCATACTATTCAAACTTCAACTACATAATTGTTGATTTACTGTTTACAAGACTTTTCATATGCTGTATCGTTCTGAAGACGTGCCCTAGGCACGTGGCCACGGGTAAATTAGTACTTATATAATTACTATGTCTTTTTGGGGAACATATCACCTATATATCGAATACTGACCGATATATTACCAAATATTTTTCCAAAATGTGTCGATGATATATGGTTAAAAAGGTTTTTAGTTTTACAGGTTTGAATCAAATCAAACCCGAAACCATTATCCATACTAACCCATTTGAGCCCAATAACTTTTGGTTTTGTTTGAAATGATTATGACATTTCAAAACTTTATTAGTTTGCTTGGATTCCTATAAGTTGTTCTTTTCTTTGTTTCGAATTAGTTATGCCAAGTTTTGTGATGGTTTCTATTTCAAAAATCTATATATTTTGTTTATTTTGGTTGATTTTTCAATTTTATTATGTTATATTTTAGTTCATGCCTATCTACGTTTGACATCATATGATTTATTATAAATAATTAATGTGCAATGTGAGTATAATGCATATGTTTCATTAATTCATTTAGTTCTGTTTTATTTGTGTTCTTATGTGATAAATGCTAGAATGCAATGTATGTACATGTCATGTAGGTCATATCTAGGATATTTTTCTCCATCCTACATAACAACTCGACATATTTAGATATCCCGATATATCTTGATATACACAAAAATTTCTAGTCTGACATGACACTGAGATCTGACATTTAAAACTTTGGTACTATATCACAAGCTTCGTGCACAAGTTAAATTGTGATATTTCTGTTCTTCAAGAGGTTTTACTATTATCTAGGAGAATTTGGATGATGCCGACTAACTAGTCGTTCAGGATTGTGGCAGTCTACTATTTTGATCGTAGATTCCTATACTCAGTCATGACTTGAGAGCTTCTGTTAGAAATGTCTTTTTGTTGATCAATGGTTCTTTTTAAAAATAATAAATAGTAAATTTGTCAAGACTCGAGAGCTTCTGTTAGAAATGTCTTTTTGTTGATCAAATGGTTCTTTCTAAAAATAATAAATAGTAAATTTGGCACGTCTCTGACACGACATGCCTTCAAAACGATGAAATATTTTCAGCAGCCAAAATCTCTCACTCTGCCTACTTTTTCGGACACATCTAACTCCAAGTTTTTGTAATGTTTAGTTTATATAAAGCTTTTGCAATGTACATGGCATTCCTAGCGCTGATGGTATAGATGAGATAAACATAATTATTGTTTAAAATATTGTGGAAAACAGGCTAAGGTAGGATGGTAGGTTTTTAGATTTAAGAGGCTTTCACAGGAGAAGGGCAGGATTTTAGTTTGGAAGTCTAATACAATTACATAATTATGAAATGTCCTAGGAGACGCATAGTTTTGAGAAATTGTTTGGACAATTAATCATTTTAATAATCATGCAAAAATTTTGAACTGAAAATAGTTATCAATATAAGACGTTACTACATACTGCAAATCTTGAGTGGAACTAAAGACAATGAAGAGCTAAAGCTGAAGCATGGCTGTAAAGCAAGTCTTTCAATATTTATTGTCTGAGGAATTGCAACACTGTAGGACCTTCCACACCGGTTATATATGTGGGCTGATGCACTCTTATGGCAAAAGGTAAACTTTCAGCGAGAAATGATTAAGGGTTTTAATAGTTAGATAGGTTGTATTAGATAAATTTTAAAGGTTTATCAATAAGAATGATGTCAAGAAGCTGGCGTAGCGGCAGGGACATCTCTCAGTTATAATGTAGTAGGGCACTTGACTAGATTAGGAAATGAAAAGGGTGAATTAAAATTCCTAGTCCTCTCCTTCCTCTTTCAACTCACTCCCTACTTAAAATGATGAGGATGCCAACTTTTTGTGATAAAGGAGTCCATATATAAACATAGATTTCATACAATGCGCATATATAGACAACAATTAGTATAATTAAAATTTCATGCTTTATGCACAATTTCTTGTTTGCTTTTAACTGTTAAACTTATAATTTCTAATATGATGTGACTTTCCATATTGTCTCACATTTTCGATGTGTATTACTTGTATAACTTATGCTCATACGGGCTTCAAACAGAATGACTATTGCTTATTAGCTGAATACATGAAGGCCTGAATGTCTTGTTCTTGATGGACAATGTTACTTTATTTTTATGTAGCCACATCTACCATCCATGTCGCGTCCTTGCTACCTGATCCCAAGGCGTATTAAGCACATGTGATTTTTGGAGTTGATGTCTGGCGACACCCGCAATCTGACATATTTACATGTCGACCTTACAACCACTGTTCCTTTATCTCTATTCTTTTATTTTCTTTTGATGCAGTTTAAAGTAACTTCACATTACCTCATATTAATTAAAGAGTACAGGTATGAAGTAGCCTAAGTGAAAGTTGTCGCAGGTAGAGTAGTTAAATCACCTTGGCTTCTTGGATTATTTGGACCTTGTACACATGTCAAATAGTCAATCACTAGGAAATTAAGCAGTTAGAAATTTGATTTCAAAGTATTTGTGAAACGAAACATTTTAATTATCATGTAGACAAATTTCATACGACATGATCTTTTAGTGTTTAAATAATTGACATGGTCAAGATGCAGGCCATGGATCATCCAAACTCCGAAGAAGTGGCCAACCAGTTTTATTAACTACTCTACGTAAGAGTATCTCTCCTATTCTCCGTAACAGCCATTTAATTTTTAGAATGTGTTAGTATCTGTTTGCTTTGGCCAGCTTGCAGTTCGCTAACTCTTGTTTTTTTACTAGTCACTTATTCTATTACCCTGGCAAAATTGATATTAAAAGGTACAAAGCAAAATTTTGTTTGGTTCTTCATTGAAAAATTACCTTCACTTTATTAGTTGAAGCTAGCTGTTTGTTCGTTATGCTTTTCCAAGATACTCTTTATCAAGATTTTTGAGAACCTCTTCATTTTTGTACATATTTCTTCTTTGATGTTGATGGATTTGTAACTTACAGGAGATTTGGCACTTGGCCGGTTGCCATGCTTGCTCAAAGCAAAAACAAGGCAATACTTGAAGGTCCAGTTTGCAATGGAAGCCAAGTGATTGGATGGCACACAAATGAAAAGAGCAAGCGGCTTCGAAGATTTCATGTTGATATGTCAGGTTTTGCTTTCAACAGCACCCTTCTTTGGGACCCTAAGAGGTGGCGATGTCCAACTTCAGATGCTATCAGGCAACTAGACACAGTGAAAGAAGGATTTCAAGTATGCATTTATTCATTTTTCTGAAAATTGCTTTTTCTTGTTTCAAATATGTTTTTCTTATTTTCAGTGATGAATTCTTGTCGTTTACATTAAGTCTGAGAGGAGTTAAAAATAGATATTAAAAGTTATAAGCTTACTGTTGCTGCTGATTTTGGTGTGGGAGCAAATAGATGTATTTGTGGATTCTTTTAGAAACAAATAAGGCAAACCTGTTGACTTTTGGCCGGCGTTTGATTGTTTCTCGCTGCTGCCGTTAACCTGCAAAAAGTTCGATACACCGGGATGGATCCTGGCGACAAATCCTCAGACGCTCAAGTCAGTAATCAGGAGAATTATGAAAGAGCGCGTTGTGGAAAAAATATTGATTACCTTGTTATGGTGGGGGGAGAGTGGTATTTATAGTCGTCTTTAAAAACAGTTTAGAGATAATCATTTATCTCTATGTCCCGGTGTTTTTAGATAAGATGTAGAGTTTAAACTCGTTTCACGATAAGAGAGACGGTTTAAACTGCCTCTTAGAGATAATCACAAATTTGAATTACTCTTTAAATATCTGGGTTGGTTTGAAATGGGTTGCTATCCATACCCACTAGGACAGATCCGTTTTCGGGTTACTGGGCTTTGTAGAAAAAACCTAGTTCCTATTTCGGACCTGTTTGTAGGTGAAATTGCCATTTTACCCCTGAGAGCTTTTAAGATTCATGCTTGACTTGAACGGTTCCGATTTAATCCAATTTTTAGTCGTATCACGAGCCCCCCACTCCCAAAGACTGAGTTTAATTGCCTTTGGGGAGTAGTTTTCGGAGTCTTAATGGTGTATGAGATTTTATCGGAGTTCTTTAGGAGCTTTAGAATCGCCCACGAGGCTTGACAACGCTTTATTGAACTTGCATCGTACTCAGGTGTGTTTGTGGGATCTTCCCATGATTTTTTCCAATTTTGCGAAGTAACAATCTATTTTCAAAAATATCAATTAATCATTCTAATTAATAATTATTTTTCCAGTTCAAAAATATTTTTCCTAAATTTATAATTATTTTTTAGAATTTTTAATTATTTTTCGCATTTTTTAAATAATTAATTCGATTTAATAAATAAAATAAAAGAATTAATCAACTAATTATCGACGTGACGCAATCTGGAGCGTTGATCGCACCTCAACGCGCTTTTCTGAACGATCAGACGGCTGGAGGCATTTCAGTGGTCAGTACAGTTTTGCTCAAACGGAGGTTGGTGGCAACACTTCGATAGACTGACACGTGGCGGGTTTGTCGTCAATGTGAAGAAGGCTTCGGTGAGAGCTGCCGAAGTCGGGAGAGGCTTCGAGGAGGCGACACATGGAGTCCTTGACCGTTGATCATTGACTAGTCAATGTCATTTCTCCAATTTCGACGTCGGTGACAAGAACGCTCGGTGTGAGCTGCCAAAGTCTAGAGGAACTTCAAGGTGACACGTGGAGTTGTTGACCGTTGACCGTTGACCAGTCAACAACATTTCTCCATTTTTGACGTCGGTGACAAAAATGCTCGACGTGAGCTGCCGAAGTCTAAAGGGACTTCGAGGAGGCGACACGTGGAGTTGTTAACCGTTGACCAGTCAACGCCATTTCTCCAATTTTGACGTCGGTGATAAGCACGCTCGGTGTGAGCTGCCGAAGTATAAAGGGATTTCGAGGAGGCGACACGTGGAGTTGTTGGCCGCTGACCGTTGATCAGTCAACGCAATTTCTCCAATTTCGATGTCGGTGACAAGAACGCTCGGCGTGAGCTGTCGAAGTCTAGGGGGACTTCGAGGAGGTGACACGCGGAGTTGTCGACCGTTGACCGTTGGCCAGTCAACGTCATTTTTCCAATATCGACGTCTGTGACAAGAACGCTCGGCGTTAGCTGTCAAAGTCTAGGAGGACTTCGAGGAGGCGACACGTGTTGACCGTTGACCGTTGACCAGTCACTGCCTTTTCTCCAATTTCGACGTCGGTGACAAGAATGCTCGGCGTGAGCTGCCAAAGTCTAGAGGGACTTCGAGGAGGCGACACGTGGAGTTGTTGACCGTTAACCGCCATTTCTCCAATTACGATGTCGGTGACAAGAGTGCTCGGAACAACTTGCCGAAGTAGAGAGAGGCTTCGAGGAGACAACACGTGGAGTTGTTGACCATTGACCGTTGACCGTTGACCATTGACCAGTCAAGAGTCGTTTGGATTCCCCATGTTTTTTATCATTTTGTGCTAAATGGGCCAGACCTTTGCGTTTTTGGGGGCCTTTTAACCTTGGCGAATGTGCCAACAACCCCTCTCAATAAAACTTCACCCCCCCTTCATTTGCTCATTCTCTAAGTTTTTACTCAGGTGATTTTTACTTTCTAGCGGGAGCTTCCGGCGAGGGTTTTCTATTTCCGGTGATCTTTTCCGACTGTTGCTGTCAAATCAAGGTAATTCTTAGATAACTTAATTTACTTTTAGAGAATGTCTAGCGTTGCTTCGGGGCAAGAGACCTCCCCCATCGTCGCCATTGAGCCGACCTCTAGTCAAGCTTCTACAGTCGACAAGGGCAAGGCCATAGTAGGGACCTCTTCGGCAGTTGTGGAGACCATCGTAGAGACGGAACGAAGAATAGGGGAGTTCGGCAGGCTGCCCGGGCCCCTGAAAGGGCTTCATCAAGTTTGGGAGCTTCCGGATGATCTAGCCGAGCGTATCGTGTTCGGTCGGGGTCAGGACTTCGAGGAGAATGCTGCTCGGGAGACTTCAGAGGCTGACGATACCATCTCCATATTCAGGAGTGTTTTCTGATCCCGAGCTAACTCGAGCTGATGCTGCCTGGACCCGGGGTAAGGGCCAATTCGCCGATGCCTGTGGATGTGTTTTTGGCCCATCGATGCTTTCTTAGCCGGCGTTTGACTACAGCTCCACCCTTTTGTTGCCGAGGTGTTGCGATGCTACCGGGTCAGCCCAGTCCAGTATATGCCGAATGTGTGGAGGCTTATCAATGGATTCATCCTCCATTGTTAAGCAGCGAACTTCGAGCCACAGTTGAGTGCGCTGCGGACTGTGTACAGGATACATTAGCAGCATAAGACGGAGTTCAGGTACTATCTGTCTTTGAGGCATGGGGCAAAGCTCGTCAGCTGTCCAGACTCGATCAAGAACTGGAGGGACATTCTTTCTGATTCGAAGTCCAGAGCCATGAAACATTCCGACTACTTGGGTCGAGGAGATTCCGAAGTGGGCGAAGGTGAGCCCTGTTCTTAGCCCTGAGGAAATATAGATGGTTCAGACGCTCCTTGATCGACCGAAGTTTGATTGGAAGGACTTGACGGAGGAGGTGCACTTCAGGGGGTCTCAGCCTAATAAACCCCAGTATGCCTTTATTCTTTTAGTTCAACGTCCTTTTTTTTGACTTAGTCGAATCTATATTTGCTTTTATCCTCGGCACATTCTCGTCTTTGCAGAATCGGTGGGGTTGACGGCGGATTGGGTGGACGCCGAAGTGGGGTTCAGTGGTCGCTCGGGTTTTGGTGAAAGGGTGTGGCGTTGGCGGGGAAGGGGGTGTCGACGGCGGCGAGGGAGTCGACGACGGGTAGGGGATGGGAGTCGATGGGTTGAGAAGATGGGTTTGTGAGTATGGCGGTTGAAGAAGGAGAATTAGGGTTTAGGTGGAGATTTGGGGGTTAGAGTTTAGGATTTGAATAAAGATATTGGGAATTTGGGGGTAGGTTAGAGCTTCTCACATACCTGAAAATTTCTTAGGATTTCTTACAAACCCTAATGTTCTCTTATGCTCACACTCACACGAGCAGAATGAAGAGTAACAACTCAACACAATTTTTTTAATCAATAATCACATTCATTCTCATTATTATCTTGTCCTATATATAGGCTCAAAATAAAATCTCAATACAAATTTTTAAAATATTCTAATGCAGGAAAAATAAAGATTGCCAATTGCAAAACTACTACATATGACTAAAATGCCCAAAAATAAACAATTGCTGAAATAAAGATAACTATGCTACTGGAGTAACCATCCTACGCTGACAGAAGCGCCCAAATCATCTCGAACTGATGTCCTCATCATTCTCTTCGGGTGGGAGAGAGCTCGACCTGGTCGAGTCAAAATCAGTGATCCTGTCGTAGTTATCCAAAAGATCTGGATCCAAGTGTTTAAGCTCCTTACGATCACTCTAATTGTCATCCGACTTCGGCCTGTTCTTCCATCGCATCAAATAACTATGAATACCATCATCTCTAGTAGAGATTATCTGATCATCCAAAATATTATCTAATTTGTCTGTCGGTAGGTAAGTAGTGGCAGGTAATGGGAAAAATGTGGGAATCTCACCAGTAGGCTACAAGTTAGGCTCATACATAAGAGAATTTCTAGTTAAATTTTGGGCGTTCATAGGGTACTAAATCCTAAATATTGAAAGGCTTACTTATGCTAAAACCTTCAGGAAGGTCAACGACATAGACATTATCTTTGATTTTATGCAGAATTTTAAATGGTTCTGTAGCACACGTGTTTAATTTCTTAACGGATCCAGCTTGAAACCGTTCCAGACGAATCCGAACCATCCATTCGTCACCATCATCAAGATTTTTAAATTTTCTTCTTGTATCTGCTATTAACTTGTAGTTAAAATTATTTTCATTAATTTTCTTGGAAATTTTTCTCTATGCAAATCATGAATGCGGGATGCAACTGTGGATGCGAACTATGAGACTCTATGATGTCCTAACATAGGGATAGAATATATGGGCTGCTAAGTGACTGGGAAGGAATAGGTGACTTAGGTACATTCAATAGAGGTGATTGGATCAATCGAATACAGTTGAGAGACTGGTCATTTTCTTCTTCACCGAAGTCATCACTTACATGAGGTTCATAGGTAAACTCTTTGTCGGACTCATCAGCAATGACAGTGGTACCTTCTATGATGTTGATCCTACTGGGACAGGGACAATTGCCAGTACATGACCATATACCTTGCATTTATAGCACTTAGTGAGAGTATCAATCTTAGAGTAGTCTTTTTCAGTGTTCTTACCCATGTTGTCATTTCTAAGTGGATAGGGATTTGAAGTAGGCTAGCTTGGGTAAGACTTGTTGGGGTACTGAGAAGAGGGGGGCTCAAGTCTAGAGGTGTCAGTGGAGGTCATTCTAGAGGAATGATCTTGCGAATCGCTGGACTTTTAGGGGGAACTTGCTTTAGGAAATTCATATCGCGGACAAGGGCATAAGCTGGCCAATGAGTTTACATTTCTATGAATTTACTCGATCCTAAGATTGGCTTGTAGTCCAGCTCTGAACTTAGAGAGTTTGTTCTTCGCTCTCTTTTCCTAAAGTATTGCACCGAATGAGGAAGCGGTCAAAGTAACTCACATACTCTTGGACAGATTTGTTTCCTTGATAGAGTTGGTTCCATTAATCGAGCAATCGGGTGTGGAACGATAGAGGAACATATTTCTCGGTGAGCTTCTCTTTCTCGGTCTCCCAAGTGCCTATGGGTGCTAGGCCTCGGTCTCTGCGAGCATGTTCAAGATTGGTCCAATGTTGAGCTTTTCCAGTCAATTTTATTATGGCAAATTTGATCTTTAAGGTTTCGCTGATGTCAAACCACACGAAGTAGTGGTCCATAGTACAGATCCAAATCGAGATAAGCTTGGGATTCCATATGGCCTTCAAGTAAGGAACGTCTGCCTTGACGCTCTTCTTGTATTGTTTGTCAGGTTCACGATCTTGATACCGGTCGTCATGATCATTCTCATGAGGGATCTGACGATTGTGATGAGGCTCAGGGGCAACATTTTGATTCATTTTTCACTTGCTCAAGCCTCTGATTGGTATTGGTAAGAGTTGCTTGAATGACAGCGAGGGTATTAGAAATGTCAAGAGTTGTCCATTTCAGTTCAAAGAGGGACTCGCTGAATTCCAGGGTTCCTGATTGGGTGGTTTAGGAGGGACAAGAAAGGCTCTTCGGGATTTGTGATGGTGCTACGAAGACGCATTCACCAAAGAAGGAAAACTAGGGGTCGTGGGGACGTGGGCGTGCTGAAATTTGAGGAAATGTGACCTAAATGCACATAAATTTTTTAATGAACTAAAATTGCTGAATGCAAATAATCCTAAATGAATGCAGAAATTATGACTAAATGATGCAAGAAACAGTGTTTTAAAATCCGTTGCTCTGATACCAAAATGATGTAAACTTAACCCTAAGTAGAGAATTTCCAAGAATATTGAAAGATTAAGTTTACCAACATGTATTGCCGATTAAGTTAGAAATTAAAACTAATTAGTTTGATGGATTTTCAAGAACTGAAATAAGTTGAACAAGCCCAATTAAAGATTCACGTCTAATAATCAATAATTATACTTAAACATTCTTAGCATTTAAAATATGCAATAATGATTCGTATTTTAATTAGCAAATAGAAGTACACACAATATTTGTGGACGATAAATAATTCAGATAATATTATAAAGATGATATGCAGTAACACAGATAATGTAGAGGTGGAACGAAATTACCGGGGTTCGATGTCGCCATGGATGGAGAGGAAGATGTGGCTGGAATTGGATCTGATCCAACAACCCAAACAGCAAACAACAATAGGACTTAATAGAAAGCATTGATCTTACTGTGGTGGAGGTGACGATGGCTGGCATCGATGGCTGATGGAGATGACGACGACGGTGGGGGGTCGGGGCGATGATAGCAGAGGGTCGGGTCGACGACGGGGCAGTTGTAATACCCTGAATTTTTATTTAATGAGAATTGTTGATTTTTACGTGTTGTGCACGTACAAATATTGTATGTATATTTTCTTACAAAATTATCTCTTATAACATGAACAAATAAACATTTTTTTTTCTCTTTATTTTCTAAAAGCCTATTTTAAAAGCCTAAGATTGTTTTTCTAATTTAAGCCTACCCTAATTAATTAAAAAAATTTATTTTGACCCATGAGCCTAAAGCCCACTATTTTTGAAGCCCACAAATTAATTAATCTTTTAATTGTCACAATTTGTCATGTAGATACAATTAGTAGACAATTAATTAATTAATTTTGGTACAACTTAATAATGGGAGGTACTAGAAAGGGCACGTGCACACACTAGAGTGCATTGCACACCCTTCTAGAGGTGGCCGGATTGTGGAGAGAAAGAGGGAAAGTGGGATGAAGTTGAGGGGTGGTTATGTGATCATGGAAGTTACTACAACTTTTCAATTCATCTTGGTCCTTAATCTCTAACTCCTTGATTAAATCCTAGCCATCTATTCTCATCCTAAAAGTGTATAAATACCCCCTATATTTCTTCTCATTAGTACATTACACAATTCATTAAGAGAGAAGATAAGAGAGCAAAAGATTGAGAGACATTAGTGAGCAAAAGATTAGAGTGTGCAAAATTGCGTGTGTTCCAACCTAGAGGTGGCCGGCCAATCATCCAAGGATTACAAGGAGGGCTCGGGTTCCATCAAGCTCAAGGAGGAGAAGGCAATTTGCAATACAACCTAGGAGGAGAAGGCTACTTTCTTGCATTCTAGGAGCTTTCATTTCGCTTTCTCCAATAGGTGGGTGTTTCTCATGCTTCTAAAATCTAGATACCATGCTAGGAATGATTTGATGAAATTGTTAAAGAACAACTAGTTGGAATTGGACTCATGTTTGCTTAATTAGAGATGAGATGGTAATTTAGAAAAATATTTGTTAAAATGGTTGCTAGTTGATTATTTGTGAATTGAAGTGTTATAAACTGCCAAGATTGCCATGATAGATGTCTATGAATTATGCTATGTGAAGAAATTTATGATTATGAGACAAGGGATGAATTGAATGCTTCATGTGGAATTGTTTGTTTAAATTAGACTAAACTCTATTGTAGGAAAGAGGAGAATTTTGTGTTCTAAATTGATGTAGATGGTTAAATAATGAGAGAATGAAGAAATAAAGTATTTTTTTGTAGAAATTTATATTGTAAATTTTGTGAAAATGAAATTGTTCTAAATGTCGAAATTATGGACATAGAACACCAAATGAGATAAAAAATGCATGTGTTATTGGTAAATAATGAATTTTAAAATACTAGTTTACCGTAATTGTATATACATTAAAATTTGGAGAGTTTTGACTCAAAAAGAGAAGAAAAAGAACTAAAAACATTTTGGGAATTTGAAAAATCTAGTAGCACAGTCGACCAACTATATTGAAACAGTCGACTGCCCGGACTATTTGTTTTCGAGTTCAAATCTTTGCGGAACAGTCGACCGATTATATTTAAACAGTCGACCGTCCTGATTATTTGTTTTCGAGTTCAAATCTTTGCGGATCAGTCAACCGACTACACTGTAACAGTCGACTATCCTGACTATTGGTTTTCGAGTTGTAAATCCTCACAGCACAGCCGACTGTCCATGTTTTAACAGTCGACTGCCCTGAAGTTTCAAATAATATCTGGATTTTGGTGAGGTAATTTTCTATAACCTGTGGCCTAGTATAAATAAGAATTTGAGGCTACTTTTGGCAAAAAAAAAGAACTTATTATTTTATTAGTTTAAATTGTCTTTGAATAAAGAAAAATACATGCCTTGTTTAAAAGAGTTTTGAAATGAGTTTTGGCAATGAAAGTGTGAATTTTTGATAAAATGACAGTACAGTAATTTCATGGGAAGAATGAATTATGAATGTGACAAGTTAGAAAAAACGAATTCTTTTGTTTATGCATGAGTTTGTACTTGATAGTGAAATTGAATGTTATGACGAATTTTAAAAGATTTTATGAGCATGAATACACAAATGCTATGAGCATGAAAGGAAAATTATTGTTAATCGTGAAAAGACTATGACTGTGAAAACTCGATTTTGTGATTGTGAATTGAAATTGAAAACTAGAGTGTAGTTAAGCCTCATACCAGCATTGAGAAGAGATATGTTGAAATGAAATTTGAGATGAAAAGACCAAGATTGGGTCATGTTGAATAGATGATTAAGACCAGTATAGTGGAAAGGCTAACTGTAGAGAATTGATTTTGTTCATGATTCAAATAATTAAGGACTAGATACATAGTGAAGATGTGATGAAAATAATAGAAAAACACGAGTATAAGGGCCTCGGAGCTACGGTGTGAGAGTATTCACAGGCTGTCTTCATGATGCGTCGTGACATGATGTGGATGTCTCTAGGAGTCCGTACCGCAGGCGACGCTCGTGGGGTGTTTGATGATTGCGGGTGGTGTCATGTCCCATGACGGAGGCTGAATTGTCCATAGGTTCTTCACAATGCGTCGTGACATGACGTGGAATTCCCCTCCAGGCTGTCTGGACATGAGCTCATAACTCATAGAACATCTACGATACTTATCGTAATTACAGTAGTAGTTTAAGACATGACGAAGGATTGAACCCTACAAGATGAAGAACGGTTAAGGGCTTGCCCTCAGACCTATGTAGTATGGGTTGCATAGAATCTGAATAAGTGCGCATTAGTGTCATTTAATATAAATATCTGCATTAAGGACTAAGTGTACTGCACAACACGACATCAATAGGATAGTCCCTTGTAGTTCTGTTTGTGATCAAGCTTGTGGTAAGCATTTGAGAATCGTTATACTGTTTCGGCATAGAGAGGATAGCCGTGTATAATATTTCGTCGGTTGTAAGCAACTGACGCGCCCACAGTTTTTATGCAGGGTAAAGTGATTAGCAAGACTAAATAATGCATGCTGATTAAAGAATGATCCAAGTGTTGTACATTTCAATTTATGTAATTTGTTGTAAATTGTTTCCGCTGTAAATATGTAATGAATGTGTAAACTCTGATGTAATAAAAAGTTTTATTTCCTTGTAAAATTGTACGAAAGAAGTGTAAAGATCCTGTGGAAATTCGAATTCAGTCTGTTTTGGAATTCGGGGTGTTACAGCAGTGGGGTTGACGACGGAGTTGGGCGGACAAAGAAGGGTTTAGTGGTCGCTTGGACTGTGGAGACAAGAAGAAGAAGAAAGGGTGCAAATTGCAAAACTTCTACATATGGCTAAAATGCCCCCAAAACAAATAAAAATTGCCTAAATGAAGATAACTATGCTGCTGGAGTAACAATCCTAGACGATGCTACGCTGACAGAAGCGCCTAAATCGTCTCGAACTGATGTCCTTATCATTCACTCCGGGTTGGAGAGAGTTAGACCCAGTCGAGTTAAAACTAGTGATCCTGTCATAGTGCTCCAAAAGATCGGATCCAAGCGCTTGAGTTCTTCACGATCACTCCAAGTGTCCTCCGACTTCGGCTTGTTCTTCCATCACACCAAGTACCTATGAATACCACAATCTCTAATAGAGTTATCTGATCATCTAAAATATTATCAAATTTGTCAGTCGGTGGGTAAGTAGTGGCAGGTAATGAGGGAATTGTGGGAATCTCACCCATAGGATGCATGGTAGGCTGATCTATAAGAGAATTTTTATGGTTAAATTTTGGATTTTCATAGGGTACTAGATCCTCAATATTGAAAGTCTTATGTCAAAACATCAGTAAGGTCAACGACATAGACATTATCATTGATTTTATGCAAAATTTTAAATGGACCTGCAACATGTGTGTTCAATTTCTTAATGGATCCAGCTGGAAACTGTTCCGGACGATTCTGAACCATTACCTTGTCACCAACATCAAGAATTTTAAATTTCCTTCTAGTATCTGCAATTAACTTGTAGTTAAAATTATTCTCATTAATTTTCTTGAAAAATTCTCTGTGCAAATTATGAATGCGGGATGCAACTGTGGATGCAGACTCTGAGAATATGATTTTCTAACACATGGATAAAATCTATGGGCTGTTAAGTGACTTGGGAAGGAATGGGTGACTTAGGTACATTCAATGGAGGTGATTGGATAGACCGAATACAGTTGAGAGACTAGTCATCCTCTTCTTCACCGAAGTCATCACTTATTGAGGTTCATAGGTAAACTCATTGTCGGGCTCATCAGTAATGATAGCGGTACCTTCTATGATGTTGATCCTACTGGGGCTGGGACAGTTGCTAATAATATGGCTGTATCCCTTGCATTTATAGCACTTAGTGTGAGGATCAATCTTAGAGTAGCCTCTTTCAGTGTTCTTATCCGCGATGTCATTTCTAAGTGGATAGGGATTTGAAGTAGGTTTGCTTGGGTAAGATTTATTGGAGTACTGAGAAGTGAGGGGCTCAAGTTAGAAGGGTCAGTGGAAGTCATTCTAAAGGAATGATCTCTCAAATCGCTGGATTTGTAGGGAAAACTTGTTTTAAGGGAATCCATATTGAGGACGAGAGCATAAGCTGCTGCCAATGAATATATTTCTATGAATTAACTCGTTCCTAAGATCTGCTCGTAGTCCTGCTCTGAACCTTGAGAGGGTTTGTTCTTCGCTTTCTTTACCTAAAACATTGCACCGAATGAGGAAGTTGTTAAACTTATGCACACTCTTTGACGGATTTGTTTCCTTGATAGAGTTGGTTCCACGAATCTAACAATCGGGTGTGGAATGTTAAGGGAACATATCTCTTGGTAAGCTTCTCTTTCATGGCATCCCAAGTGCTTATGAGTGTTAGGCCTCGGTCTCTGCGGGCATGTTTAAGGTTGGTCGAGTATTGTTGAGCTTTCTCAGTCAATTTCATCGTAGCATATTTGACCATTAGGGCTTCGCTGATGTCAAACCACACGAAGTAGTGGTCCATGGTTCGGATCCAATCGAAATAAGCTTGGGGTTCCATATGACCTTTAAAGTGGGGAACATCAGTCTTGACTCCCTTTTTGTATTGTTCGTCAGGGTCACGATCTTGACATCGGTCATCATGATCATTCCCTTGAGAGATCTAACGATTGGGATGAGGCTCAGGGGCAACATTTTGATTCAATTTCACATGCTTATGCCTCTGATTGATATTGGTAAGAGTTGCTTGAATGGTAGTGAAGGTGGTGGAAATGTCAGAGTTGCTCATTTCAGTTCGAAGAGGGGCTCGCTGAATTCTAGAGATCCTGATTAGGTGGTTTGGGAGGGACAAGAAATACTCTTTGGGATTTGTGATGGTGCTGCGAAGACACATTCACCAAAGAAGAAAAAATAAGGGTCGTAGGGACGTGTGCTTGCTGAAATTTGGGGAAACGTGACCTAAATGCACCTAAAATAATTTTTTTTAATGAACTAAAAGTGTTGAATGCAAATAATTTCTAAAGGAATGTAGAAATTATGACTAAATGATGCCTAAATAGAAAATTTTAAAAAACCTTCGTTCTGATACCAAATTGATGTAAACTTAGCCCAAAATAGAAAATTTCCAAGAATATTAAGAGATTAAGTTTACCAACATGTAATGCCGATTAAGTTAGAAATTAAAACTATTAATTGGTTTGATGGATTTTCAAGAACTGAAATAAGATAAACAAGCCCAATTAAAGATTTACGCCTAATAATCAATCATTATATTTAATTGTTTTTAGCATGTAAGATATGCAATAATGATTCGTACTCTAATTAGCAAGTAGAAGCACACACTTAATATTTGTGGACGACAGATAATTCAGATAATATTATAGAGATGATAGACAGTAACACAAATAATAGAGAGTTGGAACAAAATTACCGGGGTTCGATGTCGCGACGGATGGAGAGGAAGACGAGGTTGGAACTGGATATGATCCAACAACCCAAACAACAAACAACAATAAGACCCAGTAGAAAGCACTGATCTCGCTGTGGTGGAGGTGACGTTGGCTGGCATCGAGGGCTGATGGAGATGATGACGACGGTGAAGGGGGACGACGATGGTGGGGGGTCGGGTCGACGATAGCAGTTGGTCGGGTCGACGACGGGGCAGTGGGGTTGACGACGAGGTTGGGTGGACGACGAAGAGGGGTTTTGTTGCCGCTCGGGTTGTGGCGAGAAGATGAAGATGAAGATGAAGATGAAGAAGATGAAAGGGTGTGGCGCTGGTGCGGGGGGGGGGGGGGGGGTTGTCGACGGCGGTGAGGGAGTCGACGACGGCTAGGGGAAGGGGTTGAGAAGATGGGTTTGTGAGTATGGCGGTTGGAGAAGGGAGATTAGGGTTTGGGTGGAGATTTGGGAATTTGGGTTTAGGGTTTGAATAAAGATTTTGGGGATTTGAGTGTAGTTTAGAGATTTTCACAAACCCTAATTTTTTTTAGGATTTCTCACAAATCCTAATATTCTCTTATGGTCTCACACACACAAGAGGAGAATGAAGAGCAACAACTCAACACAATAATTTTTTTAATCAATAATAGCATTCCTTCTCATTATTCTCATGGCCTATATATAGGCTGAAAACAAAATCTCAATACAAATCTCCAAAATATTCTAATGCAGAAAAATAATGGGTGCAAATTGCAAAACTATTACATATGGCTAATGTCCCAAAACAAATAAAAATTGCTGAAATAAAAGTAACTATGCTACTGGAGTAACCATCCTAGACGATGCCTACACTGACACTGACAGAAGTGTCCAAATTAACTCGAACTGATGTCCTCATCAAAAGGATTGTCCTTGTGCATCAGGAAATTGGGGGAGGAGCGAGGAGGAAAAAGAGACCTATGTGGATAGGAGGTGTAAGAGAAAGAAGAGAGAAACCAGAAGGGGAAGAGTTGAGGCTCGGGAATTTTCAGGGGAGAGAGAGCTCTCCGTTGTCGAAAAAAATTGTAGGATGTAACATGGTCTGCTCATATACTGAAGTGTGTAAATTAAGTATCTGAAAGAATTTTGTATTTTTTCTCTCTTGAATGTAGTACCTTAGGTAGTAAGTATTAACCATCAACAGAGGAAGAACTGTATCTTAGAAGCTGTGTATACAAGTAAAACGTGCGCATAATTAATACTATCTCGATGCATGTTCATTTGTTCAACAAAGAACTTTAAGAAGATTGCTTTTTCCACTAGAGGGTACCGTATCTTAGTTCTAGGATTGGGTACTTGTGAATTATGTTGTGGGAAACCTTTTTCTGTGAAAGATTTGTCTGGAACAGCTGGAGAAATATGGTGTAGCTTCCTGTTTTAAATTTCATTTGTTATTTATAATATTCTTTCCAATTATATAGGTGTTTGATCCATGTTATGCCTTCATTTTATGACGTGCATAACATGGGAGATTTCAGTCACCAATTTCTCATGCTTTGAACAGGTCAAGATGCAGACTGTTGTGCTAAATAGGGTTTATATCAGATTAGTTTTCTTTATGATCCACATCTACGAGTTCCATGATAGTCTTTACCCTCTGGAATTGCCTCCATACTTCAGATGAGATTGGACTCTCTTCTTACTTTTAACATTGTTCGTTTATTTTCCAAATAGATTTTCTTACATTTGCAAGTATTCTGCACAGCCTTCATACGAGATCGGTCTGTTTTTTTTTTTTTTTTTTTTTTTTATTTGCTGTTAACGCGACTGGTGATTGTAGCAGCTTCTCCAACTGCAGCAATGTTTGTCCTGCTGTAACTGTAGAGAGTTTTTTTTTTGGATGTTCTTCTTGAACAATTATGGATATCCCATATGTGAAGTGGAAGATGCATCACTTAGTTGAATGTCAGCTTAGAATATAATATATTGATTTGGGATTTGAGGCTACCTGTAAGGGTGATACCTTAATAGTTGACTATATCTTAAGGTGATTTAGGTATTACTAAAAATCTTTTAATTGATCCAGTACTATCCTGTGCTTTCTTAGCCTTAATCTTCACTTCGTCTTCCCTTCTAATCTTGCATACGTTCACATGGATGTCAAAGCCATACATCCAATTAACCTTACTAGTATTTTTCACGTGCGATGCATGTTTTGATAAGAACCGGAGGTTTTTTGCGTGCGATTTATGTGCTAAGAAATAGTTTTGGAGTTAGACGTGCGTTGCATGTAATTGAGAAAAATATTTTGAAGAAAAAGCTACAATTTGTATGTGCAATGCACGTATTTATAAGTAGAATTTGAGTTGTGCGTGCAATATGTGTGTATGTTTAGTGTTAAAAAGATATTATAAAATTATTTTGCACGTGCATTGCACGTTTTAAATATGTGAAATTTTTTTTATTTGTTTGTTTTTGTTGTAATTAATGGGAAAGTTGGAGTTGCACGTGCAACACAGGTTTGTATGTTGACAAATGACAACTCCAACTCTCCCATTATAAGATTAGAGATTTGTGGCTCATGGAAATATGGAGAAAGAGGTACCCGACTACCTATTTGTTGCGGGGTAAAAAAAAGATGTATATAGAATGATATGGCTAAAATTGGGATTAAATTGGGACCGTTCAAATCGGGCGCGAATCTTAAAGCACTCGGGGGTAAAACGGTAATTTTGCCTACAAACGGGTTCGAAATGGGAACTGGGTCTTTCTTCAAAGCCCAATAACCCAAAAACAGATCTGTCCTATTGGGCACGGATAATGACCGCTATAAACCAATGCAGATATTTAAAGAGTAATTCAGAATCGTGATTATCTCTAAGAGCCAGTTTAAACAATCTCTTATCAAGAAACGAGTTTAAACTCTATACATCTTATACAAAAACACCGGGACATAGGATAAATCATCATCTCTAAACTGTCTTTGGAGGCGACTATAAATACCCCTCTCCCCCCACCATAACAAGGTAATCAATCTTTTTCCACTTAAAACACTTTCATAATCTTTCTGATTACTGACAAGAGCGTCGGAGGGTTCGTCGCCGGAATCCATCCCGGTATATCGAACTTTTTGCAGGTTCACGGCAGCAGCAAGAAATCAGTCAAAACGCCGGTGAAAGTCAACAGGTTTGCTTAATTTGTTTCTTCAAGAATCCACAAATTCAGTGTTTGCTCCCACCAAAATCAGAAGTAGTTTGCTTGACAGTAATCTCACATTTTCTGTCATGCATCCGACCTCTACTGTATTTTATTGGTTTCTCTTGTGCTGCATGACCATGAGAGCTGCATTGACTCTAATTAAGTTAAACTCACTAGATTTATTTGCTCGTTGCAATGCACTCATTACTTTACCATCCTCAAGGATTGAAGAAAATCATTTACTTCTATTAATAGGGGAGGACAGCTGTATGTAGTATTTAATGAAGTTCCCCATTTTCAATAGAAGTTTGTTTCTCACATTAGTTTTTGTTGTACGGATCAGATTTTGGTTATAACAATAAAGATAAAGATCAGCATAAATTTTACATTAAAATAGTATTTAATTTCTCTATCCATGAGTTTCATGGAAGTTGATGAACAGTATATATATTGTTCATTATATAAATGAACAGTCCAGTGAAGTAATTAAAATCTATGCAAATCCTTTATTCTGCAGAATATTTCTGCATGCCTCTTTATTTAGAAGTGTTTGAATTTTCGTCCTTCTGTTTTTTTTCATTAAGATGTCCTATAAACAGTTCAATCTAATGGTATAATTATGTGCAGGAAACAACTTTTATAGAGCAGGTGGTTGAAGATGAATATCAAATGGAAGGCTTACCGGATAATTGTTCAAGGATTATGACTTGGCATCTCCATCTGGAAGCCAGACATTTTGTCTATCCCAAAGTGTGGCAAGCGGCTTTAAATCTTGACGTTGTTAGTTCCCTAAGATAGTATCAACAGTTCGAGCAACATTCCCTCCACATAGGTAGGTTATTTTCCTGAAAAAACACATGCTTTTTTCTGCATGAAGTTGAATTTACTCATTGAGAGCTTGACATTGAAGTGTATTAGAAAATAACCATCATTAATGAACCAAGGTTAGGATGTGCACATTTTCTTAGGAAGTCAGAAGTGTTATTGTAGTTTTTTGGTTCACTGCCAGGGTGTTAGCACATGCTCATCTTGGTTCTTAGATTGTCATCAGCATCTTAAGCATCTTCATCTGTGGCTATTCCTAGTAAAATGGATATGGGTATGGCTATTTCTCAGTCTGCTCAAAGAGAGGGTAACTAAAATTTTCTTTATTCGTCTGTTAGAACCGAATCTATCATCCCAATGTCAAATCTCCCAAAGATGATAAATACTTGCCCACGGCAACAATGTGCAAGTGTACCTTCCCAATCTTGAAGATGCTTATGGGTTTGTAGACCTGCATTTTGTAGTTTCGTAGATAATACCTAAACCTAATGCAGCCAAAGAACAATCTTCCAAATATTTATTTAAGTTAATGATGAGATTTGGTATAGGAAAAAAATAATTGTTGAAGATGGTTCTTGTTCGTTTTTGTTTTTGTTTTCCTTTTTGGACTCGGTTGAAACTTGAGAGTAGTTTATGAACCTCCTGTTGTGTTCTCGACCCTTAGGTGCAAATGCAGTCCCCCACAATTGTGGGTTTGAATTTATTCCCAAACTTTCATCACATAGACTGAACCTGCAACCTGTTACAGCACTTTCATGCCTTCCCGTGGCACCATGCTCTCCTGCCTAACCTCCCTATTTGATTCTGGATATTATCTTATATTCAGTTATTTAGACAAGATTAGACTAGTAAAAATTACTCAAGAAAATTGTTAAGGGAAATGTGAGACCTGCATTCACTGGGTTGAAAAAATCAGTAATGGGAACTAGTTGATTGACAATCTTAGGGGAAAACTTTACTGTGGTGTAAGGCATTGATTATGTGACAATTGAATCACTATTTCAAGGCTTCAAGTCATGTTTTACTTTTTACCCTATTCTTGTCAATTTTGATTCGTGATCTAGTTTCTCGGGATTTAGTCTCAATGCACAAAATGGGTGGAAAATGATAATGTTTTTGTGCCAAACTGATATTGTTCATTTATTAAAGGGAAAATTTTATTTATTTATTGTAGTTGAAGTTTTCTTCCATGCAGGGAACACACTCTTCAAATGGGAGACTGAGTGAAAATGCTAGTAAAATTTTCATGACAAAAGGAGTTATTGAGGCAGTGGCCATCCCAGCATCAGTAACTTAGATTATTAGATCTTCATTCAATATTCTATCCGAGGTAACTAGGCTTTCATTGAATTGCTGACTGCGACCTCTCCATATTGTGGATAGTATACATACAAAGGTGCATATCGATCATGAAAGGGGAGATTTTGTATTGAAAACCCTGGATTCATTATCCATTTATGAAGCTCATTGCCAGCTACAGTTTTGTGATTTTCATTTGCTTAGTAATTCGTTTATGTGAGAGTATCTTTTTGATGCAATGTGTCTGAAATTTGCAAATGGTGGGGAAGGTTGAAAAGCATATTTTCACATAAATCTGTTATGTGGGAATCTCTGGCTCCCCCGAGGATCCCCAGGATGTTTTTTTATACTTTTTAAGCCAACTTCATCCATCCAGCTATTCAGTGAAGCATCAGATACCTTCCAACTTGTGACTTTTGGTAGTTCCATGGTACAATGACTAGGAATATAATATTGCTGTATTGATTTGATCTCAAGGAATTTTAATTCCCAAAATTAGTGGAAGGTAACCCTTGGAACTCCAAATTTATTCTTCAATATTCTTACACTTAAATCTTACAGGTAAATATTCTTCCATATTCTTGCACTTAATTATTCTTACAGGTAAATAATACTCAATGTATTGTTAGATTTTATAAATATTGGTTTCAGAATTGGTTTGGAGAGTGATGTATATGTTTTCAAAATTGGTTTCAGTCTACTGAAGGAGCCCCAGGTTGAGTTGTTGTACAACGGTCCTTCACTTTACATCATGATTGCTTCTTGTTTGGTTATCGTGAGAATAAATAGTTGGGTTGAAAATTCACCTAGATGTAGTAGGATGTTTGTTACTCTTCTGGTTACCGAATTAACCATGGTAGCACAACTGGTTGGCCCGAATTCATCCAGACGTACTACATATAGCATATTCTTCAACGCTTTGCTGGATTTCATCCTCACTTTTACTGCTCAGTGAGGAAGCAAACAAACGATTGAAATGTATGTTCTTAATGTCTAGAGTATGTGGCCCCTAATGCATTCTGATCCTACCAAAGAAATAATGATGAAATCTTGATACACGGAAAAGAAATTCTAATAATGCAGGAGAAAAAGAAAAAGAAAAAGAAAAGGTATGCCACATGATCTTAGCCTCGCATTCTCCTCAGATACAGTGCGTTCAAAAAATAAAAATAAAAATTTCCTGGACCACGAAAAGCTTTTTGGAGTGGGCACGGATCTTGAGAGTAATGAGAGGCTGATCTTGTGGCAAACTCTTTTTTTCTGTCCTATTGGGCAGATGATTTTTTTCCCTCCAAAATTCTTACAAAAAAATCCGACCACATGATTTGTTTTCTAAGTTTGTTTATGGTCCATCCAGAAGACCGAAGTTGAATTGTGCAAGAATCTCTTCACCTCTTTTCTCATTTGTATTCTCCCCTTCTTAATGACGATATATATATAGCATTTTCTAAATAAGTTTACCACTCCTCTAAATACAACAGTAAGTTGAGTTGTGCAACAGTTCTCTTCACCTAAACCCTAACCCTAGATCTCAAATCCCCGTCCCGCCGCCTCCTCTCTTCGCTCCTCCGCTCCTCCTGCCGTTTCTCTCACCGCCCACCTCCCCCGCTCTAGTCCCTCTCTCCAGCCCTATCGATGCCAACCCCACCCGCTTCCTCCTCAACCGCGTCGTTCACTACGCCGTGGCAGCAGTGGCTGCTCTAGGTCCGGTGATACCTCCCTCCGCCGCGCCATCGCTGACCTGAGCAGGAAGGTGGTAACCGACGAGTTCACGGGCGCCAACTCGATCGGGCAGGTGTGCCAGGTCATCGGTGCCCAGGTCGATGTGAGGTTCGACTATGGGTTGATGTGAGGTGCTCCAAATCTTGGCGACACTCGATTGTTTCGAGCTCCGATTATATGATGGTGTTTGCGAGGCTACATAGATCTATTATGAGCTTGTTCGTTTAGGTGCTTCGATGCGTGTCATCGACATTGGTGGTGGATTGGGGATTGACAATGAAGGATCTAAATCTGGTGGATCCTATATGTTAGTTGGGTATGGGCTCGATGAGTACGCAGCGACAGTGGTTCAAGCAGCTCGGTATGTTTGCGACCAGAAGCAAATTCACAATCCGATAATTTGTTGCGAGAGCGGTCCAGCGCCATGGATCCGGTTGGCCTCAATGTGTGGAAAGCAGCGGAACTGGGCCTTGTGAGAGAGGGAAGGTATGATCTCAGTGCTCTATTTATGTTTATGGACTGGTTTGGGATTTGGTTGTGAGTAAGAGAGGAGAATGTATACTCTTTACTACTCTCTCTTTGATAGTGAATTTGTTTGGGATGTATGTGAGAGTATTGGTTGTGAGTGTGAGAAAGAGGAGAATGTATGCTCTTCACTGCTTTCTCTTTGGTGGCGAACTGTGAGTGAGAAAGGGAGAGGGAGAAGGATGAGAAGGGAAGATTGAGTCTATGTTTTGGGTCTGAGTGAGAGTGTGGAAAAGATCTGGAAGACGAAGGCGATTCTCGGCTGCTCTCCTTAGAGGGGGCAGACAGTGCGAGTGAGCGTGCAACAGCCGATGTAGCAGGGCAGCGGGGGTTGGGCCTGACGACGGGGTCCTCCCACCGACAACGACTTCAATGATGCACATTATGCCTTTGTAGGAGAGGCGTTTCCGTTGTTAGCTGACGTTTCGAATTTCAAACGGTTAGACAGTAAAAATCCTGCCCGATTCACTAAAGGTGGGTGTGTGCGAACCACGGGTGCGGCGTATGAAGCTAAAATGACGTACAAATATTTCTATTAGGCCAAACATTGTGATTGGGCCAAAAAGAGGTCCAGTACAATATTAGAGAAAATTCCTTTGGGCTTGGATGAGCTCCAGTATGGTTTTGAGGTTATTTTTTGGGTCCAATAAGCGGTCCGGATTGTCCTCTCATCTAGCATGATGTCTCAGAAATTACATGAAGAACGAGTATGTTATCGTGGAGATAGCTATTTTTCGGATCAATGGCCCACTCTCCACGGTTTTGTTGGAAGGAACGCTTGATATCTGTACTAGTCATGTTGCTTTATGTTTTTGTTGTTTTGTCTACTGCCCCACCCTTCTATATATAACTAAAGGTTCTATGCTTTATTTCCTTTACTGTAGGTAATATATTTGACCCAATACTTGGGATCTATTTTCTTAATTTTTTATTAATAAAATATGGTGACTATATTTCACATTTTCTATTAATAAAAAAAAAAGAAAGACAAAAGTTCTCTTCATCTTATTTCTACTCCTCTAATAATGTTACTCTAATAATGTTAAGATATTTATTAACCGCCACTTCAATTTCAGGGACCATGCTTTTTGACTTTTAACTAACTCCAACATGATATCCAAACTATGTACCTCCGAGAGCATCCACTATTGTCTGCTATAAAGCTAAAAAATAGAAAATTTTAAAAAAATTTCGTCACTATCGTCTGCTATAAATCTATTTTATAGTCGACTCGTAAACAGTACTCTGTCATATATAGCAGAGTGAAATAGCATATACAAAATATAGATAAAAATTTGGAATTGTTTGGAATATAAAATTCTAATAGACGAAAGAAGATCTTCCGTCTGTAGGGTTGACCGGTCAAAATTTGAAAGACGGAATAAGATCTTCCGTGTCTCTTTTATATATATAAAAAAAACGAAGGGACGGATTCCGTCCCACTCTTTTCTATTTTTTTCGTCATTTTTTAAATGGGAAGGAGGCATTTTTAAGAGTGTGTTAATTTTTTTTTCTTCCCATTAACCTTTTCGTCCTTATCTTAAATAAAAAATAAAAAATAAAAAAAAATCACCCAGACGGAAGTATCTTCATCCGTTCGGGTAATTTTTTTAATTTTTTTTAATTCCACGCGCGACCATCTGGCTAAATTTTTTTTTTTTAAATTACGGAACACGATCTTCCGTCTATTCAATTTGGGGTATTAAAAAATTTAGTTTTTTTATTAGACGGAGGATGTTATTCCGTCTACCCAAATTTTAGCTTCAACGATAGTGGCACAACTCATTCATTTCTAAAAGCCAAATGCCAAATATCTAACATATAACACGAACGATAGTGGATGCTCTTATCATCACCATCACGTTATCTCTTGGAGCTATTTGGTTGCAAAACTTGGACAAAATTTATGAATTACCTCAAGAAATCTTGAGCAAGATTTCTATCAAATAAAGTATATATTTCGACTTTTGCCGTGTTTGGGACAAATTTTATTTGGAACATTTGAGATTTAATTGATACGAATTCAAATTCATAAAATACTGTAATTGACGGAATCTATACAAAGTCTTACTATGAGCAGATTGTATCCATTGGACGATTGTATCCATTGGATAAATATAGGTTCAATCAAGATTTATTTTATTTTTAGAAACTTAAATTATGGGCCCTACATACTTTTTTAAGTAAACAAATTATTTTAGAATTATTTATTGTCTTTTTACCTCTACAGTTTACATACTACTGCTACAAAATGAAAGACGTTATTACAGTACTCAATGTATCCCTACATTTCACCGGCCAAACATCGAATTTTTTGCTGTCATAGGCCACTTTTTGATAGTATTTATATTTTTGGACCAGTTGCCCAACTATTAGTGCTTTTGGGCTAGTCTGTGTCACGTCAGCAGCGGGCGCTATTCCCAATAGCGGCCTCTTCATTTCGAGGTCGCTAATGGGAATAGCGACCTATGTTTTAAATTTTTTTGAATTTTTTATTTGCCGTCGCTATTCCCACAAGCGACCTTAGTATAATGAGATTAGTCGGCTCGAATGAATGTATTGAGACACTTAGCGATTCCTAAAAAAAATTTTCCAAAAATTTAAAACTGAGGTCGCTATTAGGAATAACGACCTTAATATACTAAGGTCGCTATTCCCAGTAGCGACCTCAGTAGGAAACACAATCTACTTATTCTTTGTAAAATTTGCAAAATAGTTTTACAACTAAGGCCTCTATTCGGAATAGCGACCTTAGTTAATAAAGGCCTCTATTCCGAATAGCGACCTTAGTTTAAAACAAAATTGATTGTCATTTTTCAGAGAGCAAAAGCTCTCTAGATTTTGCTAAGTGCTAGAATACAACTCATTAAAGGTCGCTAATCCCATCAGCGACCTCATTATACTAAGGTCGCTAGTGGGAATAGCGACAGCAAACAAAAAATTCAAAAAAAATTAAAACATAGGTCGCTATTCCCATTAACGGCCTTGAAATGAAGAGGCCGCTATTGAGAATAGCGGCTGCTGCTGACGTGGCGCAGGCTAGCCCAAAAGCGCTAATAGTTGGGCAACTGGCCTAAAAACGCAAAATCATTCAAAAAGTGGCCTATGTACGCAAAAAATTCCCAAACATCATACCTCGATAGAAGGAGACGGAAAAAACTACATTGAACGTTTTTTTAATCTTTTTACATTGTTATAAGTTATAACCAGAGAACTTCTTTAAAACATATGAGCCATATACCTTCGCCATTTTACAATACTTTACAATACTTACAATACTTGGTGTTGAATTCTAACTGCAGAATAAACTCAACAACGACGACTAGATGCAAGAACTATAGAATCAAAATAAGAGAAGAAAGAACAACCAAAAGCAACACACAAAAACACAAGATTTTTATGGAGGTTCACCCAAACAATGGTTACTTCCCAGCGCAGAGGTACTCCTGCGATTTCCACTAGAAATATGAAGATTAAGTTTACAAATCTCTCAAGAACTCACTACCAAGGTGTAGGGTTTCTCTCTATCTCCTTCTCTCTTAATGATGGCTGGTAGATATCTCTTTTTTATTTTCTCATAACCCTAAAATCGTACACAATACAATATATATATGATTCCACAACTTTTCATCTCTGCCGCTCATCAATCAGCGTCGGAACGGTCGATCACACCATCTTAACGGTCGACCGGTCTTCCCCTTCAACTGCACGAGTTCCAACAGAGAGAGGGTTGGTCGACTGCGCGGTCGACCGGTCACTTCTTCAAGACTGCAGGTTGAATCAGAGAGCGGGACAGTCGACTGCGCAGTCGATTGGTCGTCGGTCGGGAGTGCGGTCGGGGGGTGCGGTCGACTGCAACTCTGCTGTAGCCTCTAACTACTCTTGATCTGTTGCTCCCACTTCGACTCTTCTTCTCGCCTATCTTCTTCAACCTCATCATCGTGTATTGGATCCACAAATCCTAACAATCTCCCACTTGGAGACATATACACGAAATCTTTGTCCTGTTCTTCATTCTTCCATTGGCCTAGTTTAGGCCTGTGTCTCTGTGAGTCTCCTCAACAATTAACCTGCAGACAATCCGATAGCGGTATAACAAAACTGATGTTTCTTGCTATCCACCACCATAGTAAGCATGTCCGCCGGATTCTTAGTACCAAGAATCTTAGTTAGCTTCAACCATTTCTTCTCAACCGTCATTCTGACAAAATGATACCTCATTTGAATGTGCCGAGTCCTTGAGTGATATGCCGAGTTTTTCGCCAAGAAAACTGCACTTTGACTGTCACACCATAGTTCACCTATGGGTTGCTTCCTGCCCAACTGTTTCATAAGCTCCGAAATTCACAACATGTCTTTCGTCGCTTCCGTAAGTGCCATATACTCTAACTCCGTGGTTGACTGCGCTACAACCTTTTGTAACTGCGAAGCCCAATTAACAGCTGTTCCACCAACTGTAAATACATACCATGTAGTACTTCTGCAACCATCATGATCGCCCAAAAAATTTGCATCCACATAACCATGTATATGCAAAGAATCTCCTCCAAAACAAAAAGAGTGATCTGAAGTACCTGCTAGATATCTAAGAATCCACCTTACTGCATCCCAATCCTGTTTACCTGGATTCTTCATATATCGGCTGACAACTTTCACTACTTATGCGATGTCTGGTCTTTTAGACACCATCGTACACATCAAACTCCCAACGGCTGAGGCATAAGGAATAACAGCAATTTCCTCCATCTCCGCTTCTGTCTTAGGACACAAGTCCATCGATAACTTGAAGTGAGCAACCAAGGACAAGTGACTGGCCTCACGCCATCCATATTGAATCTCTTCAACACCTTCTTCACATAGTCCGCTTGAGATAACCAAAGCTTCTTGCTACTCCTGTATCTACTGATCTTTATGCCGAAGATTTGCTTTGCTTTGCTTTGCTTCACCCAAGTCCTTCATTGAAAACTCCGAAGCTAGCATCTTTTTCACTTCCTTGATCTTCTCCATACATGAACCTGTTAACAACATGTCGTCTACATACAACGCCAAGGTAACTGTATTATTGTCCTCATATCTACGAACATATACACAATGATCCATTTCGCACCTATCGAAACCTTTTCCTCTCATGAAGCAATCAAACTTCAAGTACCATTGCCGCAGTGCTTGTTTGAGCCCATAAAGACTCTTCTTCAATTGACACACCATGTCTTCCTTTCCTTTAGCTTAAAAACCTGTGGGTTGTCTCATGTACAGCTCTTCTTTGACATCACCAAGGAGAAATACTGTCTTCACATCCAACTGCTCTAAGTGCAAGTCTTCAACTGCTACTATACTAAGCAGAACCCTAATAGAAGCCATCTTCACAACCGGTGCAAAGATCTTACTATAATCGACACCTTCCCTTTGAGAGAATCCTTTCATAACAAGCCTGGCCTTGTACCTCTTACTGCCATCTGCCTTATCTTTGACTCTAAAAACCCATTTGTTCATAAGAGCACGCTTCCCTGCGGGTAACTTGATCAACTCCCAAGTTTGGTTCTGTTCCAAGGAGTTCATCTCGTCCCTCATGGCTGACTCCTACTGAATTCGAGCCTCATCCCTCAAAACCTCCTCATGAGTCTCTGGCTCCCCCGAATCCATGTACAGAACATGCTCATGAACAATACTAGCTGATGGATCAAATATCCTGGTGGCCTCATCTCTCGTGTCGATCTCCTCAACGTGGGTACCGGCTCACCGACCGGTTCAGGTTTCCCGAACTGTTCTGGCTATACCTGTTCGTCTTGGATAACCTGATCATTCCCAATAGGCTCACCAGGAGCCTCCTGTGCTGCCTGTGGTACCTGTACATGCTGCTGCACTGTAGGGCCCCAACCACTAGGGCCGCCTTCAGAATCTGAATCTGAGTCTGAGTCTGAACCCCAATCAGATTCAGAACTGGTTGTACTGTCTTGACCTATGTGCTTGTCCTTGTATAGGACATCTTCATTGAACACTACATTCCTGCTGCGAATGACTTTGTTATCCACAAAATCCCAAAGCCTGTAACCATACTCATCGCCACTGTAGCCAATGAAGACACACCTCCTAGACTTAGAGTCCAACTTCTTTCTTTCTTCCCTATCAATTAGTGCATATGCCATACAACAATAAACTTTCAAATGCGAATAATTAACAGTTTTACCTGACCATAGTTCTTCTGGAATGGCCCCATCAAGGGCACTAGACGGGCAACGGTTAATCAAGTACACTGTTGTATCAACTGTAGCGGCCCAAAGATGGACCGGAAGACCCACATGAAGTCTTATGCATCTCGCCCTTTCGAGTATCGTGCGGTTCATTCTTTCTGATACACCATTCTCCTGTGGAGTCTTAGGAACTGTCTTGATTCCTCTGATACCTTCCTTTGCCAGATAGTTAACAAACTCTTTGCTTGTGTACTCACCCCCGTTGTCTGACTTGATTGCTTTCACCTTGCAACCCGTCTCATTCTCAACCCTGGCCTTCCAAACCCTGAAAGCCTCAAAAACTTCCGATTTCTCATGAATTGCATAAACCCAAACCTTTCTTGTAGCATCATCGATGAATGGGACGAAGTATCTTTCACCACCATAAGAGAATTCCTGAGCTGGCCCCCACACATCTGTATGTACTTCCCACGCCCACCCAACTGAAAGCTAACTGTCTTCTATTTTCCCATCACGTAATTCTCACAGAAATCCATCTCAACATTCTTCAGCCCCGGCAGAAGATCCCTAGAACAAAGCTGCTTGACACCCTTTTCACCAAGGTACAACCTGACATGCCATAGAATCGACGAGGAACTACCTACTGATGCTATAGCAATGATATCACCTAAATCACCTCCCCTGAGTAAGTACAACGTGTCACCACGCTTTCCTTTTGGCACCAACCTGGCACCTGTAGTCAGCTTCTATTCTCCATGCCCAAAGGTTGTTGTAAACCCTTCTTTGTCTAGTTTGCTAGTTGAGATCAAGTTTTTCTTCAAACTCGGAATGTCTTGTATCATACAAGACTAATTGCCCACCATTGCGAACCTTCACTCTCACAATACCTCTACCCACAACTGGACATATCTGTCCATTACCAACTGAAACTGCACCAAAGTCACCTGTCTTGTAATCCTCAAAAACATCCCTCATGGGGTATAATGATAAGAAGCACCTGAGTCTATACACCAATCATCTTGCAAAATATTAAATCCAGCAGATAAACACAATTCATCTAGACAGGGTTCAATACTTACCACATTGGCTACTTGAGACCCTGCTTGCACTTTCTTATACTCATCGCATTGGTCTCTCCTATGTCTGGCTTCTTGCAGTACTAACACTCACCTTTGCGATTTCCTGTTCTTGACTTGGACTTATAATTCCTGCTCTGCGACCTCCCTCTGTTGTTACTTCTACCATGGTTATCAACTGACATCGTGGTATTGCTAGGATATGACACCGAAGTCTCTCTATGTCTCTTCCTCCTTACATCCTCATTCATGATACTGCTTATAACATCCTTTAGGGTTGTCATATCAGTCATGGTGCTAGTAATAGTCTGTTCTACTGTGCCGTAACTGTCGGGAAGACTGAATAGCAACAACAACGATTGTGCCCTCTCCTCAAACTTTAAACCCGATGATTTCATCTGATTGTAAACCATACAAAAATTGTTAATGTGCTCAGCAACCAAACCCCTTTCTGACAACTTCAAGTTAACCAACTTCTTTAGATGTAAGATCTAGTTCGTTGCAGTCGGCCTCTCAAACATATCCATCAATATCTCCATTGCCTCCTTTGCGGTTCTTGCCTTCTCAATATGAAATAGCGGGTTCCTGCTCAGCGATAACTGAATCTGCCCAAGCACTTTCTGATCCAATCTATTCCAGCCTGCCAAAGCAACTGGATTGACCTCCGCCCTTCTAGCTTCACACCAAACAACGGATCATCTAGATTCTTCTGTCGAAGATACACAATTATTTGGATCTTCTACATTATGAAATCCATTCCATCGAAATCCTTAACTCTACTTTTGTCCCCCATCTCAATCAATACTACCAACCTGTAGCTCTGATACCACTTTGTTGAATTCTAACTGCGGAATAAACCCAACAACGACGACGAGATGCAAGAACTATAGAATCAAAATAAGAGAAGAAAGAACAACCAAAAGCAACACACAAGAACATGCAAGATTTTTATCGAGGTTCACCCAAATAATGGCTACTTCCCCGCACAGAGGCACTCCTGCGATTTCCACTCGAAATATGAAGATCAGGTTTACAAATCTCTCAAGAACTCACCACCAAGGTGTATGGTTTCTTTCTATCTCCTTCTCTCCTAATGACGGCTGGTAGATCTCTCTTTTTTGTTTTCTCATAACCCTAAAATCGTACACAATACAATATATATAAGATTTCACAACTTTCCATCTCAGCTGCACAACAATCAGCGTCGGGACGGTCGATCGCACCATCTTGACGGTCGATCGGTCTTCCCCTTCGACTGCACGAGTTCCAACAGAGAGCGGGTCGGTCGACTGCGCGGTCGACCGGTCACTTCTTCAAGACTGCAGGTTGAACCAGAGAGCGGGACTGTCGACTGCGCGGTCGACCGGTTGTCGGTCGGGGGTGCGGTCGGGGGGTGCAGTCGACCGCAACTCTGCTGTAACCTTCAACTACTCTTGACCTGTTGCTCCCACTTCGACTCTCCTTCTAGCCTATCTTCTTCAACCTCATCATTGTGTATTGGATCCACAAACCCCAGCACTTGGGAGTGGTTTGGTTGGTTATAAAAGAAATTAAGAAAGGAAGGAAACACTGTAGCAAACGTAAATTCTTGAATTTTTTTCTTGAAATATCTTTGGTTGGATGTAGATTTACTGTTGCAGGAACAATTTTTCATAAAATATTAGGTTTGTTTGAGTTGTAAGAATACTGTAGCAGCCGTAATTTAAAATAATTTTTTAACATTTTGTTTTATTCGAAATTCATCTCTCAATAAATTAGGGTTTAAACTAATTAAACTAAATTGATCTTAATTAAATTAAACCAAAAAAACCGAAAGTAAAAAAAAAAAACGAAACAAAAAACCCGAAAAACCAAGCTAAAAAAATGGAAACCTAGTTAAAATGAAGCTAAAAAAGAACACAAACCGAAACTTGTGGATTAGTTCCCAGTTTATATGCGGGGACTTTAGCCCCACATCAGCTAGGACAGGGAGGGTTGGGTGGTTTAAATAGCGCTTTGTAAAATAAGGTGGAGACAAAAGATAACTGGAGTAATGGAGAGAGTGTGTGAGAGAAATAAATGAATTAAATATTGTGAACAATGTTGCAGCGAGTGTTTTCGGAGAAAAAATTGCGGAAATGAAAACGAGCAAAAAGTACAAATTTGCGAATTACCATAGCCACAATAATGCACAAGAAAATTATACTACAACCAACCAAAGCACTGCTACAGCGATCCCACTAGGAATTGATTTTTTGCTGCACATTTACATACAACCAAACCACCCCTTAAGCAACTTATACACATCTGTCAATCATTTCATCCGTTCTTATTTCTATTCTACGGACATGTTTAGTAGCCACGATATGTAGCATCAAGTAAGAATTTTGTACACTTAAGGGTGGTTTGGTTGGTTGTAAAAGAAATAAGAGAGGGAATAACACTGTATCGAAAGTAAATCCTTGATTTTGATTTCTTGAAATAGCTTTGGTTGGATGTAGATGTACTGTAGCAGAAATAGTTTTTCATTAAAGATTTTTTTTTAAAAGTTGTAAGAATATTGTAGCGACCATAATTAAAAATAATTTTTAACCTTTTGTTTTATTTAAAATTAATCTCAATTAATTAGGGTTTAGACTAATTAACTAAATTGATTTCAACTGAATTAAACAAAAAAAACTGGAAAAAAAAACCAAGCTAAAAAAACCTGAAACTCAGTTAAAACGAAGCTTAACCCCCCCCCCCCCCCCACACACACACACGCGCACGCACACACACACACACACGAAAGGGGACAAAAAACGGAACCACAAAAGAAAACCGAAGCTTGTGGATTAGTTCCCAGTTTATATGTGGGGACTTTAGTCCCACATCGGCCAGGAGAGAGGGGTTTGGGTGGTTTAAATAGCATTTTGTAAAATAAGGAGAAGACAAAAGATAACTGGAGTATTAGAGAGGGAGTGTGTGAGAGAAAAAAATAAATTAAATATCGTGAACAGTGTTGCAGGGAGTGTTTTCGGAGCAAAAATTACAGAAAAGGAAAACAAACAAAAAGTACAAATTTGCACATTACAGTAGCCACAATAATGCACAAGAAAAATTCTATTACAGCCAACCAAGACACTGCTATAGTACTTTCCTTAGGAATTAACTTTTTCAGTATATTTACATATGACCAAACAACCTCTTAGAGTCAATTTTCCAAACAAAAAATAGTTGACATTGGGTTTGATAAAGCAGCCTAAAGAAAATTCCCAGCTAAATATGAAGATAAAGAGAAAGTGGCTCCTTAGGAATTCAATTTTTCAGTATATTTACATTCAACCAAACAACCTCTTAGAATCAATTTGCCAAACAAAAAATAGTTGACATTGGGCTTGACAAAAGCAGCCTAAAGAAAATTCCCAGCTAAATATGAAGATAAAGAGAAAGTGGTAAGATATGTAATTTTTTGTATTAAAAGAAAATTATTAAGTGGGGTTCACTTCTTACTTCATGCTATTAATGTATATAATATTATTTATTTTGTACTTCTAACCCAAATGACATACTAAGTTACTTTTCAAGATGTTGCTCCTATTTTCGGTGTGAAAGCAATCAAATGATGAGTTTGAATTTTTAGAAAGAATAGATCTAACTATCGATCTTGGTTGAGAAATATGGTTGAGAACTCCTTGATCTGAATCTGAACCGTTGAGAACGTCTGGATCAGGATTGGACAACTTAGATGTCAACGCCGAACCTGCAACAAGTCTAAAATACCGGGGTTGGCACCAACGATAGACACATCGACGCTCAAGTCAGTAACTCAGAAATAAATAAGAGTTTTTTGTGGCAAAAGATTGATTACCTGGTTATGAAAAAGGTGAAATATTTATAGGCCGAAGGGTTGGTTACAAAAGATTAGCTTAAAAGAGCTTCTTTTGTATTTAAAGTTTTAAACTTCAGGTTCCCATAGAGTTAGTTAATAACTCTATTGCGAATAAAGGATTTGATTAACAGTTTTTAATTAGCTGAAAATTCTCTTGTTTGGCTGTAAATTAGCCCTAATTGTAGACCTGGTTGAGTTGACGGGCCTGGAAACAGCCCTATGTTGTTCAAGTAAGCCTTTAGATGGTAAATTTACCGTTATGCCCTTAGAAGCTTCAAGATTTATGATGGATTCACGCGGCCCTGATTTGCTACAAATTTTACTCATATCATAAGCCCCCCACTCCTGAAGGTTAGATTTCTCAGCCTACGAGGAGTAGTTTGCCCTTTTTACCTAGTCTAGAGAGCCTGCGTAATTTATGGGAGCGATTGGAGGTGCTGGGAACCTTGTTCGGAGCTTCTGGGGACAATAACGGTGTTCTTGAAAATTTGGTATTTTTCAAGATTTTTCAGACTTTTTAACTAATTTTCCCAATTTTTTATTTTTTGGGAATTTTAAATCACATTTCCTAATTTTATAATTAATTCTTGGATTTTTTATTAAATTTTCTAAATTCATAATTAGAAAATAAAATATAATTATTTGCAATATTTTTACAGTAACATCTCAAAAATAAATTAATTTTCAAAAATTTTAATTTAGTTTATCCGAATTAAGAATTATTCAAAGGAATTTTTATCTCAAATCAATACCTTGAAGCAATCTGGCACCTTCATCAGGTGGGCAGGAATTTTGGAAAAGTTCAACGCCCTAGATCGATCGCAGCGTGCGAGCAGCTCGGATGACGCCCCCGAGCTGCTTGCTACCTCGGCTTGCCTTGCATCGGCTAACGTCAGCGATTTTCTTATTTTTTTGGTGGGGGGGGGGGGCTTCTTATTGGCTCATTTTGTAACACCCCATAATTTCTAAAATGATATAATATATAATATATATATAATATATATGGTGTAATGGCAGTATTGTGAACAATATAAATGAGGGGGGGCCCACGGATTGAAGTAATACAATAAGATGTGCTGATATTGCTTCAACGACACATGCTGACATCATGCGTAGGGGCCACCCGGGATTAATGAAGAAGACAGCAACTTAAAGCTGTGTGTGCTATGCTCCTGATGATGTGGCAGTGCCACATGGAGGGTAGTGAAGGGGCCGCCTGGCTTTGCTGCTGTGCGTTCTCAAGAGAGAGAACGAAGAGAACAGATTGAATAAAAATAGTTCTATATCAGGAATTGAACTATAATAAAATAGCTATAAATAATATAGCCTATGATCAAGAGTCACCAATCCGGTTAACCACCTTTTGAGAGGCAATCTGTGGTAGGAAGTTGTACTATACTATAAATAATTTGTCTGATAAATTGTATAAATTATCTGAGTCTAGAGCAGGGTCGTTACAAATGGTATCAGAGCCGACTTTCGACACCGAATGTGGGGCATGTCTATATAGTCGGGCGGTGGATTCCGGGACTATAAACCCAGTTGAGCGGGGATTCCGGGACTGTGGTGAGCCCTCAATTAAATCCGGGACTGTGATTGATCGGGTGGTGGATTCCGAAATCATGATTAGTCGGGCGGCTAGGAGGGCATCTCAATTAAATCTGGGATTATGATTGATCGGACGGTGGATTCCGGGATCATCATTAATCGGGCTGATAGAAGAGCAAATGCTTCACATCGGCTAGAAAGTAGATCCTGCACTAGATTGTGCACACCCCATAATTTCTAAAAGGATATAATATATAATATATATGGTGTAATGGCAGTATTGTAAATAATGTAAATGAGGGGGGCCCACGGATTGAAGTATTACAACAAGATGTGCTGTTATTGCTTCAATGACGCATGCTGACGTCATGTGTGGGGGCCACCCGGGATTAATGAAGAAGACAGCAGCTTAAAGCTGTGTGTGTGCTCTGCTCCTGATGATGTGGCAATGCCACGTGGAGGGTAGTGTGCGTTCTCAAGAGAGAGAACGAGGAGAAAAGATTGAATAAAAATAGTCCCATATCGGGAATTGAAGTAGAATAAAATAGCTATAAATAATATAGCTTATGATCAAGAGTCACCAATCTGGTTGACCACATTTTGAGAGACAGCCTGTGGTGGGCAGTTGTACTATACTATAAATAATTTTTCTGATAAATTGTATAAATTGTCTGAGTCTGGGGCAGGGGCGTTACACATTTTTTGCCTCTTTATTCATCATCTTCTTCTTGTATGTTGAGGAGGTGAGCACGAAGTTGGAATAGATGTACGACTATGATTGTTTGTGCGTCGAGGAGTTAAGAAGATGAGCTTCTATAACGAAGAGCTTTGAAGAGGGTTTTCACTATCGAGGAGCTAAGAAGAGAAACTTAACCCCCAAGGAGCTACAAAGATAAGCTTTGCTCCCTAGGGGCTAAGAAGAGAGGCTTCACCCCGGAGTAGTTACGAAGATGAGCTTTTCCCCCCGACATGCTTCGCCGCTGAGGAGCTACAAGGAGGAGCTTTGCCGTCGATGAGCTACGAAGTGAACCTTCACTCCCAAGGGGCTTAGGAGAGGAGCTTTGCCATCGGGGAGGTTTGAAGAGGAGCTTCGCGCCCGAGGAACTACGAAGAGGAGCTTTTGTTAGGTTTTGGATGCAATCATAGATTAAATACACAGCAGAAAAATTACAAAATTATTGAAACCTTACTATGGATCCATGCAAAAATCATAAATCGTGTAACACCCCTGAATTCCATTAGCACGGTAATTCGTAGCACAACAAGATCTTTTACTTCAATTTATACAATTTTACAGGAAAATTTTAAAACTTTTATTACATCAAGTTCTTTTACAACAACGCAGCGAAAATCAAATGAAATACATGATATAAATACAAGTGTAACAACTTTAGCAATTAAGTAATTATCAGCATAAAATCATGTTTATATCTCATTGTAAATCCAATCCTTGCATTTGAAACTGTGGGCACATCAGTTGCTTACAACCGACGCAATATTACAAAACGGCGATTCTCACTATGCCGTAATATAACAATTCTCTTACTTTAGCAACCACAAACTTGAATGCATTACAATGTGTAAAGAGTGACTCCTAAACATGTCAGTGTATGATATGACTTAATGCCTAATGCTGATGTTATACTACAATGACACTAATGCATACTTGTTCGGATTCTATGCATCCCATTCTACATAGGTCCGAGGGCAAGCACCTACGTACTTCACATTAAAGGGTTTAATCCCTCGCCATGAAAACTACTTGGTAACAAAATCAAGTTTTAGATATTCCACAAGTACAACTCCAGCCCTGGAATCCACTGTCAAGCTATACGGGAATCCTCGTTGTGCGAACATCCCATAAGTGCCGCTCCAGCCCCAGTATATACATATATAATGGTGAACTACCTCCCATCCGCCTGACTATTCATGATCCTGGAATCCACCGTCAAACCAATCATAGTCCCGATTTAATTGAGAATCGTCTCACCCCGCAAGCAACCACAGTTCAGGAATTCACCGTTTGACTGGGTTTATAGTCCAGGAATCCATCGTCAGACTATATGGATGCACCCCACTTACGTTTGCCCAAGTTCTATTACATCTTCTCCTAGTGCCTTTATCCTTAATTTGAAACATGAATAATGCCACCTAGAGCTAGCTTACCCTTCTACCAGACTTAAACAAAATACCGAGAATGATAGCCCATATTGTCAATTCTCACATCCATTAATTATTTTCATCACTTGTCGGTACCTGGGTCTCACTAAGCCTCTAGATTACAAAAATCATCTCAGTAATAGAGATCAATTAGGTCATGACTAACCTCAACATAAACCTTTTACTCTTTATTCATCATTCATTCACTTTATTCACTTTCTTCATATTTATAGATCATGGAATAATTAACTTCTTTCAAAAGTATTAGATAACAATGTCTCAAATCAACTTTTTGAAGACAAAATACTTAATTCACTTTAACAATTCCCAACCTTCTTTGTTTATAAAAACCCTCTCATATTATCCAATTATAATTTTTTTTCTAATACTAAGTTCTATAAACCACTTACTAAAATAATTCACTAGAACCTCGATTCAAATATCATATTCGTGTTTTAATTCAATCATTAATCACTTCAACTATTTTTCTAAGTCACAAAATTCGTATTCAAGATATTCCATAAAAGTGTTCAAATTCTACAACCAATTTATTAACTCATATAGATTTCTCATTTTTACTATTATTCCATAACTCATTGGCATGAATATAATATTTTTTTTAAAAACTCCCAAACCTATACCCCAAACAGTGAGAACTTATTTTTAATTGCTCAAATAATATTTGGAAATGTTTATATAACTTTTTCTGGAATTTTAAAAGTAAAAAACACCCTAAAAACTCCAAAACGCCAAAAAATGCATCTTGTGCACAAGCAGGTTCGAACCCGAGACCCAAGGCACCAGCGAGCACCACGTGGCGACCCCAGGCGCAACGCGCCCCCACTATCCACTTAAGCCAAGCATCACATTTGAATACATATGGGTTTAATTCTTTATCACTCCAGGTTCTGTTTATTCTTCTATTTTAACTCCTCAATTGTTCTACAATTTGTTTGTTTCGCCTAAAATAGATGTTTATAAAATATATCTACAAATCTCCAGATTCGTTTATATACTAATTTTAACCATAATAAAATTATTTTATGCATACATATTGTAAATGGTGATTTTTAGAAACAACATAAACATATACCTTTCATTTATTCGTAAAACTAGCTATTTTAACCATAATTCAAGACTTCTTATTCTTCCTCCTTCTTTTTATCAATTTCATGAGAATAACTCATCCCTCATCAATTTATAACTCTCCCTATTGTTTACACAACTTATTTGTATAATTTAACAACTTATGCATAAATACATATTCAATTCATTTAACCTAATCATGACACACTTGTTTGTACCCAACGACACCCCAGCAACTCTACATGAATTTTCAAGTTACTAACATGACAAATTATAATGTATCTTTTCAACTAGTATGCAATTGCTACTAAAAATCAATACCATATGCAATATAACAAAATTAGAAATTTAAGAACTCATGTCACATATTCATCACCACTAATTAAACATACATGCTACAAATAGCTAGAAAGTAAGAAAATCACCCACATTTTTGACGAAAATGCAAATAAGCTCCTAGAAAATTGTCCCAAAGCTCCAACCAAAAGCCCTTCTCCTCCAAGAAGCAAAAACCGAAATCCAAGCCTCTTCTCCCAAAAATCCGAACTCTCTTCTTGCTCTCTTTATTTTTTTTTCTTCTCTTTTGATCGTTTGATTTTTTTTATGCCTTTATTCATGAGAAGAAGGGTAAGTATTTATAGGCTTTTGTGTGGTGGAGAATGATCCCCACTACTCACACAACCTCCCACTCTCACACGTTCTCCCTCCACTTCTCCATTTTCTTTAGTTGGCCGGCCTATGCATATGGGGTGCACACACGTGCACGTGCATCCCATCTGCATACACTTTCTCATATAATTTATTATTTGTTATTTATTATTTTTTGCTAGTTTGTTACATGACATGTATGGTTGCATTTTTCTTTCTCTTTAATTGTGTATTTAATATAGGATTTAATTATGGGCTTTACTTTCCTAGTGGGCATTAAATTAAACTTTAGGCCTATGGATTAAAATCAAAATTAAACACATAATTGTAACAAATAAATGAGAAGAAAATTTGTGCATGATCTTAGAAAATTTTAGAGACAAAATGTGTAAATTTTTTACGTGCAATGCACGTACAAATATAAAAAATAATTTTTTAATATTTTTTCTGGGACATTGCAAATTGTGTTTAGAAGTTATACCTTAAAAATGGATCGGTTATCTCCAAAGTATGCTGATCACATCACTGCAATATTGTGGTGCCTCTACGATATCCACACGAATGGAACGAAAAACGACTCTTTCTTAGACTGCAGTGCTAGTTGCGCGAAGGGAATGTTCCTCCTCACGATCTCTCTCTCTAAGTTTCTGTGATGGCTAGGGTTTCTTTTTACATGTGTCTTTTTTACAGATACATATCATATATATAGGTACAGAAAACTAACCCTAAGAGAGTAATAAGGTTGTTGGGCTCAGAATCTGACCTAGGTCAGATTCGTGTGTGGGTCTTTGACCTTTAGTCAGTCCATTTAATCTAATTAAATGTCCAACCAATGTTAGGTGTCCAAGTTTTACTTGGATCCCTAATTAAATTCATCTTATGAATTTAAATCCCAATTTCGATTCATTCTAAGTGTGCGACCCTGTAGGTTCCCATTACGTTGACAGCAATGCTAAAATCATATTCGAGTATTACAAACAGTGAGCGATATTTAGCAATATATCACTACTACTCAAGTAATGAGAATGTCAGTGATTTGACATAACTTATCCGTGACTATATTACCATGTAGTCTAGTCCTTTTGTCCAGATATCTTAAGTGACCACAAAGCATAGAGCGTGTCACCCGTGTATAGTTCAATTTTTAGTTTCTTAATTTCCAAGTAGACTTACTAAAACAAATGAGATTATTATCTCATATTGACTTATATGAGCACGACTATGCATTTTATAGTCTCACTCAATCAAGGGGCCCGTAGATATCGCTCCTGTTATATAAGAGGGACAAATTCTATCTAAGTCACTCACATCCCTCCGCATGTTTTTTAGTATATCCAATAGTTGACTTTATAATAATCTTATTACAGGCAGTGTTTGACTGCATTAAAATATATAACTTCTCATGTACGGAAACATAGTGATTTCAAGTTAAATGACTACGTACACCATGGTGATTGTAAGAACCACTTATGATACTTACGTAATGACCATGCAGCATTCTCATGGTGGGTCAGTCCAATACATTATTATTTTAATATGTACCCATGTGAAGACTTGATATCTTATATCCATGACCCATGAGAATGGTCATCAGTCTACGCACACACTAGTCTCTATATATTTCGCTGTCCTAATTTACAATAAAATTGACTAGGGACATTTAAGAATATTATTCTGATTTCAGCCAATAGGATTTCACAATCAAGTCATGCACTTGATATCCCATTACATTGAACTTACTATTCTAAGAACTTCATATTATGTTCATTTAATTCACCATAAATAACACAATAAATGAAATGCCTAAATATGAAGTACATGTCATGATACAATGTAAACTAGTAATGTCAATACACAACTGGTCTCTAGGGCATACACCAACAGCTTTACCCCCAAGAAGTCTCCCCTGAGGAGCTAAGGAGAGGAGCTTCACCACCGGGGATCTTTGAAGAGAAGCTTCGCCCCGAGGAGCTACGAAGTGAGGCTTCAAAGCACTTAGCTTTTTAAACTGTGGTAATTCATTGATGTGAAGTAGAGATCTTCACTTGTGTCTTTGTCTTAGCTCTTGCCTTCTTTTTGTTGTCACTAACTGAGTTGAGTCAGTGAGTTTGTGGGAGCAACTCTATGGAGTGCTTTCGACTCCGATCTTGTTGCTTGGAATTGGTGTTCTTCTTCTCACTCACCTCCAGAGCGGGCACTAGGGAAGAGCCATTCAGAATGCGAGTTTAGGGAGCAGCTCTAGGTATGAGTTTGGATATTGTGCTTATTGCTTAGAGTTGGCAAGCTTTGTGAGAAGCTTCTAGAGAAATGTTGGACTCCGAACTCATATTAGGGATCGAATGAGTTGAAAGAGTAGCTTGAGCAGGGAGCTGAGCATAGAACTTATTGTATGGAGTCAATGAAGGAGCTTGAAAGAGTAGCGGAGCACTGAACTCATTATATAGAGTCAATGAGTTGTTGGTGTAGCTCGGAAGCAAAACTAAGAACGAAACTCATAGCCTTGAGCGGGTGAATTTCTGGTTTTCAGAGTCTTCTTATCATTGGTTCGAAGAAGTCCTCTATGTTTGCTTAGAAGTATAATAACTTCCACCTTTTCTTTTGCTTGACGGATAGTTGTATTCACTAGAGCATACTGGTCTTTGCAACAAGTTATGTAATATACTAGTATAATATAGTATAGTATAGTATAGTATAGTATATATATATCTATATATATATATATATATATATATATATATATATATATATATATATATATATATATATATATATATATATATATATATAATGGCATAATAGTAATGATGATGAATGGCAATATTGTAATAATGAAATGAGATTTAAATGAGATGAGGGGTTGCTGTGCTTTGACAGCACGTGAAGGGTGTGACGTGGTGTAGGGCCCTGGAGGGAGGAGGGGGGGACTCTGTAACGCCGTGTGTGTGCTAAATGTCCCACATCGGAGGATTTACATGATTAATTAATAATAAATAATATTGTCTATGATCAAGAGTCACCTAATTAGTTAATCACCTTTGAGAGGCAGCCTGTGGTGCGCAGTTTTACTAATAAATAAATAAATTTTCTGAGTTTGGGGTCGGGGCATTACAAATGGTATCAGAGCCGACTTCCGACACTGATTATGGGTAAGAGTGGGTGAGATGTATGCCTGAGAGGGAGATGAGGTCAGTGCGCTGGCAGTTTGGCCAGGGGCAGTACGCTAGAATTAGCTAAATCAGGGTACTCCACTCCACATCGGTGAGATGTATGCTTGAGAGGGAGCTGAGGTCAGTGCGCTGGCCAAGAATTAGCTGAATCAGGGTACTCTGCTCCACATCAGCTAGAAAGGAGATTCTGCACTAGGTTGCATGCCCTGTACTCAGCGAGAACGCTGAATTCTTAAGGGGGGTGTGTGTAACACCCCGTATTTCTTGGAGGTATATTATACTAGTATAATATAGTATAGTATAGTATAGTATATGTAATAAAATACAAAGAAAGTTATTAAGTGGCTCCCGTTCAATTGAAACTAAATCAACGGCTCAGATTCACCCTCCCAAAACATATTTTCCCTTCAAAAAGTCTTCCCCCCAAAACCAAATCCACCCCCCCCCCCCCAAAAAAAAAAAAAAAAAAAAAATTAAAAAACCCATTACTTTATTACTATCTCTCTCTCCTCTCTTCACTTTTTCATATTTATCTCTCTCTCTCTCTCTCTCTCTCTCTCATTCTCTCTCTATTTACTTACAAATTTAAATTTTCAGATTTTAGGTCTGTAAATTTCAGATTTTTTATGCTTTTTTTATTGCTCATGTTACATTGAAAATATCAAATATCTCCTCAACAATTAAATTTCATCATTTTCCACCCTCAAAGTTCTAAGAAGTTTGATTTGACACCCCCATTTATAATTATTTTTCAACATATACTAATGGATAATGGACTTTTATTTACAACTAATTATTGTCATACTATTCAAACTTGAGCTACATAATTGTTGTTTTACTATTTACAAGACTTTTCGTATGTTGTATCATTCCGAAGACATGCCGTAGGCACGTGCCCACGGGAAAATCTAGTATATGAAGACGTGCCGTAGGCACGTGCCCATGGGCAAATCTAGTATATATATAATGGCATAATAGTAATAATGATGAATGACAATATTGTAATAATGAAATGGTATTTAAATGAGACGAGGGGTTGTTGTGCTTTGACAGCACGTGAAGGGGGTGACGTGGCGTGGGCCCTAGGAGGAGAGGGGCTCTGTGACGTTGTGTGTGTGCTAAATGTCCCACATCGGAGGATTTACATGATTAATTAATAATAAATAATATTGCCTATGATCAAGAGTCACCTAATTGGTTAACCACCTTTTGAGAGGCAGCCTGTGGTGGGCAGTTGTACTAATAAATAAATAAACTGTCTGAGTTTTAGGCCGGGGCGTTACAAGTTACTTGTGATAGGGTTGGAGCTCGGCAGTCAGAAGGCAGTGATAGTCGCGAAAGACTTGGAGCTCACCTAGATAAGGAGGGCTTAACTCGATTCTTTATGATTTCCTTGTGCATCGGGGCAAAGGATTCTAGGAGAATGGATTCCCACTAAAGTGGTTCAACTTATGGAGTTGACTGTTGAAAAGGATTTGCAAATCTATCATTGAGGCTTGCATGTTTGCATACGTGATTCACCCCTTACCCCAGTGGTAGTGGTCTAGGAGCAACGGTCAGGGAAGAAACCTCGAATGCTCGAGTGGCTTGGAGAAAACCATCGGATGCCCAAAGTGGAGTGGCCGGGACCTCAAGCACAGCTCCTAGTAAGAGAGGCCAGTACTAAATCTGTGAGGTTGGTACCCCCCTTGGGAAGCTCTTCGATGGTGAAGAGGCGTTTCACGTGAAATGCATTTTTGAACCGAAGTGTTCCCCTTCATCGTGGTCGCTAGTGATTTGAGTGGGGAGATCCAATGTATTTTGCTTTCAGATTTGTGTTAGGAATAAGGGACTTATCGTGTACTCCCTAGATTGTAGTAGGAAATTGATATGAAACTAAGATCTTATTGTTTGCATTAAGAGAGTAGTGCAAAAATTTGAGAAGGAAACACTAAATTTATTGAAAAAATAATCTAAGTCGCTGCCATGGTGGTTGCCCTCTATTACATGTGAAGACCATTTTAAGGTTGGTCTTATTACAAAGTTTCGAAAGAAAATAGAGGAGGACGATAAATGTGCTCGTAGAACCTTGTCAAATACACTCTTCATACCTCTTGGCCCCTAGGTCATCAAGTCGGTAAGCCCTTAGGCGGACGACTTTGGAGAACTTGTAATAAGTTATTCTCTGACTTGAAGGGACTTCTTCCAATTTATCAGCAGGCTTGGACACGACTTGATCCTTCTCCTGAGGCAGCTCTAGCGCTTCGAGTGGAAGGACCGAGACCCTTACTGTAGTTGTGTAGCACATCCGAGCTACTTCTTAACCTCCCTTAACTTCTCTTACCCCAGATGATGTGGGGAATTTCATCTTCATGTGGAAGGCCGAAGCTACGGTGCATAGAGCTACTAGGCCAGGGCGACCGAGGATAGCATTGTAGGTGGCCTTCACATCAATGATCAGGAAGTTAATGGCTTCAATCCATACAGTAGGTTTTTCATGTAGTCACGTTGAGGGTGACTATTCCTTTGATCTGGATCAGAACTCCGGAGAAGTCATGAAGGGTGTACCCGGTGGGTTTTAGATAGTTGCAGGAGAGCCTGGGGCCTTTGAAATCTTCTAAGAAAAGGATGTTCGCCAAGATACCATTGTCCACCAAGATGCGGCATCCTTCGTGGTTTACCATGAAGAGGTTGATCACTAGGACATCGCAGTGAGAGGTTCAGACGCCTTCAAGATCTTTGTTTGAGAAAGTTACTGGGACTTCTGAGCTCTTTGGCAGCGAGCAGTTGTGCTCTGAGTTAACTTCTCGTTTAAACGCATTTTGGGAGGAGTTGGACTCCCCACCCATATGATCTCTATGTATGGAATGGAGGTTGGCTAGAGGCCCAGAGTTCTGGGGTTCACGACCTTTCTACATGCGCTTGTTAGCCCCCCCCCCCTCGAGTCGGGGTTGGCTCAAGCTTATCTTTCTGGGTGTACTTGGAGAGGTAACCGTGATGGATGAGATCTTCTGTAAGCCCTATTTTCGGTTTTTTGCTGTATTTTGTTTCTTTTGATTATTGTATTTGGATTCATTTGTTATAGTGTATTTTGTCTTTTCTTGGGTTCTTTTGTTCTCTCTTGATCAATCTGTGTTCTTTGGTTGGACTATGTTCTCTTTGTAAATTTTGCTCTTTTATTTTGAGTCTGATTTGTTCTCTTTTATGTTCATCTCATCTTATTGCATTTACTTTTCTCTTTTTGGAGCCAAAACCGATACCCAGAACCCACATAATCTCAACCCAAAATTCTAATTCTTGATTCCCTATATATACCCTATTAAAATAACCCTAAATCTATTCTACTCTCTCTCACCGCCGTTTCTCTCTCCCCGATCCCAATAATCTCTCTCTCTCTCTGTTTTTGTTGCACCCCAAACCCAAACCGAAAACCCTATACCCCGTTAGCCTTCTCCGATCACCTTCCACCAACGTCACCACCACCATCATCGTCTCTATCCCCTCGCCCTCATCGCCGCCGTGTTTCCCCCATCGCCATCCCCGTTCTCCTCGTCGAACCTAATCCACCATATCTATCCCCATCACCTTAACTCATTGCCATTGCCTTAACCCTTCTCCATGCACCCCACCATTGTCCTGCCGTCCCTTGCCGACCCACCAAAGGCCTAGTGTCGCCGTTCCAGTCCCCGATTGCCGCTGTTGTCGTCTCTCTGTTTCCAACCGAAAACAGAGTTCGCCTTCGTCGAGGCTGCCATAGCCACCGTCGCTTCCCGACCGTGGTACCGACGTCGCTCCGACCCCACCGCAGTCGCCGCGCCGCAGTCGTAGCCGTTCTCTCTCTCTCCTTGCTAAGGTTGAAAATGCTCGCGGATTGGCCGATTTTGCTGTTCGGTGTTCGATACACAGCGGATCCGACCACTGTTAGTTGTTTTGGGCCGATCCGGCGTGGAGAGATCGCCGATTGGTTGATTTTGCTGTCCTGTGTTTTGGCACATCGAATCCAAGTTGCTGTCCTGCGTTCTATCCAGATCCGGTGTGGGGATTTTGGCGGAGTTGCTATTGCTTTGTTTGCTTGGGTTTCTTCGCACGTATTTTGCACGTGTCTTTGGGATTTTTGCCCGGGATTCTGATCCCGTTATTCTTATTATTTGAATCTGTAATATAACAGGCAAGTCTCTTCTTGAACTAGTATTTTACTCTGTTCAAGTTTATTTGATCTCCTGTAAGTAGATCCCGTCCATTTTGTTATCATACTGCTTTTGACAATTTCGTTAAGTTTATCTAGGGTTTACACGGGCTAACCCGACATACTCTTAACATCGTGCTATCTCTTTGATCTAAAATCTAGTCCCCATTGTTTCATGCATATGCACATTTAAATGACTAGATTCATGCATAAGACTACTTGACACGTTGGACATGTTAAATTGTATGTGCTAGATTGAAGTTGATCGATGAAGTGATACCATGCCTGTGATAATTGTATCTTAAACTTAGAAATTTGCATGTTGACACCTAGGATCACTTTGATTACCGATTTGCATGCTATATGTGTTCATATGAATTAATTATTTCCTATTCATGTTAAAACAATTTTCTGAAATGTTAGTTGTTTACTTTGAATCAAGTTTTCACCCATGATAATGTCATAATTTCAATTTCCTTTACATACATAAATTTTTAGCCTCTGATGTCTAGTTTAACATCCTTTTGACGGATCTAAGTTCCGATGTGTAATTTGCTAGATATCAATATTTTAGTACAGTCATGTTAGAAATTCCAGACTCACAATTGCATGCATATCCTGCTGTTCTATATTTTATTTAACCCTGTTAACAGTAAAAGAAAAATCTGAACTAAATTAGGCTAGACCTAGACATGTATAGGTATCACCCAGAATTTTTATATATTTTATTAATGAATTATCTGACCTAAAATAATTAGTTGAACACAACCTACTGCATGCTGCCTGAACATAAAACCTGAATAGAATTGAGTTTTCACCCTAGTTCCTGTATCCTTTATATGCCTTAATTATACTCGCTGGAATCGTGTGGAAGTCTACTTTCTAGACCTTTCGGCAAATTCAGATTTTCTATTTTATAGTGGCTGTAATCTGTATTTTAGTACAGCAAGGTCATGTGGTCCTGGTTATGTGAACTGTGTTTATTTGATGTGTTTGTCTCATGCTTTGTCTGTAGCGCATAGAATTAGTCACACTTAGTATTATACAACATTGACACCCTCTTGCATGCTCACATAGTATGAAAATAAACTATTAACAAGCCAGAGTATTATGGGTAGACTTGGTAGTGGACGATCGGGAAATGTATTCGGCAAGGCCTTCTCGCCCGCACGAACACTTGACATAGAAGGAGGAGCATTGATTCTTGCATGTAAATTATTGTTATCAATGCTGAGTACACGATCGGTAAATTCACCATCAGTCTAAAACGATCACTATGCTTGCGTCGAACCTGTGGAATGGGACGCAGTAGTACGTGCACTAGATAGATTAATAAAATACTTAATAACCTGCATCTCATGCTTGATCTTGTCTTGACATCACCCATTACATGCGTGATTATTGTACACCTTTGATATTATTTCCTACTCTTTGCTTTTTTCTTTGTCTTTGACCATGTCCCTATTCTTTGATATACATGCTTTCCCTTATCCTCTGTTTTTCTCTACTTGCCGCCCACGACTTGCTCTATGGGTACTTCTTCTTTCTTTTTAGATCAAGATTTTACAGGTACAGAAGGATCTGTTCCCGAAGGAATTGGTGAGCAATGTTCCTAAAGATGGAACCAGTATGCGCTGCTTAGATTTACTTGTTGCTAGATTTATTTTCTTGAACATTGTTATGACTTGTACTTTGTTTTTGGGCTGTATGACCTGTAGTTTGTTTCGATCCCAGATGTTGGATATTTATATTGTTGGATTATTTCATTTATTATTAGAATTTATCTTTGATTCATGTGGTTATATTTCTTGCATGGTTGTATTTTGTTGTTCGTATTGCTGAGTTAGTCTGGTACAGCTTATGGGTGGTATTTATATAATTCGTTAGGCCTACGTTACGTGCTCGTATTCCGTATTTTGGGAAGCGGGTCGTAACAGGGTTTTTAGTGGTATTAGAGCTCGGTTTTGGATAATATATTAGTAAAACGTAACCGACTTTATGAAGGTTTGGCTTTGATTGATATATTAGTCGAATTTGGCTCTAGCCGGGTTAACTCAGTGATTTGCACACCACGATAATCACATGAATACTTGTATAATAACCAATATATAATCTGGGTACTGACTATCTTTGATCGTGTTTCAGGCTATGGCTCATTGGAATTCTTCTTCTCGCTCGGGGGATGGGCAGCCGGACAATACTGCCATTCTCCAGACGATCTAGCAGATGATGGCTCTTCAGCAGGAGCACAATGAGCTGATAAAAGTCACTTTGGCAGCCAATGGGAATGTTCCTGGACCTGCACCTGGTACAGTAGCGGATTTCATGAGGCTGCACCCGGATAAGTTTTCGGGTACCGAGTTGCCGTTGGAGGCCGAGCAATGGCTTATCCGGACGGAGCAACTGCTGGTCGCCACTCGTGTTGCCGAGGCAGATCGTGTGGATGTGGTTCGCATCCAATTGGTGGATCTCGCTCATATCTGGTGGCAGGTTGAATCCGAAAGGATGCCGCGACCCATTAAGTGGGCAACTTTCTCTGAGAGATTCATGGCAAAGTTCTTTCCCAGTGTCACCAAGTAGAGATGGAGCGAAAGTTTGTTTCCTTAATTCAGGTTAGCTAGATAATATTCTTAAAAGTCATTGGTTGTTGCCTACGTCACTTGTGACGGTATTAATTTGAGCATTATCTTAATCAGGAAAACCGTTCCGTAGACGAGTATGCTGTAGAGTTTACTCGGCTCAGTCACTTTGCCCCTACCCTCGTTGTCACTGATGAGGCTCGGGCTAGTCGATTTTAGTCGGCCTTGAGCTTTCCCCTCCAGGACCGTCTGGTTGCTCTTTGGCTTCGTGCTTATTCCGATGTTCTGGATGCGGCTCAGATCCAAGAGCAGACTCTTAGAAGGTCTAGTGTTCTTCAGAGAACTGTTTTGTACCCTGTTGCAGCTCGGAGGCCAGTTCTGCCCCCTCCCGCGAGAGCACAGCCGTACGCACCTGTTGTCCCGAGGAATGTTGAAACTCGTGGCTACTGCCATAAAACTGGGCATTCACAGTGAGACTGCAGGATGGCCAACCGACTGTGTTTAGTGTGTGGGAGCAGTGAGCATATGGTTCGTGACTGTTTGAGGAACAGAGGTCCTGCGCCGGTTGCTGGTGCTGCTCAGCTAAGAGCGCCGACGCATGGTCAGGGCAAGCCCTCTCTTCCTATGCAGAGGTAAGTCTTTTATCAGAGGCATGTGGCTCCTAGAGGAGGTCTGGTTGGAGGTCGTGGTTAGGCTGATAACCTGACAGCCTAGGAAGCAAAAATTGCTATTGGAGTGGTTGCAGGTATATCACAGTAGTTGTACTTTCTTTTCTTTCTTTCAGTTTTCTGCATGTTATTGTTTTTCCCTCCTTTTTACAATTATTCATGTATATATCCTGCTAGCCCTTTATTCTTTGTTTGATCTTCTTCTAGGTGTGATTTTAGTCTTCTCTCCTCCAGCTCATGTGTTGTTTGATTCGAGTGCTACCCACTCTTTCATTTCTTCTCACTTTGTCGATCAGCAGGGTTTGGCTAGCGATGCTATGCCCACAGCTTGAGACATCACCACAGGTGGAGGTGTCATTGTCTATTTTAGGGTTTGCAAGCAGAGCCCGTTGTTGATTGGTGGTGTGGTGTTCTCGGCTGATTTGATTGTGATTCCCAATTCTGGTTTTGATGTCATTCTGGGCATGGACTGGTTGGGTGTTTCCTGTGCCATGATTGATTTCCAGGAGAAGAAGGTGACTTTCAGGCTCTCTGGTCAACCAGAGTTTGTTTTCCATGTGGGTGAGACACCATCAGGGAGTGTCAAGAACTCGATGGACCCCAAGGTTGTTTCTCTTGTGTCGCTGGGTTCTGATGGGGTTGTTACACCCTTAGTTGTGCGGGACTTCCTTGATGTGTTTCCCGAGGAATTGCCCGTCCACCGCCAGTCCGAGATGTGGAGTTCAGCATTGATGTTCAGCTCGGTACGGCCCCTATTTCTAAGAGTCTGTATCGTATGGCGCCGGTTGAATTGGCAGAACTGAAGGTGCAAGTTCAGGAGTTGCTTTATAAGGGTTTTGTTAGACCTAGTGTTTGACCTTGGGGAGCCCCAATTCTGTTTGTCAGCAAGAAGGATGGAAGCCGCTGGCTTTGCATTGACTACAGGAAGTTGAACAATGTTACTGTCAAGAACCGGTATTCATTGCCGAGGATTGACGATTTGTTTGACCAACTGGGAGGTGCTTCGGTGTTCTCGAAGTTGGATCTTCATTTCGGGTATCATCAAGTCAGGGTGAAGTCAGAGGATGTTTCGAAAATGGCTTTCCGAACGAGGTATGGGCATTACGAGTTCTTGGTGATGCCTTTCGGAGTGACTAATGCACCGACTGTGTTCATGAGTTTGATGAACCATGTGTTTTCGCCGTTCTTGGATCAGTTTTTCGTGGTCTTCATCGACAACATATTGGTGTACTCGCGGAACAGGGCAGATCATGCTGAGCATCTAAAAGTGGTTCTGCAGACCTTGAAGGAGAACCAGCTGTTTGGGAAGCTCGATAAGTGAGAGTTCTAGCTGGATCGGGTTGCTTTTCTTGGCCACATTATTTCTGGTGCTGGTGTTTCTGTGAATCCGTCGAAGATTTCTGCGGTCAGGGGTTATCCTATTCCAAAGTCTGTTTCTGAGGTGCGGAGTTTCCTTGGTTTGGTTGGTTACTATCGAAAGTTCGTTCAGGATTTCTCCAAAATCGCTGGACCCTTGACCAGTTTGACCAGGAAGGAGCAGAAGTTTGTCTGGGATGAAGCTTTCGCCGAGTTAAAGCATTGGCTGACGTCAGCACCTGTGCTGACTATACCCGATAGTTCGGGTGGTTTTTTGATCCATTGTGATGATTCGGATAGAGGTCTGGGAGCAGTGCTGATGCAGCGAGGCAGGGTTGTCGCTTATGCATCGAGGCAATTGAGACCTCATGAGAAAAACTATCCTACACATGACCTGGAGCTTGCAGCTGTGGTTTTTGCCTTGAAGTTGTGGAGACACTATTTGCTTGGGGATAGAGTTGAGATTTTCACAGATCACAAAAACCTCAAGTATGTGTTCACGCAGAAGGAGTTGAACATGAGGCAGAGGAGACGGATGGAAATTGTTACCGCTGATTTCGGTGTGGGGGTAAACAGATGAGATTTGTGAGTTCGAGAAAACCTGAACAACAGATCCAAGCCTTCTGATTCCTGCCGCAACCTGCAAGGAAGTGCGAGACACCGGGGTTGATTCCGGCGACGCACCCTCCGACGCTTTTGTCAGTAACCAGTGGTGATTAAAGAAAGAGCTTAAGGTGGGAACAGAGTGATTACCTGGTCACAGTGGCAGAGGGGAGGTATTTATAGTCGCCAGGGGAGTGATTAGAGGCTTGATTCCCTATGTAACTGCTAGGAGAAAAATCCTCACAGTCTGTTTAGGAAACTAACCCCTGATTCCCGGTGAGAGTAAATCAGGCCTGTTGACTTGGTCAAATCAGTGACCCTGATTTGTCTCTTTATAGGTCTGGGTTTGCCTCGGGTCGGGACCCGTACCCAATCAGAGTGGATCCGTTTGCGGGCTATTGGATCTGTGAGAAGGAGACCCAATACCCGCTCTGGATCCATTTGTATGTGAAATTACCGTTTTACCCCCGAGCTTCAAGATTTGCGCCCAATCTGGACGGTTCCGATTTAACCCCATTTTTAGCCATATCACGAGCCCCCCACTCCTAAAGACTGAGCGTGATCAGCCTTTGAGGAGTAGTTTAACTGTTTTGGTGGCTAGTGGGGTTGTATCGGAGTCCAAATGGAGGAGTTTGAATCTCGAAGGGGGTAGTGAGGTGATTTTTTGACGCCATGTGCGGTTCTCTAGCCATATCAGGTATTTGACAGCTTTTATTTATTTTTTTCGGATTATTTATTTAATTTTGCGATGTGTTTACTAATCGTTCGGGGGTCTTAACAGTACATTCTAGGCAATAATTATTCATTCAGGGGTTCAAAAATGTACCCCCGAATTTTTAATTATTTTCCAGAATTTTTAGTTAATTTTCTCGATTTTTTAGCAATTTTTTCGCAATTTTTAAATAAATAAAACGATTTAAATAAATAAAAAACGATTTTAAATACCGATTTATGACGTGGCTTGATCTGAGCCGTTGATCATGGACGAGCACGAATTTTTGAGAGATCCATCGACTGTTATTGCTCGAAAGCTTTTTCCTCCGTTTGCGAGCTCGGAAAGGTACTTGCTCGGCTGCCGACCGGAGGGATAGGGGCTCGGCAGGCCGAGCGACGTGGCGCAATCTGAGCCGTCGGATGATGGTGTGAATCCCAAGAAAATTTCTATCTTGTCTTTTAGCGCACGTAGCGCAATCTGGGCCGTTCATCATTAGAAGCACGAATTTCTGAGAGATCCAACGGTTGTTATTGCTCGGATGCTTTTTTCTTCGTTTGCGAGCTCGGAAAGACACTTGCTCGGCCGCCGACCGGAGGGATAGGGGCTCGGCAGGCCGAGCAACGTGGCGCAATATGAGCCGTTGGATGACGGCGCGCATCTCAAGACGGGCACATTTCTCAAGAAAATACTATCTTGTCGTTTAGTGTCCTCGGCGAGATCTGGGCCATCTGATCGAGATCTTACACGAAAGTTGAGGAGAAAGTGAGTTTTCTCCGTTTGCAGGCTCGGAAAGGCACATGCTCGGCAGCCGACCGAAGGCATGGGTTCTCGGCAGTCCGAGCGACGCAGCGCAATCTGAGCCGTTGGATGACGATGCACATCTCAAGACGGGCACATTTCTCAAGAAAACACTATCTTGTCGTTTAGTGTCCTCGGCGAGATCTGGGCCGTCTGATCGAGATCATACATGAAAGTTGAGGAGAAAGTGAGTTTTCTCCGTTTGCAAGCTCGGAAAGGCACATGCTCGGCAGCCGACCGAAGGCATGGGATCTCGGCAGTCTGAGCGACGCGACGCAATCTGAACCGTTGGATGACGATGCGCATCTCAAGACGGGCACATTTATCAAGAAAACACTATCTTGTCGTCTAGTGTCCTCGGCGAGATCTGGGCCGTCTGATTGAGACCGGACGCGAAAGTTGAGGAGAAAGTGAGTTTCCTCCGTTTGCAGGGTCGGAATGGCATTTGCTCGGTAGCCGATCGAAGAGATGGGGTTTCGGCAGTCCGAGCGTGAAAGGGCATTCCGAGATATAGTGGGGGAATGGACCTCGGTACGGCCCAATTTCCAAGGATATTAATGGCGTTCCCAGATTCGTGCGGCATTTCATTTTCCCAGGATCATTAATGACGACGTCCTTCAATTAATGTGCGGCGTTTCAACTTCCGAGGGTTATAATGGCTGGTTCTTGGAAGGTAGGCTATAAGTACTCCATTCCCCTTGTCATTTCAATCGCAACAATGTAGAGTTTCAGACCTCGGAGGTATTTGCCTTGGGTAACTTCTCCTTCGAGGTTCGGAGGGGTGGTCGCTCTTTTGCCTTGTTCTTTTCCCGTTCCTGACGGCCCCAAAGTGGATGTCAGGGTCGGGAGAGAATAAGGCAGGAGTGGTGACGACCGTAGTCCGGACCCGAGGGATGAGTTACTTCGGAAGGACGGGTGGTCGTTCTTCCACCATGGTCCTCTCCTGACTCTGACTGCTCCAACGTGGGTGTTAGGGTCGGGGGAGATCATGGTGGAAGAGGTGATGATCCATGTCCGAATCCGAGGGGTGAGTTTGTTTCGGAAGGACGGGTGGTCACTCTTCCACCATGATCATCACCCGATTTTGACTAGCCCGATGTGGGTGTCAAGATCGGGGGTGGTCATGGTAGAAGGGGTGATGACCCTAGTCCGGATCCAACGGATAGGTTCATTTCGGAGGGACTGGTGGCCGTTCTTCCGCCCAAATCTTCTCCTGACTCTGACGGCCCGGGTGGAGGTGTCAGGGTCAGGGGAGGTTTGGGCCGAAGGGTAGACCACCGAAGTCCGGATCCAAGGGACCGTGTGTTTCGGAAGGACGGGGAGTCACTCTTCCGCCAAGATCTTCTCCCGACTCTGACGGCCCCGGTGGAGGTGTCAGGGTCAGGGGAGATCTTGGCAGAAGGGTTGACTGCCGAAGTCCAGATCCGAAGGGGCAATCTGTCTCGGTAGGACGGGTGGTCGTTCTTCCACCATAATCTTCACCCGATTCTGAGTGCTCCGATGTGGGTGTCAGGGTCGGGGAAGGTTATGGTAGAAGAGGTGATGACCCAAGTCCGGATCCGAGGGTGGAGTTTGCTTCGGGAGGACGGGTGGTCGTTCTTCCACCATGATCTTCTCTAGATTCTGAGTGCTCCAATGTGGGTGTCAGGGTCGGGGAAGGTCATGGTAGAAGAGGTGATGACCCAAGTCCGTATCCGAGGGACTGCAGTAGCTTCGGAATGATGGGTCTCTTCCCATCTCTATCTTCCTTCCGGGCTGATGGCTTCCGATGGTTGCCAGCCCGAAGGAGTTAGAGATGGGGGGTGTGCCGATCTGCCTTTGACCGGGCCCCATGGGTCGGCGGAACACCGACCGAGACCTGGGGCCTGGGGGGCTCGCCGAGGGCGGTGCCTTAAAACTTTAAATCTAAATTTTTTCTGGCTCCTTCAGATAGACTTGGGACGCCCGAGGGTACGATCATCCGAGTGACGTGGCGCAATCTTAGCCGTTAGATGTTGCGGAGAATCTCGAGGCGGGCTCAGTTCCCAAGAAAACGCTATCTTGTCGTTTAGCGTCGCTGGCGTGATCTGAGCCGTCTGATCGAGATCTTACACGAAAGTTGAGGAGAAAGTGAGTTTTCCCCGTTTGTAGCCTCGGAATGGCACCTGCTCGGCGGCCGACCGGACTCTTTGCGAGCGAACTCGGATCGCGTGTAGTTCGGATTTAGATTCCCTTGTGCCGAGCTAGTTGACTTGGTGAAGAAGACAGAGTTGTGTTGGGCCTTCGCGATGTTTCGAGAGCGGCCCAAGAGTCCCGATCTTTCGTTTGGAAGTCCAAGGGACGTTCCTTTTTTACTATAAATCTTCACCCCCCCTTAATCCAAGTCTCATTATTCACTTTTACTCTCTCTCTCCAGTTTTTACTTTCACCTTTGAAGTTTTTAGCTCCTTGGTGGTGGTGCTAGCTGTCACGGCGAGGCGTTCTCTGTCTCCGATGAATTTTTCCGACCGTAGCTGTCACCTCAAGGTCAGTCTCCTTCCTTTCTCTTTTAGAAAATGGTTATGATTACATCCTCGGATGAGTCCCCCGCCTCGGAGCAAGCCGTAGACCGAGCGGGCAAAGGAAAGGAGGTAGTGGAGCCGACCGATCAGAGCGTCATTCGGCCGGACATAGAGGGTGAAGTAGCCGAACCACCTCGGGAGGTCGTGGCGGCGTCTCATAAGGGTAAAGCGGTGGTCACAATCGTCGAGATGCCGAAGACGGCGGGGGCGTTCGTTCGGCAGCCTATCGCTCTGTCGAGCGTGGGAGGCGTTCAGGACTACGCCGAGGATGTCTTGGAGAAGGTGACCCAAGGGACGGCCAAGTCGGTGGAGGAGAATGAACCGAGAGAGCTGTCCGAGGTGGACCATACCATCTCCTCGCTTACGGAGGCCGATCTTCATTTGATCCGAAAGGGATTTCGGATCCCCACCGAGTACGGACTGCTACTCCCCGGGCCAGGCTTCCGAGCCAATACGAAGTCTTCAATAGATGTGTGCGTCTTTCCTGTCGATTCTCTCATCGCCGGGCTCCGCTTTCCCCTTCATCCGTTCGTGGTTGATGTCTTGAACTGGTACGGTTTGAGCCCCGCCCAGTTGATGCCGAACACCTGGAGGCACGTCATGGTGTTTGTCCTCCGGTGCCAAGAGGTCGGTGCCGCGCCTAGCATGTTTCTTTTTCGGAGCCTCTACCGACCTTGTCAGCCGAGCCGAAACGAACAGAGGTTCTATCTTTCGCCACGGACGGGCGTGAAGTTGGTCGAGAACCCGGACTCGATCAAACACTGGAAGGAGAAGTATTTCATCATCCGGGCTCCCGCGCCGTGGGTGATCCCAATAGTTTGGGCGAAGGATGGGCTGCCGAAGCGAGCCAAGAAGGAGCCGGCGTTGAGTGACGAGGAAGCAGAGGTCCTCAAGAAACTCCTCGCCTTGCCAGCGCTGAGCTGGAAAGATATCACGGAGGAGGTCTTGTTCCGAGGGGGTCTCAGTCCGATCGACCCTAGTATGCTTCTGGTATTTATACTCTCTGCTTAAAGTTTATGAAAATTTTCCTAAGTTTTTTCATTCGGCTTGTGCAGAGACGATGAAGATGGACTACAAAGCTCTGATGACGAAGGCCAGGGCGGCGGAGCAGGAGACGAAGAAGAAGAGGCCTTCGGCGGGGCCTCAAGGCGGCCGAGCCTCGAAGATACCTTCGGTCGCGAAGGTCCCCGACCAGCCGAAGGTTGTTGCATCGGAGGCTGGTTCCGAGCAGGGGGAGGTCATGGTCCTCGACCCTCTTGCTTCAGGTGCGCCGACACCGACCTCGAAGGGGGATGCTCCCGGTTCGTCGAGCGGTGCGTTCGGCGTGAAGGAGGTGCTGTCCCTCCAAGTTCCGCCCCTCACTGCCGAGGCGGAGAAGATCTTGACCGAGCGTCATAAGCAGATCTTCGTCCCTGACTGGCAGGTGATGAATGTCGACGGCTTCTTGGGCGACGGCAATATCTGCATGGAAGCGGTGAGGCACCTGCCGACCCCAAAGGATCGAGCGACCCTAAAGGCCGAGCTTGCAGGGGACGCCGCGATGCAGATTGCTCGGAACACCATGTCGGTAAGTGGGCCGAGCTCTTCCTCATCGAAACTTTTTCTGAGATTTTTGGGCCAAGTTCTTGGGTTCGGGTTCTAATGTGTTGTTCTCTTTTCAGACCCTCTGCCATTTCAACTTCCTGCTCGAGGAGTTCGCGAGCAAGGAACAGGAGCATGAGCGGGAGAGGGTGGAGCTGTCAAGGCCACGAAGCTGCTTGATGCCGAGCAGCTCCTCTCGGCAAAGAGGGGTGCCGAAGTGGCAGGGCTGGAGAAGCAGCTGGCCGACGCCATTCAGCTGTCGAAGGACACGGCAACCAAACTTGAGGCTTCGGAGAAGGAGGTTGCCGAGCTGAAGGAGGAGCTGGCCAATGCTCGGTCGAAAGCGGAGAGGGCTCGGAAGAGGGCCGAGAAGATCATGGCGAAACACCGGTCTAAGGTGAAGAAGGTGAAGAAGGCTGTGCAGGAGGAGGCCGCGCAACACATGCTCCAGAACATGGAGGACGCCTACGGTCGAGCCTTGCTCCACGTGGCCGCCAGGAACCCGGGTTTCGACACGTCTTCCTACCGTTTTTACGACCCCGTGGAGGGGGAGGAGGAGGTTCCCCAGGGGATGCTCGACCCCGAGGGAGAGACGGAAGGTGTCGAAGGCCCAGGAGAGACCGAGGCCGAGGGTGAAGAGGAGGACGACTCCGAGGAGGAGAGCGGGAGTGGAGACGAAGACGAGGGCGATGGCGAGGACAAGGCCGGGGGGTCGACGGAGCCGAACGACAAAAAGGTCGACCCCTGACTCAGTTGTCTCTTTTAGTCTTTCGTTATTTTGTTTCTTTTTGTAAGCCTAACTGCGGACTGGCCACCGCTCTTGTAAACTTTCTTCTCGGTTTTGAATGAAAACAGTTTGTTTGGCCAAAATTTATCCAAGTGTTGAGTCTCGGATTTTGTGTTTGATTTAGCGTGGAATTCTCCAAGTGTTGGGTCTCGGATTTATCTCTGATTTTCAGGTAAGGTTCGGTCCGATTACGAAGGTTGCACACCTTCGTAAGGAGCTGGCCAAAACGAAGGGTGAGCTCTTGAACAGCCGACAGAGGTGGTTTCTCATGCTCTTGAAGCTGGAGGAGACGAAGGCAGCTGTGCGGAAGTATTGTCGCGAGTTATGGCAACTGCGGAAGCAACCCCAAGCCCCTTGTCCCGAAGGCGAGGTCGAGCGGCTTCGTAGAGAGCTTACTGCCGCCGAGCGGAAGAATGACAAGCTTTTGGCCGAGGTCCAACACATGGAGTTAGCGGAGAAAGAATGCTCGGCGGCGGAAGAGAAGCTAACTTCCGAGCTGGAGAAGGCGTCGACCGAGCGCAAGAGGCTGTTGGCCGAGGTCGACAGGCTCAGAAGGAGCACGATAGATAGGGGGATCGAGGTCACCCACTTCCGACGGCTCGCGACCGATAGCGCCAACGTCTCGGGCTTGTCAAGGCCTTCTCGTTTGAAGAAGTTGGTGAAGGACGACGCTCTGAGAGACAGAATCATTGAACTGGAGGAAGAGGTCGTGTCACTCAAGCCTCTGCCGGAGAAGGCCAACGTCCGCAGTACGTCGTGCACTCGCGAAGAGAGCGAGAGAGGGATTTCCTTTTACGAACTCGCGACACGTTTGCCTGTGGCTAGGCGGAGCCCTGCCGACGCTCAGAGTAGTGCGGTCGTCTCGTCGAGCGGTGCCTCGGTCGGCGCCACAGTCAGGGTCAGCGGCAAAGGGGGTCACGCTTTGTTGGTTTGGAATCAAGCTCGGAGGTCAGGCCTCGTCGTCCTCGCGTTTCCTTGAACCGAAGCGTTCCCCTTCCGAAGAGACCCTGATCATGTCGTTTTGCGTTTCTTCTGATTGTTGCAAAACTTTGTAGTAGAGTCGGTCTTGTTGTATGGGGAGCTATTATATCTGAATATGAGTTTGAAAGTTTGATTGGAAAATTCTTCAAGTGTTGCGCCTCGGAAGTGTATTGAACTCTTGCTATTCATTTTCCCTTCTTTTTAGCTCGTGGTGTCAGACCAGTACACCGATCCCAACGGCTCGGACAATGAAGCTGATGCCGAGGTGAGTTCAGGGGCAACGAAGTCGCGCTCGACGAAGAGCCGAGAGCGGCGTCGTGGAGTGGAGCTGGAGTTACATCGAGCTGAGAGCGAGCGGGCCCACCTTCAGTCCGTCCTCGGCCAACGAGACGTCGAGATCGAACGTCTGGAGAGTAGGATCATCGAGGCGACCCCCGTAGGGGAGGACGACGACTCGCAGGCAGCTTTTAGCAACGTTCTTCGGATTCAGTGTATTCGGCACAATCAGTCGAAGATATTAGCCGAGCGGGACGATTTGCTCTCCGAGATCCATCACTTACAGACTGTGGAGGCGAAGCTTCGGAAGGAGGCGGAGGAGCTAGCAGCTGAAGTGGAAGGGCTAGCGACCGAAGAGGACAGTGAAGATATTTCTGTTTGAGGACCAAGTGTAATGGGTCGGCGCTGTATTTTTTGTTTTCTAATACTTTGTAACTATGGAAAGACTACTTTGTATTGTGTCCCGATTATTAATAAAATTCCTTTGTGGCTCTGCGTACTTATTTTGCTTGTAAGTGTGTTGGCCGTGCCGAGGTCCTCGAGCCGAGCACATGGTGCCGTCGGCGAGAATCTCGAGGCGAACGAGCTCCTGACAGAGTGCTACCTTGTCGTTTATCGATTCTGACAAGATCTGGGCCGTCGGATGTCGGCGCGAATCTCGATGCGGCGCAGTTCCCAAGAAAATGCTATCTTGTCGTTTTAGCATCGTTGGCAAGATCTGAACCGTCGGATGATGGCACGAATCTCGAGGCGGCTCAATTCCCAAGAAAACGCTATCTTGTCGTTTAGCGTCGGTGGCAAGATCTGGGCCGTCTGATCGAGATCCGACACGAAAGTTGAGGAGAAAGTGAGTTTTCCCCATTTGCAGGGTCGGAAAGGCCCCTGCTCGGCAGCCGACCGAAGGCGTGGGGTTTCGGGTTTCGGCTTCTAGACAAGATTGCTCGGATTATGTGACCGAACAGTGCTTCGGTCTCCCTCTTCTTACGAAGCTGAGGGGTGAGCCGAGCTCTTTTCCTTTGTGGGACTCGTCGGTCATGGCATGCGTTCGATGGTTGTGGGAACAATTCCGAATGGTGGTCCACTCCTAGTCTGCCGCGAAGCAAGCTTGGGGGTTAGAATGAAACCAAGTGTTGGACTCCGGAACCATCGGTGTAGTTCAACGGTTGTGGGAGCAATTCCGAACGGCGATCTACCTCTGGCTCGTCTGGGGGCGAGCCGAGGAGGTAAAGTCGAGCCGAGTGTTGGACTCCGAACCATCGATGTAGTTCAACGGTTGTGGGAGCAGTTCCGAATGGCGATCTACCTCTGGCTCGTCCGGGGACGAGCTGAGGAGGTAAAGTCGAGCCGAGTGTTGGACTCCGAACCATCGGTGTAGTTCAACGGTTATGGGAGCAGTTCCGAACGGCGATCTACCTCTGGCTCGTCCGAGGACGAGCCGAAGAGGTAAAGTCGAGCCGAGTGTTGGACTCCGAACCATCGGTGTAGTTCAACGGTTGTGGGAGCAGTTCCGAACGGCGATCTACCTCTGGCTCGTCCGGGGGACGAGCCGAGGAGGTAAAGTCGAGCCGAGTGTTGGACTCCGAACCATCGGTGTAGTTCAACGGTTGTGGGAGCAGTTCCAAACGACTGTCTACCTCTGGCTTGTCCGAGGACGAGCCGAGGAGGTAAAGTCGAGCCGGACATGGACTCCGAACCATTGGTTGAAATCAAAATTTAAAAAATAGATGATAAAGGCGGAGAGAGGCATGCAAATTTATAAGTATGAAAGAGCTTTCTTTATTGATAATCGATGGCGAACCGTTTTACATATTACAATTTATGAAAATAGGTTACAAGTCAGAGGAGAGGAATGGCTCGATATCCTATGATACTTAGAGTGGCACCGGGGCGCTTTCTTGGTATTTTAGGAGGTGGTCGGCATTCCAGGTCCTCAGAATCTCTCTGCCCTCTAGATCTTCCAGACGATATGCTCTGGGCCGAACTACCCTCGTAATCCTGTATGGCCCTTCCCAGTTCGGAGCCAGCTTGCTCTTCTGATTGGGGAAGGATATGGCCAGTTTTCTCAAGACTAAATCCCCTTGCTTAAGGTTGGTGGGTCGGACCTTCTTGTTGTATGCCAACTCGACCCTTCTTCGGTAATTCTGCTGCCGAATCGACGCTCTTTCCCTTAGCTCATCTATCAGATCTAAGTCTGCCCTGAGGTCCCTGGCGTTCTGTTCCTCGTCATAGGCTGCGAGCCGAGGGAAAGGTATTCCGACCTCGAGGGGTATCACGGCCTCGGACCCATAGGTAAGGTTGAAAGGGGACTCACCTGTGGGGGTCCGCTTGCTCGTGCGGTAGTTCCATAGGACGTTGGGGAGTTGGTCGACCCATAAGCCTTTGGAACTCTTGTCCAGCCTTTTCTTGATGCCTGCGAGGATCTGCCGATTAGCGTTTCTGCCTGTCCGTTCGACTGAGGGTGGGAGACGGACGAGAAGCGCTGCTGGATGGCAAGGTCGTCGCACAGAGCTCGGAATGCTGCGCCAGTGAACTGAGTCCCGTTGTCCGTCACGAGGACTCGGGGGATGCCGAATCTGCAGATGATGTTCTTCCAGAAGAATTGTACCACCTTGTTCTCGGTTATAGTGGCAAGGGGCTCGGCCTCGACCCACTTCGAGAAGTAGTCGATGGCTACGACCAAGAACTTGAACTGACCCGGAGTCGGAGGGAAAGTCCCTAGTAAATCCATCCCCCACATTGCGAAGGGGATAGGACTTGATAGGGAGGCGAGGTTGGCTTGAGAGAGGCGACGGACGTTGGAGTGTCTCTGGCAAGAGTTACATTGCCGAACGTGTCGCTCGGCGTCTTGAAGGAGGGTCGGCCAGAAGTATCCATAATTCAAAGCTTTTCGGGCCAAGGACCTGGATCCTGAATGTGCCCCACCGATGCCATTGTGGAGCTCTTGTAGGGCATAGTCGGCCTGTTCTGGAGAGAGGCACCTTAGGTATGGTCGGCCGTCTACTTGAGAGAAAGAGCGTTTGTACAAGATACCCTCGATCAAGACATACCGCTCGGCCCGGGTTCTGACTCGGCATGCTTCTTTGGGATCCTCGGGCAGGACCCCGTCCCTCAAAAATTCCACCAACGGCTTCATCCAATTATCTTGCAACATGACCGGCAATGACTCCGCCGAGCCGGATGTTTCGTCTTCTATGCTCGGCTTAGAGAGGACCTCGATCAGAACGGTCTGTTCAAGACCTTGCAGGGAGGATGAGGCCAACATGGAGAGGGCATCGGCCTGAGAGTTCTCCTCACGAGGGACCCATTGGATGAGCGCCTCTTCGAACCGGCTCATGAGGGCCCGAACCTTAGCGAGGTATTTCGCCATCCGCTCATCTCGGGCCTCGTACTCGCCCAAGACTTGGTTCACGATGAGCTGGGAGTCGCTATGAATTCGGAGGCACTGCGCCCCAGCACTTCGGGCAAGTCCGAGGCCTGCGATGAGTGCTTCGTACTCCTGCCTCATTGTTGGAGGCCTTGAAGTTCATACGGATTGCATACTGGAGGACGAAGTCGTCAGGACCATTCAGGATGATAACGGTGCTGCTTCCTTCGCTACAGGAGGAGCCGTCCACGAAGACCGTCCAAATGGGGGGTCCATTCGGGACGTGGCTGACTTCAGGGATGGTGGACTCTACGATGAAGTCGGCGAGGGCCTGTGCTTTAATTGCCGTCCGAGGTTGGTAGGAGATGTCATGTTGGCTCAGCTCTATGGACCACTTCATTAGCCGGTCCGAGGTCTCAGGCTTGTGGAGTATCTGCTTTAGAGGTTGGTCAGTGAGGACAATGACCGAGTGGGATTGAAAGTACGACCGGAGCTTCCTTGCCGCCATAACCAGGGCGTAGGCCATCTTCTCTATCTTCGGATAGCAGAGCTCGGCGTCCCGAAGCACCTTGCTCACGTATTAGATGGGCCTTTGGGCCCGGTCCTCCTCTCTCACCAAAACAACACTTAGGGTCTGCTCGGAAGCAGCCAAGTAGATGAAGAGAGTTTTCCCCGGGACAGGTTTGCTGAGCAGAGGGGGGTTCACCAAGTAGGCCTTCAGTTGGTCGAACGATTCCTATTGTGGCTGGCCCCATTCAAAACCCTTAGCCCCCCTGAGTGCTTTGAAGAAGGGGAGGCACTTTTCCCCAGACTTCGAGAGGAACGGCCGATAGCAGCGAGCCGACCAGTTAGCTTCTGCACCTCCTTGACGTTTCGGGGCGGGGCCATGTCCAATATGGCTTTGATCTTCTCGGGATTGGCTTCGATCCCTTGCTGGCTCACCATGAAGCCGAGGAACTTTCCCGAAGAGACCCCGAATGCACACTTGTTCGGGTTCAGGCCGCATGCTGTGCCTCCTCAACACGCCGAAGGCCTCCTGGAGGTCGGCCACGTGGTCAGTGCCTCGAATGCTCTTTACGAGCATGTCGTCAACGTACACCTCCATATTCCGGCCTATCTGGCTCTGGAAGACCTTGTTGACGAGGCGTTGGTAGGTGGCGCCCGCGTTCTTCAACCCGAACGGCATGACCCGGTAGTAGTAGAGGCCCTGATCGGTGATGAAGGAGGTCTTCGGAATGTCCGGGGGGAACATTCGGATTTGATTATAGCCGGAGAAGGCGTCCATGAAGCTGAGGAGCTCATGGCTCGAGGTGGCATCAATGAGGGTGTCGATGTTCGGAATAGGGAATGGGTCCTTCGGACACGCCTTGTTCAGGTCGGTGAAGTCGATGCATATTCTCCAAGAGCCGTTGGACTTCTTGACCATTACAACATTCGAAAGCCACTCGGGGTAGTTTACCTCCTGTATGAACTTAGCCTTCAAAAGTTTATCCACTTCCTCCTTGATGGCCTGCTGTAGCTCGGGAGCGAACTTTCGTCTCTTCTGCTGAACCGGTTTGCACCCTAGTTCGACACTTAGGCGGTGGACTAGCAACTCCTCGGAGATGTCGGGCATATCTGCGGCTGACCAAGCGAACAGGTCGCGGTTATCCCGGATGCATTTAACCAAGTCAGAGCACAGCGCAGTTGGTAGGGACTTGCTGATGAGGAACTTCCGGCTCGGGTCCTCATCCGAGAAGAGCACTTCTTCTAAATCGTCCGCCGGCTCGGACGTGGGTCGGACTTTCGGCTCAGGGATTTCTAGTGTCTCGAGGGAGAGCACCGGTCCCCCAGTGGAAGTCATGTAGCACTTCCGAGCCGTCTCTTGGCTTCCCCTGACTTCCCTACTCCCGACCGAGTGGGGAACTTCATTTTAAGTTGGTACGCGGAGGGGACAGCTTCCAGGATGGCTAGGCCGGGTCGGCCTAGAATGACATTATATGCTGCCGGGACGTCGACGACCATGAAGTCCATCGGTTCGGTCGGGTAGTAGGGGTGTTTCCAGCGGTCACGTCTAGGGTTATCACCCCCTCGACAGTTACTGGGACCCCCGTGAACCCGTGGAGTGTGTAACCGGCCGGCTTGAGACGGTCCCGAGACAGCTGCAGGCCTCGGAAGGCCGAGAGAAAGAGGATGTTGACCGAACTCCCATTGTCTACTAAGATCCTCTGCACTTTGAAGTTGGCCATGCAGAGGTCGATAACTAGTGCGTCGCAGTAGGGGGGTCCGGACCCCTTCGAGGTCTTCATCAGAGAAGGTCACCGGGATGCTGAGGCCTTTGGGGGGAGGAGTGCTGTAGACTGAATTGACCTCTCGGACGAAGGCCTTCCGGGAGGAATTGGAGGAGCCCCCCATGCGGTCCCCCGTGGATGAGGTGCAGGACCCGCTCTTCCTCAAACTCGGGGGTTTCATCGCGCAGCTCGGAGCGCTTGTTAGCCCCCCGAGGCGGAGGGGTAGTGCGGTCCGCCCGGTCACTTTCTTTCACAAATTTGGCCAGCTGCCCCTTCTGGATAAGGGCCTCTATCTCATTTTTCAATGCTCGGCAGTCGTTGGTCTCGTGGCCGTGGTCCCGGTGATAACGGCACCATTTCTCTTTGTTTCTCCTCTTGGCCGGGGTGTTTATCCTCGGAGCGGGTGGTAGCAGGCCTTCCTTCTCCACTTCCATCAGGATAGTGGAGACATTGGTGGTGAGGGGAGTGAACTTCTCGAACCTAGGGGAGGACGGCGCTGACCGCCGTTGTCCTTTTGCATCTTCTTCGATCCCTCCCCCTCGGTCGCCTTCCTCTTCGATTCGGAGGTCGATCCTCCGAAGTTCGGGAGGCACTCGGCCTCTTCCGCCCTGATGTACTTCTCGCACCTTAGGAGAAGGTCGGGAAAGTTGTGCGGGGGCTTCTTGGCGAGGGACGACCGGAGGTTGGAGTTGAGGACGTTCCATTGGAACGCAACAGTCGCCACTGACTGGTCTAGGGAGGCGATAGACCTGACTTCTGCGGTGAATCTCTTCACGTAGTCCCTCAGTTTCTCTCCCCTTTCTTGCCGCAAGTTGAGTAGGGAGAGACTCGTCTTCTCGGCTCGCCTGCTACTCACAAAGTGAGTAATGAACAGCATCTCAAACTGCTCGAATGAGAAGATGGAAGAGGGGGCGAGCCTGGAGTACCACTCCCGAGCTGACCCCCGGAGGGTGGCGGGGAAGGTCTTGCAGAGCATGGCGTCGGAAGCTTGATGGATCAGCATTAATGTCTTGAAACTTTCGACGTGATCAACTGGGTCGGACTCCCCTGAGTACGTTTCAAACTGCGGAGGTTTGAAACCCCTCGGTATGGGGGCCTCCATGATCGTCCGAGAGAAAGGGGGTCTGCTGGGCCGGACGGTCCCTGCTCTGGACTCCTCCTCTCTGTCCATGCGACCAATGCACCTCTCCACCTCATGGAGACGGCGGTTGAGGGCATCGTCCCTCTGCTGGTAATCATACGATCCCCCGGACTCTTCTTCATAGGAAGGGGAGCGGGGACTGCGGCGCCGGTAGTCCTGGGATCGGCGGGGACTGTAGTGCTGCTGCTGGCGACTGGGAGCCGGGAGAGGACTTCGGGATCGGCGGCGAGGACTGGGAACCCACGGGGGTGTTGGAACCCTCTGGGCATTTTGGTTGTTCTGCCGAAGGTTGAGGGCCTGCAGCACGGTGTCCTGAAATTGTAGGAACTCGGCACGAGTGATAGGTGCCTCATTGTTCCTCCGATGATGCCGATCCGCGGGGGAATGCGGCCTCCTCCTTCGGCGCTCGGGAGATGTCGCTCGACCCCTGCGGTCCGGAGACCTTCTACCGTCTCGGCGGTGAGGGGACCGCTCACCCTGATGCTGGTGGGAGGCTCCCTCTCGGGCCCGCCTCTCATCAAGGTGGGTGCGGAGGTCCTCATCTTTTTGGTGGTTCAGGATTGTGTTGCGGAGGTCGGGGTGATGAGAAGCCATTGAATCCGAGGATTCATTATGAACCGAGACATGGTCTGGGTCGAGGGGCTGCTTCTGCCTCTGCCCTTTATGGCCGGAAGGGCCATTGGGGGTTGCTGTTTGGGAAGAGGAGGTTGGCCCTGCTGGACCGGGGGAGGGAGTTCAGGCTGCTGGACTGGATTGCCAGGGACTTCCTCTGTCTGATCGGCGGGAATGGCCCCGCGGTTGGATCCTCTGGATCTGACCTTCTTTGGAGGCATGGTTGGAGCAGGGCTAGGCGACGAGGAAGAGACGGAGGCTGTTCGTGTGGTGTTTCCCACAGACGGCGCCAATCTGTTACCGCTGATTTCGGTGTGGGGGTAAACAGATGAGATTTGTGAGTTCGAGAAAACCTGAACAACAGATCCAAGCCTTCTGATTCCTGCCGCAACCTGCAAGGAAGTGCGAGACACCGGGGTTGATTCCGGCGATGCACCCTCCGACGCTCTTGTCAGTAACCAGTGGTGATTAAAGAAAGAGCTTAAGGTGGGAAAAGAGTGATTACCTGGTCACAGTGGCAGAGGGGAGGTATTTATAGTCGCCAGGGGAGTGATTAGAGGCTTGATTCCCTGTGTAACTGCTAGGAGAAAAATCCTCACAGTCTGTTTAGGAAACTAACCCCTGATTCCCGGTGAGAGTAAATCAGGCCTGTTGACTTGGTCAAATCAGTGACCCTGATTTGTCTCTTTGTAGGTCTGGGTTTGCCTCGGGTCGGGACCCGTACCCAGTCGGAGTGGATCCGTTTGCGGGCTGTTGGATCCGTGAGAAGGAGACCCAATACCCGCTCTGGATCCATTTGTATGTGAAATTACCGTTTTACCCCCGAGCTTCAAGATTCGCACCCAATCTGGACGGTTCCGATTTAACCCCATTTTTAGCCATATCAGAAATGATGGCAGACTTTGACATTAATTTGCAGTATCACCCGGGCAGAGTAAATTCGGTGCCGGATGCTTTGAGTCGGAGGCCTGCCGCTATGTTCCTCACTCAGCAGAAGGAACTAGTGGAGGACATGAGGAGGCTGGAGTTGAATGTGTTGCTTCTCAGATTAGATCGGCAGCTTATGTTGTTGCAGTTGCAGTCTTCCTTGGTAGTGCAGATCAAGGCAGCTCAAGGGAGTGATCAGCAATTGCAGGAGTTTCGGAGTGAGGTAGAAGCTGGTTTGAGATCTAATTTGGTTGTCCATACTGATGGGTCGCTTCGGTTTAGCTCTAGGTTGTGTGTACCTAGAGGATAAGTCAGGCAGAAGCTACTCGAGGAAGCTCATCGGTCCCCGTATTCTATTCATCCTGATGGTACCAAGATGTATAGGGACTTGAAACAGCATTTCTGGTGGCATGGTATGAAGCGGGATGTGGCTCGATTCGTCGCCCAGTGCCTAATCTGTCAGCAGGTGAAGGCGGAGCATCAGAGGACCGCAGGACTTTTGCAACCCCTTCCTATCCTTGAATAAAAGTAGGAGAATATCACGATGGACTTTGTGATAGCTTTGTCGAGGAGTCCTAAAGGTCATAATGCTATCTGGGTGATAGTGAATCGGCTGACGAAGTGTGCTCACTTCATTCCTTTCCGTGTGGGTCAGTCTATGGAGAGTTTGGCCGAGCAGTACGTTCAGGAGGTTATTTGTCTGGATGGAGTTCCTGTCAGCATCGTATCGGATAGAGATACAAGATTTAGGTCTTAGTTTTGGGAGAGTTTGTAGAGGAGCTTGGGTACTAAGTTGTGCTACAATACAGCGTTCCAGCCTCTAACGGATGGGCAGTCAGAAAGGACAATTCAGACCCTAGAAGATATGTTAAGATACTGCGTTCTTCAGTTTGGAGGTTCGTGGGAGGATCATCTTCACTTGGTCGAGTTCTCTTATAATAACAGTTACCAGGCGAGTCTCAAGGCTGTTCCATTCGAAGCCTTGTATGGGCGCAGTGTAGATCGCCAGTCTGTTGGGATGATGTCGGCGAGAGGAAGCTTTCAGGTCCTGAGTTGATCACGAAGACAGTTGATGTCGTGGATCAGATCGGTAAGCATTTACAAGCCGCTCAGGATCGACAGAAGAGGTGGGCTGATTATCGTCAGAGACCTCTAGAGTTTGAGGCAGGCGAGCATGTTTTTCTCAAGTATTGCCTTGGAAAGGTGTTATCTATTTTGGCGGTGGAGGCAAGTTGAGTCCTCAATTCATCGGTCCATTTGATATTGTGGAACGTGTGGGCAAGGTAGATTACAAGCTCGCGCTACCGCCTGCTATAGTAGGTATCCATGATTTATTCCATGTTTCTCAACTCAGGAAATACATCAGAGATGATAGTCATGTGGTTGACTACTCAGACTTGTCAGTGAGGCCGGATTTGTCCTTTGAAATTCGACCTTTCTCTATCTTAGACCATCGAGAGAAGGTGCTAAAGAATAGAGTCATCAAGTTGGTCTGAGTTTCTTGGGATCCTCGCTCTCCAAGGGAGTCTACTTGGGAGTTAGAGGAAGAGATTCGGGAGAGGTTTCCTCATTTGTTTGAGTAGTGCTTGTTTTGCTTGCTTTGTTTTGTTTATTTCGGGGTTTGCCCTATGTACCTCTTGTATGAATTTCGTAGAAGAAATTCATCTTGTAAGATGGGTAGGATTTGTAAGCCATATTTTCAGTTTTTTGCTTTATTTTGTTTCTTTTGATTATTGTATTTGGATTCATTTGTTATAGTGTATTTTGTCTTTTCTTGGGTTCTTTTGTTCTCTCTTGATCAATCTGTCTTCTTTGGTTGGAATCTGTTCTCTTTGCAGATTTCGTTCTTTCTATTTTGAGTCTGATTTGTTCTCCTTTATGTTCGTCTCATCTCATTGCATTCATTTTTCTCATTTTGGAGCCAAAACCGATACCCAGAACCCACATAATCTCAACCCAAAATCCTAATTCTTGATTCCCTATATATACCCAATTAAAATAACCCTAAATCTATTCTACTCTCTCTCACCGCTGTTTCTCTCTCCCCGATCCCAAAAATCTCTCTCTCTCTCTATTTTCGTTGCACCCCAAACCCAAACCTGAAAACCCTATATCCCGTTGGCCTTCTCCGATCACCTTCCACCACCGTCACCACCACCATCATCATCTCCATCCCCTCGCCCTCATTGCCATTGTGTTTTCCCCATCGCCATCCCCGTTCTCCTCGTCGAACCCAATCCACCGTATCTTTCCCCATCGCCTTAACTCATCGCTGTTGCCCTAACCCTTCTCCTTGCACCCTGCCATTGTCCCGCCGTCCCTTGCCGACCCACCGAAGGCTTAGCGTCGCCGTTCGAGTCCCCAATCGCCGTTGTCGTCGTCTCTCTGTTTCCAACCGAAAATAGAGTTCGCCTTCGTCGAGGCTGCCGTCGCCACCATCGCTTCCCGACCATGGTGTCGACGTCGCTTTGCCCCCGCCACAGTCACAGCCATTCTCTCTCTCCTTTCCGAGGTTGAAGACGCTCGCCGATTGGCCGATTTCGCTTTTCGGTGTTCGGAACACAGCGGATCCGACCACTGCTCGCTGTTTTGGGCCGATCCGGCGTGGAGAGATCACCGATTGGTTGATTTTGCTGTCCCGTGTTTTGGCACATCGAATCCAATTTGCTGTCCCGTGTTCTATCCAGATTCGGTGTAGGGATTTTGGCGGAGTTGTTGCTGCTTTGTTTGCTTGGGTTTCTTCGCACGTATTTCACACGTGTCTTTGGAATTTTCGCCCGGGATTCTGATCTCGTTATTCTTATTATTTTAATCTGCAATATAACAGGCAAGTCTCTTCTTGAACTAACATTTTACTCTGTTCAAGTTTATTTGATCTCCTGCTAGTAGATCCCGTCCATTTCGTTATCATCCTGCTTTTGACAATTTCGTTAAGTTTATCGAGGGTTTACACGAGCTAACCCGACATACTCTTAACATCGTGCTTTCTCTTTGATCTAAAATCTAGTCCCCATTGTTTCATGCATATGCACATTTAAATGACTAGATTCACGCATAAGACTACTTGACACGTTGGACATGTTAAGTTGTATGTGCTAGATTGAAGTTGATCAATGAAGTGATACCATGCCTGTGATAATTGTATCTTAAACTTAGAAATTTGCATGTTGACACCTAGGATCACTTTGATTACCGATTTGCATGCTATATGTGTTCATATGAATTAATTATTTCCTATTCATGTTAAAACAATTTTCTAAAATGTTAGTTGTTTACTTTGAATCAAGTTTTCACCCATGATAATGTCATAATTTTAATTTCCTTTACACACATGAATTTTTAGCCTCTGATGTATAGTTTAACATTCTTTTGATGGATCTAAGTTCCGATGTGTAATTTGCTTGATATCAACATTTTAGTACAGCCATGTTAGGAATTCCATACTCACAATTACATGCATATCCTGCTGTTCTATATTTTATTTGACCTTGTTAATAGTAAAAGAAAAATCTGAAATAAATTAGACTGGACTTAGACATGTATAGGTATCACCCAGAATTTTTATAGATTTTATTAATGAGTTATCTGACCTAAAATAATTAGTTGAACACAACCTACTGCATGCTGCCTGAACATAAAACCTGAATAGAATAGAATTCACCATCGGTCTAAAACGATCACTATGCTTGCGCCGAACCTGTGGAATGGGACGCAGTAGTACGTGCACTAGATAGATTAATAAAATACTTAATAACCTGCATCTCATGCTTGATCTTGTCTTGACATCACTCATTACATGCGTGATTATTGTAAACCTTTGATATTATTGCCTACTCTTTGCTTTGTTCTTTGTCTTTGACCATGTCCCTATTCTTTGATATACATGCTTTCCCTTATCCTCTGTTTTTCTCTACTTGCCGCCCATGACTTGCTCTAAGGGCACTTTTTTTTCTTTTTAGATCAAGATTTTACAGGTACTGAAGGATCTGTTCCCGAAGGAATTGGTGAGTCGTTTCTAAAGATGGAACCAGTCTACGCTGCATAGATTTATTTGTTTCTAGATTTATTTTCTTGAACATTGTTATGACTTGTACTTTGTTTTTGGGCTTTATGACCCATAGTTTATTTCGATCCCAGATGTTGGATATTTATATTGTTGGATTATTTCATTTATTATTGGAATTTATCTTTGATTCATGTGAATATATTTCTTGCATGGTTGTATTTTGTTGTTCTTATTGCTGAGTTAGTCTGGTACAGCTTATGGATGGTGTTTACATCATTCGCTGGGCCTACGTTACGTACTCGTATTCCGTACCTTGGGAAGCAGGGTGTGACATCTTCAATCTCTTCCTGAAGGTCCCAACATTCCTTCGCATCATGGCCATGGTCCCAATGGAATTGGTACTATCCGTTATGGTCCCTTCTTTTATTTTTCGTTGGGTTCATCCTAGGAGCGGGGCAGAGTAACCCATCTCTCTCAATCTCCAAGAGGACTGTTGAAACACTGGTGTTGGGAGGGGTGCTTGTCGAAGTGATGGACCGGAAGAGAGCGGAGTTTTTCGAACTCGTCCCTCCCCTCCTCATCTACACTACTTAATTTGTATCCGGATAACGGCTCAACTTCGTCCTGAGGGTGAAGAGCCTCTTCAGCCCTGATGTACTTCTCAATCCTTTGCAGGAGTTAGGGAAAGTTCCGATAGGCTTCTTGGCAAGAGATACTTTGAGGTTGTCATTGCAGATATTGTGATGGAAGGCGATAGTTACTACTGTCAAGTTAAGAGAGGAGATGATCTGGCATCGACTGTGAAGCACCTGACAAAGTCTTTGAGTCACTCTATTTCCTTATGCTTCAACTCTAGTAGGGAGGCGCCTGACTTATCAGTCTTGCGACGAAGTAGGCTAGGAACGGTTCCTGAAGCTGATCGAAGGAGAAGATAGACCCTGGAGAGAGCCGAGAGTACCATTCCCGAGCTGATCTTTCAAGTTTGTCAGGAACGTCTTGTAGAGGAGGGAGTTGGCGGCATGATAGACCATCACGAGAGTTTTAAAACTCTCGTTGTGGTCCGCTAGATCGGAGTCACCGTTATATGAGTCGAAGTGAGGAGCTTTGAAGTTCTCTAGAACAGGGGCTTCCAGAATGGATCTGCTGAAGGGAGGTCGGGAGGGGCAGTATGCTCTACCGCGGTGATCCTCCTTTAGACCGATTCGGGATAGGCGGTCCTTCATATCTTGGAGACGACAGAAGACTGGGTCTTCCTGTCCCTCCGATCAGGTTGACATGTGATACTCTTCTCCTTACACAGTTGTATGGCAGCGACTGCTTATTTGTCGGTCCCTATTCGGGTCGAATTTGAGGGCTTGAAGGATGTCATCATTGAAGTTGTAGAATTCATCCTTGGTGATGGTTGCCTCCTTTTTCCCTGTTGTTCTTGGGTGCTGATCGACTGACTGGAATCGGGATTCTCTTACTTCTTCGCCCCCTTGGTAAGGGTGACAGTCGGGACCTCTGTCAATTGGGGGAAATGACTCCTTTTCCTCCCTTAGCATTTTGAGCGGGGAGCACCATCTCGGGAGCACCCTTGCTCTAAGGATATGGAGGTCTACTTCTTACTGTTAGGCGTTATTGATACTGCAGAGGTCTGGTTGTACCGGGGGGACCTCAGAGGCGTAGAAGGGGTCGAGGTGCGAACCGACCCCTTGTTTTCAACTAGGCAAGGGTCAGGATCACGAAGTTGGGATCCTCGACCCAGCCTTAGTGGGGGGTGGTTGTGATAAGGTGGCACGCAATTATATCGGCGGAGGAGAAGGACGGTTGGCTCGATAGCTAGTGGCTGCTGCCTTCTTACCTTCTAGAGACATGACCGAACAAAGTGGCTTTCTCTCTGTGAGATTTGATCGAAAAAATAGATCTGCAGTTTCCACGGACGGCGCCAATCTATTACTACTTTTTGTGTGTGGGAGCAATAAAATAATGAATTCGGATTTTGAGGGAGAAACTATAGATCTAATCGTCGATCTTGGTTGAGAAATATGGTTGAGAACTCCTTGATATGAATCTGAACCGTTGAGAGTGTCTAGGTCTGGATTGGACGGCTGATATGATGCCGACGAACCTGTAACAATCTAAAACACCGAGGTTGGCCTTGGCGATAGATCCTCAAACGCTCATGTCAGTAATTCAGAAATAAAGGAGATTTATTTTTGTGAAAAAAGATTGATTATCTGGTTACGAAAGAGATGGAGAGTATTTATAGGCCTGGAGATTGGTTACAAAAGATTAACTTGAAAGAATATCTTTTGTATTTAAACCCCAGATTTCCCTTGTTAGGACATAGATTTAGTTATGAGTTAGTTAATAACTTTATTATGGATAGAGGATTTAATTAATAACTTTTAATTAGCTGGAACACCTTTTGTTGGGCTATAAATTAGCCCTGATTGTAGGCCTGGTTGAGTTGATGGGCGTGGACACTGCCAATGTTGTTCATGTAAGTCTGTGGCTACTGAATTTACCGTTCTGCCATTTGAAGCTTCAAGATTCATGCTGGAATCGGGTGGCCCTCTATTTAAACCCACTAATCACATCACTTAACCCTAATCATCCTATTACCCTTCTCCATCACAAACACCCCCTCCTCTCAACTTCCTTCACTCCATCAACTCGATCAGCAAACCTGTAACATCTTTTTATTTTATAACATCAAATTACTAGTTTATATTATCTTTCGAGTAATTATTTTGATTATTATGATTATTTTGTATAAATATGCAATTTTATTTTCCTTTATACTTTGGAGTTATTTAGATATACGGTGAAGTGATTTTTATAGGAATTTATTACAAAGAGTGAACTAGGAGTGGCTGCATGTGTTAGGGATGCTGACGTGGGTGTAGACGTGGGGGGTTAGTCCCACATCGGAGGAGAGAGAGAGAGAGAGAGAGAGAGAGAGAGAGAGAGAGAGAGAGAGAGAGAGAAAGAGTGAGATTATATATTAGAAGGCCATGGATCAAGAGGCACCTAATAGTCCGGACACCTTTTGTGAGGCCAGCCTGTGGTAGGCAGTGGATTAGGATTTATTTGTGTGCGTACGAGTTGGGTACGGGGCGTTACAGAATGTCCATCATAATGTATTGAATATTTCTGATAATGATGTCGGATTATGGATGAGATCAAGGGTAGACAGTGATAAATTAGGTCTTTTGACATGTATGACCTTCGGCGACAGGTGGTAGATACGGCTTATAGCACTAGGTATATTGTACATTTAGGAGGTACGAAGAGGTGAAGAGATATCGAGGGGACCATTGATGGTCTAGTATGATGAAGGATAGTGATGAGTTGGTCGATAGGTATTTGATTGGCTTTTCCTCAGTCCTCATAGCTCGAGAACGAGATTCTTTTGAGGTGTGCATAATTTAACATCTGTTTTTTTATAACATCATATTATTCGTTTATATTTATCTTTCGAGTAATTATTTTCATTATTATGATTATTTTGTATAAATATGCAATTTTATTTTTCTTTATACTCTGGAGTTATTTAGATATACGGTAAAGTGATTTTTATAGGAATTTATTGCAAAAAGAGTGAACTAGGAGTGGTTGCATGTGTTAGGGGTGCTGATGTGGGTGTAGGCGTGGGGGGTTAGTCCCACATCGGAAGAGAGAGAGAGAGAGAGAGAGAGAGAGAGAGAGAGAGAGAGAGAGAGAGAGAGAAGGTCAAGGATCAAAAGACACCTAATAGTCCGGACACATTTTGTGAGGCCAGCCTGTGGTAGGCAGTGGATTAGGATTTATTTGTGTGTGTACGAGTTGGGTACGGGGCGTTACAAAACCCATCAATTTCACCACCCATCTTCAATACCCGAACACCTCATCCTCTTTAAACAGCCATCTCCTACCCAAACTCCAACTCCACATCACCACCTTCATCTACCCAAACAACAACTCCACCGCCCGAAAAATCTTTGCATCCAACCTCCATCCTTTCTTCATCCCCAAGCCCTTTTACTGCCTCCATCCACCCAACCCACTCCACCATCAACCCAACTGACCTCCGAACGCTATTGCCTCCATCATCCACACCAACAGCCGCCTACTCCATCTTCTCCTTCAACCTAACGAGCCTCTCCGCTTCAACTCGACCAGCACCACCACCATCTCCCTCGCTCTGCTACGTGCGCGATCTAACTCCACTGCATCCCAAACAGTCCCTCCATCAACTCCTCCTCCATCTAACCAAACTGCTTGCTGCCATTTTGTGGTCGTCGTGCTTGATGTTACTGCTGCCATGTTGCTGTCGTCGCTTGCCGTGTTGCTGTCACCGCTGGCTACCATTGCTTGCAATCATTGTCTTTGCTGTCATTGTCACTGTCATTGCTCGCTACCCTTTCTGTGGTGTGGCTGCCGTTGCTTGTTGCCATCCTCTTTGTTGCCGTTGTTGCTGTCGTGTTGCTACCCTTGTGCTGCCGCCTGTTGCCATCATTGCTTCTCATCTACCAGTTGTTCATCCACGTTCATAATCTTCGTATACGAGGTAAGCATTTTCGTGAACCCTTGCAAGTAGTTCTTTCTCGTTGTCAAAATTATCGTATTATCACTTTGTTCATGATCCCTTCTTGATTTATTCGAGTCTTGAACCATTTGATACATATATACCCATATTGAACCATCATATTTGATTTCCTTCGGTTCGATATTCATAGAATGTAACACCCCGTAATTTTGCCCATGGGTGTTATGCACATGTATTTTGTACTGTTACAAGTAATATCCGTAACGTATTTTAATATAAATGTCCCACGTATTTTTGGATTTTAATTATTTATACATTTTCAGTCTTCTCAAAATTTATTTTTATCCTATTCTGAGCCAATTTAAACATTTATTTTAATCTTTGTGCTTTTACATGCATTGCACGTGCTTTCAATACACGTGTCGATTACGTATATTCTACCGTTACGCATAATATTATAAAATTTTCTACGTGTTCAATTATTTATTTTTATAACTTGTTTGAATTTGTTTAATAAATTAAAATTCATTTTTCTCCTATTTTTGACTCAAATATTTTTTTACACGTGCATGCGTTGATTATATTGTTGTATACATATATAGAATTAATGAAACGTATTTTACATATTTTGTATTTCAATAGTTATAGACATTTTTCGTTTTCTCGAATTTATCTTATATATGAATATTTATTAGCACGTGCTTTACACGTGTTTCTTTTTATGCACGTGCTAATCATGTTATTTTTATTACAAAATTTGTGCACTAAAAATTTCACTAGGATTAATTTAAGCTAATTATACTAAATTTAATATAAGTATTTATTAAAAATAAGAATTTTAAATAGAATAAAATAATAAAAGTGAAACTAAAATGAGAAAGTGTACCAAACACGTGCACACGTGCAATGTGCACTCTTTCAAATGGGCTGCATATAGGAGAGAGTGGGGTGAGTGAGTGGTGTGAGTGGGTGTGTGAGTGGTTTAGCGGGTGGTTAGTTGCTAAAACTACTCCCAAACTTCCATATAAATATCTCCTATTCTAACCCCAAATGAATACAAAAATAAATAAACAAAAGAGTATCAAATGGAGTGTCCCTTCATGCAATGTACGTCTTTCACCCCAAGCATGAAGATGTGCAAGTGCACCGTATACCAAGAAAAGTAAAATTGCCTAAAGAGGCTGTAGATCCAAACATAGATTGAGTCTTAATGCTTCTCACAAAACCTCCGTCCAAACACATTTCTCCTTAGCTATGTAATTGTTCACTTGTTTAGTAGACTAGCAAGGTCTGATGAGACACTGGTGGAGGTATTTAAAATCCAGAAACTTGTGGAGATACTTCTTGACATAACTTAAATTTTTAAAATGAGTGTAGAAGAAAGGTGCAACACTGACCAACACTTGAAAATAACTATACATTTCCTACCTCCATATCCAACAGGCTCTAAGTAGATACATTAACTTAAATGATCAGATAAGGTAAGACAATCTATTTTGCAATGAAATGTAAACTTATACTATAAACTTATAGAAAAGATAATACAGATAATAAATACATCAATCAGTTCCAGTCCACTAAACTTTGTATAACCTCTTTAGTAGCCACCATCCTTCAACAACATAATTTTTATATTTTTATTTTTTGTTCCCCCTTCTTCCACTCCATACATTTATCTCAGAAATTTCACCCAGTGATTTTTTCCTTTTATTTTCTTCAGAAGTTGGGGCCAGCAGCAAGTATCTCCTCAGTCAATTTGTTATCTGTCCCGATCGTGTAGGTGGCGAACACCTCAAAGTTCTTCTTGAACAAACCACCAAGCTTCAGCAGATTCTCCTGGTAAGCTCCCTTATCCTTCCAAGTATCAACTGGGTCCAGGATTTCAGATGGTACTCCTTCAACCGCAATCGGTATCTCTAGCCCGAAAACTTCAGTCTTTTTGTAACTGGCATTCAGAAGGCTTCCGGAGTGGATTGCATCAATGATCTTTCTCGTGTAAGGCAGCTTAATGCGGTTGCCAACACCGTACCTGAAACAGCGAATAAACACATTGAATACCCGTGCAAAAAGGGTCATACACCATACAAATTGAATTCCTTTTGGCTTACTACCTTCCACCAGACCATCCGGTGTTAACAAGCCAGCCAGTGGCGCCATACTTCTGCATCTTTTCAGCAAGCATTGCAGCATATTTGGTAGGATGAAGCATTATGAATGCTGCTCCGAAACAAGCTGAGAATGTTGCCTGTGGCTCCTTAATACCATCTTCGGTGCCAGCCACCTAATAACTTTTTCTTTTAGAATCTGTTATACTTGGTGATGTAATGACTATACATTACATAACTAGGACAGCAAACTTACCAAAGCAGTGTAACCACTGATGAAATGGTACATGGTCTGAGCCAGGTTAAGCTTGCTCACAGGAGGCAGTACCCCAAAAGCATCGCATGCCAAAAGAATGACATTCTTAGGATGAGGACCCACACATGGTAACTTGGCGTTGGGTATGTATTCGATTGGGTAGGAAGCTCTAGTATTCTCTGAAAATTACTGAAAAGTGAGAACCCATCCTATCGATTGCAACTAAAAATTACTCATAAAAGGATGAATAATAACACCTGTGACTGAGTTATCTGTATAGTCGACTTCACGAGTGTGCTCGTCGAATACCACATTCTCGAGTACTGCCAACAAATAAAAACCAGCAATTACTTGTACCACATAGAATAGAACTTTACATGTATAAAGAGAAAAGTAATGAATTAAGCCATTTATTACCAGTCCCGAACTTGATGGCGTTAAAGATATCAGGTTCTTTCTCCCTCGACAGATCAATGCATTTTGCATAGCAACCACCCTCAATATTTGAGACACCATTCTCACTCCAACAATGTTCATCATCACCAATGAGTAGTCTGTTGTGATCGGTGGAAAGAGTTGTCTTTCCAGTACCTACAGAGGAATAAGTCAATAAATTGTCATGTCATATGTGATAAAAATGGGAGTCGAAAGTTGATGCAAATGGGCAGTAGATGACTGGCAATCCCCTCATTTTTCACATTAAATTACCTGAAAGCCCAAAGAAGAGGGCGACATCGCCATCTTTGCCCATATTGCAGCCAGAGTGCAAGGATAAGATTTGTCTTTTAGGCATCAGGTAGTGCATCACACTGAAGAGACCTTTCTTCATCTCCCCAGCATACTGGGTGCCAAGAATGACCATTTCCCTCCTAGAGAGGTTAAGGTCGATGCTAGTGGATGACGTCATGTAGTGTGTGTAACGGTTACATGGGAACTGACCCGCATTGTAAATTGTGAAGTCAGGAGTACCGAAATCCTCCAGTTCTTCAGGCGTGGGCCTTATACACCTGCGACCCCCATGTGGCCATTGTATTGAATATCACCACTAATTTATCTTAATTTCTATACTTGTATTTTATATGTCTCATCAAATCTCTAGAAGAGTACTAGTAATGAATAACAATATGTTCATAGGAAGGCAGCATTAAGAGGACAACTTATCTGGGTTGCTCATGAGAAATATATAAAGGAATGGAGGAAAGAACTCCTTCCTCTCCGTGTAACACAAATTTCACTTACATGTTATGCATGAATAGGGAATGGTAGGCTCTTGCTGAGACAATTCGCACTTTGATTTTGTTCTCGGGGTCCCAGTTTAGAAATTGGTCGTTGACAAACACCTGGGGAAAGAATAATCTTTATTAGAATCAGTGCAGTTTCATATTCCGTACTTACTTGCTTCACTAGATAAAATGAAAGGAACTAAACAAAAAATATTCCAGAGCATAGGTTTTTGTATGACAAATATTACCTTGTCCAAGGAGTTCAAATAATCAACGGCCCTCTCCCTGTTCACCATGAAAGTGTGCTCGTCCATCTCGATGTTAGGTGATCCCCTACAGTGATGGAGAAATTAATCAATTAATTTTAGGATGTTAAGAACGACGAGAATCACAAGAAGTGGAAAATGTTAGCACATGAGGTTTGAGAGAACTTACTTTCCCCACCAAAGTTCACCTTCAGTAGTTTCATCCTTAACAACACGCTTATCTCTCGGAGACCGGCCAGTCTTAGCCCCCGAAAGGGTTGCCAAGGAACCACTTGATGTGATAAATGATCCATGTTCATACTTTATGGCTTGTTCGTACAATTCTGTAATTATTGCAATTATTAAGGCATCAGTCACACATTTCACACTAAAAAAGGAAGGGGGGGGGGGGGGGGGGGGGGGGAGCATTTACTACTCAGATAATTATATAGAGATGTTAACTATTTGTATTGGTATAATCATGGGCATCAGTCACACATTTCACACTAAAAAAGGAAGGGGGGGGGGGGGGGGGGGGGGGAGCATTTACTACTCAGATAATTATATAGAGATGTTAACTATTTGTATTGGTATAATCATGAAAATTAATCAGTTTATTGATTTGTGCCTAATTTCCTTTCGTTGTCAAAAATTCAGAGACAAAAAGTAGAACCTGACATAGAAGGACTTTCTTAGTGTGCCACTATTGCTATGTCCCCATGTCTTTTGACCAAACTAAGAAGAAAATGGTAACCGGACCATATTTCTCTCTCAAATATATTCTCATAAATGTCAAGGAAGTGGTGATTAAGATACAGCAAGATGTCACTCCATGTAAATCTTAAGGCCTTAGGTGCACTAGTTAGCAAATCTGATACAAATGGCAGTCAATTTTTCAGAGGCCAAAAACGACAGAAAGGAGACTATTTCTTTAGCATAGTAAGATATCAACATCGCCCACATCCTATCTAGATTCTCCAATAAGGCACGAATATTAATAATTGCCTAGGGAATCAATTACAGGGTTGTAGATATTATACATTTATACCAAGTTGTGTTATCATTCCTTGATACCTCGCTAGCTAAACTTAACTTCCTATTTATATATATATATATATATATATATATATATATATATATATATATATATATATATATATATATATATATATATATATATATATATATATTTATTTATTTATTTATTTATTTATTTATTTATTTATTTATTTATTCGATAGAAGGAATTATGAAGATGGAATACCAGCTGGGGAGAGGTTGTAGAGGATATGAGTGAATTTCAAAGCGCTGTCACTGAGGCTGATTAGAGGGTTGAAGTCGTCCTGGTGGGAGACCTTGGGGGCTTCCGACTTCTTTGCAGGGTCTCCCTTCACTAGCTTCGGACCTGTCTCCCTTGTCAGTGACGCCAATGAGGCACTGCATACAAGAACAACAAACAATGTAAATGATAATGACTAACAAATGCATAGATGAGTGAGCAAAGAGAAACAGTAAGGATCTTCATGAAAGCGATATTATGAATAAAATTTAGCATAGTTTTACACCTGGAAATTCTTCATGGGCATTAAAACAAGCATCTCAAGTGCAGTGTTAGTGATAAGGGGAGCGCACCACACCACGGCTTATTCTGTTATGTAGATCTCCGTCGATTCTTTTTTAACAAATTAGTTCTCTAACTAATCTTATGTGTACTACTTTGTTCCCTCACAAGTTGTCATTTTTGTATTAGTTCTCCTAAGCGCTAACGTGTAAGGGCTAGTAAAGCCTGTTGATCTTGCTATAGCCTATACCCATGGAATGAAAAAGAAAAATATGGGTAAAAAACAGAAAAAAAAAAAAAAACATTGTTTTGATTAGATATAATTTTCGGGTAGAAGATAACTTCCTAAACAATTAAAAAACAACTAAAAGAAAAGAAAATCATATGCCGAAAGATTCCATAGATCACGACTACCGGGGCATCAGATCTTCTTAATATCTACACCTGCTACATCATCTTTCTGAAAAAAGAGGAGATTATACAAAATCCAAAGCCTCCTTCTGAAAAAAGAAGAGATTATACAAAATCCAAAGCCTCCTGCCATTCCAGTATTTTTATTTTTTTTTTCAGAATAAGCCGTAGTGATACACACTCCACTCCAGTTATATAATAATTATGTATTTTTGATCATATTTGAGATGCAGGGGGGAAAATGATATAAACCTCAATTCTCAAAATAAATCAAATCTTAGAACGAGCAAAGTTAAAATATATCTTTTTAAATACAAAAGCAAATTTTGTTTCAGAAAAGAAATTGCAAAAACAAAATGATATAAATATGATTAATAGATATATCATATACAATTAAAAATACAGGACCAAATACTTTAAATTAGTCCTTACAAAACGTACTAAAAATAGCCTCAGCATGGTTTTCAGATGAACCAAAATCATTGCTTCCAAAAAGTGAAATTAAATTAAAACTAGTAATTTACACCTGCAATCCACGAATTAATAAATATCTTTATTCTAAAGTGAAAATTTCAACGTAGTCTGATCTCTAATCTGAGATATCTTTTATATTAATTATGCATCAACAATGCGCCCGTTTATTTGTCTACAAATGACAACTCCAACTCTTCTATTATAATATTATTACTAGTAATTTACACGTGCGATGCACATCTTTATAAATATATATTTTTTAAAGTAAAAATTCTGAGATTGTCTGGCATCGAACCTACGACCTCTTTTATATTAATTATGCACGTGCATTTCACATGTTTGTTTTGTTACAATGCACGTATTTGTTTTGTTATATAATCCCAACTCTCCCATTAAAATATTAGATATTAGATTAGATTTATACATGCGATGCATGTTTTTATAAATATATATTTTTTAAAGTAAAAATTCTAAGGTTATCTAGCATCGAACCTACGACCTCTTTTATATTAGTTATACACATGCATTGTACATGTTTGTTTACTTACAATGCACGTATTTGTTTGGTTACATAATCTCAACTATCCCATTAAAATATTATTATTATTACTAGTAATATACAAAGTAAAAACTCTGATTTACACGTGCGATGCATGTCTTAATGAATATGATTATATATTTTTAAAAGTAAATGTAAAGATTATAATGGGAGAGTTGAGTTGCACGTGCGTTGTACGTAAGTAGGTAGATTTACAACTCCAACGCTTCTATTGTAATAGTTATTATATATTATATTATAGATAGATGGATAGGTAATAGTTTACACGTGTGATGCACATTTAATATATTTTAAAAAAATTAAAGAAAAAAATTTAACGTAGTCAGAACTCGAACCTTAGACGTCCTACATATTAGTTATGCACGTACAATATACGTATTAAAAGATTTACAAATGACACTAAGACTTTCTTACTTTATAACATTAGAGATTATTAGATTAGATTAGATTAGAGATATTAAATATCAGAAATAAAATTTACTCCATATATCATATTTTCTGAAAAATTTGTTTCCCAACAAAATTAACGAAGGTGGAATGACATCATCAATTGCCAAGTTGCTTTCTACTTATATTTTTAAATTATTTCTTCGTTTTCTATCTCTCTCTCACTAATTAGGGCTGTTAGCCCCACAGTCTCCGCGGACCACCCTGCAGGTGGAGTGAAGGTCCCTGTTAAGGGTCCTTTTCTTGGTGCGTGCATTAAACGTGTATTCTGTTTTTTTTCTTCTTTCAAATCTTCACATCCATCTTCAGAACTGAAAACTATCTGCATCTCGTGTGAAACAGTAACAATTTCCCCCCCTCAATTTATTGTCATTTAAACCCTGAAATTTCCTGAGATATATATGCAGAAATTGTTACATTATTTTAACTGAGGATACCTAATACAATAATATATATTATACAATTTAAAAAAAAGTATAACCTTGTGTAATATATTACATACAATTTAAAAAAAATGAGAAAAAAAACTATTTTTGAATTTTTTTTTCTTCTAATAATATCTATACAATGTTGTAGGCTGTTTAAGATTTGATTAAAGAATATGTTTGTATTTTAAAATTTAGATGGAAAAAAAGTGTAAGATTACATTCTGCATTTACTCTTTTTTTTAATTTTATAAAAATTATTTTTTTAAAAAATGACAGTGATTTAGCATAATATATTATATAAACAAAATAAAAAATATATTACGTGACAAGCAAAACTGCGGCAAAGCAAAACCAAACAAACAACGGAAGTAAAGGATAATAGTGATCCTACCGCACCCAACACAACGGTGGGTGCTTAGATGAGTGACACGTGTCCGATAAGGATACAAAGTCAAAGAACAGGTGAAAGTGTCCACATCTATCTTTTAATCGTGTCGCTCTCCACAAACACGTGAATTTTGCTTAAAATATTTTAAAAAGAACAAAAAAGAAGTGTTAAAATATGGATCTGAGATATTGATTGTGTTACCTCAATTTCGCATTCTCTTCTGAGCTAATTTGTAATTTAGTGAATGAAGACAAAGCAGGGCCCAATAGATTCTGATGAATCCTTATCCAACGACCCACCTTCATCTTCCTCAACAAATTCGTAATTATAGAAAGAAGATACAGTTTATTTCTTTTCCCTAATTAAGGAAGGTCCAAGGAAGATAGGGAGTATATAATAACGAGTAAAAAGGGATCTCACATATATGCGAGAAAATTGAACGTACAGAGTGATAATTATTATTCCTATACTATGATACATTTTGTACGGTCCTTGGTATTGTTCATCATGTTGTCATTGTACGTGCGTTCATGATAAATCAAGTGATTTCGGGGTGTCTTCTTCCTGTACATCATATATGCATTTAATTTGTTCACTGAATTATTATAATGAATCACCAAGGTTCGCTTTTTCTCTTTAAATATAACCAATGTTTTTTTTTTTTTTTGTTAAAAAGAAAAGGAAAAAGGAAAAAGAAATTTGACCTGATAGATTGGAGCTGAAGCTTCTGGCGCTCTTCTCCGGAGATATTAGCGAAGGGAGAAGGCGGTTGAGTCTGATCTTTGCTGGGAGTGGTCGGCGTGGACTTCTTCTTCTGAAGCGAGTGGAGCTCGTCAATCGTTTGTGCCTTCACCGGGGGAACGCTGTCGTCGTGGCATAAGTTTGTGGTGTCCTTTGTCTGGATCTTTTTCAAACCGGTACGGGCGACCACACCCCCCGCATTACCATTGTCGCTCTTGGCGAAGCTGAAGTCACCGTTCCCGGCCATCCTTCAAAAAACGAAGAAAAAAAAAAACACACACCAAAATCATTACAATTTTTATTTTTTATTTGTATAAGAAATAAAAATAGTTAGTTGTTGTATTCATTTATGATTACACGGATCAATTAATTACCAAACGAAATGAAAAGGAAGTGGATTTATTAGATTAGGAAGAAGGAGAGAGTAGTAACGAAAGAATGAAAGGGAGTTTTTGCCCTAAAAGGAGAGAGAAACAAAGGCAACGACAAATACAGTCGTGGTGGACTCTGTTTTTCTTGGAAATTATTAAGGATTAATGAAAGGGGGTGAGGAGAAGTGGAGCTCCATGGTGCTCCTTTTATACTCGCTCTTACCTCTTTATTTTATTTTATTTATTTATTTTTAACTCAAAACGAAAAAAAAAAAAGAAGAAAAAAAAGAGATGGTTATTTTTTACGGTTTTGCCCTCCTTCGTTTGTGTGGTAGTAATAAAATACCTTTTTCACAGGAATCCAATGCTCCTCCAATGAACAGGCAGAACCATACTGCAAGCCCTGACCCATTCAATCTGGATTAATTTGTAAATCAAAATTAACTAATCCTCCTAAATTTAGGTACAGTATTATGCGGCGTTTTGACACAGATGGATTGGCCAGCTGTGTTCTCCTCCTTATCGGGTGGAGCGCTGTGTTGTGTTGAAATCCAATTCAAGTCCAGGCTTACAACCTTATCAACTTCCGCCGATAATTAAGCCCATGTCTATTTGACTCAATTATAATTATAATTATAATTACCAGTAGTTTACACATCGTACATTTTAATAAGGGTACTTGTTCATTTAGTAAATGAACAATTGATTATGTGGCATGCATGTGATACATTGGACGACTGACCCTTTTAAGAATTTTTTAATCACATATATGCCACATCACCAATTGCTTATTTACTAAATGAACAAGTTGCTGATACCCCTTTTTCCCTTTAATAAATATAGTTTTTTAAAATAAAAATTTAGATGTAGTCTTGATCTGAACCTAGGACATTCTTTATAATAGTTATGCACGTATGTTACACTGATAGGTAGAATAACAAAACATTTATAAATGACACTAAGTCGTTCTTCCATTATAATATTAGAGATAATCATAATAATAATTAAATATATTGTTTCTAGTTGCTAGTCTTGCCAGCTTTAGACCGAGCCTCTGGCTTATTTTACTGAACAGCGAACACGAACATCCATAACCTAATGAGGCATTTGTGCGGCTGGGATTTGGCGAACTTGCTGTTTGTGGTGGGGGAGTTAACAGCGGATCTAGAACAAGTGGAGTATATCGTTCTAGCATGATGCGAGGGTGTGGTGAGGGGTCGGAGTAAGCTATTAGACCATTTATGCAGGGCCACGTCATTCGCGGCGGGCGATGACGTCAGACGTAGGAGCCTTCGCTTTGGTTTCTTGGTTGGCTAATCTAAATCCCACAACAAGTTGAGGGAATAGGTATACAGATGCCTTTTTCGTTCTCTTGTTGTTGTTTTAATGTTATTATATATTTAGATTTTGTTGTAGTTGTTCTACTCTTTTATGTAATCTGAAGATATTATATTTTATTTTCTGTATTGTAGGTTTTTAACTGGATCAAATATTTTGACATTGTTTTATTAACTGTTTATTAATAAAACATGATGATTATATTCTAGCTAGCGCCACTACCAATTTCACTACATTTCTCTTCACTACCTTAGGTGGCACACTCCAATAGGTAGGAGATGATAAAGTATGTGGGAGAACTCTTTAATAGGAGTATGTCACCTAAAGTAGTGAAGAAAATGATAGTAAAATTGGTAGTGGCTAAAACATTACTCTTTGAAATCCCTTTCGCATCAGCCTTTTTCTGTTTTCAAAATCCCTTTTTCTTCAATGGGTACTCTTTTATGTAATCTGAAGATATTATATTTTATTTTCTGTATTGTAGGTTTTTAACTGGATCAAATATTTTGACATTGTTTTATTAACTGTTTATTAATAAAACATGATGATTATATTCTACATTTTCGTTTTCTATAAAAAAAAATATATACATATGATGATCAGGAAATAAAGGTTTTATGTTACGTGAGTATAAGATGATTGTATATGATGACAAAAAGGCCGTTGGATCTTCTTCAATACGTAATGGAGTTTTTCACCGAACTTTTTGTATATGAGATCATATAAGCATGGCAATATATGAATTTTAAATGGGCGAAGGAGAGACCGAGGGATGAGGTTAAATCGTTGTCACACGGGTGTGAGATCCATTATATGGGCAAAACTTCAATTTAATCGGATTTTTTTTTTGTATTTAGTTGTTTTTTAAAGATAAAGATTCAATAAAACTGCGTCCATCTTGCCTGTCTTGATTGCTTATCCGTTCCAAACGGCAAACGGCCTTTACTGCAAACATTTTAATTTTCTTAGGTAAAATTTCAGAAATTAATGTTTATAGCATTTTTTTGTCATGCTGCATGATCCTAGAAGCTATCTATGCAACCCATTGAAGGAAAAGGGATTTTGAAAACAGAAAAAGGCTGATGCGAAAGGGATTTCAAAGAGTAATGCTTTAGCGACTACCAATTTTACTACCATTTTCTTCACTACTTTAGGTGACATACTCCTATTAAAGAGTTCTCCCACATACTCTATCATCTCCTACCTATTGGAGTGTGCCACCTAAGGTAGTGAAGAGAAATGTAGTGAAATTGGTAGTGGAGCTAGCATTACTCTTTTTCAAATATTAGTCCATTTAGAAACATGAAATTTTCAGATAGTCCATATTTTCAATTTATTAGAGCATCTTCAATCATTTTTGCTATTTTGTCAATTTGGCAAAATAGTAAATGGCAGGAGTAGGATTTTGCTGCAATCGTTGTTTGCTAAAAAATGGCAAGGAAGGACAAAAAATGATCGAACGGAACATGTTCCGTCTGATTTTTTATTTATTATTTTTAATAATGTTTAATAAGTTTAAATTAGGAATTAATAATTACATTAGCTTAATTAATTAAATATACTATTACATAAAAGTTAGTTTAGGGTGGGATTTGGATGGATTCAGGAATTTTGGTGGGATTAAACCCACTCATCCTAGGACGCAACATGTTGTCCTGTCCAAGCAAAAAAAAACTTCGGGCGGGACAACATGTATTGTCCGATCTCCAATTTTTTTTTGGACAGTACATCATGTACCGTCCGACATTTTTTAATTAAAAAAACCCTAAGATAGAACATGATGATGCGTTCGATCGACTAAAAAAATTATAGAAAATGGAGACAGAACATGATGTTTCGTCTGCTATATTTATCAATTGTCAAATTCATATCTCAAAATTGGCAATATACTGTTCCTTGTTTGCTAAAATTTGGCAAAATAGCAAACGATTGCAGCTATCGTTTGCTATTTTTTTTTTTTTGCTAATTTGCCAAAATAGCAAACGATAGGAGATTCTCTTCATTTCTCTTAATTGAACATCGTCAAACTAAGTATGTTTCTCAGTGGTGATTTTCGTCCAAATTCAACTAAAACATAACTAGTAATTTACACGTGCAATGCACGTCTTAATAAATATAGTTTTTTTAAAGTAAAAATTCAGTTGTAGTCTGGGTTTGAACCTAAGATCTCCTTTATAATAGTTATGCACGTGTGTTATACACATTGATAGATTTACAAATGCGACTAAGACCTTTTTCCCATTATAATATTAGAGATTAGAGATTAATAGACTAATCTACTCATATATTGTGTTGGTGGGATCTGAGTAGTAAATTTTATGGTATTTGGAGAATAAAAGCAGCGGAATTAGTGGAACCTTTTAGAGAGAATTCCATTTATATTAGGCTGTTAGACTAACATGGGTGTATTAGATTGGAATTTGAAATGAATTTAAAAGAATGTGAAAATCCTAGTGTATTCTATTAGGATTTTAAAGGAGTTTATAAAAGTCACAGTGTATTCAATTGAGACTTTAAGTGATTCTATTCAATTCTCGGTGTATTCAATTGAGATTTTAAATAACTCCGTTCAATTCTCGGTGTATTCAAAAAGTTAATGATTTTGGTAGAATTGAGAATTTGGAGGATTTAGATGGAATCTAGGGTCCTAGGTATAAATACCAAAAGTCTTTGCAATTCTCACCTTCTCTGTAGAAACTTTCAAGCCATTGGTGAGTATGATTTTGTTTTCTGTACATATGCCCCAAATTATCCCCAAATAAACCCAAACCCTATAATCCCCCTTCTCTCTCCATCGTCTTCTTCCTCCTCTCCTCTACCTACCAACACCCTCCTCTGCTGCTACCCCACTCTCCTCTACCTCCTGACCTCCGATCCCCACGCAGAGGCCTAATTCAACCCAAACCCTAATTCAACCCAACCACCGATCCCCACACAGAGGCCTCCATCCGCCTCCTGAAAGACAATGGAATCAATTTCAGTCAAAATCAACGCGATGGAGTTGATTCAAAAATATTCTCAAGATTGCTATGGCATAAATTGATTTCTCGTTGCAGGTACAGGGCGAAGTGGATAACGTTCCATGGTTTGTATGATGTGGCCTATATAGTGAAACTGTTAACTGGAAGACCTATGGTGCAGAAACAGCGAGTATTGATTTGACGAGAAGATGTGGTAGAGTTATGATGTCTAACGGGAGAGTTTGTACTCCTTATAGATCTCTTGCTCCATGACTTTGGTTACCGGGTGTTATTAGTTATTATTATTTTATACTATTTCAGAATGTTAAAACAGCGAGTATTGAGTTGATGGACTCATCAACAACTCTCTCATGTAGGGGTTTTTTTTTTGTTACTTTTGTTTATGTGGGTGTCCTTCTAGAACTTCAGAAAAAGCTTATGAGAATGATATTTTTATGACTTGCGAGGTGTCTTGATATTTATTCGTACTACTCTTATGAGAATGACAATCTTGTGTAGGAAACGAACTAATTATAAAGTTTATTTTCATCGAATTCTTCGAATTCCATCAAATTCATAATAAGAATTCCATCAAACTATTTTAAAATCCTTATAAATCACGGTCAAAGTTTTAGGTGAATTTCCCATGAATCCCTTAAATACTGGGATTCTCAATTCTTTTTAAAATATTTTGAAATCTCAATTCAATACACCCCTGTAAACTAGCTGCTGAGGAATAAGACAGCAGGACCAAAAGGGGGTGTTACGAAAATTTTAAAAAAATCGGTTAATTATGATGGTAACTTAAGGAGAAATTTTTGATTAATGTTGACTAATTTTATAATTATTAGATCAATTAAAGAGACATAATAGTAAATAATGTTAAAATATGAACTAATTTAAAAATATATATTTCAAAAGAGACTAGTATATTAAAAAAACTATTTTAATTTGAATTTCATAGAGGTGTTTGAGTGGGAAAAAAAAGTGGTGGGTGAAAGCCAACTTTCTCATTCATCCTGAGATGGTGAACTGGCAAGGTCCACGGAAGATTGGCAACACCTTGTGCTAAAACTTGACTTCAAGTGAGTTAGGATTTTATTAAAGACATGTTGGTCCAAAAACGATCACTAGTATTTTTTTTATGGAGAGCAATTCTGGACAGATTGTGTAGGCCAACAAACTTTTTCTTGCACCGTTTGTCGCTACCAGCAACCGTGGATTAAGCCATTGTTAATTGCATCTTGGTACTGTATCGAGAACATCTTCGATAGGGGTGGGCCTTAAGATGAAAAACTATTACATTGTAAAATATTGATTTAATAAAAGAAGGATCATTTATAAACTTATGTCTCAACTACCCTCATATGGAGGACTTGGTAAGCTTATTTGGAGCAACCTGCATGTGAGGGTTCAAATAAGCTATGCACGAATTGCAAGCACTCTAATTTTAGAGGTCGAATATAATAAGGGAAACTCTTTATGTATGTGTATGAGTGTAACATTCCAGGAACATAAAAATTAATTTTTCATATTTTATACGTGCATTGCACGCGCAAAATTTAAGCAATTTAGTCCATAAAAATTTTCTAAGAATTATGCATATTGATATGGCTAGAAATGGGGTTAAATCGGAACCGTCCAAATCGGACACGAATCTTGAAGCCCAGGGGTAAAACAGGTAATTTCACCTACGAATGGGTCTGAAGCGGGTACTGGTTCTCCTCCTCGAAGACCCACTAACCCGCGAACGGATCCACCTCAACTGGGTGCGGGTTTCAACCCGCAGCAAACTCGGTCCAGAAAGGATAGAATTAGGGTTTCTGATTAATCCTAATCAACGACCCTGATTCATATCTATCCTTTCACTGGGGATTAGGGATTACATTCCTTATCTAACCACAGGGATTACATTCCTAATCTGACCCCAGCGGCGCCTATAAATACCCTCCATCCATCTCCATTAAGAGGTAATCAATCTTTCACCAGTTTTTGCGCTCTTTCATAATCTTCCCTGATTACTGATTTGAGCGTCGGAGGATGCGTCGTCGGGAACAACCCCGGTGTCTCGCACTTTTTGCATGTGTACGGCAGGAGTCAGCGTCAAACTCCGACGGAACAGGTAACAGGTTTGCTATTCAGTTTTTCTAAGAATCCACAAATACTATCTGTTTGCCCCCACACCAAATTTAGCGGCAACAGATTGGCACCGTCTGTGGGAAACTAACGAATAGCAACCTCCCCTCTTCCCGTTGGACAGATCTCTCCAGCCATGCCTCCTAGGAAAGTCAGATCCAGAGGGTCCAACCGAGGACCCAATCCCGATCAGCAGCAGGAAGTTCCTCCTCAGCCCGCTCAACAGCAGGGGCAACTTCCTCCTCAAGCTGTGGACCCTCTTCAACAGGACCTACCTCCTCCGCAGAATCAACAACCTCTAAAGGGTCCCAATCCGCAGAAACAGCCTCTCCATCCGGACCACGTCTCCATCCATAACGCATCTTCGGACTCTATGGCCTCTCACCATCCCCGAGCTTCCGATCACCACCACACCGTCCTCAATCGGCAGAAGAATGAGGATCTTCGCTGCCATCTGGATGAAAAGCGGGCCCGAGAGGGAACCTCCCTGCCAACACCGTCCGGATGAGCGGTCTCCTCACCGCCGAGAATACAGAAGATCCCCTACCCGAAGGGGGCAGAGAGAGTCCTCCGAGCATTACAGAAGAAGGCCACACTCCCCCGCAGGTCGGCAACAGCCTAGGAACGATGAGGCACCCATCACCCGTGCCGAGTTCCAGCAGTTCCAAGCGACCGTCCTACAAGCTCTCAATCTCCGTCCCAACACTAATGCACCCAAGATCCCCTCTCCTCCTCCGGTCCGAAGTCCTCACCGACGGTCCCCATCTCCTCCTCCAGCTCCGAGCAACTCCCGGCATGTGCAAAGTCCTCGCCGCTCCAGGAGCTACCGTCGTCGTAGCCCTCGCTCTCCCTCATACGAAGACGAGTCTAGAGGCTCGGCTGATTACCGTCGAAGGGACGACGTTGTGTACCGCCGTCTCCATGAGATGGAGAGGCGCTTGGGTCAGTTAGACCGAGAAGAAGAACTTAGAGGAAGGACTCTTCGTCTTAGCAGACCTCCTTTTTCCCGACCATAATGGATGCACCTGTACCAATCGGCTTCAAGCCTCCTCAATTTGAGACCTACTCCGGGGAGACTGACCCCGTCGATCACATTGAGAGCTTCAAGACCCTAATGCTCATCCATCAAGCTTCCGATGCTCTGCTCTATAAAACCTTTCCCGCAACTCTCAAAGGTCCGGCTCGAGAATGGTACTCTCACCTCGCCCCATCCTCAATATTCTCTTTCGAGCAATTCGAGACCCTCTTCGTCACCCATTTTGTAAGTAGCCGAAGAACTGAGAAGACCAGCATCTCGCTACTGTACCTCCACCAGAAGAAGGGTGAGAAGTTGAGAGACTATGTGAAGAGGTTCACAGTTGAAGCCAGGTCCATAGCATCCCTCGACCAGTCGGTCGCTGCAACAGCATTTCAATCTAATGTCCTCAATTCCAACCTCCGCTCCTCCCTCGCCAAGAAGCCCCCACAGAACTTCTCTGACCTCCTCCTCCGAAGTGAAAAGTACATTCGGGCCGAAGAAGCCGAGCACCGCCCCAACTTGGAGGGGTCTTCCTCCAGGTTTAAGAGAAAGGGAACAAAAGAGGAAGGAGCCAAGAAGCTCCAGAAGGATAATTCCGGCCAGCACCGACCTCCCCCCAGATTCGAGAAGTTTACTCCCCTCACCACTAATGTCTCTACCATTCTGATGGAAGTTGAGAAGGAAGGGATCATACCTCCTGCTCCGACGATGAACATCCCTGCCAAGAAAAGGGATAAAGAGAAGTGGTGCCGTTATCATCGGGACCACGACCACGACACCAATGATTGTCGGGCCCTGAAGAATGAGATAGAAGCCCTCATCCAGAGGGGGCAGCTGACCAGGTTCGTAAGAAAGGACCGAGCCGAACTTCCTCCCTCGCCTCGGGGGGCTAATAAGCGTCCGGAATGCGATGAAACGCCCGACTTCGAGGAGGAGCGTGTCCTGCACCTCATTCATGGGGGCCCAATGGGGGGCTCCTTAAACTCCTCTCGAAAGACATTTATAAGAGAAGTCAACTCGGTTCGCGCCAACCCTCCTCCTAAGGGCCTCGGAGTGCCCGTCACATTCTCAGATGAAGACCTTGAGGGTGTCCGAATGCCCCATTATGACGCACTCGTTATCAGTCTCCACATGGCGAACTTCAAAGTGGAGAGGATCCTAGTGGACAATGGCAGCTCCGTTAACATCCTCTTCCTCGCCGCTTTCAAAGGCCTCAAACTCTCCCGAGATAGACTCAAGCCCGCCGGCTACACGCTCCATGGGTTCACGGGAGTACCAGTGACTATCGAAGGGGTGATCACCCTCTATGTAACTGCTGGCCAAACTCCTACCACCCGAACGGAGCCGATGGACTTCATGGTCGCAGATGTCCCTGCAGCCTACAACGTCATATTGGGTCGGCCCGGCCTAGCTGCCCTCGAAGCCGTCCCTTCTGCCTATCACCTCAAAATGAAGTTTCCAACCAGGGCCGGAGTAGGAGAGGTAAAAGGCAATCAGGAAACAGCCCGCAAGTGCTACATGATCTCTACCCTCGGTCCAGTCCTCTCCTTAGAAACTCTGGAAATCCCCCAAGATGCTGCCCGACCGACGTCCGAGCCGGTGGATGAATTGGAGGAAGTGCTCTTCTCAGAGCAGGATCCAACTCGCAAGTTCTTTGTTAGCAAGACCCTCCCATCCGCCCTATGCTCCGACATAGTCCAGTGTGTCTGAAGGAATCAAGACCTCTTTGCTTGGTCAGCTACGGACATACCCGGAATTTCCGAAGAGCTCTTGGTCCACCACCTCAGCGTTGTTCCGGGGTCCAAACCGGTTCAACAGAAGAGGCGCAAGTTCGCCCTCGAGCGCCAGCTAGCTATAAAAGAGGAGGTGGACAAGCTCTTGAAGGCCCGGTTCATACAAGAGGTGAACTATCCCCGAGTGGTTGTCGAATGTAGTAATGGTGAAGAAGCCCAATGGGACCTGGAGAATTTGTATCGATTTTACCGATCTTAACAAGGCTTGCCCCAAGGATCCCTTTCCGCTTCCAAGTATTGACACTCTGATTGACGCCACCTTGGGACATGAGCTCCTCAGTTTCATGGACGCCTTCTCAGGCTACAACCAGATTCGGATGTTCCCTCCGGATATCTCGAAGACCTCATTCGTGACCGACCAGGGCCTCTATTGCTACAGGGTCATGCCCTTCGGTTTGAAGAATGCAGGAGCCACATACCAACGCCTCGTTAACAAGGTTTTCCAAGCTCAAATCGGCCGCAATATGAAAGTATATGTTGACGACATGCTTGTAAAAAGCATCCGAGGTCCTAATCATGTAACCGACCTCCAAGAGGCATTTGATGTTCTGAGAAAGCACAACATAAGACTCAATCCGAACAAATGTGCGTTCGGAGTCTCGTTAGGAAAGTTCCTCGGCTTCATGGTTAGCCAACGAGGAATTGAAGCAAACCCTGAGAAAATCAAGGCCATACTAGACATGGCCCCTCCCAAGAATGTTAAAGAAGTTCAGAGGCTAACAGGCCGCCTAGCCGCCATAGGGCGCTTCCTCTCGAAGTCCTGGGAGAAATGCCTCCCCTTCTTCAAAGCCTTCAGGGGGGCTAAAGGTTTTGAATGGGGACAACAGCAACAGGAGTCCTTCGACCAGATCATGGCTTACCTTGTCAGTCCCCCTCTCCTCAGCAAACCAATTCCTGGTGAACCCCTCTACCTCTACCTGGCAGCTTCCGAGCAGAACCTTAGTGCGGTTTTGGTAAGGGAAGAAGACCGGGCTCAAAAGACCATTTACTATGTAAGCAAGGTACTTCGGGATGCCGAGCTCCACTATCCGAGAATAGAAAAGATGGCTTACGCCCTCGTGATGGCCGCGAGAAAGCTTCGCCCTTACTTTCAGTCCCATTTGGTGGTCGTTCTAACTGACCAACCACTGAAGCAGGTCCTCCACAAGCCAGAGACCTCGGGTCGCCTTATGAAGTGGTCTATCGAGCTGAGCCAGCGTGATATAACTTATCAGTCTCGGACCGTGATCAAGGCTCAGGCCTTAGCAGAATTCATAGTTGAAAGTACCATCCCCGAGTCCAACCAAACAGTGAAGGGACCACCCGTCTGGTCGGTCTATGTGGACGGATCCTCCTGCAATGATGGAAGCGGGGTAGGGGTCATTCTGGCAGGCCCAGATGATTTCATCCTCCAGTACTCCCTCCGTAACAACTTCAAGGCCTCTAAAAACGAAGCAGAATACGAGGCACTCATAGCCGGCCTTGGAATGGCTCGCAATGCAGGGGCGCAACGCCTCAGGATCTTTAGTGACTCTCAGCTAAATACTTAGCCAACGCAGGGGCGCAACGCCTCGGCGAATATGAAGCACGTGATGACAGGATGGTTAAATACTTAGCCAAGGCCAGGAGCCTCATGGCACTGTTTGAAGAAGCCTTCATCCAACGCATACCCCGGGAAGAGAATGCTCAAGCCGACGCCCTCTCCAAACTAGCCTCTTCCTCCCTTCAAGGCCTCGAGCAGACTGTCTTGATAGAGGTCCGTCTGAAGCCAAGTATAGAGGACGAAACTCTCGACTCTATAGAGTCGCTGCCTGTCCCGCTCGAAGACAACTGGATGAAACCGCTCGTCGAATTCTTAAGGGATGGAATCCTCCCCGAGGATCCCAAGGAAGCTCAAAGAGTGAGAACCCGAGCTGAGCATTACACACTAATCGGAGGTATCCTATATAAACGCTCCTTCACACAGGTAGACGGCTGGCCTTACCTGAGATGCCTCTCCCCCGGGCAAGCCGACTATGCCCTGCAAGAACTTCATGAGGGCATCGGCGGGGTACATTCGGGGTCCAGAGCTCTAGCACGCAAAGTGTTGAATTATGGATATTTCTGGCCCACTCTCCTACGAGACGCCGAACGGCACGTTCGGCAATGCATCTTCTGTAAGAAGTACTTCGACATCCGATGCCTCCCACAAGCTCCACTCACTTCCCTATCAAGTCTGATCCCCTCTGTAATGTGGGGGATGGATTTACTAGGGCCATTTCCACAAGCTCCCGGACAGTTTAAATTCTTAGTCGTGGCGATCGACTACTTCTCGAAATGGATAGAGGTCGAGCCCTTGGCTACAATCACCGAGAACAAGGTTATTCGGTTCTTTTGAAAGAGCGTGATCTGCCAATTCGGCATCCCTAGGGTCCTGATAACAGACAACGGAACACAGTTCACCGGGGCTGCCTTCCGAGCTCTATGCGAAGACCTTGCCATCCAACGCCGGTTCTCCTCTGTCTCTCATCCCCAGTCGAATGGCCAAGCCGAAAATGCTAACCGACAGATCCTCTCCGGCATTAAGAAGAGGTTAGATAAGTATTCCAAAGGCTTATGGGTCGATCAGCTTCCCAACGTGCTGTGGAACTACCGCACCACAAAACAGACCCCCACAGGAAAGAGCCCATTTAATCTCACCTATGGATCCGAGGCCATCATCCCCCTAGAAGTCGGAATACCCTCTCCTCGTCTAATAGCTTATGAAGAAGAACAAAATGCCAGAGAGCTCCGAGCAAGTCTAGACCTGATAGATGAGATCCGAGAAAGAGCTGCCCTTCGTCAACAAAGCTACCGAAGAAGGATCGAGTTGGCATACAACAAGAGAGTCCGCCCTACGGACCTCAAAGAAGGGGACCTGGTCCTCAGAAAGTTGGCCATCTCATTCCCAGGTCAGAAGAGCAAATTGGCCCCAAATTGGGAGGGACCTTACAAGATCGCCAAAGTAGTCCGCCCCGGCACATACAGACTAGAAGATCTCGAAGGCAGGGAGATCTCCAGGACTTGGAATGCCGACCATCTCTTAAAATACCAAGAGAGAGCACCAACGCCTCCCTAAGTATTTCGAGATGTCGAACCGTTCCTCTCCTATTACTTGTAATGATTTTCTTTTATTTTTCTTTTGTAATAACGGATCGCAACTTTAGAAGCAGCCGACCATTAGTCATTAATAAAGAAAGCTTTTTCATATTTTACTTGTGAAATTGTTTGCATCTCCTTGCCTCTGCTCTTCACTCTACCGATGGTTCGGAGTCCAACACTTGGCTCAACTCTTCTTCGCAAGCTCGCTCGTAAGCGAGCTAGAAGCAGATCGCCATTCGGAACTGCTCCCACAACCATTGAACAACTCAACCAATGGTTCGGAGTCCAACACTCGGCTCGACCCTGCTTCGCAAGCTCGCTCGTAAGCGAGCTAGAAGCAGGTTGCCGTTCGGAGTTGCTCCCACAACCGTTGAACAACTCTACCGATGGTTCGGAGTCCAACACTTGGCTCGACTCTTCTTCGCAAGTTCGCTCGTAAGCGAGCTAGAAGCAGATCGCCATTCGGAACTGCTCCCACAACCGTTGAACAACTCTACCGATGGTTCGGAGTCCAACACTCGGCTCGACCCTACTCCGCAAGTTCGCTCGTAAGCGAGCTAGAAGTAAGTCGCCGTTCGGAACTGCTCCCACAACCGTTGAACAACTCAACCGATGGTTCGGAGTCCAACACTCGGCTCGACCCTGCTTCGCAAGCTCGCTCGTAAGCGAGCTAGAAGCAGGTCGATGTTCGGAACTGCTCCCACAACCGTTGAACAACTCTACCGATGGTTCGGAGTCCAACACTTGGCTCGATTCTTCTTCGCAAGCTCGCTCGTAAGCGAGCTAGAAGCAGATCGCCATTCGGAACTGCTCCCACAACCGTTGAACAACTCTACCGATGGTTCGGAGTCCAACACTCGGCTCGACCCTACTTCGCAAGTTCGCTCGTAAGCGAGCTAGAAGTAGGTCGCCGTTCGGAACTGCTCCCACAACCGTTGAACAACTCTACCGATGGTTCGGAGTCCAACACTCAGGCTCGACCCTACTTCGCAAGTTCGCTAGTAAGCGAGCTAGAAGTAGGTCACCGTTCGGAACTGCTCCCACAACCGTTGAACAACTCTACCGATGGTTCGGAGTCCAACACTCGGCTCGACCCTACTTCGCAAGTTCGCTCGTAAGCGAGCTCGAAGTAGGTCGCCGTTCGGAACTGCTCCATCAACCGTTGAGCAACTCTAACGGTGGTTCGGAGTAAAGAGTTCGGCTCGACTGCGCTAACCCAAATACTCCGAGCCGAGTGGATGAGGGACCGACCCCCACATATGGAGAAAAATTCCGCCGAACAAATTTCACCGTTAGATCATCTCAAAATGCGTGCTAGGACTTGATCAGCGGATCAGATCGTGCCACGTGTCCACAAAATGACAAGATAGTGTTTTCTTGGAACTCGTGCCTCCCACCTCGTGATATGTACCGCGATCATGATCGACCGTCTAGATTGTGCCACGTGGACTGAGTCTGAAGTCCGAGCTGTCACACCTCGGAAGCGCAAAATTGCCTCGGTATACTCCGAGCAATAAAACTCAAGTTCCACAGCTAAAACACTCGAAGAAGATAACTATGGGTCCTTATGGTTCGAGTAGCGCAACTACGGCACAACAAGAGCAAAGCAACATCGATTTTATTGAAACAAATTGATAAATTTACAAGGCAAAGAGTTACAGCGAAAAAACGACTCGACAAATTTACAAGCTATGTCATTACAATAAGGAAAACGATGCCAGTCTAAGGCTCGATGCAACTCGTTCAGTGCCTCCTCGGGACAGGGACGTTCCGATTAAGAGACAATCGGGGTTTCTGTCTTTTCACCTCCGAACTTGTCTCTAGGCCGACGAGCTGCGATGCCGCCTCGCCACTAATCCTAACGGTGGCTCCGACCGAGGCTCCACTCGAGCTAACAACTACTCCGCTTTGTGCATCGGCTGCTGCCCGACCAACAACTTGACGATGAGTCACGAGCTCGTAGAAGGTGATCCCTCTCTCTCTCTCCTCGCGAGTGCAGGAGGTGCTGCAGACATTAGCCCTCAAGGGCTGAGGCTTCAGTCGAGCCACCTCCTCCTCGAGCTCGACAATCCTATCCTTTAGAGTATCGTCTTTAACCATTATCTTGAATCGAGGGAGTTTCGCCGAACTGGGGCACTCAGCGCTATCGGATATGATGCGACGTAAGTTGGTCACCTCGATGCTCTTGTCGACCGTGACCCTCTGCAGCTGCTCGACCTTCTTCTCGAGCTTATCTCGCTCGGCCAGCACCGAGGCTAGCTCCGCCTCTTTCGTCGAGAGCTCCTCCTCAACTATCCGGAGATGGTGCACCTCGGCCAGAAGCTCGCTGTTCTTCTTCTCCACGTTGAACATCAACCTCCTGGTGAGCTCGATCTCACCCACGAGGCGAGCCTCGCGAGATTGCTTAAACAGCTCGGCACGACGCCGAGCTACTACGGTATTTGGGGCATGTTCGAGGATCTGAAATGCAAAAACGTCACAATTGGGAGACTATACACCGACCCAAATACTTGGACAAATTTGAAATAAAATTTTCATTCATAAAAAGAAGAAGCGAAGGCCAGTCCGCAAAAAGGCGTTACATTTTTGAAAGAAAAACAAAAAAAAAACGAGAAGATCAGGGGTCCACATGCAGCATTGATTCGACCACAGGCGCTTCGCCAGACGGCCCCTCGTTTCTCGCCCCGGCCTGGGAGTCTGTCACCAAAACATCAGCGACCACCTCCTCGTCGTCATCGCCCTCTACCTTGTCACCTTCCTCCGCCTCGCCTCCCTCCTCCTCACCATCTGATGCGGATCTGGGCCACAACCTGTAGCCGACCCGCTCGAAGCTAGGAATGCGGTCCTGAACGTGGTCGAGCGCCCTCTAGTAGGACTTCTCCATGTTCGAGGCCATGTGCTTCTTCGCCTCGGCCTTGATCTTCGTTGCCAAGGTGTCACGCCCCGCTTCCCAAAATACGGAATACGAGTGCATGACGAAGCCCAACGAATGATCTTAACATCATTCATAAGCTGTAGGATCGACTCAGCATCACAACAAGTATATAACAAGAGAGATATATATAAAACCAAGCATGCATGAATACTTTATTAGTAACAGAAACAACTGAAATATGATAGAACATCCAAGTAGTTTCAAGTCTGAATCAAATTAAACTCGGGAACAACAGCCCGTTACAAGTTCTCAAGTTTCAAGAAATAATAATCCAAAAATAAACAAATAATGCAAGAATTAAATATTCTAATCAGGTCCTTCTCCACTTGGAAGCTAGAACCTTTGCTCACCAATTCCCGCGGGCAGCTAGTCACCAAAGTCTGTTTAATAAATATAAACATGAAAACAAAGGGAAAATAAGAGAAAATGTCCTTAGTGCAAGCTAGGGCCACAAATAGTGAAAACAAGTACAAGTATGGGGAACAAGAACTGGAATCAAGAATGTAACAGAGTTATAACAAGTAGTAGAAAAACCAAAAGAACTAGCTGACAAGAGGGACATCCTAGTGAACAGGGTAGTTAACAGCTGTTAATGGTAAAACATATGACAGGTGAACCCGTAGGGGTAACTAACATCAAGTATCATGTTTCTTGTGTCAGGTTTTACGTATCAAGTTTCATATTTCAAGTTACAGGTATCATGTTCAAGTTTCATGTATCAGATATCAGGTAACCAGGTAATCAGGTAACAGGATAATCAGGTAACAGGATAATCAGGTAACAGGATAATCAGGCAACAGGATAATCATGTATCAGGATAATCATGTATCAGGTATTAAGTTCAAGTCTTGTGTGATTACTATCTAGGTAGCACGACATGCATCCATACTTTTACTACATGGTTGCTACAGTCAAATCAGTTGCGTTTAGACCTAGTAATGGAGTCTATAGGGCGGCGTACTCAGGTTTCAGGTATCAAGTATCAGGCAGGCACGGTTCATGAATACGAAATTAAATAACAGGTTCACGAAACGAGTTCGTGAATACTAACAGGTTCAAGGACCACACAGTGGGTCCATGAATACAACAGGTTCAGGAGTCAAGTAACTGACTCCATGAATACATCACATGCAACAGGTTCATGAACCGAGTACTGGGAAACACGGGCCCCCTTCTGAGTACACTTACCTATGTTGTCCACTCTATAGTCTTTCCCTTAACCCCGGCTTATTACATTTGTTCAGGCAGAATTTGTATATTTGTATTTATGCATATGAAATAGAGTTGAAATAATTTAGATTAATTCTAAGAAAAATTGGGGATGTCCTATAGGGTGTCCAGCAACTACATATAAAATTTGGAATCAAACGCTCGCTGTTTACACAGCTAAATTAATTTGCAAAGTAAATATATACAGCAGTTTTGCAAATCTGCATCTACTGACACAGCTGCAGTATAACTGCCATAACTCCTAAACCGTAACTCCAAATTCAAACATTTTGGAGTCTATCGATATCTACACATCCGGATCTACAATTTCTATTCAGGGCTCGGGACCAGACTCAAATGATAAAAGGGTCGAAACCGCAAAAGAATATTCAGACAGCAACACGTGGAATTAACTTGCTAGTGTAGATTTCATGGAAAAATGTTATTTGGTGTCTAGGTCATTATGTGGCATAAATACATGATAATGGAGGTCAAAACAGCAAATAATAAATGTTTTTCAAGTCATAATAGTCGGAAGTTCGTCAAAATAATAATTATATATGTGTCTACAAATTTAGGGCTCCTTAATTCATATGTCTATGTTTTCATGTGTCCAAGGTTAAAAGAGTCCAATGATTATAAATTAAATACAAGAAAATTTTGTGACTCTTAGATTTATCAATTTGGAGGTTCAAGATTGATCTACAATGATATTTCAAAGAGGAGCCACAATCTAACTATTTGTAGTATTTCAAGGGTGCTTGTACTAGAACAATAAAATGTACAAGGATACTTGCCTTAGATGACGATGATAAACTCCACTTGTAGAAGAATTTGGGTAGAAAAATCCCGGAAGAAGTCCTCAAAAAGCGCGTGCGAAAAACTACCGAAGATCGAGTTTTCCCCACGCACAGGATCAGCCCAGAACAGCAAACAGCGAGCGGATCTGGTGCGGCACGAACACGGAACAGCGGAACGGGCGAATCAGATCGCTGTGAAGCAGCGGATCTGCACTGAACACGGGACAGCGAATCTGGATCCGCTGTGGGCGAACACCGTACAGCAATCACAGGGCGCGGATCTTGGCGAGATCCGACGGTCCAAAATCAACCGCGCCTTTTTCCCCTTCTTCTTCTTCTTCGACGCTGTTCGAAACAGGGAGAAAGGGAGAAGGTGTGATGGCGACGCGGTGGAGCGTCGACGGTGGCACTACGTTGGGAAGCGACGCAGCGACGGCGGCACGGCGGAGGCACGAGGGTGGACGGAAGGAGACGGCGGGTGCTGCTCTGTTCGTGGGTTCGAACAGAGGGTGAGAGCGGGAGAGTTGTTCGGCGGTGTGGGGTGTTGGCGATGCGACGGAGGTGGAGAGGAGGTCGAAGGGATGAGTTGGAGGCGACGAAGTGATGGGGATCTGATCGGAGGTGGCGAAGTGGGTTCTGGAGTTGGTAATGGCGATGGGTAATGGATGGGGACGATGGTGATAGGGAAATAGCGGTGGTGGTTGCTGTGGTGTCGAGGGGTTGACGAAGGTGATGGTGAGGGAGCGGCTGAAGGCGAGGCGAATTGGGTATGGGCGATGGTGATCGGAGTGGAGGAATTGGGTTCGGGATGAAGGAGATGAGACGAAGGTGAGAAGGGAGATTAGCGGCGGGGTAATTAGGTTAAAACAGTAGATTAGCAGGGATTAGGGTTAGGGTAGGTTTAAATAGTAGGGTTTGTGGGTTCGTGGGTTTTGGGGATCCGTTTCAAAAAGAGCCCAACAAGAGAAATGGTCAAAATGCACTAAAAATGAGGTTTAAAGAGATAAATGAGAAGAATTGGTCCATTTCTCATGAAGAACGATACAAATGGCACACAATTGAATTTGATAAAAGGACCCACAATTTGAGTTGAGACAAGAATAATAATTTTATTCAATCAGAACAAATTACATGTTCTCAAATAGACGAGAGAGTACAATGAGGCACAGAACAGTACAAAATATAAATACGGGAAAATAGGAGTTACACAAGGCCTTCTTCTCCGCCTTCACCTCGACCAGAGCCTTCGCTGTCGCCGCCAGCTCCTCGGCAGCCTTAGCGGCTTTGGCAGCCTCCTCAGTGAGCCGCCCCTTTACTCGCTCCAGGTCGGCCACAAGATCGGCAATCTGGACCTCCAAGCCCTCGGCTCGCCTCTGCTTCGAGCTGCCGAACCGCCTTCACCTTGTCCGCCCTGTCTTTATCACTGGCGGCCTTCAACTCCTTCTTCTGTTCGGCGAACGCTTCAAGGAGATGGTTGAAGTGACAAGTGGCCTGCCAAAACAAAACAATGGTGAGCACAAGATAAGGGCTGAATGACAGACTTAAAGAAATTATCAAAAGAAACTTACCGATACGAGCGACCGAGCAACCTCATAGGTGTCGTCGCCAACCATCCTCGCCTTCAGTGCGGCTCGATCTTTCGGAGTCGCCAAGTGTTTGATGACCTGCATCGACATCTGACTCGCCAGTTCGGAACAAACAGCTGCTTGTGCTACTCGGTGAAGATCACCTCGGCCTGAGCAGTCAACGGCGGAGCCTCAAGCGACAACGCCGCCGAGACATCGAAGGACCCACCGACCGGGGCAGAAGCAACAGGAGCCGAGGGCTCTTCGACAACAACCACCGTCGACGAGGGGACCTCAGCAACGGGGGGAGGTGGAACGACTGCCGAAGCAACTTTGAGAGGCCAACCTGACGAGGCGGTCGTGCTCGGCCTCTTCCTCTTCCTTCCATCGGCCACCTTACCCCTATCGTTCATCATGGCCGTAAAGTCCATCTTCGGCGCTTTTGTACCAAATAACAAACAAATTGAGATTCAGTAAAACAAGCTAAAGACTTAGAAAAAAATGCGAGATGTCAGGAGCGTACTCGGGTCGATCGGACTAAGGCCTGACCCGTATAGCACCTCCTCGGTCATCTCCCTCCAACTCAACATCGGGAGGGCCACGATCTTCCTCGCCACTTCCTCCTCGGCCTCAGTCAGTTCTGGGTCGGCCCTCGCAAACTTTGGCACCTCTACTTTCCATCGGCTCGGAACTTGCAGCATCGATGGCTCCCTCAATATGAAGAACTTTTCCTTCCAGCCTTTGATCGAGTCCGGATTTTCTATAATTCGAACACCTTTCCTCGGCGCCAGGTAGTATCGATGCTCGGTCTTGTGCATCTGGTTTATCCGATACATGCTTCGGAAGACCGTCAGGTCCGGCTCGACCTCGGCATTGCGGCACTGGAGCAGGAAGGCATTCACATGATGCCATGTGTTCGGCATGAATTGGGTCGGCGCAAGGCAGTACCACCCGAGGACCAGACGAATGAAGGGGTGCAGGAGAAAGCGCAGTCCGGCGTTCAGAGAGTCGTAGTCGAACATGCACATATCCGATGACGACAGCTTGGAGTTCGCTCGCATCCTGGGGCCGGGGAGAATTAACTTGTACTCCGGAGGGATGGCGAACCCTTTTCTGATCTGGAGCAGGTCCCTCTCGGATAGCATCGATCCAATTTCGTCCGCCTCGGTGGTCAGAACCGGGTTGTTCTCTTCGTACACTTCCGACTGACCGATGACCGCCTTCTTCAAGAGGTCGCCCTCGTACTGCCTAACCCCAGCGTGTCCGGACAGTACACAAGGGTACCGGCCCGTCTCAGGGGCTTGCCTCGGATTCTCCACAATCACCTCGACCACAGGAGATTGGGACACTACCCTCCTCTTCTTCTTCTCCTTCCTCGCCTCGGCCCCAGACGGCTCGGCTACTTGCTTCCCCTTCATTCGGATCTCCATCTCCCTCCTCTCCTCGGCACCACTATCGCCTGAGGACGAGGCCTCACTCCCCGAGTTCACCCTTGACATCTCTAGAAAAAAGCTAAGGCAAGTAGACTGACCTTGAAGTGACGTTCACGGTCGGAATAAGCTCGCCGGAAATTGCCTGGCCCATGCGACAGCTAACGTAACTGCCTTGGAGCAAAAATCGCTGCTAGCAGAGAGCACAGAGAGTAAAAGTGAAATCTTGGAGTGAAAAGTGAGAAATGAGCTTGGGGGTGGGGGAGTTAGAACTTATAACTCCAGTGCGACGTTTGGGCCTCCTTGGAAACTTAAAAGCCCGCTAAGAAGCCAAAGCGCCAAAGCGGAGAGTTGCGACATTTCAGTTTCACAACAAAGGCTCCACAAAGCGCTCAAGTCCACGACTCGGCCACCGGTTCGCCTAGCCGACCTACCGAGCAGTCTGGTTAAGCGACCGAGCTACTGAGTCCGCTTCAGCACCGAGGTTCCGAGCCGAGGGGATGAGGAACCGACCCTCATATATGGACAAAAATTCTTCCGAGGCGGAATCACTGTCGGATCTCTCCAAAATTCGTGTCAAGGAACGATGGACGGTTCAGATTGCGCCATGCTCACAAAACGACAAAATAACGTTTTCTCGTGATCTGAACCCAACCCTCGTGATTCACGCAATGATGGACGCTCCAGATTTGACCACGTGTACCTTCCGAGTTGCGTGCCACCGGTTCGCCTAGCCGAGCTACTGAATAGCCTGGCTAAGCAGCCGAGCTGCCGAGCCGAAGGACGAAGACGCTTCAAATCCAGGACACTTCAAAAAGTCCAACTCCATGCCTCGGCTATCGGCATCGAGCTTCCGAGCCGAGGGGACGAGGAACCGACCCTCATGTATGGAGAAAAATTCTTCCGAGGCGGAATCACCGTTGGATCTCTCCAAAATTCGTGTCAAGGCACGATGGACGGTTCAGATTGCGCCACGCTCACAAAACGACAAAATAACGTTTTCTCGTGATCTGAACCCAACCCTCGTGATTCACGCAATGATGGACGCTCCAGATCTGACCACGTGTACCTTCCGAGCTGCGTGCCACCAGTTTGCCTAGCCGAGCTACTGAACAGCCTGGCTAAGCAGCCGAGCTGCCGAGCTGAAGGGCGACGACGCTTCAAATCCAGTACGCTTCAAAACGTCCAACTCCATGCCTCGGCTATCGGCACCAAGCTTCCGAGCTGAGGGGACGAGGAACCGACCCTCATATATGGAGAAAAATTCTTCCGAGGCGGAATCTCCGTCCGATCTCTCCAAAATTCGTGTCAAGACACGATGGACGGTTCAGATTGCGCCACGCTCACAAAACGACAAAATAACGTTTTCTCGTGATCTGAACCCAACCCTCGTGATTCACGCAACGATGGACGCTCCAGATCTAACCACGTGTACCTTCCGTGCTGCGTGCCACCAGTTCGCCTAGCCGAGCTACTGAACAGTCTGGCTAAGCAGCCGAGCTGTCGAGCCGAAGGGAGAGAACGGGCTGACGACGCTTCAAATCCAGGACGCTTCAAAATTTCTAACTCCAGGCCTCGGCCATCAGCACCGAGCTGCCGAGCCTAGGGGACGAGGAACCGACCCTCGTATATGGAGAAAAAATCCGCCGACCCTTCTCAGCCGTTGGATCTTGTCAAAAAACGCGCTCGTCATGATGGACAGCTCAGATCTTGCCACGTTCACTAAACGACAAGATAGCGTTTGTTGGGGATTCGCGCTGAGATGGACGTTCCGGATCACGCCACGTGGTTCGGCTGATTCCGAGCTACGTGCTGATCTGCCGAGCCGAGGGGATGAGGAACCGACCCTCGTATATGGAGAAAAAATCTGCCGACCCTCCTCAGCCGTTGGATCTTGTCAAAAAATGCGCTCGTCATGATGGACGGCTCAGATCTTGCCACGTTCACTAAACGACAAGATAGCATTTTTTGAGGATACACGCTGAGATGGACGTCCAGGATCACGCCACGTAGTTCGGCTGATTCCGAGCCATGTGCCGACCCGCCGAGCCGAAGGGACGAGGAACCGACCCTCGTATACGAAGAAACTATCTGCCGAGGAGTGCGGATCGTCTGATCGCCCAGAAAATCGCGCTCGGCGCTGATCAAGGCCCCAGATTGCGCCACGCCATAAATCGGTATTAAAAATTAGTTTTTATTTATTTAAATCGTTTTATTTACTTAAAAATTGCGAAAAATTACTAAAAATTCGGGAAAATTAACTAGAAATTCTAGAAGATAATTATAAATTCGGGGGAATATTTTTGAACCCCTGAACGAACAATTATTGCCTAGAATGTGTTGTTAAGGCCCCGAACGACTGGTTAACACATCGCAAAATTAAATAAATAATCCAAAAAAATAGATAAAAACCACTGGATATCCAGAGAAGCTTAAGAATAGCTTACAGCTTGAAAAATCACCTCACTACCTCCGTCAAAGATTCAAAACCTTCCATTTGGACTCCGATACAACTCCGCCAGCCATTAAAACAGTAAAACTACTCCTCAAAGGCTGATCAAACTCAGTCTTCGGGAGTGGGGGGCTCGTGATATGGCTAAAAATGGGGTTAAATCGAACCGTCCAAATCGGGCATGAATCTTGAAGCCCAGGGGTAAAACGGTAATTTCACCTACCAATGGGTCTGAAGCGGGTACTGGTTCTCCTCCTCGAAGACCCACTAACCCGCGAACGGATCCACCTCAACTGGGTGCAGGTTTCAACCTGCAGCAAACTCGGTCCAGAAAGGATAGAATTAGGGTTTTCTGATTAATCCTAATCAGCGGCCCTGATTCATATCTATCCTTTCACTGGGAATTAGGAATTACATTCCTTATCTAACCACAGGGATTACATTCCTAATCTGACCCCAGTGGCCATCTCCATTAAGAGGTAATCAATCTTTCACCATTTTTTGCGCTCTTTCATAATCTTCCCTGATTACTGACTTGAGCATCGGAGGGTGCGTCGCCGGGAACAACCCCGGTGTCTCGCACTTTTTGCAGGTGTACGGTAGGAGTCAGCGTCAAACTCCGACGGAACAGGTAACAGGTTTGCTATTCAGTTTTCCTAAGAATCCACAAATACTATCTGTTTGCCCCCATACCAAATTTAGCGGCAACACATATCTATTCTCATTTTATTTGTCTCATCTAAGTTATTTATTTTTTATTTTAAATCCATAGGCCCAATCTATTTTAAAAGCCCATGATAAAATTCTATATTAAATAGACTTTTAAAATTTGTCACCACACTTGTCATGTAACAAACATTTACAATTGGACTATAAACAAACTAGTATAATGTATGCGCGATGCACGTCTAAAAAAAAGTAAAGTCATCAAAGATTCAAAATGAATATATATTGAATAAGAAAAAAAAATAGTTTATATTTGAATGTTTTGATTTGATCTACACGTGCGGTGTACATTTATATTTGTTGGATATAGGTTGGACGTGTATTATACATGTTTATATAGTTACAAAGTTAGGGTTTGTTTGTTACAAACCCCAACTCTCTCATTAAAATAGTAAAGATAATTAAATGAATGAGAGTGTGTGCACGTAGAGTGCATGTGCACAAGTGTGCACATATGGAAATTCAAAGGGCTTGGCCGGCCAAGAATAGGAGAGGTTGGGAGTTTGTGGTTTTGTTTTAATGAGTGGGTTTTTATTTTGCTAATGGGTGTTTAATTTTGGTAGTAGGTGTCTTTTCATTCACCCATTTAGCCCTATAAATACCTCCTATTGTATGGGTTTTTTCAAAAAAATCAAAAGAAAATAAAAAGAGAAAAGAAAGAAAGATAGGAGCTTTTGATATTGGCAAACTGCTAGGAGGTGAAGGCTTGCTTGGTTGGAGCTAGAAGCAATCTATTAGGAGTTCCTAATTTCTTTTTCATCAATAAGGTGGGTGTTTATTATTTCTTTCTAAAATATAGTAGTATGCATGTGTAGAAAAATTGATGCATAGAATTGATATTTCATGTGAGTTTTAGCTAATTTGTGATGGTATGTGATGATGTTATTTAGAATATTTAATAGAAATAAATTATGCTGATGGGTGTTTAATTTTGGTAGTAGGTGTCTTTTCATTCATCCATTTAGCCCTATAAATACCTCCTATTGTATGGGTATTTTCAAAAAAATCAAAAGAAAATAAAAAGAGAAAAGAAAGAAAGATAGGAGCTTTTGATATTGGCAAACTGCTAGGAGGTGAAGGCTTGCTTGCTTGGAGCTAGAAGCAATCTATTAGGAGTTCCTAATTTCTTTTTCATCAATAAGGTGGGTGTTTATTCTTTCTTTCTAAAATATAGTAGTATGCATGTGTAGAAAAATTGATGCATAGAATTGATATTTCATGTGAGTTTTAGTTAATTTGTGATGGTATGTGATGATGTTATTTAGAATATTTAATAGAAATAAATTATGCTAATGGGTGTTTAATTTTGGTAGTAGGTGTCTTTTCATTCACCCATTTAGCCCTATAAATACCTCCTATTGTATGGGTATTTTCAAAAAAATCAAAAGAAAATAAAAAGAGAAAAGAAAGAAAGATAGGAGCTTTTGATATTGGCAAACTGCTAGGAGGTGAAGGCTTGCTTGGTTGGAGCTAGAAGCAATCTATTAGGAGTTCATAATTTCTTTTTCATCAATAAGGTGGGTGTTTATTCTTTCTTTCTAAAATATAGTAGTATGCATGTGTAGAAAAATTGATGCATAGAATTGATATTTCATGTGAGTTTTAGTTAATTTGTGATGGTATGTGATGATGTTATTTAGAATATTTAATAGAAATAAATTATGCTAATGGGTGTTTAATTTTGGTAGTAGGTGTCTTTTCATTCACCCATTTAGCCCTATAAATACCTCCTATTGTATGGGTATTTCCAAAAAAATCAAAAGAAAATAAAAAGAGAAAAGAAAGAAAGATAGGAGCTTTTGATATTGGCAAACTGCTAGGAGGTGAAGGCTTGCTTGGTTGGAGCTAGAAGCAATCTATTAGGAGTTCCTAATTTCTTTTTCATCAATAAGGTGGGTGTTTATTCTTTCTTTCTAAAATATAGTAGTATGCATGTGTAGAAATATTGATGCATAGAATTGATATTTCATGTGAGTTTTAGTTAATTTGTGATGGTATGTGATGATGTTATTTAGAATATTTAATAGAAATAAATTATGCTGATGGGTGTTTAATTTTGGTAGTAGGTGTCTTTTCATTCACCCATTTAGCCCTATAAATACCTCCTATTGTATGGGTATTTTCAAAAAAATCAAAAGAAAATAAAAAGAGAAAAGAAAGAAAGATAGGAGCTTTTGATATTGGCAAACTGCTAGGAGGTGAAGGCTTGCTTGGTTGGAGCTAGAAGCAATCTATTAGGAGTTCCTAATTTCTTTTTCATCAATAAGGTGGGTGTTTATTCTTTCTTTCTAAAATATAGTAGTATGCATGTGTAGAAAAATTGATGCATAGAATTGATATTTCATGTGAGTTTTAGTTAATTTGTGATGGTATGTGATGATGTTATTTAGAATATTTAATAGAAATAAATTATGCTAATGGGTGTTTAATTTTGGTAGTAGGTGTCTTTTCATTCACCCATTTAGCCCTATAAATACCTCCTATTGTATGGGTATTTTCAAAAAAATCAAAAGAAAATAAAAAGAGAAAAGAAAGAAAGATAGAAGCTTTTGATATTGGCAAACTACTAGGAGGTGAAGGCTTGCTTGGTTGGAGCTAGAAGCAATCTATTAGGAGTTCCTAATTTCTTTTTCATCAATAAGGTGGGTGTTTATTCTTTCTTTCTAAAATATAGTAGTATGCATGTGTAGAAAAATTGATGCATAGAATTGATATTTCATGTGAGTTTTAGTTAATTTGTGATGGTATGTGATAATGTTATTTAGAATATTTAATAGAAATAAATTATGCTAATGGGTGTTTAATTTTGGTAGTAGGTGTCTTTTCATTTACCCATTTAGCCCTATAAATACCTCCTATTGTATGGGTATTTTCAAAAAAATCAAAAGAAAATAAAAAGAGAAAAGAAAGAAAGATAGGAGCTTTTGATATTGGCAAACTGCTAGGAGGTGAAGGCTTGCTTGGTTGGAGCTAGAAGCAATCTATTAGGAGTTCCTAATTTCTTTTTCATCAATAAGGTGGGTGTTTATTCTTTCTTTCTAAAATATAGTAGTATGCATGTGTAGAAAAATTGATGCATAGAATTGATATTTCATGTGAGTTTTAGTTAATTTGTGATGGTATGTGATGATGTTATTTAGAATATTTAATAGAAATAAATTATGAAAAGAAACGCATACTAGTTGAAAGACTGTCATGTAGATAAGTTGGAAGTGTTTTTCTTGTGTTATTGGGTGCATAGTAGTACATCATGTTTAGATTAAATGAATTGGAGATAAATTCATACACAAATTGTTAATTTATGTAAAGAAATTGCTTTTTTATGTTTTTGTTGCACTTCATAAAATCATATCTATTAATCTAGATGGAATCTAGAGCTAAATTTTTTATAGGAATATCTCGTATATATCAGGAACTTTTATTTAATTTTTCATAAATTTTGGATGTCGTTTACTATTTTAATAAAATTCAAACTTAGGACTGGTTGGTAGTTGACTATGATATGACTAGAAATAGGATTAAATCGGAATCGTTCAAATCGAGCAAGAATCTTAAGGCTCTCAGGAGTAAAACGGTAATTTCACTTACAAATGGGTCCGAATTGGGAACTGGGTCTTTCTTCAACGCCCAATAGCCTGGATCTGTCTTACTGGGTATGGGTAACAACCCGTTACAAACCAACCCAAATGGATAAGGAGTAATTCAAATTCGTTGTCACGCCCCGCTTCTCAAAATACGGAATACGAGCACGTAACGTAGGCCCAGCAAATGATGCAAGCACCATCCATAAGCTGTACCAAACTAACTCAGTAATATGAAAGAATAAACACATCCACATAAGAAAAATATAACCACATGAATCAAAGATAACTTCAATAATGAATGAAATAATTCAACAATAATAATATCCAATATCTGGGATAAAAACAAACTCTGGGTCATAAAACCCAAAACAAGTTACAATGTCATAACAATATTCAAGAAATAATCTAGCAGTAAATAAATTTAAGCAGTGCAATTCAGCTCTATATATAGAATCGTTGCTCACCAATTCCTTCTGGTATAGTTCCTTCAGTACCTATATATTCTTGATCTAAAAGAGAGAAAATAATGTCCTTAGAACAAGTCGTGGACAGTAAATAGAGCAAAGCAGAGAACAAGGAAGCATGTATATCAAAGAAAAATGGATAGGATCAAAGTCAAATAACAAAGCAAAGGCAGGCAATAATATCAAAGGTCTACAATTAATCACACATGTAATGAGTGATGTGAAGTCAAGTTCAATACAGGATCAAGCATGAGATTTCAAATGCAGGTTATTAATCATTTTATTAGCCTATCTAGTACACGTACTACTGCGTCCCGCTCCACAAGTTCGGGGCAAGCACACAGTGAACATTTTAGACTGATGGTGAATTCACAGATCGTGTACTCGGCGTTGATAACAATAATTTACTATCAATAATTAACAATCAATCATTTGCAACCAATACTTCTCCTTCCAATCAATATTTCTCCTCCTTCCATGTCAAGTATTCATACGAGCATGAAGGCCTTTACTGAGTACATTTTTCGATCGTTCACTACCTAGTCTACCCATAATACCCCGGCTTGTTATTAGTTTATTTTCCTCCTATGTAAGCATGCAAGAAGGTATCAATAATGTATTATGCTAGGTGTAACTAATTCTACTCGTTACAAACAAAGCAAAAGACATTCATATTAAAACAACACAATCCATAAAATCAGGACATCATGACATTGCTGTACAAAAACACAGATTACCGCTAAAACAGAGAAGCAAATCTGGATCCGTCAAAAATTCTAGAGAGTAGACTCTCTGACGGTTCTAGCGAATATATATACGATATATGAAAGCTACAGGAACTAAGGTGAAAGTCTTATTCTTTTCAGATTTTATGTTCAGGCAGCAAGTTGTAAATTGTGTTCACCTATTTGTTTCAGGTCAGAAAACTCATCAATTAAATCTATAAAAATTCAGGGTCATTCCTACACATGTCTAGTCTTAGCTAGATTTTACTGTTAACCCGGTCAAATAAATTATGGAACAGCAAGATACAAATGCATTTGTGAATCTGAAATTTCTGACACAGCTGTACGAAAATGATGATATCTAACAAGTTACACATTGGATTTCAAATCCGTAAAAAGGGTAGTAAACTAGACATCTAGGGCTAAATTTCATGTTCGAAAAGTTATTTCAAAATGCGACGGTAACATGGTCAAAAATCTGATTCAAAATGGTACAAATGGCAGTCCATAATTTATTTTGATTTGAATAGGCAACAATTTAATCATACAATTGTACAATTCATGCTAATTAATAATTAAAGTGATGCTAGATGTTTAACATGCATATTTCCAGATTTAAGATGCAATTTTATAGGCATGGTAATCAATTCATCAAATCAATTCAATCTAACATGTTCAAATCATCAAATAATCTACAATATGGATCAAGTTATTTTTCATGTAAATGTGCATATGCAAGAAACAATAGGGACTAGGTTTTAGATCAAATAGGTAAGCACGATATTAAGAGTATATCGGCTTAGCTCGTGTAAACCCTCAATAAACTTAACGGAATTCCAATAGCAGTACGATAAAGGAAAGGACTGGATCTACTTGCAGAGATCAAAGGAATCTTGAACAAAACAAATAACTAGTTCAAGAAGAGACTTGCCTTTTAATTAGTAGATTCGAATATTTAGAATAACTGGATAGGAATTCCGTGCGACGAACCACGAGAACACGAGCGAACCACGTTCGAAACACCAAACTGCAAAACCAGCACACAAGACAGTAAATCCCCACTCTTCCAAACAGAGCACACAACTTAGTGAATCCTCCACACACAAAACATCAAACGGGATCAGGATCTCCTATGCCCAAAACACGAAACACCAAAAAATCACCCACTGTTCTTCTTCCTCACTTCGAGAGAGAGAGAGAGAGAGAGAGAGAGAGAGAGTCTTCGACGGTGAGGGTGCGAGGCAGCGGCGAGGGCGACGACGATGCTACGGTCAGGAAGCGACGGCAGTGGCTAGATGGCGGCGAGAGCGAGCTCTATTTCGCTCTGAAAATAGGGGAGACGAACAACGGGGGTGTTTGGGGCTTGGACGATGATGACGACGAGGGCCAGGAGGGATCTGCGGTGGATGCGGGGGTGAACGGAAAGGGTCGACGAGGCGGTGGACAAGGACAACGGCGATGGATGGCAATGGGTTCGAGCGGGATGAAGATGACGGGGAGAGAGATGGCGACGGGGATGGCTAAGGGCGACGAGGAGAGGGTGAGGAGTCGAAGGTGGTGGTTGGAGAACGGGAAGGGAGCGACGGCAGCGGTTTGGGTTCAGTTGAAGACGAAAACAGAGAGAGAGAAGGATAGTGGGATAGAGAAAGCGGCGGGTGAGAGAGAGAAGATTAATTAGGGTTTAATAATGGGTATTTATAGGGGATTAAGAAACTGGGGTTTTGGGTTGCGGGTTAATGAGTTTAGGGTACGGGTTTAGGCTCGAGAAGAGAAAAACAAATAGGAATCAATGAGATGAACATATAGCGGAACAATTCAACTCAAAACATGAAGAGCAAAATTTGCAATGAACAAAAAAAAATAGCAGAACTCAACCCAAAAGAGCATGGAATGATCAAAAGAGAATAAAAGAGCCCAAGAAAAGCAAAATAATACTATTATAAAAAGAATTCCAGATATAATAATCAAGAAAAGAAATAAAATACAATAAATCCAAAATAGGGGTTACATTGGTGATTATCCCCAAAAGACGGTTTAAACAGTCTCTCTTATCACGAAACGAGTCAAACTCTCTTCTTATCCATAAACATTCGGAAGTAGAGATTTATCCTTATCTCAAAACTTATTCCTAAGGTGACAATAAATACCCCTCTCCCCCCACCGTAACAAGGTAATCAATCTTTTTCTACCTAAAGCTTTTTCATAATCTTTCTGATTACTAACAAGAGAGTTAGAGGGTTCGTCGCTGGAATCCATTCCGGTGTATCAAACTTTGTGTAGGTTCATGGCAGCAGCAAGAAACCAGTCAACACGCCGGTGAAATTCAGCAGGTTTTCTTACTTGTTTCCTTCAAGAATCCACAAATTCATCTGTTAGCTCCCACACCAGAAATCAGTAGCAACAGATTGGCGCTGTATGTGGGAAACAGAAAAAGCAATCTAGTCCTATTTCATCAGCAAGCTATGCCTCCAAACAAGGGGAAGACGACGACCTCTAACGGTAGAGCCACTCCCGTTCTTTCTCCTCCTCCACTCCAGGAGGTCCCCCTCAACTCGCTTAACAAGTCCAGCAGCCTGGACAGTCTCTCCCTCGATCCGTCCAGCAACCGCAGCCTGGACGACCCCTTCCTTAGCAACCTCAGCCCCAGTAGACTCCTCAAGAGCCACAAGGGGCTGCCATGGGACCCTCCTGCCGAAGTCGATAGTGGCAACCTCCTCATCACGACCATGTGTCGATACATAACCCCTCGTTCGACTCCATGGCCTAGCACAGTCCCTCAATGCTGAAGGATCTCTAGCAGATTATCGTCAACAGGCAGCGTGGGATAGATTTTCGGACCCGCTTGGATGAGAGGCGGACCCATGACGGGATACCCCGCTGAGAACATCAAAGGGGTCCAGCGATCCGGTCCCTTAGAGCTCGATCCCCCCACAGGCCAGATCGCAAAAGGTCCAACTCTCCCAGGAGGCGAAGGGAGTCACCCCAGCATCGTCAAAGGAGAAGCCGCTCTCCAATCTGTCGACCCGCCCCATCGGGACCACCGAGAGCGGGAGGCACCTGTTACGAGGGCAGAGTTCCAGCAATTTCAAGAGGCAGTCCTGAGGGCCCTTAATGTTGTTCCCAACTACGATCAGCAGTGCCCAGTCCTCAACCTTTCCCAGGCTATAGGCGCCGTACTCCCAATCCTCAACCTACCCCAAGCTATAGGCGTCACACTCCCAGTCCTCAACCTGCCCCAAGCTATCACCACCGCTCTCCCAGTCCCCTTCCGCGTGAGGACGAGTCCCAGGGCTCAGCAAGATACGAACGAAGGGAGGATTCGGTCTATTGCCATCTCCACGAGATGGAGAGGCGCCTCGGCCAACTGGATAGAGAGGAGGAACAACGGGCGAGGAATTTCTGCCCCAGCAGGTCTGCGTTCTCTCGAACCATAATGGAAGCACCAGTCTTAGAGAACTTCAAACCCCCTCATTTTGAATCATACAACAGGGAGTCCAACCCCGCTCACCACATCGAGAGTTTTATAACTCTCATGATGATCCACCAGGCGTCGAACGCGCTTCTTTGCAAAACTTTCCCGACCACGCTGAAGGGGCTTGCAAGAGAATGGTACTAATGACTAGCTGTGGCATCCATCTTCTCCTTCGAACCGTTCGAAGGGCTTTTCCTTACTCACTTCGTAAGTAGCCGTCGGGCTGAGAAGGCGAGCACCTCTTTGCTATTGCTTCATCAAAAGAATGGCGAGCGGCTAAGAGACTATGTTAAACGTTTCTCCGTGGAGGCCTGATCCATCGCCTCCCTGGACCAGTCTGTGGCCTCTGCTGCCTTCCAATCCAACGTCACTAACGAAAACCTCAGAGCATCCCTTGCCAAGAAGCCTCCTCGGGATTTCTCAGATCTCTTGGTTAGAAGTGAGAAATACATCCGAGTGGAAGAGGCTCTCACCTGCCCCGCTCTTGAGGGATCGTCCTCCGAGAACAAACGAAAGTGCGCTGAAAAAGAAAAAGAAGGAGCTAAGAAGCTCCAGAAAGACAATGGAGGCTAGCGTCGCCCTCCTCCCCGCTTCGAGAAGTTCACTCCACTCAACACGAGTGTCTCAGCCATCCTGATGGAGGTCAGGAAAGAGGGTCTTCTCCTACCACCTCCAAAGATGAACACTCCGGGCAAAAAGAGAAACAGGGACAAGTGGTGCCGCTTCCACAGGGACCACAGCCACGATACGGATGACTGTCAGGCCCTAAAAGATGAGATCGAGGCCCTTATTCAGAGAGGGCAGCTCTCCCGGTTCGTGAGAAAAGACAGGGCAGATCCTTCTTCGCCCCCCAAGGGGGCTAATAAGCGAACCGAGCGGCACGCGAAGACCCCAAATTCCGAAGCAGAGGCCGTCCTACATCTCATACACGGAGGCCCATTAGGGGGAGATTCGAACTCCTCCCGAAAAGCCTTCGTCTAGGAAGTAAATTCCGTGCAGAACCATCCCCCCCAGGGCCTTGGGGTCCCTGTCACTTTTTCGGATAGAGAGTCGGAGGGCGTCCGAACGCCCCATTGTGACGCACTAGTGATAAACCTTCATATGGCCAACTTCGATATGCGCCGAGTCCTGGTAGACAACGGCAGTTCGGTCAACATTCTTTTTCTAGAGGCCTTCCAGGGTCTTAAGCTATCCAGGGATCGGCTCAAGCCTGCCAGTTACACTCTCCACGGGTTCACAGGGGTGCCAGTGACGATCGAGGGTGTTATAACTCTCGACGTAACCACTGGCAAAACTCCAACCATCTGAACCGAGCCGATGGACTTCATGGTGGTAGATGTAAAAGTCGCTTACAACATCATCCTAGGCCGACCAGGCCTAGCTTCTCTCTAGGCCATACCCTCGGCCTGTCACATGAAAATGAAATTCCCCACCACAATGGGCATGGGAGAAGTCATAGGGAGCCAGGAGGCGGCTTGCAAATGCTACATGAACTCAGTGGGAGGACCGGTCCTCTCCCTCGAAGCTCTTGAACTCTCCCAAGGGAGTAGCCAACCTATATCAGAGCCGGTCGATGAGCTGGAAGAGGTGGCCTTCTCAGAAGGAGATCCGACCAGGATATTCCAGATTAGCAAAGTCCTTCCCCTCCCGTCCGCTCCGACATTATCCACTATATAAGAGGAAATCACGATTCTACTCGCTTGGACTGCGACTGACATGTCGGGAATTTCCGAAGAGCTCTTCATGCATCACCTTAGTGTTGCTTCAGAGGCCAGACATGTTCAGCAAAAGCGGTGTAAATTTGCCCCCGAGCGCTAGCAAGCCATCAATGAAGAGGTTGAGAAACTTTTGAAGGCTCGGTTCATACAGGAGGTCAACTATCCCGACTGGCTGTCCAATGTCGTGATGGTCAAAAAAGCCAACGGGAGCTGGAGGATCTGCATTGACTTCACGGATCTAAACAAAGCCTGTCCCAAAGATCCATATCCGCTCCCGAGCATTGATGCCCTGATTGATGCAACCTCAGGCCACAAACTCTTAAGCTTCATGGATGCATTTTCTGGGTACAATCAGATCAGAATGTTCCCTCCATACATTCGAAGACCTCTTTCGTCACCGACCAGGGTCTATATTGCTATCGGGTCATGCCCTTAGGGCTCAAGAACACCGGTGCCACCTATCAGCGCCTTGTTAACAAGGTCTTCAAGAAACAAGTCGGGCGAAACATGGAAATCTATGTAGATGACATGTTGGTGAAAAGAATCAGCAAATGGGATCATGTCTCTGATATGCAAGAGGCATTTAACGTGTTGATGAGACACGATATGAGATTGAACCTGAAAAAGTGTGCTTTCGGCGTCTCATCCAGCAAATTCCTAGGGTTCATGGTCAGCTAAAGGGGCATAGAGGCTAACCCCGAGAAGAATCAGGCCATACTCAACATGGCTCGCCCTCCAATGTTAAAGATGTGCAGAGACTCATAGGATGCCTCGCAGCCATAAGTCATTTTCTCTCCATGTCTGGAAAAAAATGTTTCCTGTTCTTCAAGGCCCTCAGGGGGGACTAAAGTTTTTGAGTAGGGGGCAACAGCAGCAAGAGTCCTTTGATCAGCTCAAGGCCTACTTAGTCAACCCCTCACTCTTGAGCAAGCCAAAACCCGGGAAAGTCCTCTACATATTCCTCGCCACTTCGGAGTAGACCCTCAGCGCTGTTCTAGTAAGAGAAGAAGACAAGATGCAGAAGCCTATTTACTATGTCAGTAAGGTCCTCAGGGACGCTGAACTCCGTTATCCGAAGCTAGAGAATATGGCCTATGCATTGGTTATGGCAGCCCGAAAGCTCCGCCCCCACTTCAGTCTCACTCGGTGGTCGTTCTTACCGACCAACCGCTCAAACAAGTTCTCTACAAGCCTGAGACCTCGGGGCACCTTATGAAGTGGTCCATCGAGCTAGCCAGCATGATATCAGCTATCAGCCTCGAACTTCCATCAAGGCCCAAGCCTTAGCGGAGTTCATAGTAGAGAGCACAATTCCCGACACCGGCAAAGCAATAGTGGAACCCCCGTTCTGGACAGTGTATGTTGATGGATCCCCGTTCACAGATGGGAGTAGAGCAGGGGTCATCCTGGCTGGCCCAGATGATTTCATCCTCCAATACTCACTTCGTATCAACTTTCGGGCGTTCAACAACGAGGCTGAATACGAAGCCCTTATAACCGGCCTGTGTATGGCTCACAAGGCCGAGGCCAAACATATCAAGATATTTAGCAACTCGCAACTGGTGGTGAACCAGGTATCAGGGGAATACGAAGCGCGAGACAGTTGCATGGCCAAGTAATTGGACAAAGTCAAAGAACTGATGGTTTCTCGAGGATGCACAACTCCAGCAAATCCCCTGAGAAGAGAATGCGCCGGTAGATGCCTTCTCGAAGCTAGCTTCCTCTTCCATCCAAGGGCTCGAACAAACTGTCTTAAAAGAAGTTCTCCTGAGGCCCAGCATCGAGGAAGAAGGTCCCGAGCCAATGGAGACGCTACCCTTATAACTCGGGGAGTATTGGATGAGGCCCCTGATCAAGTTCCACAAAGACGGGATCCTCCCCTTAGACCCTAAAGAGGCTCGAAAGATCTGAACCAGAGCCGAGCAGTACACATTCATCGAAAGAGTCATGTATAAATGCTCTACACTCAAGTAGCATACCCTACTTGAGATGTCTCTCCCCCGAGGAAGCCCAGTATGCTTTGAGGGATTTTAAGGGAGGTCCATGAAGGAATGTATGGCACTCACTTGGGAGCAAGGTCCCTCGCACGCAAAATATTGAATTATGGATACTTCTGGCTCACTCTCCTTAGCGATGCCGAACAACACATTCACCAATGCGGCCCCTGCCAAAAATTCTCAACAATCTGCCGCTTACCTCAAGCCCAGCTCTCATATCTATCCAGTCCAACCCCTTTTGCAATGTGGGGAATGGACCTGCTCGGGCCTTTCCCTCCAATGCCGAGCCAGCTAAAGTTCCTTGTTGTGGCGATCGACTATTTCTCTAAATGGATCGAAGCTAAACCCCTAGCGACGATCACAGAGAATAGAGTGCAGCATTTCTTTTGGAAAAATGTTGTCTATAGATTTGGTGTGCCTCGAATCTTGGTAATGGACAATGGAACTCAGTTCACGGGACAGCCTTCTGCACTTTTTGCGCAGACCTGGGCATTCAGTAATGATTCTTCTCGGTCTCTTACCCATAATCCAACGGTCAGGCAGAGAATGCCAATCGGCAAATTCTTTCCGGCTTGAAAAAGAGACTGAGCAAGTCTGCTAAGGGTTTATGGGTAGAGCAGCTCTCCAATGTGCTCTGGAGCTATCGCACTACGAAGAGGACCCCTCCTTCAACCTCACTTACGGCACCGAAGCCATTATCCCACTAGAGGTCGGACTACCTTTCTCCCGCTTGATCGCCTACAACGAAGAGTAAAATGCGAATGAGCTTCGTGGTAACTTGGACCTCATCGATGAGATCCGCGAGAGATCCTCCATTCGGAAAGAAATTTATCAATGTAGGATCGAGCAATCCTGCAACAAGAGAGTTCCGCCCTACAAATCTCAAAGAAGGAGATTTAGTGCTCAGAAAGTTATCAATTTCTTTTTCAAGCAAGAAAGGCAAGCTAGCACCTAATTAGGAAGGACCATACATGATCTCCAAAGTTGTCCGACCTGGCGCCTATCAACTTGAAGACCCGGGGGCAAGAGAGTGCCAAGGACATGGAATGCGGAGCACTTATTGAAGTATCAAGAGGGTGTTAGAACACCGCTCCAAGCAACTTCTAGCTAGCTCTAGAGCATTTCTAAGTTGTTCCTTTCTTATTTAGTCTGTTTTTGCAAATGTAATAGTGGCTTGCAAATCAGAAGCAGCCACTTAGTAGTTATTTTTAATAAAAAACAGTTCTCTCTTTCAGAAAAACTATTGTCTTAATGTCCTTTCACCTAGCACAAACTGTCTCAAACAACAAGTTCAGAGTCCAACACTTGGTTTGATGCCACTTTTGCTACTTGCGAACGAGCGAGTACAAAGTAGCTCACCATTCGGAATTGCTCCTACAACTGTTGATACTCTCTAAACGACAAGTTCGGAGTCTAACACTTGGTTCGATGCCACTTTTGCTACTTACGAACGAGTGAGTACAAAATAGCTCACCATTCGGAATTGCTCCTACAACTGTTGATACTCTCTAAACGAAAAGTTTCGGAGTCCAACACTTGGTTCGATGCTGCTTTTGCTACTTGAGAACGAGTGAGTAGAAAGTAGCTCACCATTCGGAATTTCTCCTACAATTGTTGATACTCTCTTAACGACAAGTTCGGAGTCCAACACTTGGTTCGTGCCGCTTTAACTACTTGCGAACGAGTGAGTACAAAGTAGCTCACCATTCGGAATTGCTCCTACAACTGTTGATACTCTTGCGAACATTAGCGAAACACAAATTCTCACAAGAAGATCAAAAAATGGGTATATTATTTCATCAAAATTTGAGATACAAGTCTAATTCTAGACCAAACATACATACAAGAGACTACAAAATTTCACTCTAGCCCCTTCTGGAGAGTGGGATGCTCCTATTAAGTGACACTCGGGGACGGCGAGCGCCGTGGTGCTCTCGCCTCGCTTCCACAGAAGTCTCTAAGCCAGTGAGCTGAGTCGCGTACCCAAAACCCAAGAGTCTTATCGTTGCCCCAACTGACACACCGCTCGAAGAGCCGACCACTCCACTCTGTGCATCCCCAGGGTTTTGTAGAAGGGGGGGGGGGGGGGGGCCCCCCCACGAAGTGCTAACTCATGGAATGATCTTCCTTGGGCGTACTCACCCCGAGGGTACGAAGTGCTTCTAACGTTGCTCCCCTCAGAAAGTCATCGCAGACGAAGGTTCTCTGTCTCTAGCTTGAAAACCCACTCTCTAAGTGAGTCATTCGTTACTCTGATCTTTAAGCAAGGCAATCAGCTCAAACTGCCCCTGCGCGAAACATCGGAGAGAGTCCTTCGAAGATGCGTCGCCTCTAGACTTTTTTCGAGCACCACGCCGTCGGTGGATACCTAGCGAATTCTCTCTTCGAGATGCCTCATCTCAACATCTCGGCGAGCCAAGGTCAATCTCAATGGCCTAACTCCCGCTCTGCTTTATAAAGCATCTCCCGAGATCGGGCGAGGCCTAACTTCGTAACACCTAGCTTACGGTGGAGAGCTGATACTTCGCTACCATGGGGAAACCAATTAAAAAAAATGCAATGTCAAATGCTCAGGTTTCGAACAGAGCTACAGGATAGTTCTAATCTTCGTTAAGCCTCACAGTGCAACATTGAGTCCAAAAAACTTTATTTCATTAACAAAAAACAAGATACAAGAGCGGTGGACAGTCCGCTATAAGGCAGTACAAAAACAAAGAGAAAGAGAACGAGTATAGGCAAAGACTCAAGGATCCACCTTGGGGGGCTACTCCGCAATCGTCTTCGGCACCTCCATGATCGTCGACTCAAGGTTCACCATGCCGTCCTCCTCCTCCTCCTTTTCTTCTTCCCCTTCATCTTCTTCTCCGGCTCCCTCCGTCCCCTCAGTAACCTCACCTTCAGGAGGCACATACTTGCCTTTAAGAGGGGCATACAGGCTATACCTCGTGCTGTCGAAACCGAGGATATGAGCTTCCACGTGCTTAAGGGCTCTCACGTAAGACTGCTCCATGTTCGCACACATATGCGCCTTCGCTCAGCCCTGATTGCCTCCGCAGCTGCAATCACCGCTACCTCCCTCTCCCTCGTTTCATCCTCGGCAGCCTTAAGAGCCTTCTCCTTCTACTAATCGGCCCTCTCGTTCTCCTTGTCAGTCTTCGCAGCCTCAGCGGCAATCCGTTCATTTGCCTTCGCCAAGGCCGACTCAAGGAGGCTGATCTTGTAACGCCCATGCCCCGAGCTCGGACAATTTATACAATTTATAAAATAAATTAGATACTATGTAGTACAATTGCCTACCATAGGCTGCCTCTCAAAAGGTGGTTAACTGATTAGGTGACTCTTGATCATAGGCTATTATATTTATATATTATTATATCCTTTGATTTAACCGATATGGGATCAATACTTACCTTTCTCCCGTACATTACTACCTTCACAATTTGAAGGTGGGCCCCAACACAATGCCACGTCACCATAGGCTTTTGACCGAAGTCAACCAGCCAATTTCAAACAGCTAAATGCTGTTTCATTCAAACCACGTGGCCCCCCCATGTGCACTATTCAATTTCCACATTATTACATCCATGCCATCCACTATTATATTTTTAGTTAACAGCCACCTTTCAACACACACACACACACACACACACACACACACACACACACACACACACACACACACATATATATATATATATATATATATATATATATATATATATATATATATACTAGGTTTGCCCGTTGACACGTGCCTACGGCACGTCTTCGGAACGGTGCACCTTATTTGATCATATAAAATAGTTTTGGAGGTTGAGCAAATTAATTGAAGTAGCAAACATATTATATAAGAAACTTTTGTGGTCTAGCAAAAAACATATTATATAATTTTTTTGATTTTTTTGAACTATTTTTAAAGCTTTTAAATTTTTAGTTTTTTTAGTTTTTAAATTTTTTATTTAAAAAAAATTAAAAATTATTTTCTTAATTTCTGAATAGTAGAGGGAGGGGGAGAGAGAGAGAGATAAATTTTTTTAAAAAATAAATATAGGAGTTGTTTTGGGTGGGGGATTTGAATTTGAGTTTTGGAGGGAACTTTTGGGGGGGAAATATGTTTTGTGAGGTTAGATCTGGGCCTTTGATTTTTGAGGGGATTGAAGGAGAACCACTTGATAGCTTTCTTTGTGTTTTATTATATAGATATATATATATATATACTATGAAAATTACGGGTTGTTATACACCCCCCCTTCAAAAATCAACGTCCTCACTGAGTACGGGCATGCACAATCTAGTGCAGGATCTACTTTCTAGCCGTTGTGGAGCATCTGCTCTCCTATCCGTCCGATTATTCATGATTCCGGAATCCACCACCCGATCAATCATAATCCCTGAATTTAATTGAGATGCCATCCTATCTGCCCGACTATTATGATTCCGGAATCCACCGTCCGATCAATAATAGTCATGGATTTAATTGAGGGCTCACCCACACCCGGTGTCGAAAGTCGGCTCTGATACTATTTGTATGCCCCTGCCTCGAGCTCGGACAATTTATACAATTTATAAGACAAATTAGAAACTATGTAGTACAACTGCTCACCACTGGCTGCCTCTCATAAGGTGGTTAACCGATTATGTGACTCTTGATCATAGGCTATTATATTTATATATTATTATATCCTTTCATTTAACCGATATAAGATCAATACTTACCTTTCTCCCGTACATTACTATCTTCACAATTTGAAGGTGGGCCCCAACACAATGCCACGTCACCATAGGCTTTTGACCGAAGTCAACCAGCCAATTTCAAACAGCCAAATGCTGTTTCATTCAAACCACGTGGCCCCCCCATGTGCACTATTCAATTTCCACATTATTACATCCATGCCATCCACTATTATATTTTTAGTTAACAGCCACCTTTCAACATATATATATATATATATATATATATATATATATATATATATATATATATATATACACTATGAAAATTACGGGGTGTTATACACCCCCCCTCCAAAAATCAACGTCCTCGCTGAGTACGGGCATGCACAATCTAGTGCAGGATCTACTTTCTAGCCGTTGTGGAGCATCTGCTCTCCTAACCGCCCGATTATTCATGATCCCAGAATCCACCACCCGATCACTCATAATCCCAAATTTAATTGAGCTGCCATCCTATCTGCCCTGACTATTATGATTCCAGAATCCACCGTCCGATCAATAATAGTCATGGATTTAATTGAGGGCTCGCCCACACCCGGTGTCGAAAGTCGGCTCTGATACCATTTGTATGCCCCTGCCCTGAGCTCGGACAATTTATACAATTTATAAGACAAATTAGAAACTATGTTGTACAACTGCCCACCACTAGCTGCCTCTCAAAAGGTAGTTAACCGATTAGGTGACTCTTGATCATAGGCTATTATATTTATATATTATTATATCCTTTCATTTAACCGATATGGGATCAATACTTACCTTTCTCCCGCACATTGCTGCCTTCACAATTTGAAGGTGGGCCCCAACACAATGCCACATCACCATAGGCTTTTGACCGAAGTCAACCAGCCAATTTCAAACAGCTAAATGCTGTTTCATTCAAACCACGTGGGCCCCCTTTATGCACTATTACATCCATGCCATCCACTATTATATTTTTAGTTAACAGCCACCTTTCAACATATATATTTATGCACTATTACATCCATGCCATCCACTATTATATTTTTAGTTAACAGCCACCTTTCAACATATATATATATATATATATATATATACACACACACACACACACACACACACACACACACACACACTATACTATACTTTGAAAATTACGGGGTGTTACAGATCTGAGCAGCCTAAGACTCCGACAGACGTCGCTTTGCCTCATATATCTTCATGGCCTTGGCCCTTTCCGACCGATCCTTATCGCTCGCTGCCTTGAGCTCCTTCTCCTGCTCGGCGAATTACTCTAAGAGGTGGCTGAAGTGGCACGTGATCTGAAGACAAAAAAAAGGCTAAGTTTTGACGCAAGACACTTGAAAATTTTGAGAACCCAACAAAGTTACTCACCGACATCGTCACCCTAGTGATCTCGAGGGCGTCGTCGCCCACCGTCCCCGCCTTCAACAACACTCGATCCTTCGGAGTTGGCAAGTGGCAGAGAGCCTGCATGCTCATGAAGGAATCTCTGAGGAAGCCGTCATGCTTCATTACCCGCCAGTCGGTGACGAAAAGCCCCTTGTGCTCCTCGGTGAGGATCGTCTCGGCCTCGGCGGTGAGAGGGGTGCCTCAAGCGCTAGTGCAGCCCCCACGGAGAAGGCCTCGGCAGAGGGGTCGGAAAAGGCGAACGGGGGAAGAGTAACAGTGGGAGCAGATGGAGAAGGGGGTGCCAAGTTCACTATTGGGGCCCCCTGCCGATGGTCCCTTAGCAGCTCGGCCAGCCGAGGATCCCGCCGTCGTCCTCTTCCTTTTCTTTTTATCAATGCCTTTCCCGCCGCCTACACCTTGGTCAAGCAGCATAGCTAGGAAGTCCATGTCCGGGGACTCTAGGGGAACAAAAGCGAAAAAAGTTAGCACGAGAAGAAAACAATATTAGAAATGGATGTAAAAAGAAAATTGTTTGAAGCATACTGGGGTCGATCGGACTGAGACCCCCACCGAAGAGAACTTCCTTGGTCATATCCTTCCAACTCAAGGTCGGACGACTGAGGAGCTTGGACACGACCTCATCCTCTTCCGGAGTCAACACAGTTTCAGCCTTCACCCACCTCGGAACAACTTCCCTCCAGCTCATCGGGAAACCCCACGATTTGGTACCTCGAATCAGAAAGTACTTCTCTTTCCAATTTTTGATGGAGTCCAGGTTCTCGATCAGTTTGACGCCCTGCCGTGGCGACAAGTAGTACTGGTACTCCATTTTACTCATTCGGTTGATCCGATACAAGCTTCGGTCCCAGTTGCTTGGCATTGGAGAATAAAGCTGATGACATGCCGCCACATGTTCAGCATGAATTGGATCGGACTCAATCCATACCACCGCAGTACCTCAGTCATGAAGGTTGGTAGGGGAAAGCAAAGACCGGCATTGAGCGCGTCGTATGGAAAGACGCATGTGTCAGGCGAGGTCGCCGAACATGCTCGAAACCCTGGACTGGGGAGGAGGAGGGTGAACTCCAACGGTATCATGAAGCTCCTTCTAATATGCAGTAGGCCCCTCTCCGTAAGAACCGAGGGGATGTCATCAACTTCGGAGTTCTCCCTCGGCTTATTCTCCTAGTATGAAGCCGACCTCCCGTATACCGCCTTGGAGAGAAGGTCGGCTGAATAATCCCTAACCTTCCCGAGGCTGGATAGCATGGACGGCAGCCTACCTAACTCACCCACTCTCCACACATTCTCCACTACCGTCTCCACGATCACCAACCCTGTGACCTCCTTCCCCTTGTCCATCGCAGATGGAACTACCAACGGCCGATCACTCCCTTGGTCCGAGGTGGATGTCTCACTCCCCGACGACACTCTAAAAATCTTGAAAAATATATAAAACAAAATATATATTTACCTTGATGTGATAGCTATGGTCGGAATAGTTTGCCGGAGAATTGAGCACTTGGCCACGACCGCTAGCCACCCAAGAGCAAAAATGAATTCTCAGAGTGAAAAGTGAAGAATGAGAGAGTAGTGAGGGGGAGGGGGGGGGGAGGGGTAAGACTTATAGTAAAAAAGGGGATATCGCTTGGACTTCCGAATGCTTTGGGCCCCCACGACCCCCAAGGAGGACCATCAGAAGGCTAAACGACAGAATTCGTAAAGTCGAAAACTACCGCCTCACAATTTGTGCCAGATCTTCATCAAGGGGCCCAAATCGTGCCACGTAGCTTGGAATTAAGATCCGAGCTACTGAGTTACAGAGGTGCGAATTGGCAAAAACTACCGCCTCACAATTTGTACCTGATCTTGATCAACCGCTCGGATCATGTCACGTAGCTCGGAATTACGATCTGAGCTACCGAGGTACCGAGCTGCGAATTGGCAAAAAATTTCGCTTCGTAATTCATGCCAGATCTTCATAAAGGGACCCAAATCGTGCCGCGTAGCTCAGAATTACGATCCGAGCTACCGAGCTGCGAATTGGCAAAAACTATCGCCTCACAATTCGTGCCAGATCTTCATCAAGGGGCCCAAATCGTACCACATAGCTTGGAATTACGATCCGAGCTACCGAGGTACCGAGCTGCGAATTGGCAAAAACTACCGCCTCATAATTTGCGAATGATCTTGATCAACCTTCCCGATCGTGCCACGTAGCTCGGAATTACGATCCGAGCTACCGAGCTACCGAGTTGCAAATTGGCAAAAACTATCGCCTCACAATTCACGCCAGATCTTGATCAACCGCCCAGATCGTGCCACATAGCTCAGAATTATAATCCGAGCTACCGAGCTGCGAATTGGCGAAAACTATCGCCTCACAATTCGCGCCTGATCTTGAACAACCACCCAGATCGTGCCACATAGCTCGGAATTACAATCCGAGCTACCGAGCTGTGAATTGGCAAAAACTATCGCCTCACAATTCGCATCTGATCTTGATCAACGGCCTAGATCGTGCCACGTAGCACGAAATTACAATCCGATCTACCAAGCTCCGAGCTGCGAATTGGCGAAACTATTGCCTCACAATTCGCGTATGATCTTGATCAACTCCTTAGATCGTGCCACATAGCTCAGATTTACGATCCGAGCTACCGAGCTACCGAGTTGCGTATTGGCGAAAGTGTCTAGCTCCCGATGCGTGCACAAGATCAGAGCATCCAGATTGTGCCACGTCTCCGAGCGGCTGATCCACCATCTGATCACTTGGAAATTTATGCCGACGACATGATCGACGCTCCAGATTGTGCCACATCGATATTCCTATGATTAATTCTTTTATTTAAATTATAATTCGAATTAATTATTTAAAAATTGCAACAAATGATTAAAAATTCTAAAAAATAATTATAAATTCAAGGAAATATTTTTGAGCTCCTGGATAAACAATTATTAATTAGAACGATTAATTAATACTTTTTGAAAATAGACCATTACTTCACAAAATTAAATAAAAAATTCAAAAAATAATTTAAAAATTAAAAAAATTTTAGAAAATTTTGAGAATCATCTTGGGCACTTTGCAAGCTCAATTTAGCACTGATACACCTCAAGCAACATCAAAACCCTTGAGGAACTCCGATAAAATCCCGTACGCCATTGAAACAATAAAACAACTTCTCAAAGGATGTTAAACTCAGTCTTCAGGAGTGGGGGGACTCATGATATGGCTAAAAGTAGGATTAAATCGGAATCATTTAAATTGGGCACGAATCTTAAGGCTCTCAGGGATAAAACGGTAATTTCACCTACAAATGGGTCCAAATTGGGAACTGAGTCTTTCTTCAAAGCCCAATAGTCTGAAAACGGATCTGTCTTACTAGGTATGGATAACAACCTGTTACAAACCAATCCAGATGGATAAGGAGTAATTCAAATTCATGGTTATCCCCAAAGGACGGTTTAAACAGTCCTTCTTATCACGAAACGAGTCAAATCTCTTCTTATCCATAAACATCCAGAAGTAGAGATTTATCCTTATCTCGAAATTAATTTCTAAGGCGATTATAAATACCCCTCTTCCCCTACCGTAACAAGGTAATCAATCTTTTTCTACCTAAAGCTCTTTCATAATATTTCTGATTACTGACAAGAGTGTCGGAGGGTTCATCAACGGGATCCACCCCGGTGTATCGAACTTTGTGCAGGTTCACGAAAACAACGAGAAACCAGTCAACAAGCCGGTGAAAGTCAGCAGGTTTGCTTACTTGTTTCCTTCAAGAATCCACAAATTCATCTGTTTTCTCCCACACTTGAAATCAGCAACAACAGACTAGTTGCTGGAAATCTATACACATTTCATATTTTGATCATTTTAGCATCTTAGATGAAGTAATTTGAGAAACGTCAATACTAAGAACTTGAAGTAGACTTGTTAACCTTTCTGTAAAGTCTAAGTAATCAAATTTTTACAAAGAATTGAATTTATAATGAATTTTTCAAGACTGCACAAGTGGCAGTATTTCAATAATTCGACCCTACTGTAGATTTCTAAGAATTTAGGGTTATAGATACAATATTTTGGAGAAATTTATAACTAAGAAATTGTAGTAGACTTGTATACCTTTATTTTGATCTAAATAACACAAAGTTTCATGAAGTATATAATTTTCTATGATTTTTATAAGTAATATGAACTGCAGTTTTCTGGTTTTGAACTTATTGTTTTGCAAATGAATTTAGACAAAGTAATTGAGGATAATTCTAGGTGATTTTAACTACAAAGATATAGTAGACTCTGTTATGAAACTAGTAAATTCATATTTTGAATAGAATTGAGATTTATAATTAAAATATAGATGAATACGAAAAAGGGTTAACTTAATCGAAGAAACTTATAGCTTATTAAAGTGAGTTGTTGGTTGTGTGATCAACCAAGAAGTGTTCATAGTTGGTAAATAAGAATGAATGAATGGATTGATTGAGATGTGAATAAATGAAATTGAGAATATGAATTATAAAGGTATGAGTACCCCATGATTTTTGAACATGAAAAGATGTTGATTCTAGAGGCTTAGTGAGACCCAGGTGCCGGCAAGTAACGGAAAGAATTATTGATTTTGAGAAATAGTCAGTATGGGCTATCGTGCTCTGTATTTTTGTGTAAGACTGATAGGAGGGTAAGCTGGCTCTAGGTGGGAGTATTTATTCATATTTTTAAATTTAAGGATAGGCACTAGATGAAGTTGTAATAGAACTTGGGCAAACGTAAGTGGATTGCCTCTATATAGTCTGACGGTGGACTCCAGGACTATAGACCCAGTTTGACGGTGAACTCTGGGACTGTGGTTTCTTGCAATGGGGATGGGCCTTAATTAAATCCGAAATCATGATTGGTTTGACGGTGGACTCCAGGATCATGAATAGTCGGGCGGATGGGAGGTCGTTTTCCATTGTATATGCGTATACCGGGGCTAGAGAGACACTTTCGGGATGTTAGCACGACGAGAATTTCTGTATAGCTTAACGGTGGACTCCAGGGCTGGAATCTATACTCGTGGGATATCCAAAACTTGATTTTGTTACCGAGTAGTTTTTCATGGTGAGGAATTAAACCCTGTATTGTGAAGTACGTAGGTGTTTGCCCTCGGACCAATATAGAATGGGATGCATAGAATTCGATCAAGTATGCATTAATGTCATTGTAGTATAACATCTGCATTAGACATTAAGTCATATCATATATTGACATGTTTAGGATAGTCATTCTTTTACACTTTATTATTTATTCAAGTTTGTGGTAGCTAAAGTAAGAGAATCTTTATATTAAGGCATAGCGAGGATATCTGTTTTATAACATTGCGTCAATTGTAAGCCACTGACGTGCCCACAGATTTTTCAGTGCAGGACTTGGATTAACAAGAACTTAAAGGCGATTGATGCTAAAGATCATTGTCAAAGCTGTGGATGTTAGAGTTGTAAATATTCCATGTTGTATTTTATTTAACTTCCGTTGTGTAATTCTGAAACAAACAATGTGTATAATAAAAAGTTTTAATTTCCTTGTAAAATTATGTGAATTTGAAGTAAAAGATCCTGTTGTGCTACGAATTAATGTAAATAGAATTCGAAGTGTTACAAAGTGGTATTAAAGCAAACTTCAATAAGTAGTACAAAATTATAAGGACGACACATTAGGGTGAACATTAGAAGTGTGAGGTCAGCTTATAGATATTTAAGTGTAAGTTAATTTGCATTTGTGTTGCTATATACGCTGACGTTTTCTCATCCCTTTCCCTATAAAATGGCTGATAACCAGAACCCAGTGAATGAAGTAGAATGGTTCTTTGAAGAAGACCCCGAAGAAGAAGAAGAAGAAGAAGATCAAGAAGAAGAGGAAGACCCCAAAGAGGAAGAGGGAGAACTGCCCGAATTTCGAGAGATCACTCCACCTCCACTTGATTCACTAGATGACTCCTCAGATGAAGACACATTTCAAGACCAGAAGGACCAATTTATCACTTCTCTTCATGAGCAATTGACCATCCATAAGTGGAGGGTAAACCACTTGGAAGCTCATCATGCGGAGGAAAAGTAGAACATTATAGCTCTGTGTCACCGAATGTGGGAACTGGAGAAGCTTCGACACAAGAATGCTCGGCATTTCACCCAGATGGACAAAAAAACTCCTTTGGGAAAACAAGAATGTCGTCAAAGATGCGAGGAAACGAAGAAGGTGATAGATGAACTACGGGAAGATCTCAGAGAAGCCAATGGAAACCGTAGAATCTAGACTGTTTTATGTTGAGTTTTTGGGTGTTTCATGTACTGGATGTATGAACAAGTTTTTATTTCTGAATGTATTTAAATTTTGGAAATAAATGATTTATGTTGAAGGAAAAGTCTATACTGTTGCTATTTGTGGTGATTAATGAAATTCTATGACCCAGAAATGGCAGGATGAAAATCCCAAAAGGGTGAAGGATCCAGTGATGAAAGCAACAGGCTTGGGGGAAACAAGCTCGATCTAAAGACAAAACTAGCTCGGGTATATCAAACTCTCAATACACTTGCCACCAATGTGACTAGAACCACCAGGGTGGGGCTACCAGTACAAGTCCCGAAAGCGATCAAGTTGGTGGAGTCATTCAAGCGGATGAAATCGCCTGTGTTCGAGGGCAAGGTGGATCCAGATGCAACTGATGATTGGATCAGGTGGATAGAAATAGTGTTTGAGGTCCTGAAAACACCAGAGGCAATGTAGCGCCCCGATTTCCAATACTGGGAAACCGTGACACGAGCCAAGACCTTTTCTTCAATTAGTCACAATACACAGAAAAACAGGAGAATTTAAAACTTTTATTTCAACACCTAATGTATTACAAGTCTGAATATTGTACAACTGCAATACCTTACACTAGAGTTACAATATTACCTTTACATTTCCAAGTATTACGACCTTCAATATCTTACATCAGAGTACAAGGAATGAAGAACAACACTTGGTAACTCTCACTTGAGTACTTCTCAACTAATAGATAATCAATACATATACTGCAGCGGAACTAAACATAACACTGACTCCTTGCTTTCCTCGCCTTGAGTCCTTCTGAATCTCGCCATTTTACTTCGGCGATCCAGTACCTATGGAAGAGGGGACGTCAGTATTCACTGACGCTTAAAGGCTGATCATATAGCAGCGAATCTCCCAAACAATATACAAAATATAACAATGGTGTTGGTGTAGTTTAAGTGTTCATGAGTGCTATGACTAGACTCTAATGCGATATTTAAATAGAACTAGGATGCCTCCTATTCTAATGTCAGCAAGTCTCTGAAAGCAACATGCAGCCCATACTACATGCGACCCCATCTCAAGCCGTTTCTCCATATATAGGGATTTGAACCCGCATCATGAATTTCTAATTGTACACAACCTGTTCCTGACACCTACACGTGACTGATGAGGTTGCAGATGTGGTCATGTGCCACTGTTGCAGTACCCCAGTGGTGTCTATGTTCCCACTGCTACCCGGCTCACCGGACCTCACACAACAAACAGACGATCGTCATACCAAAATCCAAATCAAAGGGTTTCGCCAATGCAGGGTGGCGCGAAGCCTACCCTGTGGCACCCTCTGGGGTCTCGCAAGCGCAGGGCAGCGCGAAGCCTACCCTGTGGCACCCTGAGCCACGGTACTCCAGGAATTAACAGCGCGAGATACGCAACCCGTGTCCTCAACTTGTGAGACTGCACCGTACGTATCCCTTTGACAGGAAGGTACAACCCATTATCACCACCTAAGGCCTACCTCAAGGGACAAGTTGGTCGTAAGGCGCCCCCTACAACCAACTCCTCTCTCTTCGGCTAGGGTCTGAGCAAAATGACCTTTTTAAGTCACTACCTTAATGATGTCCTTGACTCGTCAATCCTAGGGAAGATAATATTATAAACACAACATGCTAGGCCTTAAATTAGACCTCACAAGACAACTCTACTAGGCTGCTCAACCTAGACTTACCAGAATCCCTCAGGATCCGGTTCATGGCTTATCGATCCAAGACCCCGGCAATACGAACGCATTCGCATGCTACTACCTGACTTGGATTTCGTCACACTCCGGTCCGCAATCAACCAACGGTTAAGATCTGACGGCACCCGCGAAGTGACTCGTCCACAGTCCCCTAGGAGTAAGCTAAACACACGTCTTGATGGTCGATAGCCCTAGGGCAATGATATCACCCTAGACGAGCACAACAACTGCGTATTAGCTAAGACGCTACATACGAGTAACAACCACATACGGGCCAATAAGCTACGTATGAAACCATAACTACCTACGAGCCAGGCGAGCCTCGTAGGAGATAAAAATGTACATACCAGCCAAATAAGCCGCGTATGAGACCAACAGCTACGCACGGGCTGGTCGAGCCGCGTACAAGACAACAACCTACATACGAGCCAAATAAGCTACGTATGAGACCCACAGCTACATACGGGCCAGTCGAGCCACGTACGAGCACAACCATATGCAAACAACCATACAGGTAATCAATCTTAAAAGCAACCAAACGTGCTTACTAGCAAACTTGATCTTCTATTATTAGAAGCAATAGAAGAATCTACTAATAGTCTATGATCGGTATTCTACTAATGAAAGACCGAAGGCGACATAACAGCCTTTATCAGACTAACTATTACTAGTGGTCTTCCCGACCCTTATTACTTCATCCTATAGCGCCTTAAGCATGGTATACAATTGCAAGCATCTTCTTACGACAATCTAATTATATAACAGAACCACTGACCATAATACTCCTAAGTACGAATATGATTAAGCATGTGCTTATATCAATCTTAGCATGAAAATTACTATGATCTAGACATAAAGTCCACTACGGTCAAGCATAGGTTATGACTTGAGCGTGAATGCTTACTACTTATCATGACTAATCACCACAACCCAAGCATGGATATATAACCAATATAACGTACAACATTCCAAGGCATGGTAGGTATTCTAACATTAACTCTTCAACATTCTATGCACGCATTTAAACTTTAGCATGGTATGCCCCATTCCTAGACATGGTATGCTACTTTAACACTAACATATGGCATGGTGTACATTATAGTAATACTCTAGTCATGTATACTAGTTAAGTATCAACCTACAACATAGTATGAGTTTCTACAAGCATGGGTAAAATCACTACAACTAACCATGGGTAGTTACTTTAATCTAAGCATGAATATCATTAGTATGGATACCATTAACTTAACATAAATCATCATTAGCATGGTCATCTACTAACTTAACATAACAACAATTAGCATGACATCTCCTAACTTAGTATGAATAATGATTAAGCATGATCGCTTACTAACATAACATGAACATATACTTATCTAAGCATAGGTATCATGTAAGCATGAATATTTATTTAATCTAGCATGGTATACAACTTTCCTACCATTAATCTAGCATGGTATACAACTTACCTATAAGCATGTGAGTATGGATAATTTAATCTAGCATGATATACCACTTTCCTACAACTATCTAGGCATAGATAAATGAAACTAGCGTGGTATACTACTTTCTTATAATCATCCAAGCATGAATCTTTATTAAGTATAAATAACTACTAAGCATGAATGTCTTACTAAGCATGGGTAACTACTAGTATGAACATACAACATTCCTAAGTATATATATATATATATATATATATATATATATATATATATATATATATATATATATATATATATATATACTTCTAAACATGGTAGATTAATTAGCATCAATCCTACAACAATGTGAGCATGATATTTATTTAGTGATTAACCTAGAACATTCTAAGCATGTAGAAAGTCTTAGCATGGTACATATCATCCCTAAACATGGTTAGTAATTTTATCATGGATCCTACAACATTCTAAGCATGTAGAAAGACTTAGCATGGTACATATCATTCCTAAACATGGCAAGTAATTTTATCATGGATCCTACAACATTCTAAGCATGTAGAAAGACTTAACATGGTACATATCATTCCTAAACATGGCAAGTAATTTTATCATGGATCCTACAACATTCTAAGCATGTATGTCACTCTTAAACATGATAGACAATTTTGGCATGAATCCTACAACATGTATATCATTCCTACACATGGTAGGCAATTTTTAGAATTAATCCTACAATATTCCAAGCATAAATAACCTTCCTAAACATGATAGGAAATTTTAGAATGAATCCTACAACATTCTAAGCATCACTAAACATGCTAGGTATTTTTAGAATAAATCCTACAACATGTATATCATTTCTACATATGATAGATAATTTTAGAATGAATCCTACAACATTCTAAACATAAATAACACTCCTACACATGGTAGATAATTTTAGGATGAATCCTACACATTCTAAACATAAATAAATCAATCTAATCCAATCTTAGCATGGTATTTACTTTATGAACATAAAATAAACATCTACAACTAGCATCTACAATTACTTCTTTTTGTCATCTACTACTACTACCACTTTATGTTAGCCATGAATATAACATAAGCATCCACAACTATCTACCATTACTACTACTTCATTTTAACATAACATAAAGCATCTACAATTACTTCTTTTTATCATCTACTACTACTACCACTTTATGTTAACCATGAATATAACATAAGCATCTACAACTATCTACCATTACTACTACTTCATTTTAATACAACATAAAGCATCTACAATTACTTCTTTTTATCATCTACTACTACTACCACTTTATGTTAACCATGAATATAACATAAGCATCTACAACTATCTACCATTACTACTACTTCATTTTAACATAACATAAAGCATCTACAATTACTTCTTTTTATCATCTACTACTACTACCACTTTATGTTAACCATGAATATAACATAAGCATCTACAACTATCTACAACTACTTCTTTTAACACTTACTACTACTTCTTTATTTTAACAACATACCACTACTATTTTATTTTAACAACATGCTACTACTACTTTATTGTCTACTATTCTTTATTGATTTATTATCACTAGTGATTATAAAAGAAAAGATCTTTTTATTCATTCTACAACTAGTTATTTCTTTTTCATAATTAGAGCTAACATCTAATTTATGTTCTTTTTACTTAAGATTATAAAAGAACACTACAATAATAAAAATAAGGTAAGAACCTTCCTTTGGTTCAACCATCATATGCTTATCTTTTAGTCCAAGTCCCATACAAGTCCTACAACCAACCATGGTTGTATAAAATGTTCATATGCTTTATGTATAAGTTCACATCAAGTCCTATAAGTCCTACAACCCCCAATCGGTTGTATGTGCAAGTTCATATGCCTTATGTCATTTTAGTCCAATAACAAATACCAACAACAACTACAACTATAAAGATTTAATCTTTATGTGTATTTAACACTACCATTTGTTTCTTTTCTTTTTATGTGGTTATTATTATTATTTACAAACATACATACAAGAATCCCATACAAAAACAACCGCACCAAAAAGAAAATAAAACAAGGAGGGTAAGAAGAAGAAGAACATCAAAACAACCATTCAAACAAACAAACAAACAAACAAACAAACAAACAAACAAAGAGAAACCTCCACCTTAATCTCTTTGTTTGGAAGGACTTGCTAGCTTAACCTTCTCCTTCCCCTAGCTCTTAGAACTCTTAGGAAAACCTACAAGAAAACTCTCTTGTTAGTATGAGGTTCTCTCTTTCCTTTCCTTTCCTTTCTTTCTTTCTTTTTGATCTTTCTAAAATGAGACAAGGTGGAGAATGAGGGGGTATTTATAAGAGGAGAGAAGGGTGGATAGTGCAAAATTGCACATACACATTTGCATTTTGGCCCTCCCCTAAATTGGGGGCCGGCCATGCCCTAGGAGGAGGGGTAAGGTGTAGGTATGGTGAGGTGGAGGTGAGGTGCTAGGGTGTTATGTGGTGGAGGTGTTATGTGAGGGTTTCTAGAAGGGGTTTTAGTCTTTTCATGCATACAAAACCCTAGTTTAGGCCTCCTAATCAAACCCTAACCATCTAATTAAGTTGTCATGACAAGAATGAGTACATTGTCCAAGAATACATGCTACATATTTTGTATAATGTACTAAGTACCATACAATTGTATGTATATGTATATGTATGTGTATACAAAAATCCTCATATAATCCCCATAAATAGTTTAATTTGAAAATAATAATAAAATAAGTTTTTATTATTAATTCGAAGGATCGCGCTACCAATTTGATGTATTTCGGATGTACATCGACCGATATATGCACGTAGACAATGATTGTAGACAACCCGGCGAAAAATCACCAAAATAATTTGATTTTGGAATTGAAACCAAATATTAATAAAATAATAATAAAATAGTGATTTATACGAGGTAATATCCATCCAGGATATTACAGGCAAGCAAGGTGAAGCTGGCCACTATTCTGCTGGAGAAGGATGCAGGGTCTGGTGAAAATCTCTGAAGAGAACTCTAGGAAATGGACTTATCTCTTGGGAGGAATTCTTGGAGGAGTTCCGTAGCCACTATTTTCCAATAGATACACTAGAGAAAAAGGCTATGGAGTTCTTAAGTTCGCAGCATGGGAGCTTGTCAGTTCAGGAGTATGAAGCAAAGTTCACTCAACTCTCGAGGTATGCACCAGAGTTTATAATGGATGAAGCGAAGAAGGCCCGAAAGTTTGAGCAGGGACTGAGGCCAAGTCTGAGGTCTCGAATGATACCCCTCGGTAATAGGAGGTTCGGCAAGCTTGTTAAAAGGGCTACAGCCACGAAAGCTGACATGGAGCAGTACCAGTTGGTACAGAATAAGAAGACCAATTGGAGTGTTGGCAAGAGGCCCGCATCATCAAGCAACTTTAGGGGGCAACCCCCATCACAGAGGATCAAACCTATCAGAGCCAATGCTGTTGCTGTAACTAGACGGTTAAGCACTTGCTACTGATGTGGAGAGATTGGTCACATTGCAACGGGGTGCACTAAACCGCCGAGGGCCAGGATTTTCTTTCACTGTGGCAAGGAGGGCCACATCAAGTCAGACTGCCCTCAATTCCAGGAAGGAGGGCCAAGTCAGAGGCCGGAAGACCAAGGGAAGAAGCCATACCGGTAGGGGCGAGTATTCGCTCTGACCGAAGCTGATGCAAATGATGCTGACAATATCATCACCAGTATGGGAGCAATTGAATAGAGATTTCTGCTGTTATTTTCCTATTCTTATTAGAAAAAGTGTTATGTACTGAGAGTAGTCATTATGTAACAGGAGAACTTCTAATTAATGGAATAAAGACAACTGTTTTATTTGATACTGGATCGTCTCATACTTTTGTGTCACCTACTTTTGCAAAATGATGGGAGTTGAGCTGAAAATTTTTCCAGGCAAGGTTCTAGCAGTGGCTACACCATCTGGAGAAACTTTGACTACCGATCACTACTTTGATGGATGTGACCTCGAGATCAGAGGAAGAGTCTTTGGGATCGATCTCATCGAGTTGGCAGTCTTAGGAGTCGATGTGATCATCGGCATAGACTGGATGTCGATCTACAGTTCTAGTATCGAATGCAAGACCAAGTAGGTTAAGGTAAAGGCACCGGGAGAACCAGCAGTTACGTTTCAAGGGAAGAGGAAGTGTAAGCAGTTGATGGCAGCTATAACTAAGAAGAAGATTCATGAGAAAGTTAAGCAGATTCTTATAGTCTAGAACTTTCCGAAAGTGTTCTTTGAAGATCTACACGGGTTACCACCTTATCGGGATGTAGAGTTCATCATTACCATACAGCCAAGAAGTGCACCAATTTCCAAGGCACCGTACAGAATGGCGCTAGTGGAACAAGATGAGGTCAAGAAGCAGATTGAAGAACTGTTGGGCAAGGGATTTATCAGACCGAGTGCATCGTCTTGGGGAGCGCCAGTATTTTTGGTGAAGAAAAAAGATGGATCGATGAGAATGTGCATCGATTATAGGGAGTTGAACAAGGTGATTGTCCAGAATAAGTATCCAATTCTGCGAATCGATGATTTGTTCGACTGACTACAGGGAGAAGCTATTTTCTCCAAGATAGATCTTCAGTCGGGATATTACCAAGTACGTGTAAAGAAAGAGGATGTGCATAAGAATGCGTTCCGAACTCAACATCGGCATTACGAGTTCTTGGTTATGCCATTTGGAGTAACAAATGCACCGGCTATTTTTATGGACATGATGAACAGGGTCCTGTGGCCATTCATCGATTCTTTTGTCGTGGTGTTCATTGATGATATTTTGGTCTACTCCAAATCAGAGGAAAAGCATGCTGGGCATCTAACAGAGGTACTGAAAAAATTGCAAGAACAGAAGCTGTATGCAAAGTTGTCAAAGTGTGAATTCTGGAAATCCAAAGCCGCTTTCCAGGGTCATATCCTTTCTAAGGAGGGAGTGGCCACTGATCCACAAAAGATAAAGGCAGTGAAGGATTGGCCAAGACCAACTACAGTGAAAGAGATCATAAGCTTCTTGAGTTTAACTGGGTACTACCGAAGGTTTATTCAGAGCTATGCTCAGATAGCCGTACCACTCATAGAACTTACAAGGAAGAATATAAGTTTTAAGTGGACGGAACAATGCGAAGCAAGTTTTCAGGAGTTGAAGGAGAAGCTGAATACTGCTCCAATACTGGCTTTGTCGACTATGATGTCTACAGCGATCTTTCACATCACGGACTGGGCTTTCTGTTGATGCAAGAGGGGAAGGTAATAGCTTATGGATCTAGGCAACTGAGATCGCATGAGAAGAATTAGCCAACCCATGATCTGGAGTTGGCAACAATTATCTTTGCATTGAAGCAGTGAAGGCACTATATGTACGGAGAGAAAGTGAATATGTACACGGATCACAAGACCTGAAGTATATCTACCAGCAGAGGGATCTGAATTTGAGGCAGAGGTGGTGGTTGGAAGTGCTAGTAGATATCTGCCCTGAGATAAAGTATCATCCGGGCAAAGAAAATGTGGTGGCAGATGTGCTCAGTTGGAAGAGCAACTTGTCTTACTTGATCACGACTCAGGATAAACTTGCGGAGGAGCTCGATTGAGCTGGGATTGAAGTTGTGTTACAAAGACTTGGAGCATCTTTAGAACAATTAAAGCTTCAGCCTACTCTGAGAGATTAGATTATCATCAGTCAGAAGTCTGATCCAGAAATCCAGAAGATGAAAGAGCAGATCGGCGCAGGCAAATTGGCAGAATTCCAGGTGAATGATGAACTACTGTGGTTTGGAGAAAGGTTGTGTGTACCCGATCAAGCAGAACTGAGAGAGAGCATTATGTAGACGGCACACACCACTCTTTTATCAGTGCATCTAGGGAGTACCAAGATGTAAAAGGATATCAAGCAGTATTTCTGGTGGTCGGGAATGAAAAGGGATGTGGCAGAGTTTGTGGCTAAGTGTGCAACTTGTCAACAAATTAAAGCAGAAAATGAGAAGCCCGACGGATTGTTACCGTCGTTACCATTCCAGAGTGGAAATGAGATAACATCAGCTTGGATTTTATCACATGATTACCCAGAAGTCCCAAGGGGAATGATGCGATTTGGGTGATAGTGGATCGACTCACCAAATCCGCTCACTTTTTGGCAATAAAGGTTACTTGGTTTATGGAGAAACTAGAAAAATTGTATGTCGGGGAGATCGTGAGATTGCATGGAGTTCCTGTATCAATTGTTTTGGATCGGGATGCACAATTCACATCGCATTTTTGGAAAAGTCTTCAGGCAGCCTTGGGGACCAAGACTGACTTCAGTACTGTCTTTCATCCTCAAATGGATCGGCAGACTGAGATTTTCTTTTATTGTCCACAAATAGGAGAATCAATCAGGTATTGGAAGATATGTTGAGGTGTTGTGTGATGGACTTCGGAGGCAGCTAGGAGAGGTACTTAGCTCTGGTGGAGTTTGCTTACAACAATAGCTTCCAGAACGATATCGGTATGGCATCATATGAAGCTCTATATGTGAGAAAGTGTAGAACACCGGTGTGCTGGTATGAAATGGGAGAAAGGCAAATTTATGGGCCGAATATAGTGCAACAGACTTTACAGAAGATTGAGCTGATCAGAAAGAGGCCGGTTGATGCACAGAGCAGGCAGAAAAGCTACGCTGATAACTGAAGAAGAGATGTGGAGTTTGAAGAGGGTGATTATGTTTTCCTGAAAGTATCTCCAACAATGGGTGTGATTCGGTTCGGAAAAGGAGGAAAGTGATGTGAATATTTGCAAGTGTACAATATCGGAACAAGTAGTATAGTTTTAGTGAAGAGAGTGTCGAACCCACAGGGACTAATTATTTTATTAAGTACCAAAATTACTAGATGAATTACTATTTGGAGAATCGAAATTTAATAAGGAACGCAACTAAATTATATTTTCTCTAAATAACTAACTAAATTTATTAAAAGAGCTGGAATATGAATTTATATTGTTTATTAATTGCAAAATCAATTCTAGGGCTTTTGACTTCACCTAGTTTATCCAACACAATTTATAATTCCATATGAATAAAAAGATTATTTTTCCAAGTTGTAGACCAAAATCCCCAAATTATTTAATGCTCTCTCGAACAACACCAAAAATATCTCCAACTAACAGTTTGTCATATCTCTATGCAAATTTAATTAATCGAAGACTCATTAAGTTCTGTGGATTTCTTAACGGTCACATCAATCGCGGTAAATCATCTCTAATTTTGCTCAATTAATGGTGTTTAATTTTATAGTTCTAAGTCACAAATTACCTCCCAGTCTCTTTATGATTCAATAAATCATACAATAATTGGCCAAACAATTGTAAGCATTAAACACAAAAATCAAACACACAACCATGGAAAAATAGAAAAATGATATGGAATTTAAAATTGTGTTCTCAAAACTAGGCTATATCGAAGCCATAGAAAAATAAATTTAGTTCATAATAAATTTCTAACTAACAAACATAGTATTTGATTGCATAATAAAAATGAGAAGAGAACAAAGAACTCGTTTTATTGTTGTTATTGCTTGAAGCGGTCAAGATCCCTTTTCTTCAATCTCTTTCTCTTCAAGATGTTCTTTTTTTCTTTCTCTAGCGTCTAAGATCCTCTCTAGAGTTCACATTCGCGTTTATATATAGCCCCCCAATGAAACCCTAAAAAAAAGATATAAAAATACAGCCCATCGGACCCGAAACCCGTATTCAAAATATAACATCAGCGCCGACGCGTTCGACCGCAACTTTTGACGGTCGACCGTCACGTTTATGGGATCTGGACAGAGAGGGGGACGGTCGACTGTGCGGTCGACCGCAACTTCAGTCGGGTGTGCGGTCGACTGTCCAAAGTTGTTTTCTGTTCTCAGTCTGTAGAAAAATTGATTTTCCCGGAGCTACAGAACTCCGTTTTTGACGCACGAGTACTCGTTTCGAAGAAGACTCGATGACCAACAACTTTCATTTAGAGACCAAATTCAGATTCATCCATCTTCAAGTTCAAAATAGCCGAACAATATGTAGGTGCTGTTCTTGCAGCATTTTCGCCTTGCTTTATTCTCCAACTCCTAGCTTCATAACTTCGTGTATTTGAGTCCATAATCACAATATCCATCTCATTCCTTCAAAAATAAATAAATAAATAAAATTGAGTAGAAATAAGATGAAATTCAAATAAATAAATACGAACTAACAATTTTTATACATAAAATGAGTAGTAAAAGCATATATAAATTACACTCATCAAATACTCCCAAACTTAAGATTTTGCTTGTCCTCAAGCAAAAATTAAAACCATGAATCAAGGGATATAGTAATTATAATTAGGCTCAACGCATCTCACCAAGGGATCTTATCATGCAAGCATCAAAATTTCAATTTAAAACATAAATAATAGCAAATAAAGTAAAACAAAGCATACTCACTTTCTTTAGTGCAATTATTCATTCATAATTCCCATCCCAATCATATTTTTTATGCAATTAATGTAATCATAGTATGTAACAACTCCATCTGTGATTACCCATTCTCACTACTACAAACCGAGTAGCAAACTAGAGTTTTTTTGTTTGTTTATTTTTTTTAGGTCTCTTCTCTAAGTTGTCACTTGCCTTTTGATGCGAATGCAAATATTTGTGATGAATTCATCCGATTACTCAACAAGTCACAAACTTAAAGTGCTTTGCATACTCATATTTCAAGTTGCCGTTTGACGTAAAAGTAAACATTGGTGATGAATACCCCTAGTTACTAAGCAACTCAAAACATTGGAGTAGATAGACTTTATTCATTCAATTATTTGATCATTAACACTCTATTTACTTAAACTCTGTTTAGGACTAGATCAAAGGGGATAATCATAAGAAAAAACATCACATTTTTCTTTTATGTATAATCACATGACTGTCATAATTGTGTAAGGAATTTTGAAATTCAATAATTCTAAAGTATATAGATATGCTTAATCTTGCTTTATAAGCAATTGTCTATCCTAAAAAAAATTAATGCTTAGCACAATAAAAAACTCAAAAGTGTAATGGTGAGCCCAATTGAAATCCATATTGTTTTGTTTTCCTTTCAAATATATATAAAATAAAAATAAATTTGTAACCCTTCCCCCAAACATGAATATCACATTGTCCTCAATGGGAAAGGAAAAAGAGAAACAAAAAGAATGCAAAAAGTTCAGAATTTCTCCACTAATTCGTCTTAAAAATTCTGCACGTGCGACGTTCAGTATTTCAGCAATATCTGGAGCTGTAGATGTCCAAATGGGCTGATTTTTTTTGCTGAAAATCTAAGACAGTTGTCTACAATTTCTGTTTGAAGCACTTTCCAGATTCTGACTCCATCCTGCTAAAAAGCAATTTCTATTTAGGTGTAGAAAATAACTCCTCCCGGCGACTTTCAACCTTATGCAATCCTACAAAATAAAATTAAAAATTAAAATTATAATAAACTAAAATAAAAATAAAATCTAAATGCAGTAAAAGAAAACATGGGTTGCCTCCCAAGAAGCGCTAAGTTTTAAGTCTTCAGCCAGACATGATAGCTGCAATGGTTATGTGACTCCAAGATCCAACAACATCAAAACATCTTTTCTAATACTTCTCTTTAGGAGTGAATCAAGTTCAAGCTCTAGTTTGAGTTGTTTCTTTCTTGATGATGACGTCTTCGATATCCCTACCTCTTTGAATTTAAGCTGAGAAAATGGATGAATAGATGGTGCAACATCCAAATACATAACATATTTCAACTTCTTTTCTTTCTCAGTTTCAAGAGTTTCTGAATTTGTTAGACATACTTTTACAGGTAACTTTTCAATTTCAGCACTATGTTTGTCGCCCACAATTAAATTACTTTTACTTACTTGAAAACACGACTATTCTTCAGTAGGAAACTTTATAGATTTAAAAATATCAAACGTTACTTCCTTATCCTTACCCCTCAAAATCAGTTTTCCTTGTTGGACATCATTTAAAGCTCTTCCTGTAACTAGAAAAGGTCTCCCCAAAATTAACGGAATTTGTTCGACTTCCTCCATATCAAGCACAATAAAATCAGCTGGAGATATGAATTTGTCTACTTTTACTAAAACATCTTCAATTATTCCTCTTGGGTACTTGATAAATCTATCTTCCAAATACAATGATATTGTGGTGGGTTTTGCTTCTCCAATGCCGAATTTCCTGAAAACAGAATAAGGCATAAGATTAATACTTGCTCCTAAATCACATAATGCTTTATCAAAAAAAAAAAATTCCAACAGTGCAAGGAATTGTAAAACTCCCTGGATCTTTTAGTTTAGGTGGCAGCTTCTTTTGTAAAATTGCACTACTTTCTTCAGTTAACATCACCATCTCATGCTCTTCTAGCTTCCTCTTGTTTGATAAAATTTCCTTCAAAAATTTAGCATATTTAGGCATTTGTTCTAAAGCTTCAATAAGAGGAATATTAATATTCAATTGCTTGAAAATATTGAAAAATTTTGAAAACTGATTATCAAGCTTATTCTTTTTAAGTCTGTGTGGAAAGGAATAGGTGGTTCATAAGGAGAATTAGGATAAGTGTTAGAATTAAAATCCACTGAAATTGTTTGGCTTGAACCTTCTTTGTGCTTCGTTTGTTCCTCCACACTTTGCTCGTTCCCATCTTGCTTTTCAACTACATTTTGTTCAACATTTTTGATTTGTGGCTGCTCAATAGTTGTCCCACTTCTAAGTTTTATTGCTTTGACATGCTCCTTGGGATTGACCATTGTTACTAGGTAAGTTTCTTGCAGTTCTCTCTGTAAGAATATTTGAATGTGGACCAATTTGCGCCTCAAGATTGTGAATTGAAGCCGTATTATTTTGTATTGCTAAATCTGTCTTCTGCATGTATTACATGAACATATCTTCAAGTGTCGGCTTCTTTTCTTGAGGTTGAAAATTCTGTTGTGGTCTAGCTCCTCCTTGATTATTGCTCCAAGAAAAATTGGGGTGATTTCTCCATCCTGGATTGTATGTGTTTGCATAAGGGTTATTTTGCCTTTGAAAATTTGACACAAAATTTGCTTGTTCGGCATTTGATGGAGCAAAAGGATTTCCCACTTGGCAATCTGCACTTGAATGATTTCCTATACAAAAATCACAAATCATATTAGATTGAATTGCATTAACATTCACATTACCTAATTGTTTGGATAAAATATCAATTTGTGCAGTCAAAGTAGTAATAGGGTCAAGTTCAAAAACTCCAGCCACTTTTCTTGGTATTGTTCTATCTGAAGACCACTGGTAATTATTTGATGCCATCTCCTATAAAAGTTCATAGGCTGCTTCGTGAGTTTTGCTCATTAGTGCACCTCCTGCTACTGCGTCAACCATAGATCGATTTGTAACTCCCAAACCATTATAGAATATTTGAATTTGCAGCCATTTTGGTAGTTCATGATGAGGACACTTTCTTAACAACTCTTTATACCTTTTCCATGCATCATACAAAGACTCGGTCTCAAATTGAGTGAATGTGGTAATGTCATTTCTTAGCTCGCTGTCTTTGCCGGTGGAAAATACTTAGCAAGAAATTTTTGTGCAAGTCCCTCCCAAGTAGTAATACTACCGGCTGGTAGAAAATTTAGCCAAGTATTCGCCTTATCTCTTAGTGAAAAAGGAAAGATACTCAATCAGATTGCATCATCTGATACTCCACTTTTTTTGAAAGTGTCACAAATTTCTAGAAAATTTACAATGTGAACATAAGGATCCTCATGCGATAGTCCCCAAAATTGAACTGTAACCCCTCTCTTACCAAAAATGTATTTTTGTTTATTTTCTGTATTTAAAATTTTCGCAAATTATTTTTTCGGTTTTCAAATTCTTTTGTTAAAATGTATTGTTGTATCTTCTATTAAAATATGTTTTCGATCAATAATTTTATTTGTAACTATTTCTATGATTTTTATATTGAAATACAATTCTTATTATTATTACTCTTATTATTATTATTATTGTTATTTTTAATACTGTTATTATTTTTTTTTATTGTTATTGTTTTTATTATTATTATTAGTATTTATAAACCCTATTTCCCCTATTGGATTTTACCCGAAATCCTTTAACTCAAATATCCACTACCCAATGTTTTAAACCCAATTACCCAAACCCAAAATCTTTATAAAAAAAAACCCCATAACCCGTTTATAACCCCAACCCAATAACCTAAAACTCAATACCTGTAACCCCTGTTTTCGATTATACGGATTTCTATGTATTCTTGTATTTCAAATTCCGTATAAATCCTTCCAATGCATTTAAATCATTTTGGATCTCCTATTGAAACCCAAATTTATATTCCAAGTTAGAATTTGTCTCTCTTCTTTTATTTATCTCATTTAGAGCCCATTGATTTTGATACATGTTAAGTTATTTAATTGAAGCCAACAATTCCTATTGAAATTATTATATTCATTTGAAGCCCAATAATCAAGCCCACTAACCCAGAACCCATTACCCCTATGTTGTACAGAATCAAGTCTATACACACACCCGTATACAACTTTTCAACTTTTCCCCCACAATCCCGTAACCACTCCCCCACTCCCGTTAACAACTCACCCACTCCCGTTTCTCTCTCCCTCTCTCCCCGTTCTCTCTCCCCCTTCTTCTTTGTTAAAACAAACCCACAAACTCAACAGAACCCCATAACTCCATCTCCCCCTCCTGTTAACAAAACAGAGAATCAAAACCCAACAAACAGATCGTCTCCCTCCCTTCGACTCCTTCTTCCTCCATTCCGCCGCTCGCAGTCTCCCCGTCACCATTCCCCTTCGCCCGGAGCTCCACCTGAGGCCATCGCGACCACCTCAGACCGCCGCTCGCCCCCATCGCCACTCCGCTCCAGTCCAGTCGCGAGCGCTTCCGTTGCTCGACTTCATCCCTCTCCGCTCCGCAGCTCTCCTCCTCCATCATCGCCTACCTCAGTCGCGGCAGCCCGCGCTCCTCCACCTATCCTCTGCAGCACCAGCGCTCCCGCCATTGCCAACTTCAACCAAACCATTCCTCGAGCTCCTTCTTCGCCAGTGACGCAGCCAACCAGCCGAAGCACCATCGAAGCTTGCCTCCCGCAGTCAACCTCCGCCGAAGAACCAAGTGTCGCAACTTCCTCAGCATCTCGCCCTCCTCGTCGATGCGCCGTTCACCTCGCCGCCAGCGTCGTGACCTCCAGCCGCGACACCCATCGTCATCGTCATCGCATCGCCGCTCCACCTCTCCATCTCTGTTTCTCTGGGAAACAGAGCACCCCCGGTGTCTCTCCATCCCGCCACCGCACCGTCGCTCCGCGCCACCGTCCATTCAGTCGCGAGCACCCTCACTCCCCTCCCGTCGCCCTGCAGTCGTCCACCATCGCTGCCATTGCCAAAGTCCACCGCCGCAGACGAACCCATCATCATCGTCTTTCCCTATCGTCTCGCCTTCTTCCCCCACTCGACTGCTCCTCGCCGTCGTCAACCGCGAGCGCCGCTTTGCCGTCGCCCCGCTCGCTCGCTATCTCTCTCTCTCTATTTTTTTATCTCTCTGTTCTGAGATAAAGAAGAAGAAAAAGATTGGGATTGTTGTTGTTACTGTTGGGTTTTTGGTGTTGGAGTTGCGAAGTTGAGTTGGGTTTATTGCTGGTTGGATATTGTGGTGTTGGTGTTTGTTAGAAGAGGGTGTTTGTGTGAAGAAGGTGATCAGAAGTATTCTGGATTGGGTACTGTATTGGTGTTGTTGGGGGTAGTTGTTGCTATCTTGCAGTGGTTGAAGGGAATTGTTGCAGTTTGCTATTTGGAGTTACCTTGGGTGTTGCTGATTGGAGACTTGCTGATTTAGATTTGTGGAAGTGGAGTTGTTGTTTATTGCTATTGGAGTTGCTATCTTGGACCTTGGCGTGGCTGCCACAAATATTTTGCACATATTCTACTGCCCGGGATACTGGTCCCGTTATTCTGTCTTCAATTTCATCGTCGTCAACTAACAGGCAAGTCCACTTGAACTCTTTTAATTTTCTAGTTCAAGCTTAATTGACCTCCTGCAAGTAGTTCCATTTTTAATTATCTTAAATTGCCTTGTGTCCCTTCTCGTTGGGAGTATTGAGGGTTTACACGAGCTAACCCGACATACTCTTGACCTCCTATAATTGTCCATTGACTCAAACCTAAGCCCATATAGATATAATCGAAATGTATAAAATGAATAGAATTGTGTACAAAGGAAATGAATGGTAATTGTATACATTGATTGAATGAGACAATTGTGATTGGATTAATGACTTCATAAAGTGGATTGTACACAGAAAATGACATTCTAATCGTCATATGACATTGTAACGGGTTCCATAATTTGTAGTAGCACATTAATTGGCATTTTAATGAACGTATGTGTGATGGCTTTTTATAAGTTACTGCTGCATTGTCTGCATTGTACTGAGGTTTCGACCCAGTTATAATTGGAATCGGTTTAAATAATAAAAAGAGAATTGTTGTTTTAAATTTATTACTTCATGTTTATTATTGTGCAATGCATCATGTTGTTGCATCATATCGTCCCCTTGACATCCTTATATACACTTGCATGAGCATGAATGATTTAATAATAAAATACTAAACAAGCCGGGGTTTATAAGGGTTGACCTAGTAGTGGGAAATCTCAGAAAATGTACTCGAGGGCCTATATTGAAATGGTATTGAAATGGAAGGAGAAGTAATGAATGTGAATGAATGAATGAAAATGGTAAATGATTGTTATTGAAACCGAGTACACGCTCTGTAGACCCCACCACTATGTCTCAAACGTACACTGTTTTGCGTGCACCGAACCTGTGGTACGGCACACATGGGACACAGAAGTACGTGCACTAGATAGGAGAAATGACACTCTAATAGACATAAATTGACATATATACATTTATTTAAGACCGTTGTTTATTAGTACCATTATTGCCCTTGCAAAATTTGATCTTGATTCACATTTCTTCATGTACCCTGTTTCCCTTACTCTCTGTTTTAACTACTTGCTGTCCGTACTTGCTCTAAGGACATTTATTTTTCCTTCTTTAGTTAACCCAACCACAGGTGAATCTGAGGACCTCCCAGAAGGAGTTGGCGAGCAATTCTTTTAGATTGGAGCAACTGTTGATAATAAATATTTCCCTTTCATATTCTCTTTCAATAATTGTAATCTCTTTATTTATTCAGGATTGTATCCCGGGCTTTGACCCGTAATTGCTACTCATTTTTCAGTAACATTATTATGTTGGAATATTTAAATTCTTGAATTCAATTTCTGTTCTGTGATGTTATTGTAACTGCGTGGTTGTGATTTAAATTTCTGAGTATTGTTGAGTTGAGAATTGATACAGCTTATGAATGATATTAAAATCATTCGCTGGGCCTACGTCACGGGCTCGCATTCCTGTATTTTGGGAAGCGGGGCGTGACAATACCTTACCCGAAACCCCATATACCCAGCCGTCACCTCTTCTCCCCTAAACCCTAACTCCATCTAAACCCATATATATTCGTTTACCCATCGAGTTCCAGTGTATCCCTACCATGCCTGTCCACCTTCCCCGTCCTGCTCTCCCCCTTCACCCTCGCGCCGCTTCGTCTCCCCCGTCAGCCGCGACAACAACGACTCCACTACTCCACGTGCAACCCCCGACCGTTCAGCCCTTGTGCTCGCCCATCCTTCTCCCCATCCTCATCTCACCCCCTCTGCCAGTCTCCTCCCCTGCCTCTTCCTGGCATGAGGCAGGCAGCAATGACAACTGCACCCGCGCCAGTGGCTCCGCTAGTGCAACAGCAGCGTTGCGACTGTCCCTCTCCCGGCCGCCAATATTTTGTCCTCTACCCTTCTGCCCCTTGCTCGCAGTCACAGCGACTGCAGCGCCCACGACGGCAGCTGCAGCCTTCTAACGCTGCGACGAACCATTCACATTCGTTCTCCGTGCTGTGTTGCCCCTTGTCGCAACAGCCAGCACTTCGACGTGCGCTTCCCGCCGTCGTCCTCTCGCTTGGTCTCTCTCTTTCGGTGGGTGTGTTGAGTTCATCGTGTGTGTGGGCTTGAGTTTTGGATTGTTGGGTCTCGTCCGTTCGTTTTTGGAGTGTTGGTGCATAGTTGTGTTCGTGGTTTGTGTCATTGCTGTTGGTTGTGTGTTCGTGGACTTTTCTTGCTTTTGGAGTTCGTGTGTTTGTTCGAGTTCGTTGCCCGAAAATCCGTTCCCGTTATTCTTGCTTGGAGTCATTTTCGTCGTCGGTTAAGGCAAGTAATTTGTACTCAAATTCCTTTGTATGATACAAGTGATAAATATCGCTTGTAGTGTAGTTGGATTCTAGAGACAACTGGTGTGTGATGTATGATTGATGAGTATTGTCTCTATAGTGCTTTTGACCATAGTTGCCTCACGACACAAAATTTGACATGAAACAACCTAGGTTTTGCCCGTTCTTGATGTGATGTAGATGTGAATCAATTATGAGAACTCGCGTGCTTGTGAGATCCATGTGAGATACTTGTGTGCTTATCGATCAAGTTATCGATCAAGTTACCGATCAAGTTTACCGAACAAGTTCTGTGATTTTGTGAATACCCGAGTACACTGCCCTGTATGGTCCCCTACGAAATCTAAATGAAATTGTTTGAATGTAGCAACCATGTAATAAAAACTGAGATGCATAAAGTGCTACCTAGATGGTAATAATACAAGACTTTAACATGATCACTTGACACTTGCTACTTTTACTTGACTACTTGATACATGTTACTTGATTTCGTGATACATGATACATGACACTTGACACTTGTTTACATGATACTTGTTTACTCGACACTTGATACATACCACTTATACTTGTTCATCTTGCCATGCTAGTATTCTATTTATCATCATGCTTATACCATGTTACTAGTTAGTTTTCCCATGTACTTGTATCCTGCATTACAAGCGGCCCGTAACTTGGAATTGACGGGTACTTATTTTCTTTTTCCTATCCATGCACTTGTTAAATTGCAGATTTTGGAGAACAGGTTCTAGACGGTATTGGTGACATGAAGTTCTAGTGATGGATTTTATTATTATTATTTCTTGCAGCTTGCTTGAACAATTATATTTGATATTTGGATTTATTTGTATTTGGACAATGTGACCCAGGATATTTGACTTGTTCAGATCTGGTTTATTTGAGATTAATATATTTTGTTTCAAGTAAATTCCTGTAGGTATTTTGATTCATATATGCATGTTGGTTGATTCTCTTGCTTCAAACTTTGATTATTTTGCGAGATGTTGTAAAGATTCCTGAATAGCTTATGGATGATGAAAATCATTCGCTGGGCCAATGTTACATGCTCGTATCCCGTATTTTTGGGAAGCGGGGCGTGACATGAACAGTCTGTTGAATTATCTGCATAATTGCTGGTTTAATTTCAAAGTTGTTTGCTTCAATTGCAGGCCTTTTGATGCTTGATATTGCTCCATTAATTGAGGGCACAACATAGTCTCTCAAAGCCCTATTTTCATCGTTCGCCATGATAATGTACTTGTATGTCCTGAAATATAAGTATTAAAAAAAACTAAATGAAAGAAAAAAACTAAATAAAAGTAAGTCAAAAAGAAAATAAAGAGGTAAAATAATAATAATAATAAATAATAATAATAAAAAATCCAAATTAGTAACCGTCTAGCAATTTTTAATATCAATAAAAAAATAACTAGTCCCCGGCAATGGCGCCAAAAACTTGATGTGAATATTTGCAAGTGTACAAAATCGCAACAAGTAGTATAGTTTTAGTGAAGAGAGTATCGAACCCACATGGACTAATTATTTTATTAAATACCGAAATTACTAGATGAATTACTATTTGGAGAATCGAAATTTAATAAGGAACGCAAACTAATTATATTTTCTCTAAATAAATAATTAAATTTATTAAAAGAGACGGAATATGAATTTATATTGTTTATTAATTGCAAAATCAATTTTAGGGCTTTTGACTTCACCTAGTTTATCCCACATAATTTATAATTCTATATGAATAAAAAGATTATTTTTTCATGTTGTAGTCCAAAATTCCCAAATTATTTAATGCTTTCTCTCGAACAACACCAAAAATATCTCCAACTAACAGTTTGTCATATCTTTATGCAAATTTAATTAATCGAAGACTCATTAAGTTTTGTGGATTTTTTAATGGTCACATCAATCGCGGTAAATCATCTCTAATTTTGCTCAATTAATGGTGTTTATAGTTCTAAGTCACAAATTACCTCTCGGTCTCTCCATGATTCAATAAATCATACAATAGTTGGCTAAACAATTAAAGTATCAAACACAAAAATCAACACACAACCATGAAAAAATAGAAAAATAATATGAAATTTAAAATTGTGTTCTCAAAACTAGGCTACATCGAAGTCCCAGAAAAATACATTTAGTTCATAATAAATTTCCAACTAACAAACATAGTATTTGATTGCATAATAAAAAGGAGAAGAGAAGAAAGAACTCGTTTTATGGTTGTTGTTGCTTGAAACCTTCAAGATCCCTCTTCTTCAATCTCTTTCTCTTCAAGATCTTCTTTTTGTCTTTCTTTAGCATCTAAGATCCTCTCTACAGTTCACATTCGCGTATATATATAGCCTCCCAATGAAACCTAAAAAGAGATATAAAAATACAGTCCATCGGACCCGAAACCCGTATTCAAAATATAACATCAGCGCCGACGCGGTCGACCGCAACTTTGGACGGTCGACCGTCACGTTACGGGATCTGGATAGAGAGGGGGATGATCGACTGCACGGTCGACCGCAACTTCGGTCGGGTGTGCGGTCGACTGTCCAAAGTTGTTTTCTGCGTCCAGTCTGTAGAAAAATTGATTTTTCCAGAGCTACAGAACTCCGTTTTTGACGCACGAGTACTCGTTTCGAAGAAGACTCGACGACCGACAACTTTCATTTGGAGGTCAACTTTAGATTCTTCAATCTACAGTTTCAAAATAGCCGACCAAGATCTAAGTGCTGTTCTTGCTGCATTTTCGCCTTACTTTATTCTCCAATGCCTAGCTTCATAACTTCGTGTATTTGAGTCCATAATAATAACATCCATCTCATTCCTTCAAAAACAAACAAATAAATAAAATCGAGTAGAAATAAGATGAAATTCAAATAAATAAACACGAACTCATAATTTTTATACATAAAATGAGTAGTAAAAGCATATATAAATTACACTCATCAGAAAGTTAGCCCCAAGGTACATAGGAACCTACAAGATATTGAAAAGGATTAGGAAAACAACTTATCGGTTGGAGTTGTCAAAGGAGCTAGCCCAAGTACACAATGTCTTCCATGTGTATGCTACGAGGTTACATTCCTGACCCGGGTCATCACTTGATAGAAATACCAGAGGGTCTGTAGTTGGATCTGAGCTACAAGGAGTATCCAGTAGAGATTGTGGATCGTCGGGAAAAAATTTTGAGGAACAAAACTTTACCAGGGGTCAAGGTCATATGGAAGAATCATCTGGTTGAGGAAGCCACCTGGGAATCTGAGGAGAGGATGTTAAGAGATCATCGTGAGCTTTTTGATTAAAACTTGTAAACTTTCCTTTTCTTTGTTTTTCTCACTCTTTAAGCGTAGTTCCGAGGACGGAACTATTCTAAGAGGAATGATGTAACATTCTAGAAAAATAAAAATTAATTTTTTATATTTTACACGTGCATTGCACACGCAAATTTTAAGCAATTTAGTCCATAAAAATTTTCTAAGAATTATTGTAATATCCTAGTCGAATATTATATTTGTATTATTATTATTTTTAAAATTAAAATATTTCTTATGGAAATTACTTAGTTTTAATAAATAATCATTATATATATATATATATATATATATATATATATATATATATATATACAAGTAAGTATATATATGTATTGTATCGGTTTTGTGCATTTGTACAAAATCATGTAAAATGCATTTTGAGGAAATGTATGAAATATCCGGGTCTGATATTAAAAATTATTATTTTATTTTTATTTTCAGAATTGAAATATTTTTGATGGATATTACCCGATTTTACTAATAGACATTATATATATATATATATATATATATATATATATATATATATATATATATATATATATATATATATATATATATATAGGAAAAGGGGGTATGGGCAACTTGCCCATTTAGTAAATAAGCAATTGATGATGTGGCATACATGTGATTGGACAATCTTTAAAAGGGTTAGTTGTCCAATGTATCACATGCATGCCACATAATCAATTGCTCAATTACTAAATGAGCAAGTTGCTCATATCCCTTTTACCATATATATATATATATATATATATATATATATATATATATATATATATATATATATATATATATATATATATATATATATATATATACCAGTCTGTATGTATATGATCAATTGCTCAATTACTAAATGAGCAAGTTGCTCATATCCCTTTTACCAGTCTGTATGTGTGTGTATATATATATATATATATATATATATATATATATATATATATATATATATATATACATACACATACAGACTGGTAAAAGGGATATGAGCAACTTGCTCATTTAGTAATTGAGCAATTGATTATGTGGCATGCATGTGATACATTGGACAACTAACCCTTATAAAGATTGTCCAATCATATGCATGCCACATAATCAATTGCTCATTTACTAAATGAGCAAGTTGCTCATATCCCTTTTACCCATATATATATATATATATATATACCAGTCTGTATGTATCCATATTGTATTGAATTGGTACTGTAATCTTTCGAGCCGGTAATAAAATTACTTTAATTATTATTTCTGAATTAAAATATTTTTGATAGAGATTATTCGTTTTAACTAATAAAAATTATCTGTATAGACAGATATATGTACGTATATGTACCGTATCGATTTCGTACGTTTGTACGAAATTATGTAGTATGTGATTTTGAGAAAATACCTCTTATTATTGATCAATCATGATCAAATGGAGGGTTAGAGATGAGTAGGGTGTTGATTGCAATTTAAATTTGCAATTTGATCTCAAATTTGTTTGAGCCACAAATGAGAGAAACAAGTGGCTTCTTCTCACACCACAAACCCAACCCCCTTCTCCTATAAACCCCTCCCCCTCCCCCCCGAGCCCCTTATAGGCCTTCATCTCAAAGGGCTAGAAACCCTTTTCATTTTGTCTCTCCATCTCCTTCTCATCTCACTCTCTCTTCAAATTTCTTTCCCTTCTTTACTTGTTTTTATTTTAGAAAAAAAATGAGAAGAAAGAAAAGAAAGAGAGATCAAAGAAAAAAAAAGTGGGTTCATTTGTGGAGTGTTCTTCAAGAGAAGTAAGAACAAGGAAGGAGATAGGAAGCTAGCAAGTTCTTCCGAAACGATTTGGGTCGAGGTTTCTCTTCTATTTGTGTTTATATTTATTATTGTCTTGTTATTTATTTTAATGATGTTAAAACTTAGACTAAATCATGTGCATATGGATATTTATGGACTAGAATAAAAGGCATACAAATTGAAGTGGTAGAACTCAAGTAGAACACTAAAGAATCGATCTTAAACTAGTATGTAGTTAGAATTAATGACTTGTGTTAAAGTTGGAATTTTGACTCCAAATTAATTTTAGAGGTTCTCATATGTGTTATTACCATGCTCTAATTTTTATTAAATTTCTTGGTTAGCTTATACGCTAAATAGATCGTTTCCACAAAACAGCGAGCATCAAAGCAAAATTGTTATTTTGTGGATTCCGACATGTGTTCTTAGGGTTGGATTTCAAGTTTCTTACGGAATCTGAAAAAGTGGTCAACTAGAAAGTTGTAGTATATGTTCTCCCCTTTCCAAAATGACCAATTTTTCTAGATTCCCCTTTACAAGTTTCAGCTTTTGCTGTGCTTATTATTGTTTTTGAATTGTGTTCAAAGGGCTGAATTTTGAGTTCCGTACGGAATCTGAAAAAGTGTTTAACTAGGAATTTGTAGTAGATGTTCTCCCTTTTCCAAAATGGCCAATTTGGCTACATTCCGATAAGTATAGCAAAAGTTATAAGCTTTACAAGTTTCAGCTTTTGCTGTGCTTTTTGTTGTTTTTGAATTGTGTTCGAAGGGCTGGATTTTGAGTTCCTTACGGAATCTGAAAAAGTGTTTAACTAGGAAGTTGTTGTAGATGTTTTTCCCTTTCCAAAATGACCAATTTTGGAAGATTCTAATAAGTATAGAAAAAGTTATAAGCTTTACAAGTTTCAGCTTTTGCTGTGTTTTTTGTTGTTTTTGAATTGTGTTCAAAGGGCTGGATTTTGAGTTCCTTACGGAATCTGAATAAGTGTTAAAATAGGGATTCGTAGTAGATGTTCCCCATTTTCCAAAAAGTCCAATTTTGTTAGATTCCGATAAGTATAGCAAAAGTTGTGAGCTTTACAAGTTTCAGCTTTTGCTGTGCTTTTGTCGTTTTTGAATTGTGTTCAAAGGACTGGATTTTGAGTTCTAAGCGGAATCTGAGAAAGTGGTCAACTAGAGAGTTGTAGTATATGTTCCCACCTTTCCAAAATATCCAATTTTGTTAGATTCTGATAAGTACAACAAAAGTTATAAGTTGTACAAGTTTCAGTTTTGCTGTACTTTTTTTTGTTCTTGAATTGTGTTCAAGGAGCTGGATTTTGAGTTCTATATTGAATCTGAGAAAGCTGTTAAATAGAAAGTTGTAGTAGATGTTATTAGTTTTCCAGAAATTCCAATTTTGTTAGATTCCGACAAGTATAGCAAAAGTTACAAGCTTTAGAAGTTTCAGCTTTTTGGTTGTCTTTGTTGTTCTTTATATTGTGTTTAAAGAGTTGGATTTTGAGTTCCATAAGGAATCTGAAGAAGTTTTCAACTAGAGGGTTTTAGTAGAGGTTCTCACCTTTCCAAAATATCCAATTTTGTTAGATTCCGATAAGCGGAGTAGGAGTTATGGCTTTTACAAGATTGACAACAGCTAGCCTTTTTGGCTGAAGTCGCTGTCTAGATTGTTCGAAGTTTTTGTACCTCTTACTTACTGAATTTGGAAAATTTTTCAACTAGAGAGTTGTAGTAGATGTTCTCACCTTTCCAAAATGTCCTATTTTATTAGATTCCGATAAGCGGAGTATAAGTTATGACCGTTACAAGTCACAGCAGCTAGCTATTTCAGCTGAAGTCGTTGTCTAGATTGTTCGAAGTTTTTGTACCTCTTACTTTCTGAATTTAGAAAAGTTTTCAACTAGAGAGTTGTAGTATATGTTCTCACGTTTCCAAAATGTCATGTTTTGTTAGATTCCAATAAGCGGAGTAGGAGTTATGACTTTTACAAGTCACAGCAGCTGGCCTTTACTAGCTGAAGCTCACTGTTTAGATTGTTCGAGGTTTTTCTACCTCTTATTGACTGAATCTACGAAGGTTGTCAACTAGAGAGTTGTAGTAGATGTTCTCACCTTTCCAAAATTTTCTATTTTGTTAGATTCCTGATAAGCAGAGTAGGAGTTATGACCTTTACAAAGTCACATCAGCTGGCCTTTTTGGCTGAAGTTCGCTGTTTAGGTTGTTCGAGGTTTTTCTACCTCTTATTGACAGAATCTGAGAAGGTTTTCAACTAGAGAGTTGTATTAGATGTTCTCACCTTTCTAAAAAGTCCAATTTTGTTGAATTCCGATAAGAGTAGCATGTTTAATTACATCTAGATTGTTAGAAGGCTTTTTATGTTGCCTTTGTGTATAAAAGGTCAAGTTCTCATTAGTAGTATGTTTATATTGGGCTATTAGAAGATTCTTCTATTGCTTCTAAATATAAAAGATCAAGTTTTGCTAGTAGCATGTTATTTTGCTTCTAGGTTGTTAGAAGACTTTTATGGTTGCTTCTATATGATTCATTTGTCACATACATAGCCAGTTGGCTCGTATGTAATTTGTTGGCTCATACGTAGCTAGTCGGCTCGTATATAAGTTGTTTTGCTCGTATGTAGCTTATTAGCTATTACTCAGTTGTTGTGTTTGTCTAGGGTGATATCATTGCCCTACGAGCCATCGGCCATCAAGAAGTGTATTTATTTTACTCCTCGTGGACTGTGGACGAGTCACCCCTCGTGCACTGTCAGATCTTAACCGCTGTAGGTTGATCGCGGGCCGGGAGTGTAGATAGAATCCAAGTTCAGGATAGTAGCATGCGAATACGTTCGTATTGCCAGGGTCATGGATCGATAGGCTATGAACAGGATCCTTAGGGATTCTGGCAAGTCTAGGTTGAGCACCTAGTAGAATTATCTTGCGAAGTCTAACTTAAAACTTAGCATGTTGTGTTAGTACTGTTGTCATCCCTCGGATTGTTTAGGGTTAGTGACATCGTTAGGGTAGTAACTTATGGCTATTACTACTTAACCTTTATTTATTATCATTTCGCCGAAGGAAAAGAGTTGGTATGAAGGGTGATACCTTATGATCCGACCTATTTTATAGGCCAACACTAGGTGTTGTTATTGGTTGTACCCTTCATGTCAAAGGGATACTATATGTGCCTTCTTACGAGTTGGGAGCATGAGATCCGTATCTCGTCTGTTAATTTCTGAAGTTACATGATAAGGGCAGAAAGTATCTTTTCGGAGCTAGGGGATGGACCCCCGGAACTCTGTCATGTTCTATATCAAGAAAGGCGAACAAGCCATAGACTACGGTCTATCAGCTAGAGGCCACAGGGGATGCTTCGAGCTAACCTATGTTGTAGTTAACTCCAAGAGTTCGTCAGATTTTTGAGTAAGGTCCGGTATGCCGGGCAATAGGTGCAAATGGAGACACCGCTATATGACTACGAATGGCGGGATTAGACTGTTTCAGGGCAACCTCATCAGTCACGTTGTATCTTCAGAAACAGGTTGAGTACAAGAGTAGAATTCATGGCACGGGTTCAAATTCCTATATATGAAGAAGCAACTTGTTATGGGAGTATGTAGTTTGGGATGCATATTGTTCCGGAGACTTGCTTGCATTAGAATAAGTGCATTTTTGCATTAGTCAATCTTGCATTAGAGTCTAAGTCATAGCATACACTGACACATCAATTATATATACACGTTTCTCTTTTTATCAATCTGTTTGTTTAAAGTTGAGAATCACTACTAGTCATCAGCCTTAAAGCATCAGTATATATACTAACGTCCCCACTTCAATAGGTACTGGATTGCAAAACTACAGGTACAAGGATTCAGGAGGACACAAGGCAAGAGAAGCAAAGTGTTGATTCTTATTTTCAATTGTTACATCTGTTGTAATTTATTTTATGTCGAGAAGCATCCAAGTGAAAGTACCAAGTGTTATATATTATTCACTGTACTCTGATGTAATTCTTATTGAAAGTTTGTAACACTTGGGCTTGTATGGCATTATTGTAACACTAATGTAATGTATTGCAATTTTATAACATTCGGACTTGAAATACATTTGTGTTGAATAAAAAATTTTAAATTTTCCTATTTTTCTGTGTGTTGTGGCTAATTGAAGAAAAAGATTTTGGTTTATGTCACAGTTTCCCAGTGTATGAAAATCGGGGCGTTACAATTATGCATATCTATTCTCATTTTATTTGTCCCATCTAAGTTATTTATTTTTGATTTTAAATCTATAGGCCCAAATCTATTTTAAAAGCACATTAGAAGCTAATTGCAAAATAGAAGCTCATGATAAAATTCCATATTAAATACACTTTTAAAATTTGTCACCACACTTGTCATATAACAAACATATACAATTAGACTATAAACAAATAATTAAATAAATGAGAGTGTGTGCACGTGCAAAAGTTTGCACATGTGGGAAATTCAAAGGGCTTGGCCGATCAAGAATAGGAGAGGTTGAGAGTTTGTGGTTTTGTTTTTATGAGTAGGTATTTATTTTGATAATGGGTATTTAATTTGGGTAGTGGGTGTGTCTTCATTCACCCATTTATCCCTATAAATACCTCTTATTGTATGAGTACTTTTCACAAGAATCAAAAGAAAAGAAAGAGAGAAGAAAGAAAGAGATGAGCTTTTTATGTTGGCAAATTGCTAGGAGGTGAAGGCTTGCTTGGTTAGAGCTAGGAGCAATCTATTAGGAGTTCCTAATTTCTTTTTCATCAATAAGGTGGGTGTTCATTCTTTCTTTCTAAAATATAGTAGTATGCATGTGTAGAAAATTTGATGCATAAAATTGATATTTCATGTGAGTTTTAGTTAATTTTGTGATGCTGTGTGATGGTGTTATTTAGAATATTTAATAGAAATGAATTATGAAAAGAAATGTATGCTAGTTGAAAGATTGTCATGTAGATAAGTTGTAAGTGTTTTTGTGGTGTTATTGGGTGCATAGTAATACATCATGTTTACATTAAATGAATTGGGATAAATTCATACACAAGTTGTTAATTTATGTAAAAAAAAGTTGTTTTTTAAAGTTTTTTTTGCACTTCATAAAATCATATCTATTAATCTATATGGAACCTTGAGCTAAACTAATTATAGGAACATCTCGTATATGTCAGGAACATCTATTTAAAATTTCATAATTTTTGGATGTCATTTACTAGTTTAATAAAATCCAAACTTAGGACTGGTTGGCAGTTGACTAGTTGCTGGAAATCTGTACACATTTCGTATTTTGATCATTTCAACATCTTAGATGAAGTAATTTGAGAAAAGTCAAAACTACGAACTTGAAGTAGACTCGTTAACATTTCTATAAAGTCTAAGACATCAATATTTCACAAAGAACAGAATTTATAATGAATTTTTCAAGATTGTACAAGTGGCAGTATTTTAATAATTCGACCCTACTGTAGATTTCGAAGAATTCAGGTTTATAGATACAATATTTTAGAGAAACTTATAACTAAGAAATTGTTGTAGACTTGTATACCTTTATTTTGATCTAAAGAACACAAAGTTTCATTAATTATATAATTTTCTATAATTTTTACAAGTAACATGAACTGCAGTTTTCTGATTTTGAACTTACTGTTTTGCAAATGAATTTAGACGAAGTAATTGAGGATAATTCTAGGTTATTTTCACTACAAAGATATAGTAGACTCTGTTATGAAACTAGTAAATCCATCTTTTAAATAGAATTGAGATTTATAATTGAAATATAGATGAATATGAAAAAGGGTTTACTTAATCGAAGAAACTTATAGCTTATTAAAGTGAGTTGTTGGTTGTGTGATCAACCAACAAGTGTTTACTTCATAATTGGTAAATAAGAATGAATGAAAGGATTGATTGAGATGTGAATAAATCAAATTGAGAATATGAATTATAAGGGTATGAATACCCCATGATTTTTGAAATTGAAATGATGTTGATTCTAGAGGCTTTGTAAGACCCATGTGTCAGCAAGTAATGAAAATGATTATTGATTTTGAGAAAGGAATAGTATGGGATATCGTTCTTGGTATTTTTGTGTAAGACCGGTAACAAGGTAAGCTAGCTCTAGGTGGAAGTATTTATTCATGTTTTTAAATTTTAGGATATGCACTAGGTGAAGTTGTAATAAAACTTGGGCAAACGTAATTGGGTTGCCTTTATATAGTCTTACGGTGGACTCCATGATTGTAGACCCAGTTTGATGGTGGACTCCGGGAATGTGGTTGCTTGTGATGGAGACGAACCTTAATTAAATCCGAGACTATGATCGGTTTGATGGTGGACTCCAGGATCATGAATTGTCGGGCAGATGGGAGGCCGTTCTCCAGTGTATATGCGTATACCGGGGCTAGAGGGGCACTTGCGGGATGTTCGTACGACGAGGATTTTCGTATAGCTTGATGGTGGATTCCATGGATGGAATCCGTACTCGTGTGATATCTAAAACTTGATTTTGTTACCAAGTAGTTTTTCATGGCGAGGGATTAAACCCTTTATTGTGGAGTACATAGGTGCTTGCCCTCGGACCTACGTAGAATGGGATACATAGAATCCAAACAAGTATGCATTATTGTCATTGTAATATAACATATGCATTAGTGTAACCCCTGTTTTCCGTATAGATGTATATTTTGTGTATTGTCTACATTTAAAATTTTTGTAAATTATTTTTTCGCTTTTAAATTCTTTTTCTAAAAATGTATTGCTGGATCTTCTATTAAAACATATTTTCGATCTATAATTTTATTGTAACTATTTTCCATGAATTTTTATATTGTATTATAAATCTTATTATTATTATTATTGTTATAAGTATTATTATTATTTAAGTTATTTTAATACTGATATTATTATTATTATTATTGCTATTGTTTTTATTATTATTAATAAAATTTCTATAAAATCTTAATTTGTATGTTTTTACTAGTTATTGTATTTTCCTAAAACCCAAACCCATTTTATTCCTTATTGGATTTTGGAGCCACTACCCTATAACCCAATTCACTTAAGCCCTATACTGTGCACCCCCACCTAACCCTATTCTACCCACAACCCAAACCCGATAAGCCCCAAACCCGTTTACCATTAATCCCATACCCTGTTTAACTCAAAACCCTAATATTGTTTGTATTTATACCCTGTGTTTTACCCCGTTCCAAACCTACACCTAAACCAGCCGCTATTTGCTTCCTCTGCCTGTTCACCTTCTTAACTCAGCCGCCACCCTGTTACACCATATCCCGACTCATCATACACCCACCTGTTCGTCTTCCACCTCTTCCCGTTCACCGCTCCCCTCCGACCTAAACCCATACCTTCTCGTCTCTCTCTCCGCCGCCTTGCGCCACCCATCCGCCCCGTGCTCCTCCTTCCGTTTCCTAGCCCAGCACCCATCGCCCTGTAGCACCCAGGCTGCAGCCACCTGTGGTAGCGCCTCCACCATCGCGACCTCACCAGCCCCCCTCCAGCGCCCCGTCTCCCCCCGTGCGCCCTGCCATCTGCTCGCGACCCTACCTTGCGACGCACCCGACCACCCTCTTGCGTCGCACGGCTAGCGACGATAGTCGCTGCTCCTCCCTGGCTCCGCCTGCAGTCTCCGACATCGTAGCACCCTAGTGTGAGGCTTCCCCTCGCTGCTACTGCAGCCACCTGCTGCACCGCCGGTAGCCCTGCTGAACCTTGGCGAGCCCCGACAGCAACCTCCCATTGCCGTTGTGTCGTTCAGTCGTCACCCCGTGCAGCACCATTGATGGGTGTGTTGTTGATCAAGGTTAGGATCATCTTGATTGTGATCTGTCCGATCACCTTGATCATCTCGATCTTGATTGATTGATTCCTAGCCGTTCGCTGATTAGATCTTGATCATCACCATCGGGGTGATCTTGGCCGTTCATTGGATCATGATCATCACGCTTGATTGGATGTGGACCGTCGATCTCCTCTTGATCGTCCGATTAGATCATAGCTGTCAGATCTCTTCTTGATCGTCACGATCATGATGATCATCAATTTCCTTTGATCGCAGCCGTTCGATCAATCGATCTTGATCTTCATCATCAAGGAGATCTGGCCGTCCGATCTGATCCGATCATCTTGATCTTTATCTTCGATCTCAGCCATCCGATTGTGTTCGTGATCTTGATCGTCTTCATCTTGTTCGTGATCGTGTGCTCGTGATTGGTTCATGATCTGTTCGTGCCTGGAAATCCGTTCCCGTTATTCTTGTTCTTGCTCCGTTCTCGTCGTCGTCTCTTAGGCAAGTAACTTGTATTAAATTCCTTTGCATATACAAGTACAAAATACAACTTATAATGTAGTTGGATTCTAGAGACAACTCGTGTGTGTGTGTTATCTTTGATGGGTATTGTCTCTATAGTGCTATTTGACCATAGTTGCCTCACGACACAAAATTGTCATGAAAACAACTAGGTTTGACCGTTCTTGATCTATTCATATGTGTGAGATAATTAGGGGAATTATGTGTTTGCTGAGATCTATGTGATATGATGGTTCTGAATATATTATATACCCTATTTTATGATGTTTGGATACTTAGTAGACTCTATACCATGTTTGATTGTTATTGAAATGAGTTTCGTGTGGTTTATGTTACTTGTCGAAGATCAGTTTTTATTTGTATTTTAGACCCTATTAAGGTTAGAATTCTTAATTTTTGTATTAGATATGAATTGTAGAGAAATCTGTCTTCTTTCCAAACTCTCTAACCTTGATCGATTTCGTTTTCGTATGAGCGAGCTATGGCTATTTTACTACAGAGGTGTATTTTATTTTTCAGATTTCGTTCTTGATGATTTTGAGGATTAAACTTTTTTGATACTAGTCCTAATTATATTATTTTGATCTAAAACTTTGTACAGTATTTATATACCTATCTAGGGATTACCCAGAATTTTAGTGGATTTTATTGATGAGTTTTATATGTCGTTTCATGCTTGTTTACAAAGGCTATACTTGCTGTATTTTGCTCGCTGTTCTGTAAAGAATCGTATTTTCACCCTATTTTATTCTACTGTATGAAAAATAATTATGAAATATGAAAGTTATCTTATTTTTTCTATTTTCATCTTTCTTTGACGAATCTAGATTTTGTTTCATGGTTTGCGAGATATTACAGTTTTCGTACAGCAGTGTTGGGAATTCCAGATTTGTCAAACTATCGTTTCTTGATGTTTTCTGATTTTTGTTGACTAAACTAATTTTACTGGAATATTATGAAACTTTATGTTCTGATACTAGACATATAGGGGAATACCCAAGATTTTTCCTACATTTATTTGAGAGGTTTTGTTGCTGTTTTTCTGACTTTGAATACGTTTTACTGATTTCTGACTGAACGTATTTCCTGGATTCAAATCAGTTTTGAGTTATGATTTTGTGAAATACTATATGGCTTATATATAATCGCTGAATTTGTGTGGAAGTCTATTTTCCAGATTCTTCGACGGATTCAGATTTGGATTGTTGTAGTAACAGGAATCACTATTTTAGTACTATACTGTCATGCTGTCCTGAATATGAACATACACTGTTTTGCTCGTTTATGTGACTGTATGTCACCTATGCATGTTTATTTGTTTTCCTGAACCTAATACTGATTGTACAATGTTAGTTTGACACTATTTCATGTACCATCATGCCTGTTTGATAAGTATAATAGAAGTGATCAAGCCGAGGTTTCTTAAGGGAAGATCTAGTAGTGGAAAATATGGAAACGTGTACTTGGAAGGGAACTAGTGTTCCATACTGTTACTTTTACTGCTACTATTACTGTTACTTTTACTGCTACTGCTACTGTTACTGATACCTAGTACACTGCCCCATTATGGTCCACTATGAAATCTAAAAGCGAAACTGTTTGTTGTAGCAACTATGTAGTAAAAACTGGAATGCATGAAGCGCTACCTAGATAGTAATACACACAAGACTGTAAGAACATAAGACTGATACTGTTAGACTGACACTGTTATACTTTTACTGTTAGACTGAAACTGTTATACTGTTTCACTGATATACTGAACATACTGCTACTGATGCTGTTATCTGATAATGTTACTAGACACTGTTAGTTGCCATATGACACTGTTACTTGACACATTCATTTTTACTGTTAGTATACCATGCTAGTTGACTTTGTGTTACTGATTCATGCTAGTTATTATTGTTGATGCATTATTCCATGCTATTTGTTTATCTTTCCCATGTACTTGTATCCTACATTATAAGTGGCCCGTAACTTGCATTGACGGGAATTTTGTTTTCTTTTTCCTTCTCCTGCAATTTATTAATTGTATATTTTGGTGATCAGCTGTCCGATGGAGTTGTGATCTAAAGTTTTAGTTGGCTGGAGCTTTTTCTATCTTCATTTATTTCCTGTTGCTCATTTTGAACAATGTATCTGTTACTTAGATTCTTTGTGTTTGGGCAGTATGACCCAAGATTTTTGACTTGTTCAGATCTGATTTATTGGAGATTAATACATTTTGTTTCAAGTAAATTCTGTTGGTATATTGATTCAATTATGCATGTGTGGTTGATTCTCTTGCTTCTGACTCTGATTATTTTGTGAGATGTTGTAAAGAATCTTAAACAGCTTATGGATGATGAAAATCATTTGCTGGGCCAATATTACGTACTCGTATTCCGTATTTTTAGGAAGTGGGGCATGACAATTAGGCATTAAGTCATATCATATACTGGCATGTTTAAGATAGTCACTCTTTTACACTTTATTATGCATTCAGGTTTGTGGTTGCTAAAGTAAGAGAATCGTTATATTACGGCATTGCGAGGATAGCTGTTTTATAACATTACGTCGGTTGTAAGCAACTAATGTGCCCACAAATTTTTCAGTGCATGACTTGGATTGGCAAGGACTTAAAGATGATTGATGCTAAAGATCATTTTCAAATCTATTAATGTTAGAGTTGTAAATATTCCATGTTGTATTTTATTTAACTTCCGCTGTGTAATTTTGAAACAAACAATGTGTATAATGAAAAGTTTTAATTTTTTTGTAAAATTGTACGAATTTGAAGTAAAAGAACTTGTTGTGCTACGAATTACATATAATGGAATTTGGGGTGTTACAATGAGCGCCCGAGTGTGGGCAGTTTAAGGGTATGTTAGTGTTGTATTTATTAAGCCATTCACAGTTTTATCTCGTGTGGCCAGGAACATTATACTATTTGTTTGGGAGTTGGTGACCACTCCCGAGAATGGTTTACTAGCAGAGGTTCCTCGGGACGTGTGTGGGAAATTAGGGGTGAAATATGAGGCTTGGTAATCTTACTTGAGACCTCTATGGTGGTAGAATTTAGGTTATTTGGCCTTGAACTTGCGGAGAGGTCGCTGGAGACTGATACCCTATACGATGGAAGGTTTGACAGGTGCTCCCAGGACATATTGGGAAGATATGGTCGATATCAAGGCAGACCAGTCCCAGTACATGAATGATAGGATTTTGGGCCATTTGGCTTTGGACTATGGGCGTAACTGATTCTGACGGTCGAGTCCTATATAGTGGAAATGTACTGAGACAGGTTATATTTGACTATGAAGGGGTCACCCATCATGGATATGTTGGTCAGGAGACCGTTATATGTTTGATTATTAAAATGACTGTAAGGGGACTACCCATCTATAATCTGATTGTAAGTGAATCATCCATATTATATTATATGATTTTAAGGGAATCACCCATATATTGTTATATGATTGTAAGGGAATCACCTATATTTTGGTGTTACTACAACCAGTGGTTGGGGCCTAAGTTACTGAGACCGGTTGACTGTTAGGGGTGCTACCCATTATTTGGGCATTACGACGGCTAGAGGCTGGAGCCAATGGCATCGAAGCCGGTTGATTGTTAGAGGTATTGCCCACAATTTTGGCATAACAATGGCCAATAGCCGAAGCTAGTTTCCAAGGCCAGGTTGATTTTTGAATTGGGTGTCACCCATTAGGTGATACATTATAATGAGAACAACCTATCATGACCCATTTGCCGACTAGGAACTGTAATGGCCTGGGGATCGTCCAGCTAGAGGTTGGTTACTACTCCGCTGTCGCGCGTGCTCAAGCAATCCGAGGCTGCGTGGCGATGGTCCCACTAGCCGAAACACAACTTTGGAGATTCAGGATCTTAGTCCCTCCCCGAAGAGATGCCCACAGATGTGGGGGGCCTTAGAGTTTAAAATTATACCTTGACAGAGAGTTGTCGATCATTGAGAAGAGCTTGAGATTTCTTGATAATTCGCCAAAGTTTCGACATTGTTTGCCTATCTTTTCCTTTATATATTTTTTGTGCCTATAGGGGGCTATTTATAGCGAGAGTCGACTTGGAGGCCATATTTTGGCCTGAAACCCATGGTGCTACCACATAAGCCATGTTCACATTGATAGGAGGATCATTAGGATGTTTTTCCCTGACTGGTCACTGCTAGGGGAATATTAGAGGTCGATTGGTCGATCTTGAATGTCTGACAAGATTGTGAGTAAAGCGCTCGATTGCTACATTTTGGCAACCTGGTAAGGTTTATTGCATTAGCTAGAATAGAGGAATGTACCTAGCGATCTAAACCAAAATCTATTGGGAAGCAAAATATTCCATTGCTCCTGCCAAGTGTGGAGAATGTTCTCCCAAGATGCCCATCGTATGCAAGAGGTAAGGAGTCTTCGGCGTTGCATGTGTTGCGCTTGTGAAGACAAGTTACAGGGAACGTCGTAGAGGTCGTTCATAGGGGGGAGTTGCGATTGGAATTTTAAGGATCCATTTTTATGGTTCAACAAATGCCCCCCAATGAATGATGTGTTGGTATTTAAGACCACACATCGTTCGGTGGTACCCATCTGGAAGATGATGAACTATTCTCGGCTATGGAGGTTTTCCTAGGAAGAGCTTGTTTTGCACTCAGGGGTGGTCGCAAATATTTTGATGAGTGGTCGTTGTCCGACCAGTGCTTGCTGGATGGCATCACTTCAGGGAGTGGTGGGCATTGGCCCAACCTCGAAAGAGCGCCCCAACCGCTACTTTCATTGAGAAGGCCTCAACATGAGAGTTTAATGAAAAGTCCGTGATCACCTGGTTATGCACCCGAGAAGAACAAATCCAAAGTGGATAATTATGGTGAGGTGGCCTCCTCTTCTTGTTTGTTTGCTTTGTTTTTGTTTTTTGCAGTTGTTGTCTGAGTATTATGTAACTCATTTCAGATGAATAATGTTTTTAGGCTCTTTTTCCTTATTCTGCTTTCATTAAGATTTTCTGCATCAATTGTGCTTATCATGGCCAACTTAGCACATAACATGTTTCTTTCATATGCTTACTATTCTTGTTACCATTCTGCAACATTTCATAATGCTTTCCCATTGTCGATTTTTGGTTGCGATGATCCTGTATCTGGTTGATTACACCAAGCTTTGAGAGACCCGAGTCGTCATCTAAGATGATCTTGTATTTGGTAGATTATACTAAGTATTGAGAGACTAGAGTTGTCGCTTCCTATTAAGCTGATCTTGTATTTGGTAGATTACACCTAGTAGGTAAGAAACCTAAATGGTCACCTCTTAGCGAGGTTGAGAGGTTTACACTGATTGGGACTTGCATGATCCTGTATCTGGTAGATTACACCAAGTATGTAGTGAGACGTGATTGGTAGCCACTATGTGAAATAATCCTGTATCTGGTAGGTTACACCAAGTATATAGAGAGACACGAGTAGTCGGTTCCTGCTGAGACCAAGTCTATATAGAGACCCAAGTAGCCGCCTCCTGTTGAGATGATCATGTATCTGGTAGATTACCCGTTGTAGAGAGACCTGAGTGGTCGTCTCCCTATTAGATGATCTGTATCTAGGAGATTACACCAAGTATTGAGAGACCTGAACATTCATCTGCACTGAGAAATGATCTTGTATATGGTAGATTACACCCGTTGATCTTATATCAGATAGATGACACCAAGTACGTAAAGAGACCCAAGTGGTCGCCCCATTGAGATGAACTTGTATATGGTAGATGACAACAAGTATAGAGAGACCTGAGTGGTCGTCTCCATTTAAAAATGATATTGTATATGGTAGATTACACCTTTCATTGATCTTGTATTTGGTAGATGACATCAAGTGTCGAGAGACCCGAGTGGTCATTTTTATTTTAAAATGATATTGTTTCTAGTAGCTTACACCCATATTGATTTTGTATCTGGTAGATGAAACCAAGTATCGAAAGACCCGAGTGGTCCTCTCAATTGAGAAATAATCTTGTGTACGTAGATTACACCTTTAAGTTGAATATGTTTGAGTGGTCGTCTCCCTTAAAAGATTTTGTCGATTTGGACTTATAAGATCCTGTAACTGGTAGATTACACCAATTAGGTAGCAGAACACGAGTGGTCATCTCCTATTGGGCAATGAACCTATGTATGGTAGGTCGACTAAGGTATGAGAGAAACCATCGTGGTCGCCTCCATTGAGAGATGATCTTGTATCTAGTAGATTACACCAAGTATTGAGAGACCTGAGTGTTGGTGTATGCTCTAAAGGCCAATTGTATACTAGTTTACATTGTATCATGATATTTATTTCAAATAAGAGGTATTTCATTTATTGTGTTTGTGACTAAATGAGCATAATAAAGTTCTTAAAATAGTAGGTTCAATACCATGGGATATCAAGTGCATGACTTGATTGAGATCCTCTTGGTTGTAATCTGAACATTATTCTTAAATGTCCCTAGTCAAGTATTATTGTGAATTAAGACAACAATAATACATAGAGACTAGCATGTGCGTAGACTGATGACCATATCTCACGAGTCATGGATATGAGATATCAAGTCTTCACATGGGTACATATTAGAGTAATAATGTATTGGACTGACCCACCATGAGAACGCTGCATGGATCGCTACGTGAATGTCATAAGCGCTTCTCATAGTGACCATGGTGTATGTAGTCCTTTGACTTGAAGTCACTACGGTTCCCTACATGAGAAGTTAAATGTTTTAAGATCGTCAAACGTTGCCTGTAATAAGGTGATTATAAAGTCGACTATTGGATATACTACAAATCATGCAGAGGAATGTGAGTGACTTAGATAGGATATGTCCCTCTTACATAACAAGAGCGATATCTATGGGCCCCTTAATTGAGTGAGACTGCAAAATGCATGGCCATGCTCAAATGAGTCAATATGAGATATTGAGCTCATTTGTTTAAGTAAGTCTACTCGGACATCAAGAAACCAAAGATTGAACTAAACAAGGGTGACACGCTCTATGCCTTGTGGTCAATTAAGATATCTAGACAAAGAGACTAGACTACATGGTAACACTGGTCATGGATAGGTTATATATAATCACTGACATTCCCGTTACTTGAGTAGCCGTGATGTATTGCGAGATACCGCTCACTGTTTGTATTTCTAGAATATGATTTTAGTATTACTATCAACGTAACGAGAACCTACTACATCACACACTTAGAATGGATCGAAATTGGTATTTAAATTCATAAGATGAATTTAATTAGGGATCCAAGTAAGACTTGGACTCCTGATATTGGTTAGGACATGTAATTAGATTAAATGGGCTGACTAAAGTTCAAAGGCCCACATACGAATCTGAACTAGGTCAGATTGTGAGTCCAACAGCCTCAGTACTCTCTCAGGGTTGATTTTCTGCGGCTATATATATAATATGTATCTGTGGAAAAAAAGGTCACATGAGAAAACCCTAGCCGTCACAGAAATTGTGTGAGACAGAGAGATTGTAACCCATGTTTTTCCCAAATACGTATTTTCCGTATTTAAAATTTTCGTAAATTATTTTTACTGCTTTCAATTTCTTTTGTCAAATTGTACTAGTTGATCTCTTATTAAAATCTGTTTTCGATCAATAATTTTATTTGTAACTATTTTCTACGATTTTTATATTGTAATACAAATCTTATTATTGTCACTATTACTATCATTATTATTACTATTATTATTTTTATTGTTATTGTTATTGTTTTTATTATTATCATTATTATTTCTATAAAATCCTAAATTGTATATTTTTATTTTTTATTTTATTTAATTTTCCTAAAACCTAATACTGTGTTTTAAAACTATCCACAACCCAATTAAACCAATATAACCCCCAATAACCACCCCAATATCTTTTTAATCCTATTCTAACCCTATTGGATCTTGTACCCATTAAGCCTCTACCCATTTAAACCCATTTTAAACCCAACCCATTATAACTAAACCGACACCCGTTTCTACACCTAAACCCTATATTACCCATAACCTGTTTATTCACCCTATAACCCATTTCCCTACCCGTTAACATCCCCAACCTGTTAACCCACTGCACCCTAATCCTTTTTCCCTTATACTCCTCTAAACCCTAATCACCTATACTATTTAATCCCGCCGCCTACTGTGTACCCCCACCTTTTCATCATCTATCTCTTCACCCTGTGCATCTTCCTCCTTCGTCATCCCCCTAACCCATCCTCCTTCCCGTTCGTCTCCCGCTCACCCTGTTCCCCACCTCGACCACCCGACTGTAGCACCCAATAGCAGCAGCATCGCACCCCTGCCTCCTGCAGTGTCGCAGCAACAACCTCCCCTGGTCTCCTGCTCTCCCGCTCCACGCCAGCCCCCTGCCGCCTGCAGTGTCACAGCACCCTCCTCCCCTCTTTGTGCTCCACGTGCGCCGTCGCTCTGCCTGCCGACCACCCATGAGTGCACCTCTAGTGCAACCCATCCTGTAGCGCCAGAACAACCACCCCCTCATCCCGGTGTCTCCTCCGCAGTAGCAGCTCCTGCACCCTCTGTCCCCTGTGCCTTTGCCGGTGCCGTCTCCCTGTGTGCTGTCCTTCCGACGCACGGTAGTCAGCAACAGCCCGCAGCCAGCCTTCCCCCGGTGCTCATCTCCCGACTGCAACAGTGAACATCGACAGTGAAGCTGCTGCCGTCGCCCGTTGCCGTCTCTCGTTTCCTCTCACTCTCTTTGTGTGTGTGTGTGTGTGTTGGTTCTTGGGTTTTGCTCGTTTTTGGTTTGTGTGATTCGTTTTGAGCTCGTGTGTTCGTTGAGTTCGTGCCCGGAAATCCGTTCCCGTTATTCTTGCTTTTGCTCCGGCGTTCCCGTCGTCGTCTCTCAGGCAAGTAACTTGTATTCTTTTTTTGGTGTAATACAAGTACTAAATACCGCCTATAATATAGTTGGATTCTAGAGACAATTTGTATGTGATTCCTCTTGTTGATATTGTCTCTATTGTGATGATTTGACCATAGTTGCCTCACGACATACATGACATGAATTAAACTAGGGTTGACCACTTTTGATGTGTATGTTCATGCTACTTGAGATATCTGTGTTTGATGAGTTATTCGTGACATACTTGTCGAATACTTGTAAAATACCCTATACCATATTGTGTGGACATCTAGTACACTATATTTCATGTTTGAGTTGATTTGGATGAATTTCGTGTGATCTATGTTGATTTGAGTATGAAGAACAAATCTGTTTTTCTGTTACCCTAATGTTGTTCAGTATTTTAGACCTTATTAAGGTCAGTATTTGAAAATATTTTGTGAACATGAACTGTAGATAATTCTGTCTATTTTCCAACCCTTTTGACAGATCTCAATTTCGATTTACGGTCTGTGAGTTATGCCTATTTTACTACTGAGGTGTATAAAGATTTCCAGACTGCTTTTTCTATGAATTCTGAAGAGTAATATATTTGTATTCTGGTGTTAAAATTATTATTTTGATATGAAATTTTGTTTAGTATTTCTAGACTTGATTGGATTTTACGCAGAATTTTGGTGGATTTATTTGAAGAGTTTTACAAACCTTTTCATTCTCGCAAGTAAAGATTTTACATGCAGAATTTTACTACTGTTCAGTAAATAACCTGATTTTCGACCTAATTCTACTTGCTGTTCCTAAAATATTTCTGAATATGAAAGTTAGCCTACTGTATCTATTTTATCACCCTTTTGACGGATTTGGATTTCGTTCTGTGGTTTGTGAGATATTATTGTTTTCGTAGTGCAGTGTTGTGATTCCATATTTGCAAAACTGCCGTGTCTTGCTGTTTTCTGATTTTACTTGAATACTCTATTTTTGTTTTGAATAACCCAGATTTTTCGTGGATTTAATTAATGAGTTTTCATGCTGTTTCCCTGATTATGAATACAAAATACTGATTTCTGACTGAACACGTTTTATGGATTCAAACCTGTTTTGAGACTTGATTTTGTGAAATACTATATAACTTATATATGTTTGCTGGATTCGGCCGGAAGTCTATTTTTCAGATTCTTCGACAGATCCAAATTTGCATTTTTGTAGAAACGAAATTCCTGTTTTAGTGCATTACTGTCTTGCTGTCCTAAACTTGAATTTTCGTTGTACTGTTCTTTTATGAGTTGCCTATCTTCTGTACATGTTTATCTATCACCCTGAACCTCTTACATGTTTATACCATGTTATTCTTGCTCTGTTTATGACACATACATGTCTGTCTGATAATAATAATAAATAATCAAGCCGGGGTTAAGGGAAAGATTTAGTAGTGGGAAATTATAGAAATGTGTACTCGGAGGAGGACCAATTGGTTCTGACTGTCTGATTACTATTACTGATTACCTGACTGCACAATTCCCTATAGGAAGGTGTACTCGGAGGAGGACCATTAGGTTCTGACTGTCTGATTACTGTTACTGATTACCTAATTGCACACTTCCCTATAGGAAGGTGTACTCAGAGGAGGACCATTAGGTTCTGACTGTCTGATTACTGTCTAATTACTGATCCCTAAGTACACAGCCCTATACGATCCCCTACGAAATCTAAACGTAACTTGTTTGAATGTAGAAACCAAGTGATAAAAATCGGGGGCGCATGAAGTGCTACCTAGATAGTAATAAACACAAGACTGTAAGAACTGACATCTGTTAAATTGTTACCTGCTATCATCTGACTCTTATCTGACACTATTATTTGTTACTGTCTGACTGTTACCTTATACTGCTATCAGTATATCTGTCTGCACACGGTTGACACTTGACACATGTTACTTATACCTGTTAGTATACCATGCTAGTTTATTCTGTTTCCCTAATTCATGTTAGATAACATAATCTGTTGATATGCCTATGCCATGCTATATTAGTTTCTGTTGTTGTTACATATTTGCTTACCCCTTTTCCAGTACTTGTATTCTGCACTACAAGCAGCTCGTAACTTGCATCGACGGGAGTTTGTTTGCTCTTTTTCTTTTTCCTGCAATTTATTAATTGCAGATCAGGATGACCAGTTGTCAGGTGGAGTTGGTGACATGAGATATTAGTGCTGGAGTTTTGCATTTATTATTATTATTTCGGTTGCTTAATTTGGAATATTGTATTTGATACATGGATTTATTTTTATTTGGGCAATGTGACCCAGGAATTTTGACTTATTCTGATTTGATTTATTTGAGATTAATATATTTTGGTTTCAAGTAAATTTCTGTTGGTATGTTTGTTCGATTATGCATACTTGGTTGATTCTTTTGCTTCCGACTCTGATTATTTGTTCGATTATACATACTATGTCCCTAGGGTCTTTATCATTTGCTTTTTCTAGATATATAAAAACCATATGTAGATCTTTCTTATTCTCCCTATATTCTTCCATAAGTTTCCTCAGTACATGAATTGCTTCCATTGTTGACCTCCCAAGCATAAATCCACACTGATTCTCAGACACTGTAGTTTCCAGTCTCTATCTATGTGTTACCGCTAAATTTGGTGTGGGGGCAAACAGATAGAATTTGTGGATTCTTTGGGATGTCGAATAGTCAAACTTGAAACCTTTCCACCGGAGTTTGACCATGATCTCCTGCTGTTAACCTGCAAAAAGTGAGAAACACCGGGGTTGATCCCGACGACGCACCCTCTGACGCTCAAGTCAGTAATCAGAAAGATTATGAATGAGCTTTGATTGGCAAAAGATTGATTACCTGTTAACAGTGGGGGATGGGGGGTATTTATAGCCGCCGTAGGGACCAGTTTCGGGATAAATCCCTACTTCCCAGTGGATGGATATAAGGAATCAGGGCCGTTGATTAAGTATAACCATAAACCATAATTCTATCCGGTTGGACTGGGTTCTTTGCGGGTTCGAACCCGCACCCAGTTAAGGCGGATCTGTTCGTGGGCTATTGGGTCTTCGGAGAAAAGACCCAGTACCCATTTCAGACCCGTCTGTAGGTGAAATTACCATTTTACCCCTGATCTTTAAGATTCGCGCTCGATTTGGACAGTTCTGATTTAACCCTATTTTTAGCCATATCACTTTGTTCGATCACTCTCTCCTAAATTTTCATCGCATGACTCATTAATTTAATCACGTAGTAGTTGGGGCAACTTTGTATATATCTTTTTTATATATATAGGTACTAAAATACTTTTTCTCCATTCATCGGGCATCTTCTTAGTCCTCAAAATTTCATTAAATAATTTTGTTAGCCAACCCACTCTTACATCCCCTAGACACTTCCAAACTTCAATGGGTATATTATCAGGTCCTAAAGTTTTTCCTATTTTCATCATCCCTAGAGCATTTCGTTCCTCCGAGGTCATAATTCTACGGAAAAGCATATGCTCTCGAATTTCCATCGAGTCCTCTATATTGAAGTTTCCCATAACATTTCATTTAATAACTTCTCAAAGTAATTTCGCCATCTTTCCTTAATTCCCTCATCTTTTACTAAGGCTCTTGAATCCTTGCTCTTAATAAACCTAATTTTATCCAGATCATTTGTTTTTCTATCCATTTATTTATATAGGTTATAAATATTTTTTCCTCCTTCTTTTGTTCATAATTTTGTGTATAAATCATCATAAGCTTTTTCTTTTTTATCTCTTACTGCTTGCTTAACTTCTTTTTAATGGTCGTATATCTCTCCAAATTCTCTTCATTACACTCTTTTGCCATATTTTGAAGGTTGATATTTTTTCTCACAATATTTTAGATTTCTTGTTCCCACCACCATGTTTCTTTATTTAGCAACCCTCCACCCTTAGATTCTCCAAGTTCTTTCTTTGAATTTTTTCTTATGTACGTAGTCATTTTAGTCCACATCATATTTGTCTTCCCTTATCAATTCCATGATGGTCCTTTAAGGACTTTATATCTAAAAACTTCTAGTTTCTCTCCCTTCAAGTTTCACCACTTAATTTTTGGGTTCCTAACCTCCTTCCTTGCACATATGTATTTCTCATTCTTAACATCCAATACCATTAATCTATGTTGTGAAGTTATACCCAACTTTAACTGCAAAATTCAAAGTGTATGGCATCACTTATTCAAACCAACATGCTCTCCAAGGAAAACACTTAACATACTAAGGTTCATATTCTGACTGATGAGAGAACAATAGGTATCAAGTAGCCTTCGTACACTCTGACATATTAGCTCTAGCAAAAAAGCAAACTATTATCTTCATAAAGTAAATGACTGAGAAAGGTATTCTGATTATCAATAGTAATACTTGAGAACCTTGTAACGCTCCAAATTTTCAATAAATAAAATTAGAAGTAAATGGCACAATTCCCAGCATCAACTTCAATTGCAATTATAAACATAGTACAAACACAGGGAAAAAATTAAAACTTTTCATTTCATTAATTCTCTTTACTACAACACAGTAGAATTTAAACACTTTAAATTATAATTCTTTTTTACAACACAACGGTATTTAAATGCACCATAAATACAACATTTTTTTTACAATTATTCCTTTTACAAAATATGCATAAACATTTAAATGTTCTACCGTATGCTCCCAATTCAATGCTAATGGTACCTACCTGTAAAACATGAGGCTAGAGATATCCATAACCTCCAAAACTACAGGGGTCAGCCATAACGGTGTGAGTGATATTCAAAGGAAATACAAACTTAAATGGAAACACAAAGAATAAAATCATAAGTCAACAAGTGAAACATATTAACACAGTAAAAGCTGATGGAACATGAAATAACAATAAATGAAGCATAAATAATCAAGTGAAGCTAGGCTAAGTGCCAAGTGTAAGAAAACAGAAAACAAGCATGCATAATACAAGTCAAGAAAACACAAATGCACATGATGATTACTAATACATACTTGTCGGATTCTATGCATTCCATTCTATATAGGTCCGGTGCAAGCCCTTATTGTTCTTCACTTTATAGGGTTCAATCCCCCGCCATGCAATCCTATAATAGTGACAAAAGAAAAGATTTAGACATTTCGTGAATATTAGCTCTAGTCTCGAATCCATCCGCCCAACCATATAGAACCCTTACCGCGCAAACATCCCGCAAGCGTCGCTCTAGCCCAGAATACTGGAGATCTGTCTTCCTTCCGCCCGACTCTTCATAATCCCGGAGTACATCCGCCCGATCATTCATAGCCTCGGAAATAATTGAGACACATCTCCTCTGCATGACGAACAGTCCCGGAATACATCCGCCCGACTGTAACTATAGTCCCAGAATACATCCACCCGACTATATATAGAGCCCCCCACTCATGTTTGCTTAAGTATCATCATAACTCCAACTTGTGCCTGTCCTTATGTTTATTTCTATTAATTGAATCACAGCCTCTCTAGAGTTGGTATACCATATCGGACTTAACTAATTCAACCACAAGGCCCCACTGGCCAACATCCACCAAAATCTCATCTGCCGGCATGTTAGGGTCCCACTCAATCTCTAGAGTCTCACAATTCAAAATCTGCATCAATGTTTCTATGGATCTCATCAAAATCCTAACTCACAAATCAAAACCTAACTTGGTTCAATAATAAAAAATATTCTTCATTAGTCACATTCTTATAAACCAACCAATGTTGTCTTTTTTTTAGGGTAAAGGTGGAATAACACCACCCTATTTCATTAAAAAAAAATTAATAAAACAACCCCGACATACCTGGGGGGAAATACAAAAAGTAACAGTGCAGAAAATAGAACATAATCCCCCAACAAAACCCTGGGGGTGGGTCCAACCAAAAGTACAAAAGTACAACCCAAGGTACAAGACCTAAACAAAATACAAAATAGAGCTAGCTGCGGACTGTGGGCTTCCCAATTGTATCATGTTCCCTGTGAGTATCAAGGGCGCCTACCCCTCAGCCCAGTGTCGGTCCAAACTCGATCTCCTCATCATCGAATTCCTCCACCTGGAAGACTCTAGCAATCCTCCCTTTTGCTCCTGTAGCAGCAGCTCCGTCATCGAACTTTGTAGCTTTGGCTGCCGCAGCCACCTCCAGAAAGTCATCCAGGGACTCCACATGAGCCCTCTTAGGCATCCTCTGTACCCTGAAGCCAACTGCCCTACTTAACGTTCCAGTACTATAGCTAGGCGCTGATTCTGGAAAGGTGGATAAGACCATCTCTGGTGAGATCTCTCTCTGTGTATCAGTAACAAGCTCAAGGTCCTCTGGTTCCTCATCCGTAAATGAGAACTCTTCATCCAAATTTAAGCACCGCTCCATGTCTTCATCGCTATCTGCGTACTCAGTAACAACATCCTGAGCGGCCCCCATCATGGGTCCCTGCAGTTGTTGTTCATTGGACCCTTCTGTTGGCCCATTCTCCATAGATGAAACAAGATCCTCAAGTGGTAGTTGCTTGACAGTGTTGGACCCCTCTATAGGCCCAATCTTTATTTGAGTCACGACACACATATTGGGCCCAACACACATATTGGGCTCATTCTCATCCAATGCAGCCTCCTCCCGAATAGGAATGCCTCCCTGGGGATGCATCGCACGCTCCGTTTCCTGCGCCCCTCCACGCGTCACTCGACGATTGGATGGCATTTCGGTGGAGACCGCAGGTACTTTGAAAACCCCCCCGCCTCTTCGAAAACTCCCCCTGCCTCCTCGCTCGTTGTGATTGCCTCGAGCTCTCTACTCCTCTTCCCATTTTGGATCTGCGCTGCGTCCTCTTCTCGAAAGCTCTCCACTCCCAAAATTCGGAGCTTTCCTTTCTGAGCTCTCACCTCAAACACCCCCTCTCTTGAGCGATGCAGTCTCCCTCTTTTGGGTCATGGCCGTTCGCTTCTGTTGTCGCCTCGATCCCTTCGAAAACCTTTTCTCTTTCATGCTCCCCCTCTTTTGGGGTTGGGACGAGCGCCTCTTTCCCTGCGCTTTTCATCTTCTCCTGTTCCTCTTCCCCAGATCTTGCCTTTCTGGTGGGTGACGCACTCGATGCCAGAATCTTTCCTCTTTGTACACTTGAAGCCTGCCCTCTGGTTTCGAAAGCATAACCTTTCATCTTGTTCCTCACAAAAGATCCCAAAGATGCCATCTTTAGACTGTTTTGACCCATGGGTATTGGTTCCTTTCTATATTCAACTAAGGTGGTTACTTTCTTTGCAACCTGCTCCTCTCTGGGTGTTCGAACCCTATTATCTAGGGTTTGCCTTCCATTTTTTGCTTGGTGGTGAGATTCCCAATGGCAGGCTCTGGGGCTACGAATTTTCCATATTTGGCTTTGGTTGCCTACCGTTGGGTTTTCTGGTGAAGTTTCCTTCTTTGTCTCCATGGAGCGGCAGAGAAGTTTAGGATTCGCCGTTCAGCATGCCTGCCTCCTTTCCCCTTACCGCTAGGATGAGCTGACGGTACGCTCTCTCCACCTCGTGGGCACCATCTAGTGTGAGCTCCCATTCAGGTGCCGCCACCTGCAAGTAAGAGCGTCCATCTCTGAGGGCGGAGGAAGGGGGGACTAGAGCTCCCTAGACTCCGGTTCCTTTGGCTTGTCTAGGATGAACCTAATAAGGTATGAATCCTCAAACGAGAATACCTTAGCAAATCTTGGCATAAGGGCGATGTCGGTGCTCCGATAAGAATCCTAGCGGAGACTAATTCCGACCTCCGAATCGTCTTGTTGTCGATGTCTTCTATAGAACCAAAATCCGATATGATTTCCTGTAGCGCTTCCTTTTTCCAAAAGTGTAATGGTACGTTATGTACCCATATCTAGAAGAGGTCCCCTTGCGGTAGCTCTGCCCCGAACCTCGGCGTCCAGGGGAAGAATTCCAATTTGAAGTGGCCGAAGTCTACAACGCCCATATCTGTGACCTCCCTCATCTTTGGTGGTGATGGGAACGATACTAAGAATTGCATATGGCACAACTTCTTTACCACCGAATCCCTGTGTGCTGCCGTAGGCCATTTGGCATTCAGTTCTTGAAAAATGTGATTCTCCGCTGGGCGACCTGTTCTGACCTTCGCTATGGCACACTACTCCCGCAGCCACTTTTCCTCAAGCTTGATGGTCGTAAGACTGTTGGCGAGGCGGATGAGCGTTGGGCTTTCAGGTGACCTGCCTCTTCTGACCAGCCTGTCGTCATCGTTGGTGGAAGAGGTGACATTCGTGCAGATGTACAAGAGGTGCCCCCACTTCATACACTTGAAACATCTCACCTCCGTGCAATCTTGGCGGAAGTGACCCAAATCGCCGCAGTTAAAACAGGGAGCTGGTTTGCGCTTTCCTTTTCTTTGTTTCTTTATGTTGTTTGTTTGTGGAATGGGGGAGGTGTTGTGTCTATTTTTGTCTTTGTTTTTGTCTCTGTTAACTACCTTCCACTCCGACGAGTCCCCATCAAGGATTGGAGACACTCCTCATGATGATGCGTGGTTTGGACCCCCATCGTGGGCCCACCCAATCACTGATTTCATCGGAGCTGCGGTTCCGCTTTTGATGGCGATGGATGTAGGTGGGGAGGAAGTTGCGGAGGATTGTTTTGTTGAGATATAGGGATATGAGGGTAAGGACTGGATGTGGGCTTTTGGTATTTGGGCTGGTATTTCGAGTTGATAATTAACTTGAGTATGGGAGCTCCTATAGTGAGAGGGTTGGTGGTGGTGATAGGGGTGATGGTGGCAACCTTTGTCATGGTACCATTGCTCCTTTCCTCCATGGCTGGAGCGTCTGTGGTCCTTGGGGGGCTCCTCTTACGCTCATAGAAGCTAGTAGGAGGGCCCCCTCTATGGGCTCGTCCTCTAGGTGGCGACGCAAAACATCGATGATGATGTGCCTCTCTCTGGTGCCGTTGCTGATGCGCACTCTTGTGTGCACGTGCGGTGTGGAGGGGCTCTCTGAGCCGACGCTCCTCCTCATTGGTAGGGGGATAGATCAACGGTTGGTTTGGAGAGTGGGTTTGAACAACAATGGGGGTGGCAGTAGGGTCGGTAACGGGGGTAGGGAGGTGGCAGCTGGGGGGGAGGATTAGGGAGAGAGCTTGGGTCATTTGGGGGTGCCTGTTCCTGTTGGTGGGCCTCTTCAGTAGGCGCACAATCATACATTTCCAGAACAGTGAGTTCCATCAGAGGAAGAAGAAGATGCAGCTAGAGAAAGGAGGGAAGGAAGAGAGATGAAGCTCCGGTCATTACAACTAAGAGTTTGAAAGTTGAAGAAGACTAGAGAAGGTTAAGAATGAAGATGGTTTGATTTTTAAAAAATAAAATCCAAACCATCTTCATTATGCAGTTAGGAACCACCACTCTCACTCTCATTCTCATAGCCTTGCTCATTGTTGCCTTTTCACCAACCAATGTTGTCACGAAGGACTCTTTCATACATGGTAATATATTCAACTTACGAAATTCCTTAAAAATCCACTTTTAACCATCACTCTCCATTTATTTGTAAAGTTTCATAAAGTCAACTACAATTTCATTCGACCAAAACTGAAATAAATCTCTTAAAAGCTGAGAATTTCATCTACAAAATTTTATATTTATTTACCACAATCCATTATTTGAATGCACCGAAAATTAAAACTAGAATTTCACCAAAATCTGAAAGATACACGTTTTCGTTCTTCAAAACAGTACACCTCAAAATCATTATTAAATTCTGGAAAAATTCAATTAAGTCCAACACATAACAAGGAACTTGCTATAAAAATATGGACTCAAATGAATTTATTTAAAGAGTTCGTATGCAATAAATTCGAAAAACTATCTTTCATCTAAAAATCTGAAAGTTACATGATTTCGTTTCTCAAAATAGTACATTCTTTAGTCGATTTTAAATTCTGGAAAAATCAATTTAAATTCAGCACATAACGAGGAATCCACCATAAAAATCTGGGCTCAAATAAAGTAAGTTAAAGGGTTAATATTCAATAAATTCTGGAAACTAACCGTTATTTTAAAAATCTGAAACTACGACAGTACAGTGGTAGAAATTGCATATCTTACAATCTATGAATCGGATTGAGAATCCGTCAGATGTTCTGAAAACTAGACACAGTGATCTACTATTTCTATTTAATAAGTTTTAGGTAATATCACCAGTAACTATGTCAAAATCTCGCTCCAATTTGGAACAGACAGTAGTCCAGACCATACAATGTCTTTAAAATCTCATCCAAAATCGATCGACCCACTCAAATATATTTGTTTAAACCCATATATATATGCTTCCATATGTATACTAGAGTCCCCCAAATATAGCACACAAAATTACGCTCGAAAACCACATGAAAACACCAAAAAACCAACCAAAACAAAAAAAAACCAACAACTACTACAGTGCTACTACAGTTCCCGGGTTGATCAGTAACCCTCGGGTTACTGTTCACCCGAGACCAGCAACCCCAAACCTGGGGTGTGGTCTCCAAACCCTAGCCCCCATATGTGTTTGGTGTACTTTTCATGTTTATATCTTTCCATATTTGTAAAAAACTCACTTTCAACCCATTACAAATCATACGAAGAAAATGAATAATCTATCAAAATTTCATCTTTTCTACAATTCAATCATGTTCTTTAGTCACACATATAGATCTAAACATCTACATTCGTATATAGGTTTAGAATAAAATTTTAGATCTGGCAAGCATAGAAAAGAGATTCTAATACTCAAGAATAATTTATCTTTGATCAGTACGAAGGTTTAGTACATAAGACAACTCCAATCATCTTCAAAAGTTAATGGGTTCATAAGAATTCCACAATTAAACACGATATTTCATGCACAAAAATATTCATCTTACAAAAAGTGGATCAAACAAAAGTGTCATGTCATCAATGTTAGATTTTTATCTTATTAACATCAATCTTTATCAAATAATTCATCTCTACTGTCAATTCATAAATAACCATCATATCATGCCAACATAATCACAATTCACCAAATCCAAAATCCTAGCATGATCTCTATTGTTTAAAAAAAAACACATCAAGAGACGAGAAGTGTCACTCACCTCAAAGAAGATCAACTTGAAAAACAATAGTAGTAATAAAGAAAAAGCCTTCTCCTCCTTCTTGCAAAAATTCAAGATCCAACTCCAAGAAAACAATGAAAAAATAATGTTTTTGGGTTCACAACAGTAGGGCGGCTGTTGTTGCTGTAGATATAGGCCGAAATTTTCGGTTGTTAGGGTTTTACAAAGTTTACTAAAATACTCCTCAAGAAAAATATTTATTTACATATATGGATTCTAGCAATTATTAGTTAATCAAATCAATTTAAAATAAAATAAAATCAAATCCCCTAACTCTCCTGATTTGGCCGGCCAAAATGCACAGCCCAAAAAAACCGAAATATGGAGTTTTTACTCCAAGTGACAATTTTGCACAAAAGTCATTCTCTTTGTAATATTTGCAAACAAGCCGTAAAATTTTTGTGAAAATCCAAAAAAATTAGAATTATAATCTACAAATAAAGATTAGATTTTCTAAACAATATTTCTGGCTTTTACTCTCCAGAAACAATATTTGCAATAAAGTCCCCAACAATTCTAAAATTGTATAATTATATATTTATTAACTAAATTAATCAAATCAATCAAATATGGATATAATCTAATTCCTTAGATCCTTCTACTGAATAGCCGCCCTAAATGCAGCTAAACAATTTTTAAGTTCAGTTTCCACCCCTAAACAATTTTTTACAAAAAAAGATCCCTTTCTTTCAAAAATTTACAAAACTAGTTTTCTTAATTCAGAAAAATCCCAAAAACTCAAATATACCCAATAATAAATAATAGAATTTTTTCATCAACTCATAGTTCTAAATTCACACTTCGAAAATATTTGCACGTGTGAAAATGTCAATTTTACGAAAATTCAAAATAATTAAATAAATTGATTTAAAGTTTATTTATTAATTCAAAATATTGTATTAAAAATTACGAGGTGTTACAAACCTAACTCCGACCACTTCTTGTTTAATAGGACGGGATAACAGTTCTGGACATAAGATGAAGAGATAGAGGGAGAGAGGACAACCTTGGCGCTACCCCATAGTCGAATTTAACCAATCAAAAGGAGAGCCATTAACAGCAACTGCGAATTACGAATTCTTAGTACAAACCAGAATCCACCTGACAAACTTAGTGTTAAACCCAAACCGTAAAAGAAGAGTTGAGAGATAATCCCCCCTAATCTTATCATAAGCACGTTCCATATCTAGTTTCTAGGCAATAAACCTTCCACTCTTCTTTGTCTTCTTCATGGAATGGAAAGCTTCTTAAGCAATAAACACATTATCCAAAATTAAATGCTCAGGAACAAAGTAACATTGTTCCATGGAGATGAGAGAGCTTAGGACAGGCTTCAAATGGTTGACTAATTAATATTTTGCAATAACTTTTAAAAAAAATTTGAGATTAATAGGGTGATAATCTTTCGTGCTTGAAGGACTATTAACCTTAAGAATTAGAGTCATGAAATTTGACTTCCACTGAGACTGTAAGGATGTCGTATGCCAGAAATCAGTAACAGCTGCAACAACATCACCATCAATGACATTCCTAAAACATTTATAAAACATTTTGAAAAAAACCATATGGAATAGGTGATTTATTTGATGGGATTGAGCAGATGACACCATAGATCTCGCTGACTAGAAAAGGCGGAGTAGCTGATCATTCATATCGCTAGTAACTTTGGGACCAACACAAGGAATAGTTAAACCGAGACTCCTATTGATTCTTGATTTTGATGATTACAACACAATGCAAAGTTGTTGTGCTACCTCTCATATATTGCAGGTTGTGTCAAAGTTTATCATGTATGATAGACAAAGGCCTCAAAGCAAATTGATCAAGCAAGTTGTTCTAAAGCTGAAGAATGATCAAGCCAAGCTTCATACAAGGGCTAAAGCTTCTCTCAAGACTAAAGACTCAAGTCAAGACCAAAGCTTCAATGTCTTATATTTTATGTTTTGTAAAAACAAATGTAATTTTCTTTTGTTGAGTCTTAGATTGATATAAAAGCCTTGTCACACACACACACTCACATATAATTTTATAACTATGTGGTTTTTAAAAATAAAGGTCAAAATAGTTTGAACTAGGTCAGCTGTTGAGTACCAGTCGACCGCCATTAAGGACCAGTCGATTGTACTTGTACAAAACTGTCTGAGCTTCTTCAAACTCTGGCTAGTCGACTCATAACGGCAACCCAGTCGACTGTTCAAGTCGTTTTGATAGATTTCTGATTTCAAATTTTGATTTTTTGATTTCAAAAAGATATATCTGTTTGTAAACAGTTGTAAGAACTGTTTTTACAACTTCCAGGGATTCTACTATATAAATAGAGGCTTAGAATCACCATGGAAGGGTCTTCTCCCAAGCCTTTTGAGAAAAAGTTTTTAGTGTTCTTACTTTCAAAGAGAATAAGTTTTTTTTTAACTCAAACACTCTAATTCTTTAGACTTGGTTCTCTGAGTTCAGTCCAACATAACATTGAATTTGTTTTGGATTAAATTCAGAAGTTGACCAAATAGCCACGTACAAAATCACAATCACAACAAGGCTATAGGTTGATTGTAAATAATTTTATTGTTTTCTTTTCCTCTCGGTTGGAGAGTAGGACAATAGGGTGTAGAGTCAGGTTTTCACTCTTGGTGGAAGAGTAGGTTGCTCTCTTTGGTGGTGAGAGAGGACTACGGGTTGGACATGGTTATTGTCTAACGCCGTAGGGTATTATTATATATTTTTCAAGAATAGTGGAAAATCTCAAGTGGGTTACTTGGGGACTAGATGTAGGTCGGGAGGACCGAACCAGAATACATCGTATGTACTCTGTGGTTGGATTTTCTGTGGTTGTATCTCTTGAACCTTTTGTTACTTTCATTTCAATTCTCTCAAAACCGTTCTGGTAAGTCGACTGTATTCCCATCTTAAGTCGACTGATCAGACTGGTATTACAATCTTCTCAGAAACTCTTTTCGCAAGTCGACTGCCCCTTATGTCGACTGCCCCTCTGTATTAAGTTGACTTGTCAGACTAGTATCAAAATACTATTCTACTCTAACACCTCAGTCGACTGAACTTTTCTTTACAGTCGACTGAACAGAAGATAATTTTTAATTCCTTAATTAATTTTTATAAAATACTATTCACCCCCCCTCTAGTGTTAATTGCCGTGCCTACAGGATCCAACAACTTCGGTCAAAAGTAGGTGGCCACTTATCCTTAAAATAATCAAAAAACACTTTGATTCATCAACTCCTCTAGTAAATTGAAAACCTGACATGTTTTGTACCTTATAAATGGAGTTTCGATCTCGGTGAACAAGAGTGGCTCAATTTCAGATGCCATAATTTCTCCTACTTATTGAGATTTCTTCAAGCTCAAGAAAGGGAATCCAAAATATTTCAACCTCCCCTTAAGAGAGTTGTCCCATAAAATCTTTAAAATATAAAGCCTCCACTTCTTTGAAAAGATATTTTCCTTAGTGATGATATTATCGACAACATCATGGTTCAATTTCTTAAGAGCCACTTTCACTTTACAAGTTTTAACAAATACTTTAATATCACCGAGTACTATGGTGTTCCACACCGAACCAACAACCTCCTAAGATTCTGCAATGAAGTCACAAAAGATCTAAAAGCAAAAATGATTTGGACCACTCACATCAATAGCTTTTGTATTAATTAATAGTGGAAAATAATCTGAAGTTACTGAGACCAAATTGATATTTTCATGACGCCAAAGTTTCTCATACATATTGATATTTTCTTGAAGCTCAAGAGAGGGAAACCATAATATTTCTACCTCCCCTGAAGAGAGTTGTCCCATACAATCTTTAAAATATAAAGCACCCACTTCTTTGATAAAAGATTTTCCCTTAGTGAAGATATTATCGACAACATCATGATTCAATTTCTTAAGAGCCACCTTCACTTTACAATGTTTTATGAAATACTTTAAGATCACCAAGTACCACTGTGTTCCACACCGAACCAACAACCCCCTAAGATTCCAGAATGGAGTCACAAAAGATCTCAAAGTGAAAAGGTTTTGGACCACTCTCATCGATAGCTTTTGGACAATAATCTAAAGTTACTTAGACCAAATGAGACCTGGAAACAAGGTAAAAAGCTTAAGCCAATCCACTGTAACTAGGAATTGATCAATTCAAACTAAGCAACCCCCCCTCACGATTATTACACAAAGTGAAATGGGCACCAGAGCATTGTAAGTTAAACAAACCACATTCACGCTCTTGCTCAAAAATACAAATTATATATCCCTAACTATCATAAGACCCATAATATCCTGAATGACTATAGAGATATCGAAAGAAGACATGATTATTATTCCACAATAGAATAATACCACAAGATCGACCTACATTAGGTTGAGCAACTATTTTCATAGTCCTATTCAACTTTATATGATCCATATAAATTTTGATATTATAAGCATGAGTTTCAAGAAGAAGTAATATCTCTTTTTTTTTGCTAATTGGGTTAGATCCGTAATGGGCTAAACGACCATTGATGCTACTATTTTCTGGTATAGGAGCAACAGATAATGAGTTTTTTTGATGAGAGGGAAGATCAGATCTCAGTCATAGATCCAATCCTGATGAGTGGTTGATGTGTGTTTGGGATATGTGGATCTGGTGGTGGTTGCGTTCACCATTAGCCGCCGAAAACCTGCAAAAAACCTTGAACACCGGGAGTTTATCCTACAACAGGCCCTCCGACGTTCAAGTCAGTTACTGAAAAAGAAGATTAGGGTTTTAGAGGCTAAAGATTCATTACCTTGCAATTGAGGAGGGAGATTACTATTTATAAGCAAAGAGAGAGGGACCCTTGGTGGATCGGGTTAACCCTCTTCTATAGGCCAAATTGGACTAGTGGGTCTGCCAGTGGCCCACAGGGAGTATAGGCCTATTTTTATGGATCTCTGGATCTGTTGGGATCAGACGGTTCAGATGGAATGGAATTTTACCCACATCATAGGCCCTAGACACATGGAGTTTGAATAAATCAGCCGTCGAGGAGTATTCCATTCCCGTGGAGGAAAACCTAGTTGATAGTGTGAGAAGGGATGAAAAAGAGTAATGTTATCCACTGTTGGCTCGCGTTCCACCCCAAGAACCAAGATGCCGAGCACCGGGGAGGCAAAGCATCGAGAGGCCGAGGTGCCGAGGCGAAGAGGTCCTCTCACAAGTTGCTCGAGGTCCACATAGAGCTACGAGGCTAGTGAGATTGTGAGAAACCTACTCTAATGGCTCGAGGTCCAGGTCGAGCGCCAAGGTCTAGCACGATTATGAGAAATCTCGTGTGTGGCTTGAGCACCACACCGACCTACGAGGCTAGCGAGATTGTGAGAAATTTCGTGTGTGGTTGAGGTCCATGCTGAGCTATGAGGCTAGCGAGATTGTGAGAAATCTTCGCATGCAACTCGGAGTCCAGGTCGAGCGACAAGGCCTAGCAAGATTGTGAGAAATCTCTATGTGTGTCTAAAAGTCCATGCTGAGCAACGAGGCTTAGAGTGATTATGAGAAATATTCCCGTGTGTAAAGAAGTCTACGCCGAGCGACTAGGCTTAGTGAGAATGTGAGAAATTCTGGGGGTTGCTTGATTTCCATGCTGAGCTACGAGGCTAGCGAGATTACGAGAAATCTCACGCGTGGCTCGAGGTCCACGCTGAGAGATGAGGTTAGCAAGATTGTGCGAAATCTTTGCGTGCAGCTCGAAGTCCACATCGAGCTACAAGTCTAGCGAGATTGAGAGAAATCTATCCTAGTGGCTTGAGGTCTAGGCCAAGCGCCGAGGTCTAGCAAGATTGTGGGAAATCTTGGGTGGCATGAGGTGCACATCGAGCGACGAGGCCTAATGAGATTATGAGAAATCTTCAAGTGTGGTTCGAAGTCCACGTCCTGTGAAAAGGCTTAGTGAGTTTGTGAGAAATCTCGTCTGTGGCTCGAAGTCCACACTGAGCGAGGAGGTCTAGAGAGATTGTGAGAAATCTTCGCATGTGGCTCGAAGTCCACACCGAGCAATGAGGCCAAGCGAGATTGTGAGAACTCCCGTGTGTGGCTCGATTTTTACACCAAGCTACGAGTCTAGCGAGATTATGAGAAATCTTGCGTGTGGCCCGAGATCAATGCCGAGAGACGAAGCCAGCGAAATTGTAAGCAATCTACGCTAGTGGCTCGAGGTCCTGGCCGAGCTCCGTAGAATAGCATTATTGTGAGAAATATCGCTTGTGGCTCGAGGTTCACTCCGAGCGACGTAGCCTACAAAGATTGTGAGAATTCTTCATGAGTAGCTCGTAGTTCACACCGAGCGACGAGGCTTAGTGAGATTATGAAAAATCTTGCATGTGGCTGAAAGTCCATGCCGAGAGACGAGACCTAGCAAGATTGTGAGAAATCTCGTGTGTGGCTCGAAGTCTACGCCGAGCGACAAGGCCTAACAAGATTTTGAGAAATCTTCACTAGTGGCTCGAAGTCCATGCCGTGCAATGAGGCTTTGTCAGATTGTGAGAAATCTCACGTGTGGCTCGAGGTCCACGCCGAGCTACAAGGATGAAGAGATTATGAGAAATCTTCGTGTCTGGCTCATGGTCCACGCTGAGCGATGAGGCCTAGCGGGATTGTGAAAAATATTCGAGTGTGGCCTGACGTCCACACCGAGCGACGAGGCCTAGCGAGATCGTGACAAATCTCGCGTGTGGCTCGAAGTCCACTCCAAACGATGATGTCTAGCGACAGTGTGAGAAATCTTCATGTCTAGCTCGAAGTCCATGCTGAGCGTCGAGGCTTATCGAGATTATGAGAACTCTCGAGTGTGGCTCGAGGTTCAGGGCAAGTTGCAATGCTAGCGAGATAGTGAGAAATCTGGCATGTAGCTCGATGTCCAAGCCAAAAGACGAGGCCTAGTGAGATTGTGAGAAAACTTCTGGTGTGGCTCGAGGTCCACGCCGATGACAAGACCGAGCGAGATTGTGAGAAATCTTCACATGTGGCATGAAGTCCATGAAGATTGAGGATGCCTAGTGAGATTGTGTGAAATCTTCGCGTGTGGCTTGATGCCATGCCGAGCGACATGGACTTCGAGCAAAAAGGCCTAGCGAGATTGTGAGAATCCTGGGTGTGGCTCGAAGTCCCCACTGGGCTACGAGGCAATCCAGATTGGGAGAAATCTCCCATGTGGTTCAGAGTCCACGCTGAGCGAAAAGGCCTAGCGAGATTTTGAGAAATCTTCTCGTGTGACACGATATCCATGCCGAGCGACATTGCTTAGCGAGATTGTGAGAAATCTCGGGTGTGGCTCAAGGTCCACACTGAGCTACGAGGCTAGCAAGATTGTGGAAAATCTCGCATGTGGCATGAGGTCCATGCTAAGCGATAAGGCTACCAGGATTGTGAGAAATCTTCATTTGTGGCTCGAAATCCACGCCGAGCGACAAGGCCTAGTGAGATTGTGAAAAACTTTATGTGTGGACCGAAGTCCAGGCCGAGCGATGAGGCTTAGTGTGTAGAACCCCGTATTTTCAAATATTATTTTAATTATTTGAAAAATGAATTTAAATGATTTTTGAGGATTTACTAAATATTTTCTAAGAAAATTATCTTTTGTACACGTACAAAACACGTGCAAATGACTTTTGAGAAGTTTGAAAAATTAAGTTTTCTTTAAGAAAAACCATTATTTATTATTTGAAAATTATTTAGCATTTTTTCAGATTTTTCTGAAATTAAATGTGCATATTTGCAATTTTTGGGAAAAGAAGGACTTATTTGCAAAATTGACATTTTGAGGGTTTAAAGCACAAAAATGCATTTGCTGGACATTCCGATCAGTATTTGTTGAAGTTTGGAAATATATTTTCTATTAGATCCTAACTTAATTGATATTTGATTTAAATTTCAAGAATAGAATTATATGTGCAAGAGGTATTTTGGAAAGGAGTATTTTTGCAAAAGAGGGAATATAACCCTAATATTCTATCCGGCATATATAAGGGAAATCCTTTTTCCCCAGCCTTCATTGAGAACTCACAGAATTTTGAGATTTATTTAGAGGAGCAAAAAGGAGGATTCTTGGATCTAGCAAGGAGAAAGCTTTTGGCGGATTTTCATCAAAACAAAAGTGAGTGGTTTGTTTTGTTGTTTTGTTTTGCTTTGCTTGTTTTGTTTGTCTTGATTGATGAATGACGTAAGATCTTGTTATGCTTGTTTGTGATCATTATGCCATTATTTTGTTATTCCCATTGAATGTATGGTATGGATCTTTTATCTGTTATGGAGGATGAGAACTCTTGTTGATATTTGAACCATGTATGAGAAAATATTAAGATTTGTTGAGGAAATGTTGATCTATGAGATCGTATTGTTGGGAGACATATTAAGAATTGATTTTGATGTGATTAGATGGTAAACACCTGGACCTTATGGTTGTAAATCAGATTTGGATTAAGTTATGGAAGACATTTTGTTGAGAAAAACCCTAATGGGAGAATTAAGAATTGAGATCATGAGAATATGAGATTGGAGAAATTGATTGATCGAGTAATGTAACCAGGATGGAGATTATTGAGAATTGTTTATTTGCCTGGATATAAATTAAAATTTTATGATCGATGAATCTTTAGAATACTCCCGTTTGATTTGTGTTCAGACCTATCTTTTGGGAATCTGTAGCCGACAGCCGACTGTCTTGCGAAGCAGTCGACTGGTACGAGCCTACTGTGTATTTTTGAGTCTTGAGATTTGTTCGGGACAGTCGACCTAGACTGAGGTCAGTCAACTGATCCTCTGTTTGTGATTTTGTTCAGTCCTTTCGGGACAGTCGACCTATGACCTTTCAGTCGACTCAAATACTTAGATTATTTTGATGAGGACTATTTGAATTTGTCTCGGGGCAGTCGACTGATGACTTGTCAAGCCGACTGGCCATGCCTTAGATTATTTTTTTGTAAAATGTTGGGATATGTCCTCTGGACAGTCGACTGGTCCTTTATGCAGTCGACTGGTCCTGAAGGATCCTTGTATTTGTTTTTGAGATCTTCTGTTTAGTGTTTGATTTTGAGATGTTTGTTCAGTCTTTGATTTTGAGATGTTCAGTTAAGAACATGATTTTGAGATATTTTGTTGAGCCACTTGTTTAGTGGAAATTTGTTCAGATATTTGTTTTTGAGTCTCTAGAGGTAGGTGACCCTAGTATACCGGTGTTTGTTCAGTTATTTGTTGAGGCCCATCGAGGCAAATTTTCAATTATTCAGATTTTTAGTTCGGTAGGGTGCACTACTCTAGGAGATTTGTTCAGTAACCCAAACTAATAAGGACAGGCATTAGTAGTGTCATGACGAATGGGAACTTGAGTTATGCACCTCAGTATGGCTTTTGATGTAGGATTTAATCTCCTGAATTATCCAAGTAGTTAACTTGTGATGCGTGATTTATCTCCGGAATTATCCAGGCAGTTAACCTGTGATGCGAGGTATTTCTCCTGAATTATCCAAGTAATTATCTTGAGATGTGGGATTGAACTACGGAATGATCGGAGTCGAGGCGATGCTTTTGGGGTATTATTGTGATAAGGAATCAATGTTTAGATGTGGGATGATCTCCTAAATTATCCAGGGAAAATACCTGTGATGTGGGATCAATCTCCGGAATGATCAAGCATGGGCGAATTATCATAGTTTATCTTCATCTCTTAGTAGTCATCGTTGTCAGCATGTAGTCATGATGTTTTCTTGAATCACTTTTATGCATTCGGATTTCCTGTTTTTACACACTTGGCTTTTGGTTTTGATATCACCCATCATTCTTCGTTGTTACTTCATACTTTAGTGTTTGATTATTATTTGTTGGATATTATGTTTCAAGTTCATTTATGCTAATTGTTTGATTTGTTACCACTCACACCATTTATGGCTGACCCCGTAGTTTTGGGGTTAGGGTCCAACTCTAGCCTCACATGTTGCAGGTTATTGCTTAGATTGGTGGTTGGATGCTTGAGTGGGCAGTTTGAGATAATTGGATTATTTAGTGATTGGTGTAAAACTGTAAAGGATATTTGAGATCATTATTGAGTTGTAAATAAAATATTAATCTGTGTTGAGATGTTTAGACTTCCGCTGTAATTGTAATAATCGTTGTAATAAAGAAGAAAAATTTTAGTGGTGTTGTTGGTGTTTATTGTTGTATTGAAGTGGATTGCTGGGATTTCGCTACTTATTTTCTAAGCTCTCATATTAGAAATTTGGGGCGCTACAGAGATTGGTATCAGAGCTCTGCTTCAATGTAATAATAGACATAGTAAGAAAAACCAACCTAGGTGTGGACACTAGAGAGTGAGTACCTAGGTGTGGACATCAGAGTGTGAGTATCACATAGAATTAAATTATGATGTTTGGTTTGAAATTATGGTTTTGGGGTATGGTTTTGGCTTTTCCATAGGGTAATGACTTGAGTTTGAATTGTATGTGTGCTCTAACTTTACCCTCGTTTTGCAGTAATCACAATGGTTGCACCCAGAGGTAGAAATGGTGGCAACAATGAGGATGGATCAGGTAGTTCTCGCGGAACGGGAATTGACCTAGAAGCTGAGTTTGCCAAAGTATATCAGACGTTGAATACGCTGATGGCACTCAATGTGGCGCAGCAGCAAGCGCAGCAGCAGAACCCGCCGCCAAATCATGGAGCTGGGCATGGATTGGTGAATGCCGACCCCATCAAGCAGATTGAATCCTTTAAGAGGATGAGGCCGCCAGTCTTTGAGGGGCAAGCTGATCCAACAGCAGCAGACGATTGGATTCGGAAGATGGAGACGATCTTCGAAGTATCGGAGACTCCAGCAGCCAGTAAGGTGAAGTTGGCTTCTATGCAGCTTGAGAAAGACGCTGGTCTCTGGTGGGAGTCACTGAAGAGGACTCTGGGAGATCAGCCTTTGACATGGGACGCTTTTCTGGAGGAGTTCAGAGATCGCTTCTTTCCTCTGGATGTTCAAGAGAAGAAGGCGACTGAGTTCATGAACCTTCAGCAGGGGAGCATGACTGTTCGGGAGTATGAGACGAAATTTGCTCAACTTTCAAGGTATGCCCCAGAGTTGGTCACGGATGAAGCAAAGAAGGCCAAAAAGTTTGAGCAAGGCTTGAGGCCGAACTTGAGGTCAAGGATGGTTCCGTTGGGTATCAGGAGATTCGAGAAGCTAGTCAGGAGGGCCGCGATGACTGAAGAAGATATGGACTTGTTTCAGAAGAAGCAGGAATCATGGAACCGGAACAAGAGGCCAGCATCAGGCCAGAGTGGGAAGGGATTCCCCGCGAAGCAGGCAAAGTTCAGTGGACCGGTGCAGAAGGCACCTGGAGCTCAGGGAGTGACCTGCTACTACTGCAAGGAAGTAGGACATTACAGGTCAGCATGTCCGAAGTTGGCAGAGCATGTTTGTTCTCAGTGTGGGCAGACTGGACACTCAAAGCCCCATTGTCCACAACTGAAGAAAGATGGTTCGGGTGGAAGCAAAGTCCCGAAGAGGCAAGGGCGAGTATTTGCATTGACCGAGGAGGATGCGAGAAACTCGGAAGATGTAATACAGGGTATGCAGGAATTTTGATTTCTTTCATTTTTGAATCAGTGTAATGAATAAAACTTTTATTTCAGAACAATTTAAGATTGAGTATCATTCTTATTGTAACAGGAGTTGTTTTAATAAATGGAATAAAAGCAAAGGTTTTGTTTGACACTGGTTCATCGCATACATTTGTATCGCCAAGTTTTGCAAAGATCTTAGGTTTGGAACCTAAGTTATTTCCAGGCAGGGTTTTGTCGGTGGCAACGCCGTCAGGTGAAGAGCTGGTAGCGGATCGATATCACGAGGGCTGTGATATCGAGATTGGTGGAAGGATGTTCGGCATCGACTTGATCGAACTACAAGTGTTGGGAGTGGATGTCATCGTAGGCATCGATTGGATGGCTATTTATGATGCCACAATTGATTGCAAGCAGAAGGAGGTGTTGGTGAAAGCACCAGGTGGACCTGCAGTAACTTTCCAAGGGAAGAAGAAGATCCCGCAGGTGGCTGCAATAGTATCTAAGAAGTCTATTGCAGATGAAGTCAAGGGCATTCCGGTGGTTCGAAAGTTTCCTCAGGTGTTCTTGGATGATTTTCTAGGATTACCGCCGCAGAGAGATGTGGAGTTTTGCATCAATGTTCAGCCGGGGAGTGCGCCGATTTCCAAGGCTCCGTACAGGATGGCACCTGTAGAGCAGGATGAAGTGAAGAAGCAGATTGAAGAGCTTTTGAGCAAAGGGCTTATCAGACCGAGTTCATCTCCGTGGGGAGCGCCAGTGTTGTTGGTCAAGAAGAAGGATGGGTCGATGAGGATGTGCATTGACTACAGGGAGTTGAATAGGGTGACTATTCAGAACAAGTACCCACTGCCGCGGATAGATGATTTGTTCGATAGACTTCGAGGAGCAGCGGTATTTTCGAAGATTGACTTAAGGTCAGGATATCATCAGGTGCGAGTCAAGGAGGAAGATGTGAGCAAGACAGCTTTCAGGACTCGTCATGGGTTGTATGAATTTTTGGTGATGCCATTCGGGTTGACGAATGCGCCAGCAGTTTTCATGGATATGATGAATCGGGTGTTGAGGCCATTCATTGATTCCTTCGTGGTGGTCTTCATCGATGATATCTTGGTGTATTCGAAGTCGGAGGAGGATCATTCTAAGCACTTGACAGCGGTATTACAGACATTGCAGGAGCACAGCTTGTATGCCAAATTGTCGAAGTGTGAATTTTGGAAGTCTGAGGTAGCTTTCCTTGGTCACATTCTTTCTAAGGAGAGAGTGGCTACTGATCCTCAGAAAGTGGAAGCAGTGAAGGATTGGCCCAGGCCGACGTCAGTGAAGGAAGTCAGAAGCTTCTTGGGATTAGCTGGTTACTACAGGAGGTTTATTCAGGGGTATTCTCAGATTGCAGTTCCATTGACAGGTTTGACCCGGAAGAGTGTGGCATTTGTGTGGATAGATAAGTACGAGGAGAGTTTCCTTGAGTTAAAGGAAAGGTTGACTACTGCACCTATATTAGCATTGCCGCAAGCAGGGAAGGATTATGACATCTACAGCGATGCATCTCTCAGAGGTTTGGGTTGTGTCTTGATGCAGGAAGGCAAGGTCATTGCGTATGGTTCGAGGCAGTTGCGTCCGCATGAGAAGAATTATCCGACGCATGATTTGGATCTAGCAGCTATCATTTATGCCTTGAAGCTGTGGAGGCATTATGTTTATGGTGAGAAGGTCAATATGTACACTGACCACAAGAGCCTGAAGTATATCTATCAGCAGAGGGATTTGAATCTTCGTCAGAGAAGATGGTTGGAGGTATTGGAAGACATTCGTCCTGAGATCAAGTATCATCCGAGCAAGGCGAATGTAGTGGCTGATGGACTTAGCAGGAAAAGTAGTTTATCGAGATTGATCACTACTCGAAGAGAGTTGGCAGCAGAGATCGATCAGGCAGGTATTGAGGTGGTACTGCGAGGTTTAGGGGCATCTTTGGCTCAGTTGAGACTGCAGCCGTCCTTGAGAGAGAAGATTGTGGAAGGTCAGAGATCAGATTCGGAGATCCAGAAGATGTTGCAGCAGGTTTCAGAAGGCAAGTTATCAGAATTTCGTGTCCAAGATGGAGTTCTTTGGTTGGGTGAGAGGTTGTGTGTTCCAGATGATGCAGAGTTGAAAGAGAGTATCTTGCAGGAGGCACACAGCACATTGTTATCAGTTCATCCAGGAGGTACGAAGATGTACAGGGATATCAAACCCCACTTTTGGTGGTCTGGCATGAAGCGAGATGTAGCAGATTTCGTGGTAAGGTGTCTGACTTGTCAGCAAATCAATGCAGAAAATCAGAGACCTGGAGGTTTGTTGCAGCCTTTACCCATTCCGGAGTGGAAGTGGGAGAATATCAGTATGGACTTTATTACGGGTTTGCCGAGGAGTTCGAAGGGCAATGACTCGATTTGGGTTGTTGTGGACCGATTGACTAAGTCGGCACATTTTCTAGCCATGAAGATTACTTGGTCGATGGAGAAATTGGCTGAGTTATACATTGGAGAGATTGTGAGACTTCATGGAGTTCCTGTTTCGATTGTGTCTGACAGAGATGCAAGGTTTACTTCGAGGTTTTGGAAGAGCCTACAGGCAGCTTTGGGCACCAGGACTGATTTCAGTACAGCATTTCATCCGCAGACAGATGGTCAGACGGAGAGGGTGAATCGAGTGCTGGAAGATATGTTGAGAGCTTGTGTTATGGACTTTGGTGGTAGTTGGGAGAGATACTTGGCATTGGTTGAGTTTGCTTATAACAACAGTTACCATGCAAGTATTGGGATGGCACCGTATGAGGCTTTGTATGGGCGGAGGTGCAGGACACCTGTTTGTTGGTATGAGGTTGGCGAGAGGCAGATGTATGGTCCTGAGATCGCACAACAGACGTCAGAGCAGATTGAGCTGATTCGCAAGAGGATAGTTGAAGCTCAGAGTCGGCAGAAGAGTTATGCTGACACTCGACGAAGAGACTTGGAGTTTGAGGTTGGGGATGCAGTTTTTCTCAAGGTTTCTCCGACCAAAGGAGTGATCAGATTTGGTAAGGGTGGCAAGTTGGCGCCGAGGTACATTGGTCCGTACAAGATCGTGGAGAGGATTGGCAAGACCGCATACAGATTGAAACTTCCAGAGGAGTTAGCGCAAGTACATGATGTGTTTCATGTGTCACTATTAAGGAAGTATGTGGCCGACCAGAATCATCAGTTGGTAGAAGTTCCTGGAAATCTACAAGTGAACTTGAGCTACAAGGAACAGCCTGTTGAGATCGTCGATCGTAGGGAGAAAGTCCTTAGAAGCAAGGTGATACCTATGGTCAAGGTATTGTGGAGGAATCAACAGTTCGAGGAGGCTACTTGGGAGCCAGAGGATCGCATGCTGAATGATTTTCCTGAATTGTTTGAATGAATGTATTTCTTGTATGTGAATGGAATTCTTTGAATGATTGAACTATTGATTGATACATGATGTAATCTTTAATTTGATTGTGATGTTATATGAAATTATTTGGATTATGATCTATTTATGAAGTACTGTTTCCTTTTGTTGGTATGTGTTTGAACTCATTAGTAGTATTTCTGAGGACAGAACTCTTCTAAGGAGGGAGTGATGTAGAACCCCGTATTTTCAAATATTATTTTAATTATTTGAAAAATAAATTTAAATGATTTTTGAGGATTTACTAAATATTTTCTAAGAAAATTATCTTTTGTACATGTGCAAAACACGTGCAAATGACTTTTGAGAAGTTTGAAAAATTAAGTTTTCTTTAAGAAAAACCATTATTTATTATTTGAAAATTATTTAGCATTTTTCCAGATTTTTCTGAAATTAAATGTGCGTATTTGCAATTTTTGGGAAAAGAAGGACTTATTTGTAAAATTGACATTTTGAGGGTTTAAAGCGCAAAAATGCATTTGCTGGACATTCCGATCAGTATTTGTTGAAGTTTGGAAATATATTTTCTATTAGATCCTAACTTAAATGATATTTGATTTAAATTTCAAGAATAGAATTATATATGCAAGAGGTATTTTGGAAAGGAGTATTTTTGCAAAAGAGGGAATATAACCCTAATATTCTATCCGGCATATATAAGGGAAATCCTTTTTTCCCAGCCGTCATTGAGAACTCACAGAATTTTGAGATTTATTTGGAGGAGCAAAAAGGAGGATTCTTGGATCTAGCAAGGAGAAAGCTTTTGGCGGATTTTCATCAAAACAAAAGTGAGTGGTTTGTTTTGTTGTTTTGTTTTGCTTTGCTTGTTTTGTTTGTCTTGATTGATGAATGACGTAAGATCTTGTTATGCTTGTTTGTGATCATTATGCCATTATTTTGTTAGTCCCATTGAATGTATGGTATGGATCTTTTATCTGTTATGGAGGATGAGAACTCTTGTTGATATTTGAACCATGTATGAGAAAATATTAAGATTTGTTGAGGAAATGTTGATCTATGAGATCGTATTGTTGGGAGACATATTAAGAATTGATTTTGATGTGATTAGATGGTAAACACCTGGACCTTATGGTTGTAAATCAGATTTGGATTAAGTTATGGAAGACATTTTGTTGAGAAAAACCCTAATGGGAGAATTAAGAATTGAGATCATGAGAATATGAGATTGGAGAAATTGATTGATCGAGTAATGTAACCAGGATGGAGATTATTGAGAATTGTTTATTTGCCTGGATATAAATTAAAATTTTATGATCGATGAATCTTTAGAATACTCCCGTTTGATTTGTGTTCAGACCTATCTTTTGGGAATCTGTAGCCGACAGCCGACTGTCTTGCGAAGCAGTCGACTGGTACGAGCCTACTGTGTATTTTTGAGTCTTGAGATTTGTTCGGGACAGTCGACCTAGACTGAGGTCAGTCAACTGATCCTCTGTTTGTGATTTTGTTCAGTCCTTTCGGGACAGTCGACCTATGACCTTTCAGTCGACTCAAATACTTAGATTATTTTGATGAGGACTATTTGAATTTTTCTCGGGGCAGTCGACTGATGACTTGTCAAGCCGACTGGCCATGCCTTAGATTATTTTTTTGTAAAATGTTGGGATATGTCATCTGGACAGTCGACTGGTCCTGAAGGATCCTTGTATTTGTTTTTGAGATCTTCTGTTTAGTGTTTGATTTTGAGATGTTTGTTCAGTCTTTGATTTTGAGATGTTCAGTTAGGAACATGATTTTGAGATATTTTTTTGAGCCACTTGTTTAGTGGAAATTTGTTCAGATATTTGTTTTTGAGTCTCTAGAGGTAGGTGACCCTAGTATACCGGTGTTTGTTCAGTTATTTGTTGAGGCCCATCGAGGCAAATTTTCAATTATTCAGATTTTTAGTCCGGTAGGGTGCACTACTCTAGGAGATTTATTCAGTAACCCAAACTAATAAGGACAGGCATTAGTAGTGTCATGACGAATGGGAACTTGAGTTATGCACCTCAGTATGGCTTTTGATGTAGGATTTAATCTCCTGAATTATCCAAGTAGTTAACTTGTGATGCGTGATTTATCTCCGGAATTATCCAGGCAGTTAACCTGTGATGCGAGGTATTTCTCCTGAATTATCCAAGTAATTATCTTGAGATGTGGGATTGAACTACGGAATGATCGGAGTCGAGGCGACGCTTTTGGGGTATTATTGTGATAAGGAATCTATGTTTAGATGTGGGATGATCTCCTAAATTATCTAGGGAAAATACCTGTGATGTGGGATCAATCTCCGGAATGATCAAGCATGGGCGAATTATCATAGTTTATCTTCATCTCTTAGTAGTCATCGTTGTCAGCATGTAGTCATGATGTTTTCTTGAATCACTTTTATGCATTCGGATTTCCTGTTTTTACACACTTGGCTTTTGGTTTTGATATCACCCATCATTCTTCGTTGTTACTTCATACTTTAGTGTTTGATTATTATTTGTTGGATATTATGTTTCAAGTTCATTTATGCTAATTGTTTAATTTGTTACCACTCACACCATTTATGGCTGACCCCGTAGTTTTGGGGTTAGGGTCCAACTCTAGCCTCACATGTTGCAGGTTATTGCTTAGATTGGTGGTTGGATGCTTGAGTGGGCAGTTTGAGATAATTGGATTATTTAGTGATTGGTGTAAAACTGTAAAGAATATTTGAGATCATTATTGAGTTGTAAATAAAATATTAATCTGTGTTGAGATGTTTAGACTTCCGCTGTAATTGTAATAATCGTTGTAATAAAGAAGAAAAATTTTAGTGGTGTTGTTGGTGTTTATTGTTGTATTGAAGTGGATTGCTGGGATTTCGCCACTTATTTTCTAAGCTCTCATATTAGAAATTTGGGGCGCTACATAGTGAGATTGTGAAAAATCTTTGCGTGTGGTGCAAAGTCCACGCCGAGTGACGAGGCTTTGCGAGATTATGAGAACTCTTCACGTATGGCTTGAAGTCCATGCCGAGTGACGAGGCTTAGCGAGATTGTAAGAAATCACACATGTGGCTCAAAGTCCACGCCGAGTGAGGAGGCTTAGAAAGATTGTGAGAAATCCCACGTGTGGCTTGAGGTCCATGCCGAGTGACGAGGCAAGCGAGATTGTAAGAAATCTTTGCGTGTGGTTCAAAGTCCATGTCGAGCAACGAGACTTAGTGAGATTGTGAGAAATCTCACATGTGGCTCAAATTCCACACCAAGTGATGAGGACTAGCCAGATTGGGAGAAATATTTGCGTGTGGCTCGAAGTCCACGCCGAGCGACGAGGCCTAGGGAGATTGTAAGAAATCTTCGCGTCTGGCTCGAAGTCTACACCGAGCGACAAGGCCTATCGAGATTGTGAGAAATGTTAGTGTGTGGCTCGAAGCCCACACCGAGTGACATCGCTTAGCGAGTTGTAAAAAATATTGCATGTGGCTCGATGTCCACGCCGAGCGACGAGGCTTAGCGAGATTGTGAGAAATTTCGCATGGGTTCAAAGTCCACGCCGGGCAAGGAGGCCTAGCAAGATTATGAGAAATATACACGTGTGGCTCATAGTCCACGTCGAGCAATGACGCTTAACGAGATCGTGAGAAATCTCGCATGTAGCTCAAAGTCAATGCCGAGCAACAAGGTTGAGCGAGATTGTGAGAACTCCCGGGTGTGGCTCGATTTTCATGCCAAGCTACGAGGCTAGTGAGATGGTGAAAAATTTTGAGTGTGGCTCGAGGTCCACAATAAGAGACGAGGCTAGCAAAATTGTGAGCAATCTACACTAGTGGTTCGAGGTCATGGCCGAACGCCGTGGTCTAACGAGATTGTGAAAAATCTCGCTAGTGGCACAAGGTTCATGCTGAGCGACGAGGTCTAGCAAGATTGTGTGAAATCTTCGTGTGTGGCTCGTAGTCCATACCGAGCAACGAGGCTTAGCGAGATTGTGAAAAATCTTGCAGTTGATCGAAGTTCACGCCGAGCGACAGGGCCTAGCAAGATTGTGACAAATCTCGCGCGTGGGTTGAAGTCCACATCGAGTAACGAGGACTACCGAGATTGTGAGAAATCTCACGTGTGGCTCGAATTCCACACCGACCGATGAGGCCTCACGAGATTGTGAGAAATATTCACATGTTGCTCGAAGTCCATGCTGAGCAAGGAGGCTTAGCGAGATTGTAAGAACTCCCAGGTGTGGCTCGAGGTCCACGCCGAGCTACGAGGCTTGTGAGGTTGTGAGAAATCTCGCTTGTGGGTCGATGTCCACGTCGAGTGACGAGGCCTAGAGAGATTGCTAGAAAACGTCAGGTGTGGCCCAAATTCCACGTCGAGTGACGAGACCTAGCGAGATCGTGAGAACTCCCTAGTGTGGCTCGATTTCCACGCTGTGTTACGAGGCTAGCGAGATTATGAGAAATCTCGCATGTGGCTCAAGGTCCACACCGAGCGACGAGGCCTAGTGATGTGTCGGATTTATATACAAATATTTGTACTCATTTACCTATTAAAATGGCTTGTTTTCGCTGATATTGTCTTTAATTCATCTTATTTCTATACGATTTCATTTAATTAATTATTTTTGAAGAAATAATATTTTTGATGCAAAGAGTAAAGAATTGTGGAAAAAATTAACAAACAAAGTAAAATAATTGATTTATCATTTTTTATTGTTTTGTTGACTGAAAAGTGTGACAAATAAATTGTAAAAGGATTTTTATACGCTAATATGATATATAGTTAGTTTAATTAATTTTAAACTAATTAAATTTATTTCATTTAAAAATTCTAATTTCAGGTATTATTTTGTGTATGCAGAAGCACGTGGTTGGCAGAAAAGGCAGAAAAGAAGGAAAGAGAAACAAATAAAATTCTGCATTATAAAAGGAAGGAAATAAAGGAAGAATGAGGACTTTTCTGCAAAAGTGCAAACCCTAATTGACCACTCCGTTCTCTATAAATACAAGGCCAAAGAGAGGGTACAAACTCAAGAGGTGACGGCTCATCATTATTCATAAAAAAAAAAAAAAAAAAAGAGAGAGAGATAGAACTATTGTGCACGGCATCCAAGGGAACAAGGAGAACTGTGCGGGCAGTAGTAATCCTCTTCACTTGGGGTTTTCGAAGTGCACCCGGCTGTCTCGACTTGGACCCTGTGCTGACTGGCGACTCCTTCGTCCTCTCTCTGTCTTGCGTGCTGAACGAAAAAAAAAAAAATGAAAGAAAACCAGCAGGCGCACGCGTGCTTGACTGGTTTCTTCTCCTTTGGTTTGCACAAGACGAACGGGACCCACACACACGGGACAGAGCAGCTCAGAATAGATCTGACGCGCTGCAGCTGCTGACATCGACGCTGACGTGGTGACAGGCGACAGCTGACGTGCACGTGGCAGACGCGACTTCAAGCTTCTGTTCGGTATTTGAGAAGGGAACAATATGTATCATTTTTTTATATTTTTTGTGTACTTCTTCTCTAAATATTTTTAGATGCAATCCAAACAATTCTATTAATTGCAAATTTGAGCATGAACTGAATTTAAATGTTCTAGAGGCTAAGATGTAGCCAAGTTTTGAACACAGATTTTAATTCCTTGTTATTACTCTATTTTTTCTGATTGTGTTTTTAATTTTTATTATTTATGCATACAACATGGTGGATAGACATTTGTATGAATGTTCAAATCATAAAGAGACCGAACAGGTAATTTGTGATTAATAAAAATTAAAGACCGTATATTGGAGGACGTGACCGTTAAGAAATCCAATTTTTTTCAATTAATAATTTGGTGGATAGACGAATGATTAATTGAGAATAATTTTTAGACTACGTTGATAGAGTGGTTAATATCTTTAGGATTTTGGTCGACAATTGGGAAAGATAATATTTTTATTTATAAGGAATTATAATTTGTGAACCAAGAGCCCTAGAACAAATTTTACCCTTAACAAATTACAAGAGCTTCAAAGTTTTACAGCCCTCTCCCTCTTCACCAATTTAGTTAGATTAAATTAGATTAGAGTAATTTAGTTGTTTTATTCTTCATAAAATTTGATCTTCCAAATAGTGATTCATCTAGCTATATCGGTACTCAGTAAAATATCTAGTCCCTGTGGGTTCGACACTCTACTCATCTATTTATATTACTTGTGCGATTTTGTACACTTGCAAATATCAACATCACCTAGCAAGATTGTGAGAAATCTTCGTGTGTGGCTTGATGTCCATATTGAGTGACGGTACTTAGCAATATTGTGAGAAATCTTTGCGTGTGGCTCGAATTCCAAGCTGAGCGACGCAGCTAAGCAAGATTGTGAGAAATCTCGGGTGTGACTCGAAGTCCACACCGAGCTACGAGGCTAGCAAAATTGTGAAAAATCTTGTGTGCAGTTCAGAGTGCACACCGAGCGATGAGGCTTAGCAAAATTGTGAGAAACTTTCACGTGTGACACAAAATCCATGCCGAGCAACATGGCCTACAAAGATTGTAAGAAATCCCGGGTGTGGCTCGAGGTCTATGCTGAGCTACGAGACTAGCGAGATTTTGAGAAATCTCACATGTGGCATGAAGTCCATGCCGAGCAACATGGCTAGCGAGATTGTGAGAAATCTTTGCTATGGGTCGAAGTCCACGCCGAGCGATGAGGCTTTGCGAGATTGTGAGAAATCTTGCTCGTAGCTCGATATCCACGCTCAGCTACGAGGCTAGCGAGATTGTGAGAAATCTTCGCGTGTGGCTCGAGATCCACGGCGAGCAACAAGGCCTAGCGAGATTGTGAGAAATCTTCGGATGTGGCCCGAAGTCCACGCCGAGCTATGACGCTTAGCGAGATTGTGAGAAATCACGCATGTGGCTTGAAATCCATGCCGAGCGACGAGGCTTTGCGAGATTGTGGGAAATCTTCGTGAGTGGCTGAAAGTCCACGCCAAGCGACGAGGCCTTGCGAGATTGTGAGAAATCTTCACGTGTGGCGAGATTGTGAGAAATCTTTGCGTCAGGCTTGAAATCCACGCCGGGCGACGAGGCCCAGCGAGATTATGAGAAATCTTAGCGTGTGGCTATAAGTCCACACCGAGTGACGAGACTTAAACAGAGGACTGAGTTATATAAATTTAAACCCCTATATTATCAGTAATGGCATTGGCCTTGGTGGCTAGCTCAGGCGCCAATGCGCTATGCGCTACCACATGTTGCCTGTCGCTTTGGGGGCCCTCTGGTTGCGGGTTTGATCCTGGGTAGGCTCTGTTCTTTTCTCTTTTTGGAAATAAAACCAAATGAAGCTTCTGGGTTACAAAAAGAATTAAAGGGTCTTTCCTTCACAAAAAATGATTGGTCTGATGGTTGGGCGTGCGGTTGGCTCACTATTGGTCTCGGGTTCAAACCCGCGTGACCATGCTTTTGAGTTTTATTTTATTTTCAATCATTTTTTTAAAATTTTAAAAATTGAGAAAAATCATAGAAATATTCTAAAATATTATTAGACACTTGGGAATTATGTTATAATATTCTAAGAGACATTTTGGGGGATTTAAAGATCATATTCATGTATTAGATGAGATTTGAATTGAAGAAAGGGGTATATGATTAAAGATTTTAAGGTTTGGTTTAAAATAAAATCAAAGTATGAGTGTGAGATTTAAATAATGAATTTCTAGTGATTAATCTTCAGAATTTTTGGTATTAAGATTTGGTGATTAATTGGAGGAGCTTTAAAAATATTATTAAAGTGAATGAATTGGTTCGTTAACCAGGGAATTGTTTAAAAGAATTTGATTCGAGGAATTGTTATGGATGTTGTTATCGAAATTGAATACTTCATGAAAGTGGATAAAGAGAAATGATGATTAAAAGGTTTATGTTGAGGTTCTTTATAACCTATTTGATCTCTAGAGTGAAATGGTTGTTGGAATCAAGAGGCTAGGAGAGACCCTTAGTAACCGGCATTTGTGAATAATGAAAATTTGAGAACTAACCAGTGAGGGTTGAGTTTCTCTTGAGAAGTTGCCAGTGTGGGCTAACTTTCTCTCGTATTGATTTAAGTCCGGTAGGGTAAGCTAGCTCTAGGTTGTGATGACTTTATTTTATTAAAACATAAGGACAGACACTAAGAGGAGATGTGATGAAGTATGGACAAACATGGGTAAGAGGGTCTTAATAGCACAGTGAGAGGTTATCTCCAGAATTTTCGTGGTTGCGGCTTGCGGTGGGAGATATTCCTTTAGAATTACTGGGATCGAGGTGACGCAGATGGGGTATTTGTGTGATGAGGTACCAATGACAGCGCAGTGTGGGTTTTGTCTCCAGAATTGTCGAGGTGTGAGGCGTAATGGCCGAAAATCACTCGCGATAGGAGAACGACTCTTAAGATTATCGGGGCCATAGCTCGCGGTATGGGTTTTTGCCTCCAGAATTATCGAGGTTACGACTCGCAGTGGGAAAGCAATTTCTCAAGAATTATCGGGGTTGTACTAGACACTCACAGGATATCTGAAACTTATATTAGTCACCGTAGTAGTAAATCATAGCGAGAGATTAAACCTTATGTTGAGGAGTACGATAAGGGCTTGCCCTCGGACCTATTTAGTGTGGGATGCATAGAATCTGAACAAGTGTGCATTAGTGCATCGTAGTGTAATTCTGCATTAGGCATTTAAGTCATATCATACACTTTAGGATAGTCACTTTTACACTTTGTTGTGGATTCAAGTTTGTATTTACTAAAGTAAGATAATCGCTGTTTTATAGCATTGCGTCAGTTGTATGCAACTGACGTGCCCACAATTTTCTTGTTGCAGGACAGGACTTGGCATGGACTTATAGTAAATATGATGAGCTGTTACAAGATTGAAGCATTTTATTATTGTATATCATACTATATTCATTAAAATTCCGCTGCGTCGATGTAAAAGAACTTGTTGTAAATAAAAGTTTTAATTTCCTTGTAAAATTGTACGAATTTGAAGTAGAAGATCCTGTTGTGCTACGAATTACATGTAAATGGAATTCGGGGCATTACAGAGTGGTATCAGAGCCAGGTTCAATAAGTAGTACAAAATTACAAGGACGACACATTAGGGTGGACATTAGAAGTGTGAGTTCAGTTTATAGAGTTTTAAATGTAAGTTGATTTATATTTGTGTTGCTTTTGTGTTGCTCTATACAATGATATCTTCTTCTCCTTTCCCTATAAGATGGCAGATAACTAGGATCCAGTGGATGAAGTGGAATGATTCTTTGAAGAAGATCCTGAAGAAGAAGAGCCCAAAGAAGAAGAAGAACCCGAGGAAGAGGAAGATCTAGAAGAGGAAGAGGGAGAACTACCCAAATCTCGAGAGATCACTCCACCTCCACCTGATTCTCTAGATGAATCCTCAGATGAAGAGCCAGTTCATGACAAGAAGGACTATCTTATCGCTTCTCTCCAGGAGCAATTGACCATCCATAAGTGGAGAGCAAACCACTTGGAAGCTCATCATGCGGAAGACAAGCAGAACATCGTAGCTCTGAGTCACCAAGTGTGGGACCTAGAGAAGATTCGACACAGAATTGCTCGACATTTCACCCAGATGGACAACTAAACTCGTTGGGGAAAGTAGGAATGTCGTCAAAGATGCGGTGAAATTAAGAAGGAAATAGATGAACTATCATGCCCCGCTTCCCAAAAATACAGAATTCGAGCACGTAACATTGGCCCAGCGAATGACTAAAGTCACCCATAAGCTGTTTATTCGATTAACTAAACAGTATAATCAATACAGAACAAATGCGCAGACAATAATAATAATCTCATGAACAATAGTACTTGGAAAGAAGCAATAAAAATATCCAAATACAATAATAATAATCCAACGTCTGGAAACAATAATAAAATTCGGGACATAAGCCCAAAATAATAATAATCCAATCCAAAATGATAAAAAGTCTCAATACATTAAGTTTATTAAAGCAATAAGCAATTAGAAAGCAGTAGTCTTCAGAATATTTGTTCTCCAATTCCAGCAGACAATTCTCCTTCATTACCTGTATAACTTCATATAAAAAGAGAAGAAAAATTGTCCTTAGAGCAAGTCATGGACAGCAAGTAGAGAAAGCATGGAACAATGGAATAACGGTATAACAATGAATCAATGGATCAATAGGAATCAATAACATGGCATGATTGTAATAATCAATAACATAGTAATTAATGCAACAGTGTAACAATGGTTCAATATTTAGTAACGGTAATCAACGGATAATATAAATAACACTTGGACAATATTGGATATAAATAGGAACAATGATGAACAATATGCAATGTCAGTGATGTGTCAATCCTCATGTCTATTAATTATTTTAATCATGACTAATGCATGTACTATTGCATCCCATACTACAGGTTCGATGCATACAATCAATTTCGTTTTAGACTTAAGTGGTGCACTCGGTAGATCATGTACTTGACTACGGTAACGCTAAACACTTTTCACCTTTCGGTGTACGATACGGTCATCGACAACGATACGATACATGATAGACTGGGTTATTGCCATAACCACAATCACACGATAAAAGATAGCTGGAACGTTAATTAGGGAAACACGAGCCCCTCCTCCAAGTACAGTCACTACTTTGTTCACTACTCAAATCTCCCTTTAACCCCAACTTATTAATTATTTATCAATACAACAATACAATACAATATGCATTCAATGGAAATTTTGGTGAACGATGGTATCAATAGGTAGATAGCATGGATCGGATGGTTAGAATAGTGACAATAACTCATTGGAAACATGCAATGCAACATACATTCATTAATTCATGCAATAGTGCAATAGGGAAACAATAGGTTGATAGCATGGATAGGATGGTTAGAATAGTGACAATAACTCATTGGAAACATGCAATGCAACATACATTCATTAATTCATGCAATAGTGCAACATAGGAATAATTAATCTATTAAAAAGTGGAATCTAAAATTCTGGACAGCAAGCGCAGTTTTTACAAAAATGCAGTTTCCCGCTGACTCAGAAATCGAAAGTTGAATCCGTCAGAAATTCTAGAAACTAGACTTCCTCATGATTCCAACACATATTTAAAGTTCAAATTCCGAAAACATTAGCTAGGTCAAACACATGGTTCTTTACAGATTTTATGTTCAGGCAGAATGTCGATATCATGTTATTTTAATTTTAGAATCAGCAAAAACTCATTATTAAATTCATTAAAAATACTTATAAGGTTCCCAAACATGTAGATTAATAATATGGAAGTTTTCAGAGCAAAATTCTTTCATTTGATCAGCATTTTTACTGTTTAAGTGCGAAAGATACAAGAATTTGAAAATCTGAAAGTAAAAATACAGCTGTAGTAAAACAGGTATAACTTTTGCTGCAAAACTCGAAATTTAAAAATTCAAGATGTTCTAGAAACTAGAAAGATAAGGATACAATTCATATTCAGAAAGTATTTCATTTTAAGATCTTTTACTGGTTCGAAAATAGCAGTTAACATTCAGGTTGGCAAGCATATACAGGATTTTGGGTAGTTTTCTTGAAAATAAATTAATTAGGCTATATGGGTATCGATTCTTTCGTCAATGAATTGTGTAATCAACATGATGGGTGTCAAAACATGATAAATAAAACTAGAATACGCTCATACATCAATTTATCATCAATCAATCATCAATAGATCAAACAACATACAACCTATCAATTGTCTCTACAATAATTTATTTATGTGAAGATTATATTAACAACCCTATTATCAATTCAATATGCACTCATGAAAGATCCAAACTTTAGAGTCAAAAGGGGCACGATGTCAAGAATATTGGGGTTAGCTCGTGTAAACCCTCAATAAACCCAATAAAGAGATAAACAATGGATAATACAATAACAAAGAGATTTACTTGCAAGAGTTTCAACAAAACTTGAATTTGATACAATTAACAATTCAAGTGGATGGTGACTTTCCTGTTAGATGGTGAAATCGAATACCAAGAATAACGGGATAAAAATTCCGAAGCAACGAACTCACGAACTAGCACAATCCAACAATAGCACGTGCAATATACGTGCAATAATCCAAAGAAACAACAACACAACACACAAAGAGACTGCAACAACAACAGCGGGGTTGACCACGGCCGAGGGCGGCAGCGGCGCTGCTGGCATCAACGGCGACGGTAGAGGACGACATCACAGATGGCGGCACTGTGGTGGTCGTCGATCGGACGGGAGGAGCAGCAGGGGGATTTCGAGTTTGGGTGTTGTTGACGTTGAGAATAGAGGAGGAAGGAGTTTTGGGTGGTTTCTGTGCTGGCACCGGGTGAGGGCGGCGCTCAGGAGGAGGTCGCTGGAGTAGGGGTCACGCAGGGGAAGATGGCAGAAGTTGGTCGGGGGTTGTTTTGGCGGGAAAATCCAAACGGGAGAGAGAGAGAACGAGAGGAGAGAGAATAGGAGAGAGAGTAAACAGTTAGGGTTTCGAGAATTGTACAATTTTTAGGATTTGCATTAGGGTTGTATTTATAGGGTACAATTAGGGTACTGGGTTAGTGGTTTAAGATTCAATAATAGTGGATTTGGGTTAAGAAAAAATCAAATTGGGTTTTAAGGTTCAATTAAGAGATAGATCAAAATCAATAGGGTTCAAAACCAAATACCCACAATTAAATAAGTGAGCAATATGATCCACAAGAATAGCCCGATCAAATGAACGAAGAATTTCATGAACAATATCGAATTAAAATAATCAAGAGAAAAAAAAAAAGATTATTTTATTCAATATCAAATAAAATATTACAAAAAGGGGGAAAATGAAAAATAGCAGAAATGGTAGTTACAATCCTACACACCTTACAATAAAATTTCGTCTCGAAATTTAAGTAAGTGGTTGTATGGTAACCCCGAGGAAAAGAAAAGAACAAGAACTACTCAAAAAGATGGGAAAATCTCTTCCGAAACACACTCTCAAGCTCCCAAGTCGACTCACCAGGGGAGTAAGGATTCCAAGCAACACGAACCAACTTGTTAACCTTATTCTTCGAAATCTTCCCCTGCCGATCCACAATCAACACGGGATGAATCTCACAAGACAAATCAGGTCGAACCGACCACTCCGAATAGTTAATAACATAACTATCATCCCAAACATACTTCCTGAGCTGAGAAACATGGAAGATGTCATACACTCTAGCAAGTGCTGGCGGTAATGCGAGTCTATAGGCCACCTTGCCTGCGCGCTCCACCACGTCGAATGGACCAATGAACCTAGGGCCCAACTTGCCCCCACCACCAAAGTGAATCACACCCTTCCATGGAGACACCTTGAGGAACACATGATCACCCACTTCGAACTCTAACGGTCTCCTGTGCATGTTTTTACCCATTTTCTCTGCCTATCCTGTGTGGCTTGCAAATGCCTCATGATCTGGGCCACTACATCAACAATCTTCGTGATCAATTCTGGCCCCGAAAGTTTCTTCTCACTGATGTCATCCAAACACACTGGTGAACTACACTTCCGACCATACAAGACTTCATACGTAGCTGCCTGAAGACTAGCTTGGTAGCTATTATTGTATGAAAACTCCACCAAGTGTAGATGATCTTCCCAAGATCCTCCAAACTGAAGCACACAGGACCTCAATATATCCTCCAAGGTCTGAATAGTCATTTCTGATTGACCATCTGTCTGTGGATGGAATGCAGTACTAAACATCACCTTACTCCCAAGACTGGTCTGAAGACTCTCCCAGAATTGAGATCTGAATCTAGTATCTCTGTCGGGATTTCGGGTTTGGGTGATGTCGACTTTGAGAACAGAGGAGGAGGGGGTTTTGGGTGGTTGTTGTGCTGGCGCCGGGGGGCGGTGCTCAGGAGGAGGTCGCCAGAGTAGGGGGTCACGCCGGAGAAGATGGCGAAAGTGGGTCGGGGTTGTTTTGGCGGGAAAATCTAACAGGGAGAGAGAGAGAAAATGGGAGGAGAGAGTAGGAGAGAGAGTAGACAGCTAGGGTTTTGAAAATTGTGCAATTTTTAGGGTTTGCATTAAGGTTTTATTTATAGAGTACAATTAGGGTACTGGATTAGTGGTTTAAGGTTCAATAATAGTGGATTAAGGTTAAGAACAAATCAAATTGGATTTTAGGGTTCAATTAAGTGATAGATCAAAATCAATAGGGTTCAAAACAAAATACCCACAATTAAATAAGAGAGCAATAAGATCAATAAGAATAGCCCGATCAAAAGAACGAAGAATTTCATGAACAAGATCGAATTATAATAATCAAGAGAAAAAAAAATAGAGTATTTTATTCAATATCAAATAAAATATTACAAAAATGGGAAAAATGAAATATAGCAGAAATGGTAGTTACATGAACTATGGGGAAAGCTCAGAGAAGCCAAGAAGAACCGCAGAATCTAGATTGTTTTATGTTGGAGTTTTTGGTGTCATGTACTGCATGTATGGACAAGTTTTAATGAATAAAGTTTAATTTTGGAAATAAATGAATTGTGTTGGAAGGAAATTCTATATTGTTGCAATTTTTGGTGATTAATGAAGTTTTATGACCCAAAAATAGCCAGACGAAAAACCCAAAATGGTGAGGGACCCAGCAGCGAAGGCAACAGGCTTGATCTGGAGACAGATCTGGCCCAAGTGTACCAAACTCTCAACACCTTTGCCGCAAATGTGACCTGAAACACCAGGGTGGGGCAGGCAGTACAAGTCCCGAAGGTAATTAAATTGGTGGAATCATTAAAGCGGATGAAGCCACCCATGTTCGAGGGCAAGGCAAATCCAGATGCAGCAGAGGACTGGATCAAGGAGATAAAAACAGTGTTCACGGTCTTGGAGACTCTAGAGGCTAGCAAGGTGAAGCTGGCCACTATTCAGCTAGAGAAGGATGCCGGGATATTGTGGCAATCCATGAAGCGAACCCTAGGAGATGAACCTAGTACCTGGGGAGACTTTCTGGAGGAGTTCCGCAGCCACTATTTTCCGATGGATGTGCAGGAGAAAAAGGCAATGGAGTTTCTGGGTCTGCAACAGGGGAGCTTGTCAGTTCGGTAGTATGAGACAAAGTTTACTCAACTCTCGAGGCCCAATCTAAGGTCTCGGATGATACCCCTCAGTATTAGGAGGTTCGATAAGCTAGTCAGGAGAGCTTCAGCCACAGAAGCCGACATGGAACAATATTAGTTGGCTCAGACCAAGAAAAATAATTTGAGTGCTAGCAAGAGGCCTGTAGCATCGAGCAACTTCAAGGGGAAACCCCCAGCGCAGAGGTTCCGACCAACTGGGGCTAATGCCGCTACTGTAATGGGGAGGCCAAGAAACAAAGGTACCAGACACCAGGAGTGACCTGTTACAATTATGGGGAATCTGGTCAGTTCAGGACCGATTGCACCAAGCCTCAAAACCCCATAACTTGCTTCAACTGTGGGAAGGAAGGCCATACCAAGCCCTATTGCCCACAGCTCCAGCAGGGAGGGCAGATGCAAAAGCAGCCAAGCAGGGGAAGAAACCATACCGGCAGGGGTGAGTATTTGCTCTTATTGAAGCTGATGCGGATGATGCCGACAATGTCTTCACTGGTATGGGAGCAATTTAATCGAGTTTTCTGCTGTTATATTCCTATTTTATATTAGAAGAGTGTTATGTACTAAGAGTATTCTTTATGTAACATGAGAACTTCTAATTAATGGAATAAAGGCTATTATTTTGTTTGATACTGGATCGTCCCATACTTTTATATCACCTACTTTTGCAAAACTATTGGGAGTTGAGCCGAAGATTTTTCCTGGCTAGGTTCTAGCAGTAGCTACTCTTTCTGGATAAATGTTGACTACCGATCGGTACTATGCTGGTTGTGACATCGAGATTAGAGGAGGAGTCTTTGAAATCGATCTCATCGAGTTGGCAGTCTTTGGTGTTAATGTGATCATTGGCATAGACATGATGTCGATCTACAATGTCAGCATCGAATGCAAAAGCAAGGAGGTTATGGTAAAGATACCAAGAGGACCAACAGTTACATTCTAAGGGAAGAGAAAGTGCAAGCAGTTGATGGCAGCTATGACTAAGAAGAAGATTCCTGAGGAAATCAAGAAGATTCCCGTAGTCCGGAACTTTCCGACTGTGTTCTTGGAATATCTACCTAGGTTACCACCTCATCGGGATGTAGAATTCAACATTTCCATTCAGCAAGGAGTGCACTGATGTCCAAGGCACCATACAGAATGGCGCCAGTGGAATAGGATGTGGTCAAGAAACAGATAAAAGAAATATTGGGCAAGGGTTTTATCAGACCGAGTGCGTCGCCTTGGGGAGCGCTAGTTCTATTGGTGATGAAAAAGGATGGATTGATGAGGATGTGCATCGATTACAGGGAGTTGAACAAGGTGAACGTCCAGAATAAGTATCCGATTTTGCGAATCGATGATTTGTTCGACCGACTACAGGGAGTAGCCATTTTCTCCAAGATAAACCTTCGGTCAGGTTGCCACCAAGTTCATGTTAAGGAAGAGGATGTGCATAAGACTGCATTCCGAACTCGACATGGGCATTACGAGTTTTTGGTTATGCTGTTTGGAGTAACAAATGTACCGGCTAAATTCATGGACATGATAAATAGGGTCCTACAACCATTCATCGACTCCTTCTTCGTGGTGTTCATCGATGACATTTTGGTCTACTCCAAGTTAGAGGAAGAGAATGTTGGGCATTTAACAGAGGTACTGAAGAAGCTGTAAGAACAGAAGCTGTATGCCAAATTGTCCTTGTGTGACTTCTGGAAGTCCTAAGTAGCGTCCCTGGGTCATATCCTTTCTAAGGAGGGAGTGCTCACTTGTAACTCCTATTTCCCATATCGGTATTTTTATACTGTATTTTGCCATACTGTACTCTTTTATCAATTTGAGATCCTGTATTTTATTTTGTTCGAATTAAATTTGAGATCCTGTATTCCAGGTGAAGGGTGAAGTTCTATGGTTTGGAGAAAGGTTGTGTGTTCCGGATCAAGCTGAGTTGAAGGAAAGCATTCTACAGGAGGCACACACCACTCTTTTATCAGTGCATCCAGGGAGTACCAAGATGTACAAGGATATCAAGCAGTATTTCTGGTGGTCAAGGATGTAGCAGAGTTTGTTGCAAGATGCACAACTTGTCAACAAATCAAGGCCGAATTTCAAAGACCCAAAGGATTGTTGCAGCCGTTACCCATTCCGAAGTGGAAATGGGATAACATCAGCATGGATTTCATCACAAAGCTACCCAGGAGTCACAAAAGGGAATGACGCGATTTGGATGATAGTGGATCGACTCACCAAATCTGCTCACTTTTTTGGCAATGAAGATCACTTGGTCAATGGAGAAGTTGGCAAAATTGTATGTCGGGGAGATCATGAGAGTATTCCCGTATCAATTGTATCAGATCGAGATGCGCAGTTCACGTCGCATTTTTGGAGGAGTCTTCAGGCAGCCTTGGGGACCAGGACCGACTTCAGTACTGCCTTTCATCCTCAAACTGATGAGTAGACTGAGAAAGTCAATCGGGTGTTGAAAGATATATTGAGGAGTTATGTGAGGGATTTCGGTAGCAGCTGGGAGAGGCACTTAGCTCTGGTGAAATTTGCCTACAACAACAGCTTTCAGACAAGCATTGGTATGGCTCCATATGAGGCCTTGTATGGGAGGAAGTGTAGAACACCGGTGTGCTGGTATGAAGTGGTGGAAAGACAAATGTGTGGGCCAGAAATAGTGCAACAAACATCAGAGAAGATTGATCTGATCAGGAAGAGGCTGGTTGACGCACAGAGCAGACAGAAGAGTTATGCTGACAACCAGATAGGAGATCTGGAGTTCGAAGAAGGTGACTATGTCTTCCTGAAAGTATCTCGAACCAAAGGTGTGATTCGGTTTGGGAGAGGATGAAAGTTAGCCCCGAGATACATAGGACCCTACAGGATATGGAAGAGGATTGGGAAGACAACTTATCGGTTAGAATTGCTGGAAGAGCTAGTCCAAGTACACAATGTCTTTCACGTGTCTATGCTATGAGGTTACATTCCTGATCTGAGTCATCACTTGCCAGAAGTGCCAGAGGGTTTGCAGTTAGATCTAAGCTACAAGGAGCACCATCTAGAGATTGTGGACTGACGGGAGAAAGTGTATAGAAACCAGACTATCCCTATGGTCAAAGTTTTGTGGAAGAATCAACAGGTTGAGCAAGCCACCTGGGAATCTGAGGAGAGGATGATGAGAGACCATCCTGAGCTATTTGGATAAACCTTGTAAACTTCTTTTTCTTTTGTTTTCTACTCTTTAATTGTAATTCCGATGACGGAACTATTCTAAGGAGGGAGTGTTGTAACATCCATAAAAATAAAATTAATTTTATATTTTTGTATGTGCATTGCACGTAAAATTTTGTATGCATTGTTGTCTCTAAAATTTTTCTAAGAAGTAATGCACATTTTTCGTCTCACTTTATTTGTTAGATTTTTTATTATTTATTTTACTTTAATCCATAGGCCTAAAATCTATTTTTAAAGCCCATAAGGAAATTCATTAAAAGAGAAGCCCATGAATTAATTCTACCATTTAAATGTACACTTTAAATCCTACACATTTGTCATGTAACAAACACCTACAATTAAATAAACAACACTTAATAAATAGAATGAGAAGTGTGTGCATATGGGTGCACGTGCACGTGCACGTGTTGCACTAGGGGGTATTGGCTGACTGCACTTCATGGGGGGGGGGGGGGGTGGGGAGAGAGAGTGGAGTAGTGGGTTAATTAGTGGGTAATTAGTTATTCTAACTACTCCTAAATTACCCTATAAATACCCTACACCCTACGCCATTCCTAAACACAAAATTAAAACAAAACAAAAAGATTAGGCTATGGTTTCGGTGGGCTTGTTGTTACTGTTATGTTGGTTTCGAAAATTCAAGGAGAGAGGAGGGTTTGCCTTTGCTAGCTTGAGTTTTCTTTGAATGGTCTTGCTACTAGGGGAATTCTACACTATAGGTGGGTTTGCTTTCTAAATTATGGTAGACTGCATGTGTAGGTAATCTATGTTTGAATTTGTTAATTTGTATGAGTTCTCTAGTTAATTTTGTGTTTCACATTGTGTTGTCATCTAAAATCTTTGGTAGAAATGATATGAAAATCTATGCATTCTAGTAGAGAGTTTCATCATAAAATTGATAGGTTGATTAAAATTGAAATTTAAATAAAAGCATGTTGAAATGTTGTTAGGCACAAATAATAAGTCATGATTAGATTGTATGATTTATGTATATTTATACATAAAGTTGTTAAATTGTGCATAAGAATTTGTGTAAATATTAGCGGAGAATTATAGAATCAATTGGGAGATGAAAATTGCTAAGAGGAAATAAAAATACATTCATGATAGTAGTCAAAAATTTTCTAATTGAGATGTATGAAGTAATACATTTCTAAAAGAGAATATTTGTGTTAATTCATGAATAATTTTATACTAATATGGGTAAAATTATGAAATGAGAATTTCTGGATGTTTAGAAATGTATTTTTGTAGTATTCATTTAAGAGAAATGAATAGGAATCAAAAATAATTGAAAGAATAAAAAAATGAGATTAAATAGAGGACTGCGTTATATAAATTTAAATCCCTATACTATCAGGAATGGCATTGGCCTTGGTGGCTAGTGCAGGAGTCAATGCGCTAGGCGCTACCACGTGTCGCCTGTCGCTTTGGGGGTCCTCTAGTCGCGGGTTCGAGCCATGGTAGGCTCTATTATTTTCTCTTTTTGGAAATAAAATCAAATGAAGCTTCTGGGTTACAAAAAGAACTGAAGGGTCTTTCCTTCACAAAAAAAGATTGGTCTGATGGTTGGGCTTGCGGTTGGGCTTGCGGTTGGCTCATTATTCGTCTCGGGTTGCTCTTTATACTTTTTGGAAATAAAATCAAATGAAGCTTCTGGGTTGCAAAAAGAACTGAAGGGTCTTTCCTTCACAAAAAATGATTGGTCTGATTGTTGGGCTTGCGATTGGCTCACTGTTGGTCTCGGGTTCAAACCCGGGTTACCACCCTTTTGAGTTTTACTATTTTTAATCATTTTTTTTTTGTTTTAAAAATGAGAAAGAACATAGAAATATTCTAAAATATTATTAGAACACTTGGAAATTATTTTATAATATTCTAAGAGACATTTTGGGGATTTAAAGATTATATTCATGTATTGGATGAGATTTGAATTTAACAAAAGGGTATATGATTAAAGATTTTAAGGGTTGGTTTAAAATAAAATAACACCCTTAAAATAAAATAAAAGTATGAGTGTGAGATTTAAATAATGAATTTCTAGTGATTAATCTTAAGAATTTTTTGTATTAAGATTTTGCGATTAATTGGAGGACATTAAGAATATTATTAAAGTGAATAAATTGGTTCGTTAACCAAGGAATTGTTTAAAAGAATTTGATCCAAGGAATTGTTAGGGATGTTGTTATCGAAAATGAATACTTCATGAAAGTGGATACAGAGAAATGATGATTAAAAGGTTTATGTTGAGGTTCTTTATAACCTATTTGATCTCTATAGTGAGATGGTTGTTGGATTCTAGAGGCTATGCGAGATCCTTAGTAACCGGTATTTGTGAATAATGAAAATTTGAGAACTAACTAGTATGGGTTGAGTTTATCTTGATAAGTAGCCAGTGTGGGCCTAACTTTCTCTCGTGTTGGTTAAGTCCGGTAAGGTAAGCTAGCTCTAGCTTGTGATGATTTTTTTAATTAAAATTTAAGGACAGGCACTAAGGGGAGATGTGATGAAGTATAGGAAAACATGGGTATGATGGCCTTGATAGTGCGGTGGGAGGATATCTCCAGAATTATCAGGGTTGCGGCTCGCGGTGGGAGATACTCCTTCAGAATTACTGGATCGAGGTGACGCTCATGGGGTATTTGTGTGATGAGGTTCCGATGACAGCGCAGGTGTGGGTTTCGTCTCCAGAATTATTGGGGTGTGAGGCGTGATGGCCGAAAATCACTCGCGGTGGGAGAACGACTCTAAAAACAATCACTCTTAAAACTGCATATGTTGGTCGGCCAAATCTGGGATGTGAAGGGATTTAATTTTATTTTATTTTAAATTAATTTGATGAACCAATAATTGGAAGGGATCCATATATGTTAATAAATAATCTTCTTGGGGGGTAATTTTATAAACTTTTGTGGAACCCTAGGAGGTCAATCTCGGCCTATAATAGGGGCAGCAGCCGTCTACTTCTTTGTGAACCCAAAAACTCTATTTTTCATTATTTTCTTAGAGATTGGATCATGGATTTTCGCAAGATGGAAGAGAAGGCTTTTCTTTATTACTATTATTGTTTTTCAAGTTGATCTTCTTTGAGGTGAGTGATACTTCTCGTCTCTTGATGTGTTTTACTTATGTTATGCATGATGAATGAACTTCTAGAGGTTTACATGAACTAAAGATGAAATTTTTATGAGAGATGATCATGTTTTATTAATTTTGAATGTTAAATATTGATGATGTATGAAAAATCTAACTTGTGATCTATAGATTTCATTGTTGATGATAAATATATGTAGAGATAATTAGAACTTGTTATATGCTCTTAAATTCACGCTTGATTGATTATAATGTTGAGATCTTTCCATGTTATTCATTGTTTTTAATCATCAAAAATCGAAAATAAATATTAGGGTTTGAATAATTGTTGTATGGATCGAAAATAATTTATTTTTGAATGAAGTGGTTTATGCATGAAAAATTAATATTTTGCTTAAATAAATAAATATAATGGGAATATATGTTGTTGTAGATGTTAGATCATGGTGTATGATTCAAGAAACATGTTTTGGATGATTAAAAGATGAGATTTTTCATTGTTCTAATATTAAAATAAAGTTGTATGATTCTATGTATTTGTTGTATATGTAAAAAGTATTTTTGGCAAGAAATATACATAAAAGAAATAATAAAAAACTAAATCCTTGGGTTAGGGTTCGGTCTGGGGACTGAACAGTAACCGAGGGTTACTTTTCTGACCCGGTAGGGTTGAACAGTAACCCCAGGTTACTGTACACCCGAGCCGCTGACCCTTTTTGATTTCGGCTGATTATTTCGGGTTGGATTTTTGGGGTGTTTACTAGGTGTGGGGTGTTTACGAGGTGTTTGGTGGGTGTGGCTTGTATGCTAAGCTAAGGGGACTCTAGTATACATATGTAAGCATCTATATATGGATTTAAACAAATATATATGGATGGTTTGATCGAGTTTTGATGAGATTTTAAAGACAATGTATGGTCTGGACTGCTGTCTGTTTCAGTTTGGAACGAGATTTCGACTTAGTTGCTGATGATATTACCTAAAGTTTATCAAATTGAAATTGTAGCTCACTGTGTCTAGTTTCCAGAACATCTGTCGGATCCTCAATCCGACTCCTAGAATGTAAAATACCAAATTTCTACCACTGTACTGTCGTAGTTACAGATTTTAAAAATAACGGTTAGTTTTCAAAATTTATTGAATATCAACCCTTTAAACTAATTTATTTGATTCCTCATTTTTATTGTGAATTCCTCGTTATGTGCTAAATTTAAATTGATTTTTCTAGAATTTAATATCCACTATAGAATGTAATGTTTTAAGGAACGAAATCATGTAACTTTCAGATTTTTTAATGAAATATAGTTTTCAGAATTTATTGAATATCAACCCTTTAAACTAATTTATTTGAGCCCAGGTTTTTTATGGTGGATTCCTTGTTATGTGCTGGATTTAAGTGAATTTTTCCAGAATTTAATATTGATTTTAGAGTGCACTGTTTCGAGTAACAAGATTGTATAATTTTCAGATTTTGTAAAAAATCTATATTTCATAGATAAAATGTGCTTCCATACATATAAACGAGTTCTCATGGCAATGTTGGTTAAAAGGAATGTGATTAATGAAGAGTAATTTGTATAATTAAACCAAATGGGGTTTTGATTTGAGACTTGGGGTTATGATGTGGACCCTCGAAAGATTGTTGATGATATTTTGAGTTATAAGACTCTAGAGGTTGGATGGGACCCTAGCATGACGGAAATGAGATTTTGTGGAATTTTGGTCAGTGAGGCTTTTTTTGTTGATTTTGTAAAAGATAAGTCCAGTAGGGTACACCAACTCTAGGAGAAATTGTGGCTTAACTAATAATAATAAACCTAAGGACAGGCACTAGTTGGAGTTGTGATGAAATGAGAGCAAATGTCAGTATGAGGGTCTCAGGTTGATCTATGGTGTGAGATAGTCTCCAGGAATTATCGAGGTGTGAGTGAAATAGTCTCTAGAATTGCCTGCGGTGTGGAATTGATCTTCGGAATTATCGGGATTGAGGCGATGGTCACGGGACATCTGTGTGTGGTGAGGCTCCATTGCTTGCACTGTGGAGTATTCTTGAAAATTTCCAGGTGTGAGTGAAATAGTCTCCGAAATTATCTGTGGATAGAGATTAACCTCCAGAATTATTGGGGCATGGGCTAGGTATGCGCAGAATGTCTAAATCTTGTAGTAGTCACCGTAGTAGGATTAGTTGTATAACGAGGGATTAAACCCTACAAAGTGGAGAACGATAAGGGCTTGCACCGGACCTATATAGAATGGGATGCTTAGAATCCGACAAGTATGCATTAGTAATCATCATGTGCATTTGTGTTTTTCTTGACCTGTGTTATGCATTCTTGTTTTCTGGTTTCTTACACTTGACACTTAGCCTAGTTTCACTTGATGATTTATGTTTCATTTATTGTTATTTCATGTTCCATCTATTATTACTGCGTTAATATGTTTCACTTGTTGACTTATGATTTTACTCTTTATGTTTCCATTTAAGTTTGTACTTCATTAGAATATTACTCACACCATTATGGCTGACCCCTGTAGTTTTAGGGGTTAGGGTTATCTCTAACCTCATATTTTATAGGTAGGTACCATTAGCATGGAGTTGGGAGCATGTGGTAGATTAGTAAATGTTTATGCATATCTTGTAAAAGGACTTATTGTAAAGAGAAAATTGTAATGTAAAGTGTTTAAATTCCGATGTGCTTTATTGATGTAATAAAAAGTTTTAATTTTCCCTGTATTCTGGAATTTGTGCCACGTATTTCTAATTTTATTTATTGGAAATTTGGGGCGCTACACTAGATACTCACAGGATATCTGAACCTTACATTAGTCACCGTAGTAGTACATCATAGCAAGGGATTAAACCCTATATTGAGGAGTACGATAAGGGCTTTCCCTCAGACCTATGTAGCATGGGATGCATAGAATCTGAACAAGTGTGCATTAGTACATCGTTATGTAAATCTGCATTAGGCATTTAAGTCATATCATACACTGACATGTTTAGGATAGTCACTTTTACACTTTGTTGTGCATTCAAGTTTGTGTTTGCTAAAATAAGAGAATCGTTGTTTTATAGCATTGTGTCAGTTGTATGTAACTAATGTGCCCACAGTTTTCTAGTTGCAGGACTGGACTTGGCATGGACTTAAAGTCAATATGATAAGCTATTACAAGATTGAAACATTTTATTATTGTATATCATGTTGTATTCATTAAAATTCCGCTGCATTGATGTAAAAGAACATGTTGTAAATAAAAGTTTTAATTTCCTTGTAAAATTGTATGAATTTGAAGTAGAAGATCCTGTTGTGTTACGAATTACAAGTAAATAGAATTTGGGGCGTTACAAATTCTAGTCTGGCAGTAATCATCACTATCAATTCATCTTTATATCTTTCGCTAATCCATGTCCTATACCTGAAAACTATGGGCACGTCAATTGCATACAACTGATGCAATGCTATAATACAATGATTCTTCTACTTTAGCAAACACAAACTTGAATGTGAAATAAAATGGGAAAGGTGACTATCCGAAACATGTCAGTGTATGATATGAACTAATTAAAGTCTAATGCAGACATTACACTACGATGACATTAATGCATACTTGTTCGGATTCTATGCTTCCCATACTACATAGCTCTGAGGGCAAGCCGTTATCATTCTCCTCATTATAGGGTACAATCCCTCGTTATGAAATCCTACTACGGTGACAAATGTAAGATTTAGATATCCTCTGAGTATCTAGTACCGCCCCGATAATTCTTGAGAAATGCTCTCCCACCGCTAGTCGTAACCCCAATAATTCTGGAGACGAAACCCACACCACGAGCCATGAATGTAGCGCCCCGAATTTCCAATAAATAAACTTAGAAATACGTGGCATGAATCCTAGCATCTACCTCAACGTAATAGTAAACATAGTCATACACAGAAAAAATTTCAACTTTTATTACATCAATTCTCTTAAAAAGCACAACGGAAATTAACACCTTCAATTACTTTTTAACTTACAACACAATTCCACATTTACACATTTACTCTCAATCTTTTTACAGCATGTATGATAACATAAGAATTCTACCATAAGCTCCTAACTCCCATCTAACAGTACCTACCTGTGAAACATGAGGCTAAAGATAATCCTAACCCCCAAAACTACAGGGGTCAGCCATAATGGTGTGAGTGATATTTAAAAGAAAACAACAGAACAGAACATAAAGAACAATATCAAGGTAATAACAATGAAATGTGAAATAACAATAAAACATAAATCACCAAGTGAACTGGGATAAGTGTCAAGTGTAGAAAATAGAAAACAAGCATAAATCGAGTCAAAGAAATCACAAAATGCTTATGATGAAAACTAATGCACATTTGTCAAAGCTATTCTCCCCACTCTACATAGAATCGGTGCAAGCCCTTATCGTTCTTCACATTATAGGGTTCAATCCCACGTTATGCAACCAACTTACTATAGTGATTACTTTATGATTTAGATATCCCATGAGTTTCTATTCCATGACCCGGTAATCAGTGGAATCAATCCCCCAACTCAAGTACTCGCACCCCGAAGGTCAGGTAATGAAACTCACACCGCAAAGCACATGGTACCTCATCATGCAAACATCCCTTGGACGTTGCCTCGAACCCGATAATCAGGAAGACCAGCCACATCGCAAGTGTCTCACACCCTGATAATCAGTGAAACTGTCTCCCATCGCTGACCATATGAGGCCCCCTACCCATGTTTGCTCATATTTCATCACAACTCCAACTAGTGCCTGTCCTTAGGTTTTTTATTATTAATTAATTTACAGTCTCCCCTAGAATTGATGTACCCCTATCCGGACTTAACACAACACAACCAGGAATGAAGAGCTCAACTGTCAACTTCCACAAAAATCACAACTGTCGGTACACAAGGGTCCTACTCAACCTCTAGAGACTCACAACTCAAATATCAGCACAAACCTTTCATTAAACTCTTGATTCTATTATCAACTCGTCCATATTAAGAAAACTTCTTTAAATCAAATCCAAATTTATCTGAATACTCACAAATTTCCATAAGTAAAATCCGAGTTTAATTTGCTCAAATAATCAAGTTTCGCAATTTGAAGTCATAGAAAGTCACAAAACACCAATATCTAGAAATCTGTGTATATTTGCTTTCTAAAAGTATTAGAAATACAAGTTAAATTCCATTATAAATCAAAAATATAACTCTCTGTAAAATACAATAATCTGTAGCAAAAACTTCATCTAAAACAGTAGATCAATAATCCATAAGTTCGAAGAATCAATCGTTCAAGAAAAACAACAAGAACTCAACGAAACAGCCAAAAACAATGATTTCGGTCGACCTACAAAAAGTCACAGTCGACCGACATGCCAAATCCAAAATCCCAAATAATGACAATCGACCTTCATTTTAGTTCAAAATCAGGACAGTCGACCGACATGTTAAAAACAACCACTTTAAAATTCGTGCACTTCACAACTTATTCGTAGTTTAAAATCTTTAAATGCATTAATTTATAAAATTAAAATCCTGAGATGATCAAATACAACTTTTCTAACATATTGGAGTTCATAAATGATATCAAACTCTCGACAATTTCATAAAAGGGCAAATTTTCATATAAAACCTTCATATCATGAATGCATATAGGTATGTGTGTATATATATACATATGTATCAGTAAAATCATCAAGAATCATGGTATATGAGTAGTGTATTGTTCAATTCAATTTCAGTATCAATATAAATCAAAGATCCACTTGAAAACATCATAAAAACACCCAAAAAATCAATTTTCGGCCTACACCATCAGACCCGAACAAAAATCCAATTCAATACTTGAAAACCTGATCTTTCAATCCCAAAAACCCTTCTTACCGATTGATTATACATATATACAACTTATTAGGTCAATTTTCCCATGATTATATGCTTCTACAACATGCATTAGTCAAGTTAAACCCTTAAACAGATCATACATACATAACATTAGTAAGGATCTCTTCTTTATTTGGTTAAATGCATTGTTCATTATAAAAATCTTTTTATACACAATCAATAACAGCAAGAAACATCACATCCATGATTACTACTAGGTTTCCATAATTCTTAGATTACTTATACAGTAGGTTTAATCATCAATTGCACAATAGTCATAAAAATCTTTTTTTCAATTACTCATTCATCAATTTACCCATTATATCAACATACAATTCTTCTAGCATGCAATCTACTGGACAAATCATCATATTCAACATGTATAGCACAACAAAAGATCAAACATATCACTCACCTCAATGTAGAAACCAATCCAAGACGAAGAAATAATAATAAGAAAAGCTCCTTTGTTCGCAAAAATTCAAGATTCTCGCTTTGAAACTCCAAGAAATCAATAATAAAAGAAATATTTTTTTGTGCAGAGAATAAATGGCTATAGCAGCCCCTATATAGGTCGGGATCTGGAGAATTAGGGTTTTGCAACTCTTTTGGAAATATCTCTTAACAATTTATTTATTTACATATATGAATCCTCCTTTAAAAATTGGTTAAATAAGTCAATTAATTTAAAATAAAACCAAATCATTTTACTAATGAGTTGGTCGTCCATCCAGCATAGCCCAAAATTTGAAAACTTTCGGATTTGCACTCCAAAGTGGTAATTTTGCACAAAAGTCCCTCTTTTTGTAATATTTGCAAACATGACATAAAATATTCGTAAAAATCCAAAAAATTCAGAATAATTATTCACTAATAAATATAAGATTTTCCAAATAAAATTTCTGACTTTGCAGTTTCCACAAAAATATATTGCACGTGTTTTGCACGTGCAAAAAGGTAAATTTCAGAAAAATATATAATATTTTTTTTCAAATAATCATTTATTAATGCCAAATTCATAATTAAAATTTGTTGGGTGTTACAATGACCCCGATAATTCTTGAGATTTGTTCTCCCACCGCGAGTGATTTTTGAACATCACGCATCGCACCCCGATAATTCTGGAGACGAAACCCACACCGCGAGTCATATGGTACCTCATCACACAAATATCCCACGAGCTTCGCCTTGATCCCAATAATTCTGAAGATAAATCCCACACTGCGAGTGATTTTGGGCATCATGCCTCACACCCTGATAATTCTTAAGATAATTGTAGCGCCCCAGATCCCACTACCGAAATCCGTGACACAAACCAGAATCTTTTCCTTCAAATGCATCTCAACACAGTAATAACACGGAAATTTAAAAACTTTTTATTGCCAAAAGGAATCATTACATCATCAATTACAACCATTATCTTGTTCTTAAACAATTAATACAAATTACATTTAAGTGATGCAAATACTCCTAAGTATCTTCCATCGTCTGCCCTTTGGAACGGTAGTTAATTGATCTTCCACTGGAACTCCACTGAGTGGTCAAACTGCTTCCCTGAGATGCACCATGTAGCTCAAATCTTCTGCTGCGCTACTCTGATCTCTCTGCACCTGCTCTACGGGCGAAAGGCATTGTTGATAATCCCCTTGGATGCTCTGCTGGTCCTGAGTCTTCCTGCATTCGCGACCCGGCTCCCAGCACCTAATTGAATGGGCACGTCAGTACATATACTGACGCAATGCTGATAAGAAAACAACGATCTCCAACTAGCAATCACAACCAGTTTTTAATGAAAACAGAAACGTGCATCCTAATTTCTTAGTGTCAGTGTATGCCATGACCTGAAGTCTAATGCACTGTATACAATGTACAAGAAACAGATGCACTTAATCTAATGTCAGCAAAACTTTGAACACGCATGCATCCCATACTACATACGCTCCAAATCAAGCCATCTTTTCCAGTTTTAAGGTTTCGAACCCTCACCATGCATTGCAATCTATTATTGTACTTCCTGTTCTCGTCATAACGTGGCTGGTGAGGCACACAGTTTGGGTCCCGTCCCGTTACTGTGAATAAGTAGTAGTGATCATCTCACCAAAATCTGTGATGAACAACAAGGTACACCACGTACCAAGTTGGCACCGAGACACATTGGGAACCTCACCCATTGTCCGTCCATTACCTACATAGAACAGGAAAACTACCCATTTTTACCACGGTATCTTGGGAATTAACAGAGCGAGGTACGCAAACTCAGCACGTATTCCTACGGCAAGAAGAGACAATCCCGGTTATCACCGCCTAGTGCTGGCCCTGAGAACAAATCAGATTATAGGGTATCACCCCTAACACCAACTCAATCCTCAAGCGGAAAGGAAATACTTAATTATTAGTGTTACCGAAAAACTGGTGTATATTCAAAAATACGCACAGTGTTTTAAAACAATGATTGATCCTGACCGGTCTGTCAAAAATAGTAAATAATCACGGTGAATCAACATTTATCAATTACCAACACCTTCATAAGTCTTCGACTATATTTCTGGCCCGTGACCCTCAGTGAGCAGTACATCGGCGCCCAAGGGATGCATAAAAATCCGTGAATGAAGGTAAACATAGACAAACGCCAACACTCGACTATTGACAGACTCAGTGCATCAAGATACCAATCACAATTAATTTCAGTAATTACCTAGGTCAGTAATGGATCGACCTGATAGAGTCAATCAAACACCGGCAACCTGATCTTCATCATTCGCTACCACCTCTGACTCGGATTGCATCCAGTATTCCGGCCCGCGATCAATTACCCACCGGGTAAGAGTTCATCGGCGCACGAAGGATGACTATCCAGTTCTCGAGGTGGAAGAATTCACTTTTAGCCTAAAGGTTGTCAGTCGTAGGGTAATACCTTACCCTAGACGATCCCTCAGACAACTCAAACAAATAATCATCCTACCTAATGAGACAAACTCAAACCCTGATAAAAACAAGTATTTCAGCATATAATTGCTACTAAACACATCTACTACTAACATAAATATACCCAGTCATTGAAACATCCATAACTTCTAATCTACATACTGGAATTCCATAAATTAATACTCTTTGGAAAGCTAAGAATGCCTAATTCAATTCTTTAGTTGAACATTTTCTCATATTCCAATCACAGGGTTCCAGAAATCCACAAGTTTATTGTTATGTCAAAATAAAGTTTACTCAATTCTTTATCGACTTTGAACACAACTCCTGAACTTAGAAATTTCATAACTTTCAAGATACAAATTGAAATTGCATGATCTTATCCATTCTGAAAAGCTAAGACTCTATACTACAAGTCTCTAGTTAACCATTTGTTCATATTCAGCCATCTAGATGCTATAAAATCATTATATGTTCTTAGTTGTACACTTCTTCAATGCTTTTGCGGCATCTTGCTAATAACATAAAAACTCGCTCACTTATCGGAATTATGCGATTTTAGATTCTATAGAAAGGTGAGAGTGTCTAGTACACCTACCTAGTTAATCACATCTCCAAATTCATCCATTAAAGTACTCTAAAACCCCAATTTCTATCAGTGTACACACAGAAAAATTAACTCGCTTTAACAAAACAGGGTTGTCTACTAAGACTGGTTCTGCCCCAAACTTAGAAAAATCATATATTTCAAACCACAAACTGAAATTACATGATTCAAGATGTTTTGGAAAGCTAAGAATCTCTACTACACGTCTCTAGTTGATCAGTTTTGCAGATTCCTAACATACAAGTCCAAAATTTCATAAGTTCACGACCCAACTAACTCAGAGCTGAAACTAAACATAGTCCAGTCAAAATTTAATATCAATTCAACCATAATTTCAATACTTATAAAATTTTGGATTCAGTAATTAGACATATACAAGTCTAGCATACTCAAAAATTGCATTCAGATTCCAAATACACAGAGAATTATAGTCCTTTGAAGTTAGTAGAAAAATTTCTTCTATTCTCAGCAGTGCATAAAACCTCTTGTTGTAAACTAATTTTTAAACTCCATCTACTATTATCCAAATCTTCTAATATTTTAGATACATAATCTAGGCATATAGTAGATTCTAAAATAAAAAATTTCAATGTAAGATTATACTCTATGAGTTAGATATGATTTATCAAACTTCATCCTTCAGACAAAATAGAGACAGTTCTGGGCTCTGGACCAGTTGTCAAAACTGAATTTTTAAATATAGCAAATAAACTCAGAAAATATGAAATTTGAAACTATTTTTGTTAATACGTCCAAGTACCTCCAGTAAAAAGTTTTAGCTCAAAATACTCTATCAACTTCATAATATAAGCTTTCAAACATGACTTCATATCAAGCACAAACACAGTTTTCTTCATGCTCTCTGTTCCGAAACTATAAATTTTGTTGAGCTACTAAACAAATCGAGAAAAATATGAAAAAATTAGAGGATGCTCTAAACTCATCCTAGAACATGCCACAAAAATTTCATGATCAGATTCTAAGCCATTTGCATGGTAGGAATTCCTAGGTCACAACATTATTTATGTTCTTAACAATGAAACTTGGTATAAATTGTGTTTAACATACAAGTTCACTTTTTTACATACCATAGCAAAACTCAAGCATGGTATTCATGTTACCTTCCTCTACTCCCACATACCAATTCATATACAGAACAAAACTAATTTAGAGTTGAGAACACCCACCTTCAAAGTTGAGAAAAAAATCTAGTCTTCAACTTCTCATTCTCCTTCACGAAGCTAGCCTCTATCTTGATTCAATACCTACAAAAAAAATGAAAATGATAGACACTGTCTCACTTTCACAATTCTTTCTTGTCATACTCCAACTTTCCTTCTTTTTTTTTCTTTTTTTTTTTAACTAGAAATGAAGAAAGCAAAAAATGGAGAAATAATGAAGTGTTAGGGTTTTTATAAAATTGGAAGAATGCGCGGGGGGGGGGGGGGGGGGGGGGTTGATGGAAGGGTGGATGGGTGTAGGGATTTGGATGGTGGGATGTAAGCCAACACATTTATGTTAGAACTTTCCATGATCTTCTCATTCTTTCATGAAGAAAATCTTCATGGCACAATGTGGACCCTTGGATCTCATCAATCTCATCCAAGCACAAATCATGATGATGGGAGGGTTAGCTTCTAACCCTAGGTCAAAGAAAATAACCCTAATCCTAGGTTAAACAATGTACGGTTATTTCCAATTCATTAATACGTGATATCCATAGCAAAATATATTCTAATATTTATAGAGTATATACCGACATACTCATGTTCAAAACAATTACAGATCATATATCATATATGATCCAATCAAATATATATATATATATATATATATATATATATATATATATATATATATATATATATATATATATATATAGTATAAGGTTTTGCTCCATTGAAAACGGGTCCATTTTCAATGGGTTGGAAAACACCAATCTCCACCGTCCGATCGATCTTGATCTTGATCAGCGGATCAGATCAAGATCCGCTTAAGTCTCCCACTAACGTTCCCAAAAGCGGAGGGGTATTTTCGTCACTTCACGCCAAAAAACGTTTGGGACTTAGCATTTTTTTTGGCGTGGAGTTTTTTTTTTGTCGAAAAATTCACTTAGGCCGTTGTTGGAAACAACGGCCCGGCCTAGGTTGTCTGAATTTTTTTTTGAAAAAAATTGTACTTAGGCCGTTGTCTGTAACAAAGGCCTAGGTTGCTTTTTAAAAAAAATAAATTCAACTTAGGCCGTTGTATGGAACAACGGCTTAACTATGTACAAGTGTTTTTCCAAACACTTGTACATACTCAGATCTTCATCTTCCTCACAACCCTCTCTCGCTAGTTGAGTTCGATAAACCCAATTCCCCAACCGGAGCTGTCTCTCTATCGAACTGAAAACCTTAAATCTCTCTTGATCGTTGCTTTTCACCGATCTCCCCTATTCTCAGTCTCTAGACTTCTTCCTTTGGAGATCCCAATTACAAACAAACCCTAACCCATACAAAATCTATCCAACCCTAAAACCCTAATCCCCCTAAATTAGCCAAACCCTACTCCCTTTCCTTTCTCTACAGCAGCAACTTTGCAGCCTCTCGAACACCGATAGTGTTGAAGGTACTAATTTGTTACCACTTGAGTAGTTCTAACTAGGCTAATTCATTGGAAATTTTTCACCCATGTTTCAGTGTACAATTGCAATATTATGCGTAGGTTTTTATAGAGTAGGTAATTCTAGTTTGATTGGGGAAGTAGATGTTGTATTAGTTGTTGTTGTTTGTTGTTCGATGTTAGTAATAGCGCACAAAGCGGAAAAAAATTTATGCAACTTTGCGAGTATGTCGGACACGCCATACACAACCCAACGCAATTCATAGAAGTGTGTTCGGATTCACAGTTTGCAGTGTACGGCCGTGTATCGCTTTCAATTCATTCCCGTGAGTGAAAGCGATATATCGGTGTATTTTGCAATCTGTGAGTCGAAATTGACCTCAACAAATTTGGTTGGGTCATCTGTTTTGCCACCGTCCAACTCCGAAAGTTTACGAATTTTTTGATCTCGTTTGTGCAGATTTGTACCGTACATCAAACAACAACCTCAGTTCAAGAATGAGGGGAATGCGAGCGAGACACGGCCTTATTTTGCAAACCGTGGATCAGAACTTACTTGTAGAAGTTCCGTTACCTTGTGCGCGGCAAGCCAGAGATAATAGAAGAGTTTTGTATTTATATGACGTCGTTTTCGACGTGTTGTGACTTATTTTACTTCGTATGTATATATATCGCAGTCGTTTGTTAACAAGCTGTTTTATATATAATGTGTTATTAATTGACCAATAATATATTTTTACTGCAGATGAACAATGATACGGAGAGTTCTGCTGCCGGCAATAATTTTGTGCGGGTAGAACCAATCACTGATTCCATGCCGATAGTCGAAGACCATCTGAAACCAAAGTTAGGTATGACATTCCCCACTTTAGTTGAGGCCGAGAATTTTTATTCTTCATATGCTCGTTATGGGGGTTTTGCAATGCGTAAGGGTGGGAATAAATTAAAGGGGGGAATGGAAGTAGATAAGTCATATCTTTGTAATAAAGCTGGGTCATCGCCGGGTCAACATAGAGACGGTAGACATGGAACAACTAGTAGAACGGGTTGCAAGGCTTGCGTTCGTGTAAAATTGAACGAAACAAGTAATACGTGGGTGGTGTATTCATTTCACGAAGAACACAATCACGAATTCACCTCACCCAGTAGAAGGCACCATTTGCCCCGGAACAGGTCCGTGTCAAATACGGACAAAAGAATTATAGATCAAATGAACCAAGCTAATATCCAAACATGTCGACAAATGCTTTTCTTCGAAAGTGCTAGTGGTGGTCATGATCAAGTAGGATTCACAGAAAAAGATGTTAGAAATTTAGTTAGAGATTCGCAAGAAGCAGTGAAAGGACACGATTCTACAATGCTAATTGATTTTTTCGAATCTAACAAACAGACGGATCCTTCATTTTTTTATGACATCCAAGTCGATCCCGAAGGGCGGTTGTCACATTGTATGTGGGTAGATGGTATTTGTAGGATGAATTATGAAGAATTTGGCGATGTAGTTTGCTTTGATGCCACGTACAATACAAACCGTTACAAAATGTTATTTGTTCCGTTTATTGGAGTGAATCAACATTAGCAATCGACTTTCTTAGGAGGTGGGTTCATTCCAACTGAGAAGGCCTCTTCGTTTAAATGGTTCTTTGAAAAGTGGTTAGGGGTTATGAATCATGCTCCATCCGGTATTGTCACCGATCAAGACCGTGGGATCGCTGCCGTAGTTAAGAAAGTTTTCCTCCAGACTCGGCATCGTTTTTGTATTTGGCACATTCTGAATAAGTTACCCCAGGAGGTTCATCTTGGTTTCGATGTCGACAAGTTTAGGGAGTCCTTGAAGAATGTAATCTACAATTCCGAATATATACATGAATTTGTAGAAAAGTGGAATATTTTGATTTCGCAATACGGATTAGAGAGTAACAAATAGTTGAACGATATATTCGATATCCGTGAAAGTTGGACACCCATCTACGCTAAAGACTCTTTTTGGGCCGGCATGTTGAGTAGCCAACGGGTTGAGTCCGCACATTCTGCCCTAAAGCATCATACAGAAAAAAAATATTCCCTGCATGAATTTGCCGTCATCTTCGACCATTTTTTGGGAAGGCAAAGACACGATGAATTGAAAGAAAATCATCGTAACCATGAGAAGAGACCGAAGTTGAAGAGCAAATGGGCTTTGGAGGCATAAATGGCAAAAACATATACTTTGAAAATATTTTACAAATTCCAAGATGAAGTCACAAAAAGCTTCATGTACAATGTGACATTTGTTGCCGATCTTGAGACACCGGATAGTACAACCTTCTATGTGATACTCTGTGGAGAATCAGAACCGGCTCGCCTTCTTTAATTATCCAAAATCAATGGAATTATTACATGTGCATGTCACTTGTTCGAATTCGTTGTCATTCCTTGCAGGCATATTTTAGCTGTACTTCGTTTCTGCCATCACACATCCCTCCCGGATGTAAATATTAAAAGAAGATGGACTAGGGATGTGATGAGAAGAAGTTACACATCAGTTCCAACCGAACCCAATACCAAGAATTTTGCTTCTCGATATTGTGAGTTGAGCTACCTTGCAAAACAAATTGTCGATCTCGGTTGTTCCTCCAATGAGAGTTACAAATACACGTTGGAGAATTTGCAGAAGATCATTGACGGGGTTTCTCGGCTACAACCCGGATTAGGTGAACAACCGGAATAGGCCTCACAACCACATCATAGTGTCGAACCTGGAGGTAGTTCACAACCGCATGGTAGTGCACAACCTCATGATCAAGGGAGTGGACACATACCTACACATATTAGTGACCCACAACAATGCACGAAAAAGGGAAGGCCTCGCGCCAAAAGACTGAGGCCGATTAGAGAGCAACTCCGCATAAAAAAATCGAGAATGTGCCGAAGATGCGGCATTGTCCAAATGAATCATGATTCAAGAAATTGTCCAACTTTATTTGAGAGGTATGACTCGTAATTTTTATGTTTGTCACTCGTTTAAATTTATTATACTTTATTTGTGGCAAATGAGTTTTTTACTAACTAAACCTAATCTTTCAATGAAGGCAAAAAGTAATTCCTTCCGAAGAAGACATTTCTGAGTCGAGATATGACGATCCACTGTGAATTGTAATTTTTAAAATGTAATTGTTCGGTATATTTATAACTCTTTATGCAACTTGGTTAATTACCTTTGGTTTGTAACTGTAAATGTTCTCGAGACTTAAGTGTCGTTTGTTTGTGTCGTTTGTAAATATTGTTGTTGTACGCAAATGTTGGTTTGTAACTCAATTGTATCAGCTGTAGCTGTACTTGTATTTGTAAATATATATATATATATTTTAAACTAAGGCCGTTGTTGGAGATAATGGCCTAAGATAACCTCAAAAAAGTGGTGATTTGGGGGGTGCTCTCTGACTTGGAGAAGAGAAAAGGAGCAACAAGTCAGAGAGCAACCCCATTTCTTATATATACCTTAGGCCGTTGTTGAAGACAACGGCCTAAGTTATAGTCAAAAAGTTGTGATTTTGGGGGTGCTCTTTGACTTGTTGAAGACAAAAGGAGCAACAAGTCAGAGAGAAATCTTATTTCTTATAAATACCTTAGGCCGTTGTTGGGGACAACGGCCTAAGTTGTAGTCAAAAAGTTGTGATTTTGGGGATGCTCTCTGACTTGGAGAAGACAAAAGGAGCAACAAGTCAGAGAGCAATCCCATTTCTTATAAATACCTTAGGCCGTTGTCTTCAACAACGGCCTAGGTCATAGTCTAAAAGTTGTGATTTTGGGGGTGCTCTCTGACTTGGAGAAGACAAAAGGAGCAATAAGTCAGAGAACAACCCCATTTCTTATAAATACCTTAGGCCATCGTCTTCAACATCGGCCTTGGTCATAGTCTAAAAGTTGTGATTTTGGGGGTGCTCTCTGACTTGGAGAAGACAAAAAGAGCAACAAGTCAGAGAGCAACCCCATTTATTATAAATACCTTAGGCCGTTGTTGAAGACAACGGCCTAAGTTGTAGCTTAATACTTGAAAAGAGGAAAAAGTCATGGAGGACCCCTTTAATTCAATGCCTTAAGCTGTTGTTTGTAACAACGGCCTACGTATAATGTTTTTGGTGTTTTTATAATTTTCTCTTTACTCTTTACGTACAGTCTCTGTGGAAATTTATACCAAAGACAGATGATCTACACTTGTATATCTTTCCGCTATATTTTTTTTAAGTGCCAATTACTACCACCTTTCAAACCAATATATAATCATGGTGGTTAAATATGTAAAAAAAATGATAAAAAATAATTCATAATCATCCATTTTGGGGAAATTTTTTTACAAAAAATAAAATAAATTTTATCTGTCTTTAGTCTCTCTGGAACTCTACACGAAAGACAGATGATTTACGCGTATATATTATTTATAATTTTTTATTACGTTACAATTTTTCCGGTCTATCTAAACAATATAAAATTATATAGGTAATATGCTTAAAAATTATTCAAAAATATATAAAGGAGTACGTTTACATGTATAAGGCTAGGGTTAAGGTTAGGGTTAGGGGTTTTTTGTTATATGGGTTTACATGTGGGGATGTACATATGGTTTTTCCCATATATAGGATACATGTGGGGATCTACATGTGGTTATGTACTTTAGGTATTTCCTATATTAAAGTGTCTGCAATAATGGTAGGCGGGTGTTGAGTTCTGCTTGTTTAGCTTTGTGCTTTTTCCCACTTAGGTGTATGTTGAAAGTCTGCTGGCTTCTGGTGGTCACTTGGCTTAGAGGACAACACCACTTCTTTGATGGAGACAACGGCCTACACCCTAGATTGTGGAAAATTTTTTAAAAAATAAAAATAAGAACTATCTGTCTTTACGAACAGTCTCTCTGGAACTTTACACGAAAGACAGATGATATACGCGTATATATTGTTTATGATTACGTTACAATTTTTTTTGCTCTATCTAACCAACATAAAATTATAAAAGGTAATATGCTTAAAAAATATTCCAAAAAATATAAAGGGGTAGGTTTACAAGTATAAGGTCAAGGTTAAGGTTAGGGTTAGGGGTTTTTTGTTTCAATAATACTAGACGGGTGTTATCCTAAATCAAATTAGAATCAGATGATTCAAGCAGCTAAATGTGCTTAGTCTTACTTCGAGCTACATTACAAATGTGCCTAGTCTTGCGTTGTGCTAACCCTACGATAACCCTAACCCTAATCCTTAACCCTACTCTGCTAACCTTACAATAACCCCAACCCTACATTAACCCTAACCCTAAATTACATATCATGTTTTATTGATTTTTATTGGTTATATACAGAATATCTATAAACTCTTTACTGGAAACTTATTACCTGTCAACTCCCAACTACCACAAATTAATGATAAACCAAAACAAGATCTTACCGCAAATGTCTTCCTTGCAATAACCTTAACCCTACAATAACCCTAACCAAACCCCTAACCCCCGCTAAACCTAATCCTACCCTTAACCCCCGTTAACACTAATTACCAAACAGAATACACTAACCCTAACCCTAGCCATGTCGAGAACACCCCAATTAATCTCTTTTTGGCCTACTACCTAGGCCGTTGTTGCAGACAACGGCCTAGGTTATAGTAAATACCTTAGGCCGTTGTCTCCAACAATGACCTAGGTTTTAGATTAATACTTTTAAAAAGCAAAAAGTCATGAAGGACCCCTTTATATGAATGCCTTAAGCCGTTGTCTTTAATAACGGCCTAGGTATGAAATTTTTAGGATTTTTACAATATTCTCTTTACTCTTTACGCACAGTCTCTGTGGAAAATTATACCAAAAATAGATAATCTACACTTGTATATGGTATAGGTATATTTTTTTATTTGCCCATTACTTTCACCTTTCAAAGTGTCTCGAAAAACTGCACACAATTTCTTCACGACGAGATTCTGCATCCAAAATTCCCACAGAAGCAACAGTTGGCGGTAGTGTTTTAGAGTAGTCTTTGAACTTTTTTGGAATACTCTTCACATTGGTTTATACATGTGGTCAAATATACATGTGGTTTTCTATTACGGTTTTCCAATACATGATGGTCCCTATTTAGACCGTTTTTTCCCGAAAATAATAAGATTCAGTTCTTGATGGTCAAGTAGTTTGATCTGATTACTCTCCGCTCAAAAGCGAACCAAATCGTTTTTATTTTTGATTTCTTCTTGTCCATCATAATTATTGGATATTTTTGATATTCGGAGATCGATTTTTGTATTTTAGGAGGGTGTTTCCGGAAGAGTGCAATAGATGGGAAAACTACATGTGGGTTTCCACATGTGGTTTTTCCCATATATAGGGTACATGTGGGGAGGTACATGTGGTGATGTAGTTTTAGGTTTTTCCCATATTGAAGTGTCTGCAATAATTATCCGCAAGTCAGGGAGCTACATGTGGTTTTTTCCATACATGTGGAGTTTTACCTTATTGGTTTTTTTCATAATGAACTTGTTCTACTACATGTGATCACACCTCTTCTTCCCAATCTTGTAGAATTCTTCCCAGTTGCATGTCTGGAGAATGTCTTCAGTAACGTCTTCATTGTAAACAACGTATGAGGATTTTGAAGATTATATATTATTATTCAATAAAGACAAAAGAAACAAAATACCAATTAATTTGGGTTAGTTTTTATATTCGTTTGTAGGTATCGATTTTATATTCGTTAGTTACGTAGCTAGAAATGGAAATAAATAAGAAATATAAACAAAAAAAACATAAATATGAACGTCTATTTTGTAGAGTTCAGAAGACAATGTACGTAAAGAGTGGAGAGATACATGTGATTAATGATAGAACTTAAATATCTATAAACTCCTTACTGGAAACTTACTACCTATCAACTCCCAACTATAAATAATCCTGACCAAACCCCTACAATAACCCTAACCAAACCACTAACCCCCACATACCAGATGAACTCAAGAATATTCACATTTAGGAGTAATAATCTTATTGCAATTGGACATTTTAATGCTCTACATGTGGTATTTTACTCTTCTTTTCTCTTTTTCATAGGAAACAACCAAAAGCAGCAAAACGAAGCAGATTCCAGACTGAGAAGATGATATACAGGGAACTGCAGTACAACAGTCGACTGGCTCTTCAGCAGTCGACTGGACAGAGAGATTACTGGGGCTCGGCACAGTCGACTTCCTCAACATCAGTCGACTTGACTGAGGAATCATGAAGCCACAAAAGTCTCAGCATCAGTCGACTCATACCCAATATAAGTCGACTGGTATGCGGCAGAGTGAAAAGATAAGATCCATCCGCATCTAGATCCAAATCTATCTGAACCCAGATTATATGCAATAACAACTTCTCCAACAAATCAAAGCTAGATACAGGGGATTGGCAAGCGCACGTGGTTAGCAGATAAGGAAGAAAAGCAGAAAAGAGAAAGAAATAAATCGTCGATCAAATAATGAAGGAAAGAGGAGGACTTTCCTGAAAAAAGTGGCAAACCCTAATTCTTATGCCGTGTCTATAAATATCAATCAAGAGGCATTATTTTCCAGGCTCCTCCGCACACACCATCAGCAGAATCACAGAGTTCCAGAATCATCAACACATCAACCAAGAGCATTATTCTATCAGCATCGAAGAAGGAGAGAGGAGATCAAGTACTCCAAGGGGAACAGGGCAGTCGACTGAGTGACAGCCAGTCGACCTATCTGCCAGACTTCATCAGTTTATTTCTCCTCTTTTTAGTCTTTTATGTTTATCATGTATTCGAACTTGCTGATCAATAAAAGTTTAATTATGTGGAACTAATTTTATATAGTTGGGTAGATTGAAACCGTAGTTATGTAATGCTTCTATTCTTCTGAATACTACTCTAGTACTTATTGATTAAATCTGATTGAATTGGTATAGATTTATAATAATCAAACTTGTTCAGAATTCTAAAGGCAGTCGACTGAGGTGACAGCAAGTCGACTGGCATACAGAATCTGAGTTTATCAAGTTTGTGTATTATAAATCTGAATCTGTTATATGAGCATATTGAGACGACCCGTATCTCGTGTTCATATCTTGTAACAAGGGAATCCTTAGGGGTTCTTGGTTTAATCAACTTGAGGGATCTAGATCTGATACCAATTTCTAGAACTCTGAGTGTTTGTTCGTTTCCACTGTTCTTATGTTTTCTTTAAGTGCAACTTAGTAGATACCATGCTAAATAATTAAGGAAAGAAACGAATTAGAGTAGATACCATGCCTAATTCTTGGCTAGGGAAACAATACTTTAAGGAGTAGATACCATGCCCTTAAAGGAACAAACATGAGTAACTAGAATAGCAAAGAAGGAGACTTCGCATTAATGACTATAGGTGGAAATCAAAACCCAACTACTTGATAAATATTTGTGATTCAGAACTTCTTGATATAGTTTTTAATCGTTTTATTTCTTTAGAACAACACTTTAAGATCCTTGTTTTTAATTTATTGGTTAGTAAGTTAATTTCTACAATCTCTGTGGGATCGACCCTTGCTCGTCACTACGCTTCTCCAAACGATTCGTACACTTGCGAGGATTTTAATTTGTGTCTAGTTTAGATCATCTAGATAGCACAACAAGTTTTTGGCGCCGCTGCCGGGGATTGTTAGCATTTTAACTTACAAATTAGTAAATCTTTTCTTTTATTTTCTTTTCTTTTATTAATAAATATTTTCTTCTAGGTTACAGAATTTTGGTGGATGCACGGAAGGAGATCACTTCGTCCAGAGCTACTACCTATTGACGCGAAAACAGAACGCACTTTGCACAGACTAGGTCGGCTGTCGGAAACCAACCAGTCGACTGCTATGCGAAATCAGTCGACTGCACAGAGACCCAATTCACGAGCAATAATGGCTGAGGAAATACCAAATCGAGTACCAATGCAGGACAAATTCACGCCTAAGAATATTGAGCAACCTTCCTGCATTGCTTATCAACCTAATGTCACAGAAAATATGCATCTATCTCCCCAACTACTTAGCATGGTTCCCCACTTTAGTGGCAAACCAGACGAAGAGCCTCACCTCCATCTGCAAGACTTCTTTGATCTTTGCAGAATACAAAGTGTCCAAGGGCTTACCCCCGAAAATATCAGGTTAATCTTGTTTCCATTTTCTTTAAAACTTAATGCTAAATTGTGGTATAATTCTTTGGAACCAGGATCAATTAATTCATGGGAGCAATTGGCAACAAAATTCTTGAAAGAATTCTTTCCAGCCCAGAAGACCAAACAACTAAAAAGGGAGATTCAACTCTTCCAACAAAAAGATGGAGATTTATTCTTCGAAGCATGGAAGGATTTCAAGAACAAGTTTCTCAAGTGTCCTACACACAACATGCCTAAAGATGATCAGGTACAAGCGTTTTATGAGGGTTTAAATGATACTAACAAGGCAATTGTGGATTCAGCTTGCAACGGGATCTTGATGAGGAAAAGTGGTGAGGAGGCCATCGAATTATTTGAAGAACTTAGCGAGAACTCACAGCAATTCTCAACAAGGGGAAGAAGCATTTCTAAAAAACAGGGAGTTTATGAAATTTCTGGTAGTAATAACATACAATTAGAAATGGCAAACATGAACAAAAAAATTGATATGCTTGTTAATGCAATGACAACAATGGGCAGTGTAAAAAATCAAACAAAAGAAATTTGTGCAATTTGTTCTCATTTTGATCATACAACTGACACATGTCCCATGTCTTCTTTCACAGATCAGGAGCATGCAAACTATGTGGGACAAGGAGTGTTTCCACCAAAGAACAACCCATTCTCAAACACATACAACCTAGGGTGGAGGAACTATCCAAATTTCTCATGGAGCAACAATCAATGCACCCAATCTTCGCAAGGACATGCACGGAACTTCCAAATGGGAAGTGGGTTTGATAGGCCAGTTCAAGAACAGAAGAAGTTGGATTTTGAATCCACCGTTCTTCAATTGCTCCAACAACAATATCAAACAAGCAACCAACAAGGGCAGGCAATTCAGAAATTGGAAACACAAATTGGTCAGATTGCAAAAGAGTTGAGTGAAAGAAAGGCAGGAGAACTCCCATCACAAACCATACCAAACCCTAGAGGCCAAGAACAGCTCAAATCAGTGACAACTCTGAGAAATGGTCAGACAATTGAAAACAAGGATGGAACTCACACAAAAGAAGCAGAAACACAACCATCAAAAGTTTTAGGTTCCAATAAGGTAAGTGAAAAAGAAAGAACAGTTTTGCCACCATTCCCTCAAAGGTTAGTCAAGCAAAAGAAAGAACAACATTTATTTGACATCTTTGAAACTCTCAGAAAGGTAGAAATTAATATCCCCCTACTTGATGCTATTAAACAAATTCCTTCTTATGCCAAATTTTTGAAAGAATGTTGTACTCACAAAAGAACATTTCAGGTTAGGAAGGATGTGGCTTTGACAGAGGAAGTGAGTGCTGTTTTGTTAAGGAAATTACCTCCTAAATTGAAGGACCCAGGTAGTTTTACCATTCCTTGCAGGGTTGGTGAGCACTTCTTTGAAAAGTCACTGCTAGACCTGGGGGCAAGCATCAATCTTCTTCCTTACTCTGTTTATGAAAAGCTAGGATTGGGGGAACTCAAACCAACATCCATCACATTGCAGTTGGCTGATCGCAGCATCAAAAGTCCTAGAGGTATTTTGGAAGATGTCCTAGTTCAGGTAAATGATTTCATATTGCCTGCAGATTTTGTTGTGTTAGACATGGAGGACTCTTCAATGCCATCCTCGTTACCAATCATCCTAGGTAGGCCCTTTATGAGTACAGCTGATATAAAAATTTGTGTTAAAAAGGGTACTATAAGTATGAAAATAAATGGAGAAAAGGTTGAATTTAAAATGTTTGATACACTAAAATTACCACATGATGACCATGAATGCTATAATGTTGATGTGGTGCGGGAGATTGTTGATCGAACATTTCAGGTACATAGCATTGAACCACTACAAGCTGCAATTACACAGTCTCTAACATTGTCTAATGTTGAACAGGAGCACGATGACTGGAGGATTGCAGAAACAGTACATCACCTTGAAACTCCAAAGTCATATTCAGGTAAACTCGCACCTGCATTTGAAAATATTGTGACTGATGACACTTGTGTTTCCTCGGTCCAGTCGACTGGTGGACAGGATGAGTCGACTGTCCCGACCGCTATCAGGATGCCAGAAGTGGAGCTGAAACTGCTGCCTGAACATCTGAAGCATGCATATTTGGGTGAAAACCAGACACTACCAGAGATAGTTGCTGCAAATTTGAGTGCACATGAAGAAGAGAAGTTGCTGAGGGTACTGCGAGAACACAAAGGTGCAATAGGATGGACCATTGCAGATATCAAGGGAATAAGTCCATCCAAATGCATGCATAGAATACTTCTTGAAGACAACGCAAAACCAAGCAGGGAAACACAGTGAAGGCTTAACCCACACATGAAGGAAGTGGTAAGAACAGAGGTCTTGAAGCTATTAGATGTTGGCATCATTTACCCGATCTCAGATAGCAAGTGGGTGAGCCCTATACATGTGGTGCCTAAGAAAAGTGGAGTCACAGTGGTGAAGAATGAAGAGAATGAGCTTATCCCTACTATAGTGACTACAGGATGGAGGGTATGCATTGACTACAGGAGACTGAATAACGAAACCAGGAAAGATCACTTCCCTCTTCCTTTTATTGATTAAATGTTAGAAAGATTAGCAGGATATAGTCATTATTGTTTTTTAGATGGTTATAGTGGCTATAATCAAATTGCTATTGCTCTAGAAGATCAAGAAAAAACCACTTTTACATGTCCTTTTGGTACTTTTGCATACAGGAGGATGCCCTTTGGATTGTGCAATGCACCAGCTACATTTCAGAGATGCATGATGAGTATATTTTCAGACATGGTGGAAAGGTTCATCGAGGTATTTATGGATGATTTTAGTGTTTTTGGATCTTGTTTTGATGAATGCCTTAACCATTTGCAGCTTGTACTTAAGAGATGTGAAGAATGCAATTTAGTGCTGAATTGGGAAAAGTGCCATTTTATGGTACAACAAGGTATTGTGTTGGGACATGCGGTGTCAAAAAGAGGTATAGAGGTGGACAAGGCAAAAATTGACATCATATCAAAGCTACCCCCTCCTACTACAGTCAAGGGTGTAAGGAGTTTTCTTGGACATGCAGGGTTCTATAGAAGATTTATAAAAGATTTCTCAAAAATCTCCAAACCCCTTTGTGAATTGTTGGCTAAGGATGTTGAGTTTGCATGGACAGAAGAGTGCACAAATGCTTTTATTACATTGAAAAATCTTCTCATTTCTGCACCTATTGTCATGGCACCAGATTGGAACCACCTGTAACGCCCCGAATCCCAAATACACTGAATTCGAGATGTTCTACAGGATCTTTTCACTTTCTTTAGTACAATTTTACAGGGAAATTAAAACTTTTCATCATACATCAGAGATTATATCAAATTACATCTTTCTTTTGCACAGCGGAAGTAAAATACAACAATTGAACACAAGTACAACAGCTTGATATAATCTTTAAGCATCCAATCCTCTTTAATCTTTAGCATAACATTTACCTGCATATCAGACTGTGGGTACGTCAGTTTATTCAACTGACGAACATTATACACGGTCATCCTCTCTATGCCGGAAATAGTATAACTTAACTTTCCATATTTAGCAAACACAAACTTGTCACATTCAAACTAAAGGGACTACCCTATTGATGTCGTGTTGTGATTGTGCACTTAATCCTTAATGCATTTATTAATGTTATATGACACTAATGCGCACTTGTTCGGATTCTATGCATCCCATACTACATAGGTCCGAGGGCAAGCCCTTATTCGTTCTTCATCTTTATAGGGTTCGATCCCCCGTTATGATTTAATCTACTACTGTAATTACGGTAAGTATCCTAGATGTTATCTGACCTACGAACTCATGTTTAGGCACTCTGGAGTAGTATCCTCACCCAGATGCATCATGGGAATTCCTGGGATACGCTCTCACCATAAACATGACACCACCCGTAGTCTTCCAACATCGCACGAGCGTCGCCACTGGGACGGTACTCTGGAACAGTATCCTCACCCAGACTCGTCATGGAAATTCCTGGGATACGCTCTCGCCGCTACCCAGGGCCCTCATACTCAATGTTTTTCTCTTACTTTCATCACATCTTCACTATGCACTAGTCCTTAATTTATTAAAAATCATGAACAAAATTAATCTCTAGAGTTAGCCTCTCCATCAACCGGACTTATTCATTCATTTCATCTTGACCAACCTTGGTCTAATTTCATTTTATTTCATTTCTCGATGCTGGGGAGACTTAGCTACTCTATTTCAAATTTCATTTCACAATCTTCAATTTATACAATTTCCATATCGAGTTCTCATACTCATATGTATACTCATGATTTCACTTTGTTCACTAGTCCATCATTGCACAAAATAGCATATACTTATCAATTGTCACATCATGATAGTTTCTCCTTACCAAATAATATACACACTTCACATATTGTGAGGAAATAATTGCATCATGTCACAAACCACATTTCTTTTTGCCAAATCCATACTTAATGTGCCAACTCACTTATTCTTTCAAGTTATAGTTTTATATTAAACATCCACATAGAACCATATGTCTATATATGCATTTTGTCTCCAAACCATAATTAAATTTATTCAAATAACACCCAAATCATTCCTATAAAATTCCTTACATTTTTATGAGAATTACCATATTTTTTCAACATTTTTTGGACATCTAGAACTCTCAAAAAAAAAATATATTTTTTATAAGTGCCAAGGGGACGAATCGAACCCAGGCACAACGGGAAGAGAGTCAAGAGCACCCGCCGCATGGCCGATCTGTGCTAGCGATATGGAAGGGGCGGTTTTAGTATATGTACTTCGGGTCGCAGTTATATATATATATATGTTCAAATGGTGGAAAAAGGTGGTGAACACAGGGTTCGAACCGTTCAACCCAGAGAAGCCAACCGCGGTCAGTGACCGCCTGAGCTACTGGCTCAGGTTGTCACAGTACCAAGTTAAAATCCATATGAATCGTTTTACTACAATTGTTAAAACAACTCGATATTCAAGTCAATTTTGGTTCATATTGCCTTTGTACAAACTACTGAAAAATTCCAGATTTAATCTCCTTTACTAGATCTTCATAACAGTAAGTATAAAATAATTTTTTGTACTAAAAACATAATTTTCCCACAATTTATTAAATTGTTCATTAAGACTACCATATCTTTTATTTTCGACATTGAATAATCAATTAGTCTTCTAATCCCTTTTTATTCACCAATTCCTTATGATAATTTACTGTTTATTAATTCATATTCAACCACACATATATTTTGGATTTATCCATGCCCATATCAACATAAAAATTTATTTAGCATACAAATAGGTAAACTCAAAACTATTAATTTTTGAGTAGTTCTACTTTGGTGATAACAAAGTAATTTCATTAGTTCATCTATGTCACAAGGTATACTACTACTCATTAATTAACATAATTACAACTCGATCATTCAAGGAAACACTCTTTTCAAATTAAAGTGTACTCTTTTCTTAATCAATTTCATGCTTCAACCATACAATTTACAAGCGATCTAATTGGAGATTTTCATGCATCATGCTAGCAATATTCCACCATCATTCGTTCAAATTAATAATCATGGAGAATTCTACATACAATTAAATTTCATGCTAGAATTTCACACACAAGTTAATCACATCATTTCAATCCATTCATACACTAACTTTTCAATTTAAGTGTGTTCTTATTAGTATTTTTTCATGCATAGTGTTGATAATTAAAACTAGCATAGATTCCTACATTAGAAATATGAAAGTTTTACCCACCTTGTATGGAGAGAAAACACAAAAAGCAACCAAGTCCTTGTAGATGAAAGCACCTCCTCCTAGCCAAAGCGCGCACAAGCTCCAAGCCTCCTAGGCCCAACCGAATGCTTCCTAGCACAACCGAATGCTCCCCTTGGTGATAGTCGGCCACTCCAAGCAAGCAAAACCCACACAACTCTCTATCTTTTATAACTCACACTATTACAACAATAATACTATAGCTTGGAAATATAATTTGCATATGAAAATAGCCATGAGAGGGGGGGTATTTATACTAGAGAATAGGTGAAATGGAGGGCCAAGATTGAGTGGTTGGTTGTAGAATGAAGGGCCTAGATCAAAGTAGGAGTTAGAAAAACTACCCACACCCATAAAACTACCACCATGATCACCATGATCAATTTTGAAAATCCCTCCAAAAGAAGCAATCCGGCCTTGGAAGAAGGGTGTGCATGGCACGTGTACGTGTAGTGCACGTGCATGCAACTAGGCCAAATTTGTACATTTTTAAATTTGTATAAAAATAAATTAGTAAAAAAGTCTTCTACATGACAAGTTCTAATTAAAAGAGATTAATTCATGGGCTTTCTTTTGGGCCAAAATAGTTTATAAAAATAAATAAAATAAAATACATTTGGGCTTTTTAAGAAAAGACCTTTTTAATTAAATCAAAATAAGGCTTTAAAGAAAGGCTTTTTGTACAAAATAATTTGAGAACAAATTTATTTATACACATCATAAAAATAATTCAACCCAAAATATTGCACGTGCACACTACGTGCAAAATAAATAATTTTCCATTAATTGAAAAATCAGGATATTACACCACCCTTTCGAGCTTATGTGTGATGCAAGTGATTATGCTTTAGGAGCTGTTTTAGGTCAGAGAATCAATAAGGTACCCCATGTTATTTACTATGCTTCTCGAACTTTAAATGATGCACAGCTTAATTATTCCACTACTGAAAAAGAAATGTTAGCTGTTATTTTTGCTGTAGAGAAGTTTAGATCATATTTAATTGGTTCAAAGGTTATTGTCTTCACTGACCATGCTGCTTTGAGATATTTGTTTGCTAAAAAGGATGCTAAGCCTAGGTTGATCAGATGGGTGCTGTTGCTGCAAGAATTCGATCTTGAGATTAGAGACAAGAAAGGAAGTGACAATGTTGTGGTAGATCACATGTCCAGACTACTGCATGAGGAAGAAAGAATTGTTCCCCCACTTAATGAAAATTTCCCAGATGAACATTTATTTGAAATAAACATACAACGGGGGCAGTCGACTGGTATCTCACTGCTCATATTTTTCATGGTTTGCAGATATTGTAAATTATCTCACTGCTCATGTTTTCCCTCCAGGTATGACAAGTTAGGAAAGAAAGAGACTGGTGGCCATGTGCAAGCACTATTATTGGGATGATCCTTATTTGTTCAAATTTTGCCCTGATCAAATTATAAGAAGATGTGTGGCAGAAGAAGAGCAAATGAGTATTCTACAACATTGCCACCAATATGAATGTGGAGGACATTTTGGACCAAAAAGAACAGCACTCAAGGTATTACAATCTGGATTTTATTGGCCTAATGTATTCAAGGATGCTTTTTCTTTTTGCAGGACTTGTGACAAATGCCAAAGGACAGGCAACATCTCTTCTAGAAATCAAATGCCACTGCAAAACATCCAAGTAATCGAGCTTTTTGATATTTTGGGAATCGACTTCATGGGTCCCTTTCCTAACTCATTTGGTTATTTATATATTTTTGTGGGTGTGGATTATGTGTCTAAATGGGTCGAGGCTGTCCCCTCAAAAACTAATGATCACAAAGTTGTTGTCAAGTTTTTGCAGGAGAACATTTTCACTAGGTTTGGGACACCACGAGCAATAATTAGTGATGGAGGGAGCCACTTCAATAATTTTCCATTTGCTTCCTTGATGAAGAAATATGGTATTACACATAGCGTGGGCACTCCATATCATCCTCAAACTAGTGGGCAGGTGGAGATTAGCAACAGAGAAATCAAGAGCATTTTGGAAAAGACAGTAAATACAAGGAGAAAGGATTGGTCGCTGCGCTTGAACGATGCATTATGGGCCTACCGAACAGCATACAAGACACCCATCGGCATGTCACCATACCGGTTGGTTTTTGGAAAAGCCTGTCATCTGCCAGTGGAGTTGGAACACAAAGCCTATTGGGCCATTAAAAGGTTCAATTTTGATATGAAACAAGCAGGCGATAAAAGAAGATTGCAACTGAATGAGCTTGAAGAGTTGAGGCACGACGCATATGAAAATGCAAAATTGTACAAGGAAAGGACCAAGTTGTACCATGATAAACAGCTAGCAAGGAAGGAGTTTTATGAAGGACAGAAGGTATTAATATACAACTCAAGATTAAGACTCTTTCCAGGCAAGCTTATGTCAAGATGGTATGGCCCATACACTGTCACAAAAGTCTTTCCACATGGTGCATTGGAGGTTCATAGCAAAGAGAAAAATCAAACATTCAAGGTGAACGGGCATAGGGCGAAGCCGTACATTGAGATGAATCTAGAGCCGCACGAGGAAGATGTGAATCTTCAAACCATTCAATACATTGCATGAACTCATCAAGTCTAGCTGAAGACAGAAAACACAGCGCTTATTGGGAGGCAACCCAATTTTTTAGGGGAGTACTTACACTCTCTAGTTATTTATTTCTTTAATTATTTATTTATTTCTTTACTTTATTCTCTTCCCTTCAAACTAGTTGGTAACTCATGCCTATATCTTAAGTTTTATGCGAACATTGAGGACAATGTTCCATCTAAGTTTTGGGGTATTAGTTAGTTACATTTGAAGTCTTTTGATTTTTTTTAGGATAGACAATTTCTTATAAAGTAAGAGGAAGGATACTTATTTACTTTAGGATTGTTGAGTTTCATAATGCCTTACAAAATTATATGAGTCATGCGATTATACATAAAAAACAATTGTGATGCTTTTTCTAGTGATTATTCACTTTGATCTAGTCCTAAACAGAGTTTAAGTAAATAGAGTAAAAATAAAAAATATATATATATATGAATAAAGTCAATCTACTCCAATGTTTTGAGTTGCTTAGTAACTAGGGTATTCATCACCAATGTTTACTTTTACGTCAAACGGCAACTTGAAATATGAGTATGCAAAGCACTTAAAGTTTTGACTTGTTGCGTAACCGGGTGGATTCATCACAAATGTCTTGCACTCGCGTCAAAAGGCAAGTGACGACTTAAAGAAGAGACTCATAAAAAAAAATAATAAAAAATAATAAAAAAAAAAACTCTAGTTTGCTACTCGGTTTGTAGTAGAGAAAAGGGATAATCACAGATTGGGTAGTTACATAATATAACTATAATTAATTGCATGACAAGTGTAGTTGAGTTGGAGTTATGAATAGACAATTGCACTAGAGAAAGTGGGTATGCTTGTTTTTACTTTATTTGCAAATTGTTTATAATTTTGATTGCAAAAGTTTGAGGCTTGAATAATGAGACATTTTCTTGGTATAATGGGTTGAGACTATTATTTTTCCCTTGTTCATAAATTCACTTTTTGCTTGAGGACAAGCAAAAGCTAAGTTTGGGGGTATTTGATGAACTCAAGAATATTCACATTTAGGAGTAATAATCTTATTGCAATTGGACATTTTAATGCTCTATATGTGGTATTTTACTCTTTTTTTCTCTTTTTCATAGAAAACAACCAAAAGCAGCAAAACGAAGCATATTCCAGACTGAGAAGATGATATACAGGGAACTGCAGTACAACAGTCGACTGGCTCTTCAGCAGTCGACTGGACAGAGAGATTACTGGGGCTCGGCACAGTCGACTTCCTCAACATCAGTCGACTTGACTGAGGAATCATGAAGCCACAAAAGTCTCAGCATCAGTCGACTCATACCCAATATAAGTCGACTGGTATGCGGCAGAGTGAAAAGATAAGATCCATCCGCATCTAGATCCAAATCTATCTGAACCCAGATTATATGCAATAACAACTTCTCCAACAAATCAAAGCTAGATACATGGGATTGGCAAGCGCACGTGGTTAGCAGATAAGGAAGAAAAGCAGAAAAGAGAAAGAAATAAATCGTCGATCAAATAAAGAAGGAAAGAGGAGGACTTTCCTGAAAAAAGTGGCAAACCCTAATTCTTATGCCGTGTCTATAAATATCAATCAAGAGGCATTATTTTCCAGGCTCCTCCGCACACACCATCAGCAGAATCACAGAGTTCCAGAATCATCAACACATCAACCAAGAGCATTATTCGATCAGCATCGAAGAAGGAGAGAGGAGATCAAGTACTCCAAGGGGAACAGGGCAGTCGACTGAGTGACAGCCAGTCGACCTATCTGCCAGACTTCATCAGTTTATTTCTCCTCTTTTTAGTCTTTTATGTTTATCATGTATTCGAACTTGCTGATCAATAAAAGTTTAATTATATGGAACTAATTTTATATAGTTGGGTAGATTGAAACCGTAGTTATGTAATGCTTCTATTCTTCTGAATACTACTCTAGTACTTATTGATTAAATCTGATTGAATTGGTATAGATTTATAATAATCAAACTTGTTCAGAATTCTAAAGGCAGTCGACTGAGGTGACAGCAAGTCGACTGGCATACAGAATCTGAGTTTATCAAGTTTGTGTATTATAAATCTGAATCTGTTATATGAGCATTTTGAGACGACCCGTATCTCGTGTTCATATTTTGTAACAAGGGAATCCTTAGGGGTTCTTGGTTTAATCAACTTGAGGGATCTAGATCTGATACCAATTTCTAGAACTCTGAGTGTTTGTTCGTTTCCACTGTTCTTATGTTTTCTTTAAGTGCAACTTAGTAGATACCATGCTAAATACTTAAGGAAAGAAACGAATTAGAGTAGATACCATGCCTAATTCTTGGCTAGGGAAACAATACTTTAAGGAGTAGATACCATGCCCTTAAAGGAACAAACATGAGTAATTAGAATAGTAAAGAAGGAGACTTCGCATTACTGACTATAGGTGGAAATCAAAACCCAACTACTTGATAAATATTTGTGATTCAGAACTTCTTGATATAGTTTTTAATCTTTTTATTTCTTTAGAACAACACTTTAAGATCCTTGTTTTTAATTTATTGGTTAGTAAGTTAATTTCTACAATCTCTGTGGGATCAACCCTTGCTCGTCACTACGCTTCTCCAAACGATTCGTACACTTGCGAGAATTTTAATTTGTGTCTAGTTTAGATCATCTAGATAGCACAACAATACCCTAACCCTACCCTTAACCCCCGTTAGCACTAACCCCAACCCTAACCCTTACCCTAACCCTAACCCTAACCCCTAACGAATGATATAGTTTAGCTTAATATTTTCTGGGGTGTTCTGTACATATTAAAACATCATGATTATGTAGTGGTTAGTTAGGTGTAGTCAAATTAAAAAATAAAAAAATATAAAATTGTTATACAGGCCAAGTTCTCATCTGTCTTTTGTATAAAGTTCCACAGAGATTGTTCGTAAAAAGTAAAGAGAAAATTGAAAAAAGCAAACAACCAATTAATTTTTGGCCTATCCAACAACGGCCTAGGGTATAAACATTATATTGGGGGGGGGGGGCTCTCTGACCTGTTGCTATTTTTAATACCAACAAGTCGAGAGCATCCCAAATTGTGTATCTTTTTGGTCCATTACCTAGGCCGTTGTTGGAGACAACGGCCTAAGGGGTCAGAGAGCAAGACAAATTGTCTATCTTTTTGGCCTAAAACTTAGGCCGTTGTCGGAGACAACGGCCTAGGGTATTTCTAATAAAGTTGGGATGCTCTCTGACTTGTTGTTATTTTTAACACCAACAAGTCAGAGAGCAAGACAAATTGTCTATATTTTTGTCCTACAACTTAGGCCATTGTCCGAGACAACGGCCTTGGGTATAAACAATAAAGTGGAGCTGCTCTCTGACTTGTTGCTATTTTTAAAGCCAACAAGTCAGACAGCAAGACAAATTATCTATATTTTTGTCCTACAACTTAGGCCATTGTTGCAGACAATGGCCTAGGGTATAAACAATAAAGTGGAGCTGCTCTCTGACTTGTTGCTATTTTTAAAGCCAAAAAGTCAGAGAGCAAGACAAATTGTCTATATTTTTGTCCTACAACTTAGGCCGTTGTCGGAGACAACGGCCTAGGGTATTTCTAATAAAGTTGGGATGCTCTCTGACTTGTTGCTATTTTTAACACCAACAAGTCAGAGAGCAAGACAAATTGTCTATATTTTTGTCCTACAACTTAGGCCGTTGTCCGAGACAACGGCCTAGGGTATAAACAATAAAGTGGAGCTGCTCTCTGACTTGTTGCTATTTTTAAAGCCAACAAGTCAGACAGCAAGACAAATCCTCCAACCTTAGTCCTGTTACCTAGGCCGTTGTTGGAGACAACGGCCTAGGTTTAAAAAAAAAATAATCAACATTTGTACGAAGTAGTTGAAGCTGCTACACTTGAAAATTTAACCAAATTCCAAATACTTTGCCATCACATACACTCTCCGAATAAATTCATATCTACAACCGCCAAAATCACCAACCATGATTGACTATTAGAAATTAATAATAACAACATCAACTACACTTAAACTTACGAACCACACTTTCCACTAGTTTAGTTACAACATGATAAAACCCAAAAAAAAATTAAAAAAAAATTACAACAAACAAAATGTATTGGCTAAGTACCGGGCGTGTATGCCTGTGGTGCTCGCCTCTTCTGAGCAGGGTTTCAGGGCCGGATCGTGGTTGGCGACTCGGGAATTTGTTCAGATCCTCCCTCCTCTTGTTGTACGTCTCCAACAACCCTCTCCTCAGTCTCTTCTTCCTGTGCTTGTTGTTCTCTCATCTCACGTTCCCGTTGTCGCCCCATCAATGTAGCTGGCCTACCCCTCACACTTTTACGTCGGCCCCTCGGTCCGCTTAATGCTCGATCCAAACGTTCGGCCTCTCCCAAAACATCCAAATTGGTACAGCATGAAGAGAGCATCCTCTGAGCGAACTTCTTCATAGCCGTGCCCACATTACTTTTTATTACCTCCACGCATTCTTTTGCTATGTCCATCGTATTATCAATCTAAATCAGAAAAAACCAACAAAAATAATTACACAAATTCAATAATTTAAAGAATTCATAAAATTCACGTATAACGAACATTAAAATAAATATGAAGATTGAAGTTACCACTGTACGTATAGCTGTGGCCTTCGGTTGGAACATGGGTTGTGAACTAGAATATGCGGGTGGTGGTTCAATCTCCCTCTCCTCAATTTTCCGTTGAACACCAGCAGGTAGTACTGTATCGGGAGAGATGTACAAACGTGTATATGATTGGAACCAAGTCATGTACTTTCCTTGCACTCTTCCATCGTACTCTGGAACATTGACAAGTACAAGTTCAAACCGTCGCTCGTTCCATTCTGCAACATAAACACGATGGAAGTAGGCATGCGGCCGGTACCCTTAACGGCGTGTAACTCATGATCGTATAGGTTTTCGCAGCTTAGGGGACTATCTTATTGAAGACTGAACTGACGAAGGACTCAGTCCGGTCGCGGATGCTCCACTATACCGAAGTTGATGAGAGGAGCCGTCGTCAGCCACAACTGCGACCCGGTGGTGCACATTGGTGGTAGTCTTCCCACCCGCTCGGGTGTATACGGTCCCCAAATCACGAACTCTTCACGTAGTTGGTCGAGCTCGTCTCTGTAGTACGTTATTACACCCTTGGGGTTGTCTTTGTAACTCTACTACCAGCCCAATATACCCCTAAGGGTGCTAACATAGCAGGATCTTCTGGTTGGGCCATCCAACCGGCCGCCGGTCTCCTAATGCAGGGACGACCCAGGTGCAGTCGCTCCCAAGACCAAATCTGTAACAAAACCATCGGTCCGATCATTTCTGATGATTCTAGCGCTACATGACACAACACCCTGTATAGCGTTGCCAACGCGCAGCTTCTGCAGCTGTACCGGCCAGCTAAGCCTAGGTCGGCGAGTAATCGTAGGTACATGAGGTGCACCGTATGGCCCGATGAGTTAGGAAATAGAACCCCTCCGATCACCGTTAGAATGTAGGCTCTGGTGTAGGACTATACATAGTCGTCGGGCGATTCGTTGGTCAGCGTCCCATCAAAACTTCCCTTCAACCAAGATAGTCGGATTGATTGTCCTTAGCAAATGTCATCATCTTCCGCAGCCGACTCATCAAACTCTGTACCGAGCAGTTCATTGCACATCTCTATTTTATCAAAGTTAATATTACCTGTCACGGCCAACCCATCTATTGGAAGACTGGATATCATCACTATATCTTGTAGCGACACCATCATCTCTCCGACCGGTAGATGGAACGTGTGTGACTCTGGCCTCCAGCGCTCCACGAGTGCCGAGAGAAGTGCTCGGTCGAGTTTAACATTCCCCATCATGCTGATTCCATAGAAACCGGCTGCTACTAGGTACTCGACAATACGTGGATGCACCTTCATGGTCTCGTGGGTGCGAAAATTATACCTACGCGTCGTCCCACCCCACACTTCCGCGGATTTATGGCGATCTTGCAAGGTCAGTTCGTCAGGATATATTGGTCCTGGACCACGACTTTCTGTCGTTGAAGAGGATGCACCAACCTACACGAACCAAAAAACATAATTATTATTAATCTAAAATCAATATCACTAAATACAAAATTAGGGACAATACAAATTATTAGTTCTCACATTCTCTGTGGAATGTTCCCCCCGTACTTCCTGGGATGTCCTTCCCCTTCCGGTTCCCCCCGTTCTAGCCATTTCTCTATAACAAAGTTTGCATATATAAAACTAATTACTCGCCAAAAATTAGCAAACACAAACCAACGAGTTAAAAAAAATCCAAGAGTTGGCTTATACGCGTCAAAACAACACAAACGAGATGCAAGAATTTCTAAATTTTGCCGTCAACTAGGGCACACCAAACACAAGCCAACGCAACTTGTAGAAGTGAGTTCCGACCCACGGTTTGAAATATATGCCCGTGTATCACTTTCACTCTTTAAAATAGAGCAGAAAGCAATACATTGACGTATCTTGCAAACCGTGGGTCGGAACTCGCAAATACAAGTTCTGTTGCATTGTGAATGGTTAGCCGAACCTACGTGCACCTGTTTCGAATTTTTTCGACTTCGTTTAAGCATTTTTGTATTGTGACCGTACTAAAAAAATTTCGAGGTATATTGAAGTTTTTTCATATACGCGTAAAAACAACATAAACGAGATGCAAAGAATCCAAAAATTGGACTTTGCGTCGAGCTCCCCGCATACAAGCCAACGCAACTGGTACATGGGAGTTCCGAACCACGGTTTGAAAGATACGGCCGTGTATCGGTTTCACCATTGAAAACTGAGCGGAAAGTAATACATTGACGTATCTCGCAAACCGCGGGTCGGAACTCGCATGTACAGGTTGGTATGACTTGTGAGTGGCGAGACCAACCTACTCGCAAAGTTTCGTTTTATTTGGACTTCGTTTAAGCTATTTTCACCTCATAACGTATTCCACAAATTCCGAGGTGGATTAAAGGTTTTTTATATACGCGTCAAAACAACAAAATTGAGAAGGAAAATTTCCTAAATTTGGGCGTCAACTCTGGCACACCAAACACGAGCCAGCGGAACTTGCAGAGGTGAGTTTTGAGTCTCGGTTTGAAAGATACGGCCGTGTATCACTTTATATCTGTTGTATTGAATTAAAATGATAAACGGACGTATCTCACAAATCGTGAGACGGAAATCACCACTACAAGATCCGTTACCTTCTACGCGGCGAGTCCGACCTACTCGTACAACTCCGAATTTTTTCATCTCGTTTTTTCTTCTCCTATATTCCACCACTACGACTAGCACTACATCTACGAAAATGTCAACAAAATGTATACAACATACATGATTAGAGCTAATTATATACTCTCTAAATTATAGACTAGACTACTACGCATAATACAAAAAAACCCAACTCCAAAATTGGAAAAAAAATCAATAAATTCAAAGAGTTCATTATAGTAAATTGGGATTAAGAAAATACCTGGTCCAAAGAGAGAGAGATAAAGAGTGGGCGAAGATGTGAGAAGCCGATGCACGCTGTTGTAGACAAAGGAAGACAATTTGTGCTAGGGTTTAGATGATTTGGGAATTTGGATGTGAAGTTAGGGTTTGCTGTATTCGGGAGAGGAAGAGAGAGATAGGGAGCTTTCCACAAGGGGCAGAGATCGAGAAGACAAAGAAATCGATGCCAAGTAGTTGGGAGAGTGAACTAGGGTTTGGGGATGGGTTTCGGGAGCTCAAGAGAAAGAGAGATATTGTTTGTGACGAAAACAGGGAGATGAAGATTTGAGTGTTGTTTTTATAAAAAAAACAACCTAGGCTGTTGTTTCTAACAACGGCCTAAGTGAATTTTTCGACAAAAAAAACTCCACGCCAAAAAAACGCTAAGTCCCAAACGTTTTTTGGCGTGAAGTGACGAAAATACCCCTCCGCTTTTGGGAACGTTAGTGGGAGACTTAAGCGGATCTTGATCTGATCCGCTGATCAAGATCAAGATCGATCGGACGGTGGAGATTGGTGTTTTTCCAACCCATTGAAAACGGACCCGTTTTCAATGGAGCAAAACCCATATATATATATATATATATATATATATATATATATATATATATATATATATATGGTAAAAGGGATATGAGCAACTTGCTCATTTAGTAAATGAGCAATTGATTTTATGGCAAGCATGTGATACATTGGACAACTAACCCTTTTAAGGATTTGCCAATCACATGTAAGCCACATCATTAATTGCTTATTTACTAAATGAGCAAGTTGCTCATACCCCTTTTCCCCATATATATATACACAAATAAAATAATTTGAATTTATAAAAATATATGTTTATAAAATTATTATTTTCCCAAAGATTGTCTTGTCAAAACAATTAGGGCAAATCCGCAATTTAATTGAGAAGATATCCCGAGTTTATCTCATCGGGTTCAGAATAACTAATATATCTGAAATTTCTCAATTAAACTAATTATTATTAGAAAAATATATAAACGCGTGCAATTCTTGAATGTGTGTGGATTACAATGCAAAATAGCTATATACTATTTTGCGGGGTGTTAAAATAATCTCCTACCGCGAATCATATGAGGCCCTCATACTCATGTTTGCTCATACTTCATCACAGCACCCCCTAATGCATGTCCTTAGGTTTAATTATAACCATCACAACCTAGATCTAGCTTACCCCTACCGGACTTGAATCAACACACGGAGAAATATTAACCCACACTGGCTACTTCTCGAATTCTATTTATCATAACTTGCTGGTTTTTACGGGTCTCGCTCAGCCTCTAGATTCCAACCTCTCAAACCAAGATCACAAAGGTTATCTCTCACCTCATTCATAAACATTTCATTCATTACTCATCATTTCTTCTTATTCCATTTCCCTTATGTTTATTATCTAAATAATCATTTCGTATAGCAACATTTCACAATAGTTTGATTGATTAAATTCTTGTAGACAGTTACTCGGTCAACAATCTAAACTCTTTACCTTAACAACATTCAATATCATTTAAGTTGATAGAATCTTTACATGCATTTCTAACTCTCAAATCTATTTCTTAATACATCGCCAAGTTCTTAGGATTAAACTAAAGTATGTCAATCTCTTAATTATACTTTTATTTTATTACAAAGCATCCCAATATATTAATATCCATGTCATTTTACAAAGATGAGTTCTAAATTTTTATTCCTCTCCCAATTTTAAAATCTTTTTAATCATGAACAATCCTTCTTTTTGAATTTGAACTCGTAACTAAAATTCATCTAATACACTATCTAATGTCATTTTAAATCTCCAAAATACATCTAAAAATGGTAGAGAATTATTAGCAATGTTCTAGTAATATTTTAAATAATTTCTACATTTTCCCCCAACTTTTAAAGCATGAAAACCCTTCTTTAAAAAAAAAAGAAATTTAAACTGTGTACAGTCGGGGTCAAACCCAAGACCAGCGACAATCAACCGCAAGCCCCAACCACCAAGCCAACTCACGTTGGTGATATAATCTACATTGAATTTGTTTTATAATCCAGTTACTCTTATTCATTAAAGTCCAAAAAAAATACAAAAGGGCAGAGCCTCCCAGGTTTCGAACCCAAGACCAAGAAGCCCCCAAACACAATGCACTGACCACAAAGTCCAAATACTCTGCCTAATTTATATGCGTTCAAAATCTTTTAACTCGTCTCTCTGTTTCCCATACAATTTTAATTTATTCATATATTTAATTTCTATCATTTTCCCTCATAATTATTACTCCTATTACTCCTAAATTACACTTCTAAATTTCCAAAGACGATTTTTCTTTAATTTTATCAATAGTAGCAAGAAATTGTGCACAAATTAATTAAAATAGTAATTTTTTTAGAAACCTTGTACTCCTATGTTTCTATTAATTAATTTGACTACTCTTTACAAAAAAATTAGCATGAGCATATTTTCTTTTAGTAATTATTTTGAATTTATGGAAAATTCTCACCTCCATCATTTAATTATAATCCACACCTAATTTCACATGATTTTTAGGCAAAACTTAGCAAGTTTATTGGGATAATTTGAAGGGGAAAAAAAAACTATCTCCTTTATGCAGAAAACCTGTAGCGCCCCGAATTTCTAATATGATATCTAAGAAAATACGTGGCACAATCCCAGCATCCACTTCAATGTAACATTAAACACAACCAACACCACTAAAATTTTCAACTTTTATTACAACAAACTTTTACATAGCACAGCGGAATTCAAAACATCTCAACTCATAATTTTCTTTTTATTTACAACACCAAACTATCTCAAATCTGCTTTTACAAATTTACACAAAACTCTTTCAAAGTAGATAATCTCAAAACTAACTCAAGCATCCAAACCTCCAACTCTAAGCAACAACCTGCAACATATGAGGCTAGAGATGATCCCTAACCCCCAAAACTAAAGGGGTCAGCCATAAATGGTGTGAGTGACATAAAAGCAAACGAACAATATAAATAAACATTAAGCAAGGATTCTTAAACAACATGTAATAAACCAAATTACATAAAATATGAGATAGCAAGAAATACAACAACAAGTGACACTAAACCAAGTGTTGAGTGTAGAAAACCGGAAACCACATGCATAAAACTAAGTCGAGAAAACACAAATTCTATATGTGGACTCTCTAATGCATACTTGTCGAAGTCTAGGCATCCCACTCTACATAGGTTCGGTGCAAGCCCTTAATGTCTTCACTTCATAGGGTTCAATCCCCCGCTATGCAACTAATCCTATCACGATGACCACTACGAGATAAAGATAAACTGTGAGAATTAGCCCATGCCTGATAATTCCGGAGATAGATCCCACATCTCAGGTAATTTACCTGGATAATTCCGGAGATCATCCCACACCGAGACATTGACACATCATCACATGAATACCACATGTGCGTCGCCTCGACTCCGATAATTCCGGAGATCAATCCCACACCGCAAGTAATTACCTGGATAATTTCGGAGATATATCTCACATCGCAGGTATTATACCTGGATAATTCCGGAGATAAATCCCACACCTCAAGTAAGTTACTTGGATAATTCCGGAGTTTAAATCCCACATCTAAAGCCATACTGAGGTGCATAATCCATGTTCCCGTTCATCATATCACCACTAGTGCATGTCCTTATTATTTTTGGGTTACTTAATTACTCAACGAATCTCCTAGAGTTGGTGTACCCTACCGGACTTAACTCAAAACTGAACAACTGAAATGCCTCAACAGGCCTCAACAAAAGAACTCAACGCCGGTATACTAGGGTCATACACATCCTCTAGAGACTCAAATTCAGATGTCCAAACCAACTTTCCACCATAAATAGCTCAACTGAATATCTTAAAATCATATGCTTAACAGAAGACAAAGTATAGACTAAAATATTTGAAGACCAATCATTCGAAAGAACATTCAAGTTTATGAAAACTCATCAGTACCAGTCGACTTATTACTGTAGTAGGTCGACTGTCCATAGGGAAAATGTCCATGAATTTGAGAAAATAGGTTAAGTAATATAAGTTGACTTATAAGAGTCATAAGTTGACTTACCAACAATATAAGATGACTTATAAAAACGTAAGTTGACTTACCAACAATATAAGATGACTTATAAAAACATAAGTTGACTTACCAACAATATAAGATGACTTATAAAAATCATAAGTTGACTTACCAGATCATAAGTAGACTTATAAAAAACATAAGTCGACTTACAGGAGACATAAGTCGACTTATAAGAACATAAGTCGACTTATAAAAACATAAGTCGACTTACCAGAGAGAAATTCTAGAAATCTTTAAGAAAATATTCTAAGTGTTATAAGTCGACTTGCAAAGTCATAAGTCGACTTAAAATCAATATAAGTCGACTTAAAGGTCATAAGTCGACTTACCAGAGAAAAATCTACGATAACTTGAAAAATAAATTCTAAGTGTACCAGTCAACTGAAACGGGTCTAAGTCGACTGTCCAGAACGGATTTTCAAGAAAACTAAAGATACAGCAGCTGGGTAGTACCAGTCGACTGAATAGTAGACCAGTCGACTGTCGGCCTACAGTTTTCATAATTTAGATCTGAATACAATAATCAAAACTGAAGTTTTTCTAAAGATTCCTTGTTTATGAAAATAGTTCGTATTCAGGCAAAATGACAATTCTCAAATATTCTTCATTATGGACACATTACTCAATCATACGATATCTCAAAACTCAATTCTCGTGTTTTAAATTCCTAATTCTTTCATTAGGGTTTCTCGATACTGAATTTCTTTACAACTCATAGCCAAGATCTGATTTGAAATCACTAGATCCAGATGTTCACCATCCGATCATAACCATACTCAAATCTTAACATGCTTTCTGACAATACGATTTTATAAACCAAGATCTACTAATCATTCATAGATTTCACATACACGGTACGAACAACAACCTTTGCATCGTTCTCATGCAAAATACTCTAACTAAACAACATATCAAACAAACAACCAACAATCGTTCCCATGAATCACTTCACAAACAAAGTTCATCTCATTCACAAAGTCAAAACAAAAAAAAACAATGTCACTCACCTTTAGAAACGACGAGATCCAACGAAAAGCCTCCCTTTTTGCGAGATCCAAAACCTCCACTTGCTCCACAAAAAAAATTCACAAAATTCTGTATATTCCAGTAAATGACGGCTGGAAAAATCCTTTTAAACATCCGGAATAAGAGTTTAGGGTTTCACAACAATTTTACAAAATAATCCCGTCAAAAATACAATTTTACATGTATAACTCTATTCTTGGAAATTCAATCAAATTCATTTAAATTAGGATTTAAAAGTAAAATATACTCATAAATCTCAATTGGTACTGTTCAAAACGTCCAGAAAATACATTTTACATTGTAACCCCTAAAAATGACAAATTTGCAAAATGGTCCTTCTTTTCTCAAAATTGGCAAATAGATCCAATTAATTTCAGAAAAATCTGGAAAAATACTAAATAAATTTCAAATATTAAATAATGATTTTTCATGAAGAAAAATTGACTTTAAAACTTCTCATAAAAGTATTTGCACATGTTTTGCACGTGTAAAAAAATAAATCTTTTAGAAAATATTAATTAGATCTCCAAAAATCAGTTTAAATTCATTTTCAAATATTTAAAATGATATTTGAAAATACGGGGTTCTAGATCACTCCCTCCTTAGAAGAGTTCTGTCCTCATAACAACTACTAATGAGTCCAAACCACATACCAACAAAGGAAACAATATCTCATAAATAGAATACAGTCCAAACAATTGCATAGGACAACATAATCAAAATAGAAGAATTATAACTCAATCAATGGTACAATCATTCAAAAGAATTACAATCACATAAAAGAAATACACTCATACAAAAAGCTCAGGGAAATCTTTCTGCATGCGATCCTCTGGCTCCCAAGTAGCCTCCTCGAACTGCTGATTCCTCCACAGCACCTTATCCATAGGTATCACCTTGCTCCTAAGAACTTTCTCCCTACGGTCAACGATCTCAACAGGCCGTTCCTTGTAACTCAAGTTCACCTGTAATCCTTCAGGAATCTCTGCCAACTGATGATTCTGATCTGGCACATACTTCCTCAACAATGACACATGGAATACATCATGCACTTGTGCCAGCTCCTCTGGAAGCTTCAATCTATATGCTGTCTTGCCAATTTGCTCAACGATCCTGTATGGCCCAATATACCTTGGCGCCAACTTGCCTCCCTTACCAAACTTGATCACTCCTTTGGTCAGAGACACCTTGAGGAAAACTGCATTCCCAACTTCAAACTCCAAGTCTCTTCGTCGAGTATCAGCATAACTCTTCTGCCGACTCTGAGCCTCGACCAATCTCTTGCGAATCAGCTCAATCTGCTCCGATGTCTGCTGCACGATATCAGGACCATACATCTACCTCTCGCCAACCTCATACCAACAAACAGGTGTCCTGCACCTCCGCCCGTACAAAGCCTCATACGGTGCCATCCCGATACTCGCATGGTAACTGTTGTTATAAGCAAACTCAACCAATGCCAAGTATCTCTCCCAACTACCACCGAAATCCATAATACAAGCCCTCAACATGTCTTCCAGCACTCGATTCACCCTCTCCGTCTGACCATCAGTCTGTGGATGAAACGCGGTACTGAAATCAATTCTGGTGCTTAAAGCTGCTTGTAGGCTCTTCCAAAACCTTGAAGTGAACCTTGCATCTCTGTCGGATACAATCGACACAGGAACTCCATGAAGTCTCACAATTTCACTAATGTACAACTCAGCCAATTTCTCCATCGACCAAGTAATCTTCATGGTGAGAAAGTGAGTCGACTTAGTCAAACGGTCCACAACAACCCAAATCGAGTCATTGCCCTTCAAACTCCTTGGCAAACCCGTGATGAAATCCATACTGATATTCTCCCATTTCCACTCCGGAATGGGCAACGACTGTAACAAACCTCCAGGTCTCTGATTTTCTATTTTGATCTGCTGACAAGTCAGACACCTTGCCACGAAATTTGCCACATCCTGCTTCATACTAGACCACCAAAAGTGCTGTTTGATGTCCCTGTACATCTTCGTGCCTCCAGGATGAACTGACAACAAGGTACTGTGTGCTTCCTGCAAGATACTATCTCTCAAATCTGCATTATCTGGAACACACAACCTCTCACCCATCCAAAGAATTCATCTTGAACACGAAACTCTGATAGCTTGCCCTCTGAAACCTGTTGAAGCATCTTCTGAATCTCTGAGTCTGATCTCTGACCTTCCACGATCCTCTCTCTCAAGGACGGCTGCAGCCTCAACTGAGCCAAAGATGCCCCTAAACCTTGCAGCACCACCTCGATACCTATCTGATCGATCTCTGCTGCCAACTCACTTTGAGTAGTGATCAATCTTGATAAACTACTCTTCCTGCTAAGTCCATCAGCCACCACATTCGCCTTGCCCGGATGATACTTGATCTCGGGACAAATGTCTTCCAATACCTCCAACCACCTTCTCTGCCGAAGATTTAGATCCTTCTATTGATAAATATACTTCAGGCTCTTGTGGTCAGTGTACATGTTAACCTTCTCACCATAAACATAATGCCTCCACTGCTTCAAGGCATAAATGATAGCTGCTAGGTCCAAATCATGCGTCGGATAATTCTTCTCATGCAGACGCAATTGCCTGGAACCATAAGCAATAACCCTGCCTTCTTGCATCAAGACACAACCCAAACATCTGAGAGACGCATCACTGAAGATATCATAATCCTTCCCAGCTTGTGACAAAGCTAAGATAGGTGCAGTAGTCAACCTCTCCTTCAACTCAAGGAAACTCTCCTCACACTTATCAGTCCATAAAAATGCCACATTCTTCCGGGTCAAACTTGTCAAAGGAACTGCAATCTGAGAATAACCCTGGATGAATCTTCTGAAGTAACCAGCTAAACCCAAGAAACTTCTGACTTCCTTCACAGACGTTGGCCTGTGTAGCGCCCCGAATTTCTAATATGAGAACTTAGAAAATACGTGGCACATTCCCAGCGATCCACTTCAATGTAACAATACACATAGACCAAAAACAAAAATTATTTTATTCCAAACTCTCATTACAATAACCTTTTTCAAATGCAGCAGGAAATACAAACACCTTGAATTAAAAACATTCTTTTTACAACACTTCTCTTTACAAAAATTACACAAGGCTCTAATATATCACTCTAACTAAAAACTGTCTCAAGCATCCAACCTCCAAACTCTAAGCAACGACCTGCATCATATGAGGCTAGAGTTGAACCCTAACCCCCAAACTAGAGGGGTCAGCCATAAATGGTGTGAGTGATATAAACAACAAACATAAATAAACAATAAACATGATTTCTTAAGCAACATGTACTGAACAAAGATACATAAACTAAGCATGTATTGTGGAACAAGAAACGATAGGAAAGTACATGCACAAAACCAAGTCGAGAACAATACTATAGATCGGTTACCCTTCAATCAATACCTCTCAATACCATAGAACGTATCCAACAATCAAATACTAACAATGCCATAGATCGGATACCCGGTATTCAGTCACTCTCAACACTGCAGATCGGATACCCGGTATTCAATCACTAATAGTGATTCTCACACCGCAGAACATATCCAACCCCAGAGTTCAATGGCTCTCACACCGCAGAATACATCCATCTACAAAACTAAAGATAACATAGATCGGATACCCTTCAATCAATACCTCTCAATACCATAGAACATATCCAACAATCAAATACTAACAATGCCATAGATCGGATACCCGGTATTCAGTCACTCTCAACACTTCAGATCGGATACCCAGTATTCAATCACTAACAGTGATTCTCACACCGCAGAATATATCCATCTACAAAGACTACAGACTTGAAAGGACATTCAAGATTATGAAAACTAATCAGCACCAGTCGACTTATACTGTAATAAGTCGACTGCCCCGAGAACCAATATCCAAGTTTTAAACAAGTACAATAAGTCGACTCAAGAGACTATCAGTCGACTTACCCGTGACAATTTCCAATAATTCTCAAGAAATATTCTAAGGGCTAACAGTCGACTTAAAGGGTCATCGGTCGACTGTTCAGACAAGAAACTGTAGTGACTTTACAAAGTACATTCTCAGTGAACCAGTCGACTGATAGTAGTCCCAGTCGACTGTCCAGAACAGATTTTCAAAAGAACTGAAGATACAGTAATAGGGTCGTACCAGTCGACTGAATCGTAGACCAGTCGATTGTCGGCCTACAGTTTTCACAAATTAGGTCTGTATACAATAATCGATACTGGAGTTTTTCTAAAGGTTCTTATTCATGAAAAAATAATTCTTAATCATGTAAAATGACAATCTCGAATACTTCTTCCTTACGGGTACATTATTCAATCATTAGATGTCTCAAAACTCAGATCTCATGTTCTATATTCCAACTTCTTTCATTAGGGTTTCTCAAAACTAAATCTTGTCACGACTCATAACCCAGATCTGATTCGTAGTCTCAAAATCTAGATATTCAACTATCCAATTCCTTATTTTCATAACCATACTCAAATCTTAAACATGTTTCAAGCAATAAAGAATTTGTCCATCAAGATCCACTAAACATTCATAGATTTCATATGCATAATATAAACAACAACCATTTCATTGATCACATACAAGATACGAAGATATCGAGACAAAACAACACACAATCAATCAACAAAACACAGTTCATATCACTCACCTTTAGAATTGAAAAGATCTAACGAAGAAGTCTTCCTTTGCGAGATCCAAAATCCTCTTTATCACCAAGAAAATAATAGTATGAATCTTGAGTTATGCACCGAATGACGGCTGCAACTCTCTTTATATAGGCCGGAAATAATCTTTTTAGGGTTTAGAAATCCATTTGCAATATAGACCTTCCAAAACACATCTTTACATATATAGTTCTTATCCTTGAAGACTCATTAAAAACCATTCAAATTAGGACTTAAAAGTGAATATACTCATAAATCTCAATTGGTACAGTTCAAAACGTCCAGAAAATACAATTTGCATTCTAACCCTTAGAAATGTCAAATTTGCAAAAAGGTCCTTCGTTTCTCAAAAATTGCAAATAGATCCAATTTGTTTTCAGAAAAATCTGGAAAAGTACTAAATAATTTCCAAATATTAAACGATGATTTTTCATAAAGGAAACTTAACTTTAAAACTTCTCAAAAGTCATTTGCACGTGTTTTGCATGTGCACAAAAGATAAATCTTTTAGAAAATATTAATTTATTCTCCAGAAAATCATTTAAATTCATTTTCAAATCTTTAAAATAATATTTGAAAATACGGGGTTCTACAGCCTGGGCCAATCCTTCACTGCTTCAACTTTCTGAGGATCAGTGGCCACTCCCTCCTTAGAAAGAATATGACCAAGGAAAGCTACCTCAGACTTCCAAAACTCACACTTCGACAATTTGGCATACAAGCTATGCTCCTGCAATTTCTGTAATACCGATGTCAAGTGCGTAGAGTGCTCCTCCTCCGACTTCGAATACACCAAGATATCGTCGATGAAAACCACCACGAAGGAGTCAATAAATGGCCTCAAAACCCGATTCATCATATCCATGAACACTGCTGGTGCATTTGTCAACCCGAATGGCATCACCAAAAACTCATAGAGCCCATGACGAGTCCTGAAAGCTGTCTTGCTCACATCTTCCTCCTTGACTCGAACCTGATGATACCCTGATCTCAAATCAATCTTCGAAAACACCGCTGCTCCTCGAAGCCTGTCGAACAAATCATCAATCCGCGGCAGTGGATACTTGTTCTGAATAGTCACCCTATTGAACTTCCGATAGTCAATGCACATCCTCATTGACCCGTCCTTCTTCTTAACTAACAGCAGTGGCGCTCCCCACGGAGAAGAACTCGGCCTAATAAGCCCTTTGCTCAACATTTCCTCAATCTGCTTCTTCACTTCATCCTGCTCTACAGGTGCCATCCGGTACGGAGCCTTGGAAATCGGCGCACTCCCCAGCTGAACATTAATACAAAACTCCACATCACTCTGCGGCGGTAATCCTGGAAAATCATCCAAGAACACCTTAGGAAAATCTCGGACAACCGGAATGCCCTTGACTTCATCTGAAATTGCCATCTTGGAAACCATTGCAGCCACCTTCGGAATCTTCTTCTTCCCTTGGAAAGTCACTGCAGGTCCACCTGGTGCTTTCACCAACACCTCCTTCTGCTTGCATTCAATTGTGGTATCATATATTGCCATCCAATCAATGTCCACGATGACATCCACACCCAATACTTGCAGCTCGATTAAATCAATGCCGAACAACCTCCCATCGATCTCGATATCACAGCCTTCGTAATATCGATCCCCAATCAACTCTTCACCTGACGGCGTTGCCACCGACAAAATCCTGCCTGGAAACAACTTAGGTTCCACACCTAAGATCCTTGCAAAATTTGGCGATACAAAAGTATGCAATGAACCAGTATCAAATAAAACCCTTGCCTTTATTCCATTAATTAAAACAACTCCTGTTACAATAAGAATGATACTCAATCTTAAATTGTTCTCAAACAAATGTTTTACTTATTACATTGATTTAAAATAAAAATCAAAATTCTTGCATACCCTGTATTACATCTTCCGAGTTACCCGCGTCCTCCTCGGTTAATGCAAATACTCGCCCTTGCCTCTGGAATTTGCTTCCACCTGAACCATCCTTCCTCAATTGTGGACAATGGGGCTTAGAATGTCCTGCCTGTCCCACACTGGGAACAAATATGCTTCGCCAACTTCGGACACGCTGACCTGTAATGTCCTGCCTCCTTGCAGTAATAACAAGTCACTCCCTGAGTTGCAGGTGCCTTCTGCACCGGATCACTGAACTTGGCTTGTTTCGCTGGGAACCCCTTCCCACTCTAGCCTGATGCTGGCCTCTTATTCCGGTTCCATGTATCTTGCCTCTTCTGGAACTAGTCCATGTCCTCCTCAGTCATAGCTGCTCTCCTGACCAGCTTGTCGAACCTTCTGATGCCCAACGGGATCATCCTCGACCTCAAGTTTGGCCTCAAGCTCTGCTCAAACTTTTTGGCCTTTTTCGCTTCGTCAACGACCAACTCTGGTGCATACCTCGAAAGTTGAGCAAACTTGGTCTCATACTCCCGCACGATCATGCTGCCCTGCTGAAGGTTCAAGAACTCGGTCGCCTTCTTCTCCTAAACATATAGGGGAAAGAAGCGATCCCTGAATTCCTCCAGAAAAGTTTCCCAAGTCAACTGCTGATCTCCCAAAGTCCTCTTCAGCGACTCCCACCAGACACCAGCATCCTTTTCTAGCTGCATCGTAGCCAACTTCACCTTGCTGGCTGCCGGAGTCTCCGATACCTCGAAGATTGTCTGCATCTTCCTAATCCAATCATCAGCTGTGGTTGGATCAGATTGACCCTCAAAGACTGGCGGCTTCATCCTCTTAAAGGATTCGATCTGCTTGATAGGATCGGCGTTAACCAATCCCTGTCCAGCTCCATGATTTTGCTGCTGATTCTGCTGTTGATTCTGACTTTGCGCCAAATTAAATGCCATTAGCGCATTCAGAGTCTGATACACCTTGGCAAATTCAGCCTCAAGATCGATTCCCGTTCCTTGAGAACTACCAGATCCATCCTCATTGTTACCACCATTCCTGCCCCTGGGTGCAACCATTCTGAATACTGCAAAACGAGGGAAAAGTTAGAGCATCACACACAATTCAAACTCACATCAATATCCTTTGGCAAAACTTCACATGCATCGCAAAGGTAAAACATCATGTTTCAGTTCTATGTGATACTCACTATTTAATGTCCACACCTAGGTACTCACACATTAGTGTCCACACCTAGGTTATTTTTATGTCATGTTTAGTATTACTATTGAAGCATGCTCTGATACCAACATCTGTAGCGCCCCGAATTTCTAATATGATATCTTAGAAAATACGTGGCACAATCCCAGCATCCACTTCAATGTAACATTAAACACAACCAACACCACTAAAATTTTCAACTTTTATTACAACAAACTTTTACATAGCACAGCGGAATTCAAAACATCTCAACTCATAATTTTCTTTTTATTTACAACACCAAACTATCTCAAATCTGCTTTTACAAATTTACACAAAACTCTTTCAAAGTAAATAATCTCAAAACTAACTCAAGCATCCAAACCTCCAACTCTAAGCAACAACCTGCAACATATGAGGCTAGAGATGATCCCTAACCCCCAAAACTAAAGGGGTCAGCCATAAATGGTGTGAGTGACATAAAAGCAAACGAACAACATAAATAAACATTAAGCAAGGATTCTTAAACAACATGTAATAAACCAAATTACATAAAATATGAGATAGCAAGAAATACAACAACAAGTGACACTAAACCAAGTGTTGAGTGTAGAAAATCGGAAACCACATGCATAAAACTAAGTCGAGAAAACACAAATTCTATATGTGGACTCTCTAATGCATACTTGTCGAAGTCTATGCATCCCACTCTACATAGGTTCGGTGCAAGCCCTTAACGTCTTCACTTCATAGGGTTCAATCCCCTGCTATGCAACTAATCCTATCACGATGACTACTACGAGATAAAGATAAACTGTGAGAATTAGCCCATGCCTGATAATTTCGGAGATAGATCCCACATCTCAGGTAATTTACCTGGATAATTTCGGAGATCATCCCACACCGAGACATTGACACATCATCACATGAATACCACATGTGCGTCGCCTCGACTCCGATAATTCCGGAGATCAATCCCACAGCGCAAGTAATTACCTGGATAATTCCGGAGATATATCTCACATTTGCAGGTATTATACCTGGATAATTCCGGAGATAAATCCCACACCTCAAGTAAGTTACTTGGATAATTCCGGAGATTAAATCCCACATCTAAAGCCATACTGAGGTGCATAACCCATGTTCCCGTTCATCATATCACCACTAGTGCCTGTCCTTATTATTTTTGGGTTACTTAATTACTCAACGAATCTCCTAGAGTTGGTGTACCCTACCGGACTTAACTCAAAACTGAACAACTGAAATGCCTCAACAGGCCTCAACAAAAGAACTCAACGCCGGTATACTAGGGTCATACACATCCTCTAGAGACTCAAATTCAAATGTCCAAACCAACTTTTCACCATAAATAGCTCAACTGAATATCTTAAAATCATATGCTTAACAGAAGACAAAGTATAGACTAAAATATTTGAAGACCAATCATTCGAAAGAACATTCAAGTTTATGAAAACTCATCAGTACCAGTCGACTTATTACTGTAGTAGGTCGACTGTCCAGAGGGAAAATGTCCATGATTTTGAGAAAATAAGTTAAGTAATATAAGTTGACTTATAAGAGTCATAAGTTGACTTACCAACAATATAAGATGACTTATAAAATCATAAGTTGACTTACCAACAATATAAGATGACTTATAAAAACATAAGTTGACTTACCAACAATATAAGATGACTTATAAAAATCATAAGTTGACTTACCAGATCATAAGTTGACTTATAAAAAACATAAGTCGACTTACAGGAGACATAAGTCGACTTATAAGAACATAAGTCGACTTACCAGAGAGAAATTCCAGAAATCTTTAAGAAAATATTCTAAGTGTTATAAGTCGACTTGCAAAGTCATAAGTCGACTTAAAATCAATATAAGTCGACTTAAAGGTCATAAGTCGACTTACCAGAGAAAAATCTATGATAACTTGAAAAATAAATTCTAAGTGTACCAGTCGACTGAAAAGGGTCTAAGTCGACTGTCCAGAACGGATTTTCAAGAAAACTAAAGATACAGCAGCCGGGTCATACCAGTCGACTGAATAGTAGACCAGTCGACTGTCGGCCTATAGTTTTCATAATTTAGATCTGAATACAATAATCAAAACTGAAGTTTTTCTAAAGATTCCTTGTTTATGAAAATAGTTCGTATTCAGGCAAAATGACAATTCTCAAATATTCTTCATTATGGACACATTACTCAATCATACGATATCTCAAAACTCAATTCTCGTGTTTTAAATTCCTAATTCTTTCATTAGGGTTTCTCGATACTGAATTTCTTTACAACTCATAGCCAAGATCTGATTTGAAATCACAAGATCTAGATATTCACCACCGATCATAACCATACTCAAATCTTAACATGCTTTCTAACAATACGATTTTATAAACCAAGATCTACTAATCATTCATAGATTTCACATACACGGTACGAACAACAACCTTTGCATCGTTCTCATGCAAAATACTCTAACTAAACAACATATCAAACAAACAACCAACATTCGTTCCCATGAATCACTTCACAAACAAAGTTCATATCATTCACAAAGTCAAAACAAACAAAACAATGTCACTAACCTTTAGAAACGACGAGATCCAACGAAAAGCATCCCTTTTTGCGAGATCCAAAACCTCCACTTGCTCCACCAAAACAAATCACAAAATTCTGTATATTCCAGTAAATGACGGCTGGAAAAATCCTTTTAAACATCCGGAATAAGAGTTTAGGGTTTCACAACAATTTTACAAAATAATCCCGTCAAAAATACGATTTTACATGTATAACTCTATTCTTGGAAATTCAATCAAATTCATTTAAATTAGGATTTAAAAGTAAAATATACTCATAAATCTCAATTGGTACTGTTCAAAACGTCCAGAAAATATATTTTACATTTTAACCCCTAAAAATGACAAATTTGCAAAAAGGTCCTTCTTTTCTCAAAATCTGCAAATAGATCCAATTAATTTCAGAAAAATCTGGAAAAATACTAAATAAATTTCAAATATTAAATAATGATTTTTCATGAAGAAAACTTGACTTTCAAACTTCTCATAAAAGTATTTGCACGTGTTTTGCAGTGTAAAAAGATAAATCTCTTAGAAAATATTAATTAGATCTCCAAAAATCAGTTTAAATTCATTTTCAAATTTTTAAAATGATATTTGAAAATATGGGGTTCTACGAAACCTCACTGAACTTTTTTTACGCAGAAAATTATACTTAAGTATGGTTGAAAAAAAAATCCTCGTGAAGTGTTTTTTTTCAAAAAACTACATCTAACTTTTCTGCTTGTATTAGATAACCTCATTCATCTTTGCAATTTGGTTCAGAAAACATCATACTTCTTTCTCATTATTTTCAAAAAAGCTCACTCAACTTTACCAGAAAGATCATGCCTTTAGAGTGGGTTTTTTGCAATTATACTTGATTGTGTTTTTCTGCGCAAAAAAAAAGGTTCAATGAGTTTTCTGCATTAAGGGAATAGTTCAAGAGGGTTTTTTCAAATTTTACACATATAATTTATATATATGATTTTATCATGGTATGATACAATAAATCAATACACATGACATCATCACTAAAACACTTTAATAAAATTTAATAATTTAAATACATGACAATCAATATCTACATTGCAATTTTTAACTAATATGCATTAATTTCTCATATTTATCTACCACAAAATTTCTAAATTACACATGACAAACTAGCAGGCATTGTAATGCCCCGATTATCATTTAATGAAAATTATTTATTTTGCACGTAGTGTGCACGTGCAATATTTTTGGTTGAATTAAATCTCATAATTATTTTCATTATGATGAGTATAGATGTTTAAATATGTGCTCTTTAATTATTTTTATATAAAGCCCTTTTTCAAATAGACAAAAGCCTTTCTTTTAAAAGCCCAAATTTAATTCAATTCATTATTTTTATAAACTATTATTTTGGCCCATAAACTAAAGCCCATGAGCTATTCTTATTTTAATACAACTTGTAATGTAGAACACATTTTAAAGATTATTTTTATGTAAAATATAATATACAATTTTTAAATGGGGACAAATGCATGCACGTGCATTGCACGTACAATCCACATGCATAGGATGAGGCTGGTTTTGATCTTTTGGAGGGAAATGGAAATTTTTGAGTGGAGTCATGGGTGGTGGTTACTTGATCATGGTTGGTTATTGTAACTCCTTGAATCCTAGCCTTTTAATCCTAACTCCTATTTCAATCCTAGCCTTCCATTTTCCTAAATTTTTAGTATAAATACCCCCCCCCCCTAACCTAGTTATTCTTGTGCTAATTATTTCCTCCAAACCTATAGTTAAAATACATTATCTAGTAGTTTAGTAAGTGAGTCAAAAGAGTGAGAGTTGTGTGTGGGAGTTTTGCTTGCATCAAAGAGGAGAGGCCGGCATTAGGAGCTCTCGGTTTTTGGCATCTTGGAGGTTCGTGTGCGCATCGAGGAGGAGGAGGACCGCTCTCTTGGCAAGGACATTTGTTTAGGAGGTGTTGCTAAGTGTAGTCTCTCCAATTAAGGTGGGTAATTTTCCGTATTTCTAATTAGGAAGCATGCTAGATTTGAATTGAAAGAATGATGCATGAAAAAGATTAATAAGAGTACATTTTAATTGGAAAAATGACCTATTGATTGATTGAAATGTTGATATACAAATTGTATGTGGTCCTATCATTAAATTTAAGTTGTGTGTGAATTGATTATAGCCATGGATTGTTTGAAGGAAACTTCATTATTAACATTAAAAAGTATATGCAAGAATTAGTAGATTGACAATGTCGCTTTATGTGCTTAAATAGACTATTGTGATAATGTTGTATGAATGACTTAGAAATATAATTTGTGGGTTTGGGAAATGATTGAAAACAGAGAATTGATATAAAGATTGTTAATAAAGAGATTAGTGTTGTTAAAATTTGATAAGAAACGTCGAAAAAGAAATGTGGTAGTGGTAGCTTATAATTTGAATTAATTGTATGAAAAATATGTGTTAATTATTGAAAAAAATTTATTTTAATATACTGGAGTATAATTTATGAGGGGAATAATTAATCTGGAATATTTACAGCAAATTTAGTAAAAGCAAAATGAAATGAGAGCTTGTAGAACATCGAAATGTTTTACTTAAGAGAGAGAATCGATTTAATTAGATTACGGGTTGAACTATGACAACCTGAGCGCATAGCTCAAGTGGTCCGGATGCTCTTAATTGCTACAGTAGGTTTCGGTGTCTCATGAGTTGCTGGTTCGAATCCCCTTAGCACCATACTTTTGTTTTGTATTTTTGAAAAGTAAAGTAACTGCAGCCGAGAGCACTTAATGCTCTCAGCTCTCCTTCATACCGCTGGCGCAAGTGGCCTAGTGGCCTGTGCCTGTGGCTTGTTTCCCTCAGATTGTGGGTTCGAATACTGGTCTCGGCCAGTATTAAAGTGTGGGAAAAAAATATTTTTTTTTGGATGTTTTGAAGATTGAAAAATTATGAAAAAAATATGATTATTATCCTAAAAATATGTGGACTTATGAAAAATAATTTGAGAATTATTTACATGAAATAGAGTATGTTTTGAGAACAAATGTATAAATAAAACTATGGTTCTACATTTATATTTTTGTGGAGGTTATAATTTGCAAAAGAACTTGAAACGAAGGGTTAGAAAAACAATATAGCGAAGAAAGGAATTATATGAAATGAAGTGGTGTGAATTATTCTCATTGGAGAATAGTGTGAAAAATTATGAAATGTGAATATTCGTTTAGTGATGTGATTTTAATGTAAAAATGATATTTGCTGAAATATATAAGGAATAATTGAATTCCATGTATGGCTATGGACTCATGAATAAATTAGAAATCATGCTATTGAAAAGGAAAATCTGTTATGATTATGAAGGTGAACTTATGAGCTGGAAACGCTCAATTTTGGAAATTGTGAATTGGAATTGAAACAAAAGAGTAGCTAAGTCTCCTCCGGCAATTGGAATGAAATGAAATGAAATTTGAAATGAAAGACCAAGGTTGGTCATGTTTGAATGAATGAATAAGTCTGGTTTAGTGGAGAGGCTAACTCTAGAGATTTGATTTTTGTTCATGATTCTAATAAAAACTAAGGATTGGTACATAGTGGAGATGTGATGAAAGTGAGAGAAAAACACAAGTATGAGAGCTAGAGTTTACGGTGCGGGTGTGAGCCATAGAATGCATGCTTGATGAGTCAAGACATGGCGTGGGCACTACTCAGTAATGATCGGACTTTAGCAACGCTTGTGGGATGTTTGGTGACTGCAAGAGGATCATGTGCCATGAAGGAGGCTGAATTGCCACAGAATGCATGCTTGATGAGTCAAGACATGGCGTGGGATTCCCCTCCAGGTTTTCTGTACACGAGCTTGTACTCATAGATCATCTAGGATACTTACTGTAATTACAGTAGTAGATTAAGTCATGACGAGGGATTGAACCCTACAAAGATGAAGAACGATTAAGAGGCTTGCCCTCGGACCTATGTAGTATGGGATGCATAGAATCCGAACAAGTGTGCATTAGTGTCATGTAATATAATTAATCGCATTAAGGACTAAGTGCACAATCACAACACGACATCATTAGGGTATTCCCTTTAGTTTGATATGTGACGAGTTTGTGTTTGTTAAATATGGAAAATGAGTTATACTATTTTCGGCATAGAGAGGATGGCTGTATATAATGTTCGTCGGTTGAATAAACTGACGTACCCACAGTTTTGTATGTAGAGTAAATGACATGATAAAGATTAAAGAGAAACAGATGCTTAGAGATTATTCAATGTTGTTGTACATTTATTTAAATGTTGTAAATTTACTTCCGCTGTGCAATGTAAAGAGTAAAGTTTTTCATGTAACTCTGATGTAAGGTGAAAAGTTCAAATTTCCTTGTAAAATTGTACTAAATGAAATGTAAAGATCCTGTGGAATCTCGAATTCAGTGTATTTTGGAATTCGGGGCGTTACAGAGTGGTATCAGAGCCACGCTTCACACTTGTACAAATTTATAAGGAACGATACCCTAGAAGTGGACATTAGAGTGTGTGTTTGAGTCTAGAGATTTAAATGTAAGTGACTTACATTTGTGTTGCTCTATGACTTATGCTTCTTCCTCCCTATTTCTAAGATGGCTGATCACTTCGACCCTGCTGGAGACGACGACTGGCATATCATCGAGGAAGAGTTCCATCCTGGACAGGCAGATTCCGAGGAAGAGTACTACCCAGGGCAAGAAGATTCTGACGAAGAAGAATGCCCTGAATCCCGAGAGATTACCCCACCTCCAGATTCATCTGATGACTAATCTGACGAAGAAGAAGAACCAGTTCCAAATAGTCTTGTGATATCTCTTCAGAGGCAGGTTGAAACATTACAAGAGAGAGTCGGATTATTGGAGTCTCAATTGGCAAAGTGCAAGGACGACTTTGCAATTCTCAGTCATCGTGTATGGGAACTCGAGAAGAGGAATATGACCGATGTGCTGAAGGAAGAAGTTGATGAACTGCGGGGAGAATTTCGAGAAGCGAAGAGGAACCGTAGGAGTTAGACTGTTGTAGCGTCTACTGTTTTCATTCTGATGTCAAGAAATATTTTTCAATTCGAATGTATAAAGTTTGGAGTTTAATGAAATGCAAAGTTGATTTAAAATTCATGTCTTATACTTCGAATTTAATGGATTTTTTGCATCAGAATATGGCTAGAAGAGGAGCTAGAAATGGGGAAGGTCTAGATCTGGAAATGGAACTTGCGAGGGTCTATCAGACGCTCAACATCGTGGCCATGAATCAGAACCAAGGGTACCTGCAAATCCGGTGCCCGAAGCGATCAAACTCGTGGAATCGTTCAAACGAATGAAACCACCTGTGTTCGAAGGGAAGTCAGATCCTGATGCGGCTGACAACTGGATTCGTCAAGTAGAGACGATCTTCGAAGTGCTGGAGATCCCTGAAGGCAGTAAGGTGAAGTTGGCGACTCTGAGAAGGATGCGGCTGTGTGGTGGCAGTCGATGAAGAGGACAATGGGAGGTATTGTTCTTGGCTGGGAGGAATTTCTGGAAGAATTCCGCAGTCACTATTTCCCCTCCGACATCCAAGAGAAGAAGGCTATGAAGTATCTATCACTATAGCAAGGTGGCATGTCAATTAGAGAGTACGAGACCAAATTTACTCAGCTCTCTAGGTACGCTCCTGAATTAGTGATGGATGAGGCGAAGAAGGCTCGTAAGTTTGAGCATGGATTGAGGCCGAGCTTGAGGTCCCGGATGATACCTCTTGGTATTAGAAGATTTGACAAGTTGGTCAAGCGCGCGGCAGCCACAGAGGCAGACATGGAGCAGTTTCATGTTGTTCAGAATCGGAGGAACAACTGGCAGTCTGGAAAGAGGCCCGCAAATTCTGGAAACTTCAAGGGTCAACCATCTGCACAAAGGTTCAAACCGACAGGGGCGAACGCTATTAGTGTGGCTGGAGGACCTGGGAACAATGTTGTGAAACCTCCTGCAGTAAATTGCTTCAACTGTGGTGAGACGGGACATTACCAATCTCAATGCCCCAAGCCACGGAATGTTAATCGCAATGTACCAATGCAGCAGACTGGGAAGAGATCGTACCAACCAGGGCGAGTATTTGCCTTGACCGAAGCTGATGCTGATGAGGTGGATCATGTCATGACTGGTATGCGGGAGGATGTTTAGAGGTTTATGTTGTTTCTTTTTCCCGTTTATTTAGTGAACTGTTACGTAATGAGTGTGTATTATGTAACAGGGGAACTTTATTTAAATGGAATGAAAGTTGTTGTGTTGTTCGATACTTGATCCTCTCATACTTTTGTGTCTCCTAAATTTGCTAGTGTTCGGAGTTGAACCGAAGATTTTTCCAGGCAAGATCTTAGCAGTAGCTACTCCATCAGGGAAAACTTTAACTACTGATCGGTACTATGCTGATTGCGAGATTGTGATTGGGGACAGAATCTTTGGGATTGATCTGATCGAGCTGACTATCTTGGGAGTCGATGTTATCATTGACATTGATTGGATGTCGGTGTACAGTGCAAGCATCGAGTGCAAGACCAAGATAGTAACAGTGAAGGCTCCAGGTGGACCTGAAGTCACTTTCCAAGGAAAGAAGAAGTGTTCTAGGCTGGTAGCAGCTATCCGCAAGGAAAAGATTCATGTGGTTCGGGACTATCCGACTGTGTTCTTGGATGATTTTTCTGGGTTACCCCCACATCGTGATGTAAAGTTCAGCATCACTGTTCAACCGGAAAGTGCACCCATTTCTAAGGCACCGTATAGGATGGCTCCAGTGGAACAGGATGAGGTGAAACGGCAGATTGAGGAACTGTTGGAGAAAGGCTTTGTTCAACCTAGTGCGTCACCTTAGGGAGCACCAGTGCTTTTGGTAAAGAAGAAGGATGGATCGATGCGAATGTGTATCGATTACCGAGAGCTGAATACAGTCACTGTTCAGAATAAGTATCCTCTTCCCCGAATTGATGACTTTTTCGATCGTCTACAAGGAGCAGCTGTCTTCTCCAAAATAGATCTTCGATCAGGATATCACCAAGTTCGAGTGAAAGCTGAAGATGTGCACAAAACTGCATTTAGAACTCGACATGGGCTTTACGAATTGTTAGTTATGCCATTTGGAGTGACGAATGCACCCGCAATCTTTATGGATTTGATGAACAGAGTTCTGAGGCCGTTCATTGATTCTTTCGTCGTGGTGTTTATCGACGATATCCTCGTGTACTCCAAGTCAGAAGAGGAGCACACCGAGCATCTGGCAGTAGTTTTGAAGAAGCTGGATGAGCAGGAATTGTATGCCAAGGTATCCAAGTGTGATTTCTGGAAATCTGAAGTGGCATTCCTAGGTCACATCCTTTCTAAGAAGGGAGTGGCAACTGACCCTCAGAAGATAGAGGCAGTGAGAGATTGGGCTAGGCCTACTACAGTGAAGGAAGTCAGAAGTTTTCTTGGATTGACTGGATACTACAGGAGATTCATTCAAGGTTATGCTCAGTTAGCCGTACCGCTTACTAGTTTGACCAAGAAGAATGTGAACTTCAAGTGGACTGAGCAATGTGAGGCAAGCTTTTAGGAGATGAAAGAGAAGCTGACTACTGCACCTATTTTGGCTTTGCCTAGAGCAGGTGTTGAGTATGATGTTTACAGCGATGCTTCACATCGTGGGCTTGGTTGTGTCTTAATACAAGAAGGAAGAGTAATCGCTTATGGGTCTAGGCAACTACGACCGCATGAGAAGAATTATCCGACTCATGATCTGGAGTTGGCTGCGATTATCTTTGTCCTGAAGCAATGGAGGCACTACGTGTACGGTGAGAAAGTGAACATGTACACAGACCACAAGAGTTTGAAGTACATATATCAGCAGAAGGATCTGAATTTGAGGCAGCGAAGATGGTTGGAAGTGCTTGAGGACATGCGACCTGAGATCAAGTATCATCCTGGGAAAGCTAATGTTGTTGCTGATGCACTTAGTCGCAAGAGCAGTTTATCCAGTTTGATTACAACTTAGAAGCATCTGATTGAGGAATTGGACCGAGCAGGTATTGAAGTTGTCTTGCAAGGATTGGGAGCATCTTTAGCTCAGTTGAGGCTTCAGCCTACACTGAATGAAAGGATCATTGCAAGTCAGGAGGTTGATGCTGATATTTTGGAGATGAAGGAGCAGGTTAGTGCTGGCAGGTTGCCCGGATTTCAAATCAAGGATAGAGTGCTGTGGTTTGAAGAGAGGCTATGTGTTCCGAATCAGGCGAACCTGAAAGAGAGTATTCTCCAGGAGGCGCATGCTACTCTTTTTTCGGTACATCCTGGAAGTACTAAGATGTGCAGAGAAATCAAATCGCATTTCTGGTGGTCAGGTTTGAAGCGGGATGTGGCTGAATTTGTGGCAAAGTGTGAGGTTTGTCAGCAAGTCAAAGCCGAGAATCAGAGACCCGGAGGTCTATTACAGCCGTTACCTATTTCGGAATGGAAGTGGGATAACATCAGTATGGACTTCATTACGAGATTGCCCAAGAGTCCTAAAGGCAATGATGTGATTTGGGTTATAGTCGATCGACTAACCAAGTCCGCTCACTTTTTGGCGATGAAACTCACTGCTTCGACGGATAAGTTAGCTGAGTTGTATGTTGGCGAGATCGTCCGGCTTCATGGTGTTCCGTCAACTATTGTGTCTGACCAAGATGCGCGGTTTACTTCGCATTTCTGAAGGAGTCTTCAGACAGCTTTGGGTACCAAGACAGATTTCAGCACTGCTTTTCATCCACAAACCGATGGACAGACCGAGAGAGTCAACCGTATTCTTGAGGATATGCTTCGGTGTTGTGTACTAGACTTTGGAGGCAGATGGGAAAGGCATTTACCTTTGGTAGAGTTTGCCTACAACAACAGTTTTCAGACTAGCATCGGGATGGCACCGTACGAAGCTCTGTATGGCAGGAAGTGTAGGACACCTGTTTGTTGGTTTGAAGTTGGGGAGCGTCAGTTGTTTGGTCCTGAGCTTGTACAGCAAACCTCTGAGAAGATTGATCTGATCAGGAAAATGTTGGTAGAAGCTCAGAGCAGGCAGAAAAGCTATGCAGACAACCGGAGAAGGGACCTTGAATTTGAGGTCGGTGACTTCGTCTTTCTGAAAGTATCGCCCAGTAAAGGTGTGGTTCGATTTGGCAAAGGCGAGAAGTTAGCCCCGAGGTTTATAGGCCCGTACAAGATATTGAAAAGGATCGGAAAAACTGCTTACCGGATTGAATTACCGGAAGGGTTATCTCAGGTGCACAATGTCTTTCATGTGTCTATGCTGAGAGGTTATATTCCAGATCCGAGTCATCATTTGCCTGAAGTGCCGGAAGGTTTGCAGTTGGATCTTAATTACATCGAGTCTCCTGTCGAGATTGTTGATCGTCGAGAGAAAGTCTTGAGGAATAAGACGATACCGAGGGTCAAGGTAGTCTGGAGAAACCATTTGGTTGAAGAGGCTACTTGGGAGTCTGAGGAGAGGATGTTGAAAGACTATCCTGAGCTTTTTGCTTGATTTGTATTTTTGTGCTTGTTGTAAGTGTTTTGTTTCTCGCTCTTGACTGTAGTTCCGGGGACGGAACTATTGTAAGGAGGGAGTGTTGTAATGCCCCGATTTTTATTTAATGAAAATTATTTATTTTGCACGTAGTGTGCACGTGCAATATTTTTGGTAGAATTAAATCTCATAATTATTTTCATTATGATGAGTATAGATGTTTAAATATGTGCTCTTTAATTATTTTTATATAAAGCCCTTTTTCAAATAGACAAAAGCCTTTCTTTTAAAAGCCCAAATTTAATTCAATTCATTATTTTTATAAACTATTATTTTGGCCCATAAACTAAAGCCCATGAGCTATTCTTGTTTTAATACAGCTAGTAATGTAGAACACATTTTAAAGATTATTTTTATGTAAAATATAATGTACAATTTTTAAATGGAGACAAATGCATGCACGTGCATTGCACGTACAATCCACATGCATAGGATGAGGCCGGTTTTGATCTTTTGGAGGGAAATGGAAATTTTTGAGTGGAGTCATGGGTGGTGGTTACTTGATCATGGTTGGTTATTGTAACTCCTTCTTGAATCCGAGCCTTTTAATCCTCACTCCAACTTCAATCCTAGCCTTCCATTTTCCTAAATTTTTAGTATAAATACCCCCCCCTAGCCTAGTTATTCTTGTGCTAATTATTTCCTCCAAACCTATAGTTAAAATACATTATCTAGTAGTTTAGTAAGTGATTCAAAAGAGTTAGAGTTGTGTGTGGGAGTTTTGCTTGCATCAAAGAGGAGAGGCCGACATTAGGAGCTCTCGGTTTTTGGCATCTTGGAGGTTCGTGTGCGCATCGAGGAGGAGGAGGACCGCTCTCTTGGCAAGGACATTTGTTTAGGAGGTGTTGCTAAGTGTAGTCTCTCCAATTAAGGGGGGTAATTTTCCGTATTTCTAATTAGGAAGCATGCTAGATTTGAATTGAAAGAATGATGCATGAAAAAGATTAATAATAGTACATTTAATTGGAAAAATGACCTATTGATTGATTGAAATGTTGATATGCAAATTGTATGTGGTCCTATCATTAAATTTAAGTTGTGTGTGAATTGATTATAGCCATGGATTGTTTGAAGGAAACTTCATTATTAACATTAAAAAGTATATGCAAGAATTTGTAGATTGACAATGTCACTTTATGTGCTTAAATAGACTATTGTGATAATGTTGTATGAATGACTTACAAATATAATTTGTGGGTTTGGGAAATGATTGAAAACAGAGAATTGATATAAAGATTGTTAATAAAGAGATTAGTGCTGTTAAAATTTGATAAGAAACGTCGAAAAAGAAATGTGGTAGTGGTAGCTTATAATTTGAATTAATTGTATAAAAAATATGTGTAAATTATTGAAAAAAATTATTTTAATATACTGGAGTATAATTTATGAGGGGAATAATTAATCTGGAATATTTACAGCAAATTTAGTAAAAGCAAAATGAAATGAGAGCTTGTAGAACATCGAAATGTTTTACTTAACAGAGAGAATCGATTTAATTAGAATACGGGTTGAACTATGACAACCTGAGCGCATAGCTCAAGTGGTCGGGATGCTCTTAATTGCTACAGTGGGTTTCGATGTCTCATGAGTTGTTGGTTCGAATCCCCTTAGCACCATACTTTTGTTTTGTATTTTTGAAAAGTAAAGTAACTGCAGCCGAGAGCACTTAATGCTCTCAACTCTCCTTCATACCGCTGGTGCAAGTGGCCTAGTGGCCTGTGCCTGTGGCTTGTTTCCCTCGGATTGTGGGTTCGAATACTGGTCTCGGCCAGTATTAAAGTGTGGGAAAAAATATTTTTTTTGTGTGTTTTGATGATTGAAAAATTATGAAAAAATATGATTATTATCCTAAAAATATGTGGGACTTATGAAAAATAATTTGGGAATTATTTACATGAAATAGAGTATGTTTTGAGAACAAATGTATAAATAAAACTATGGTTCTACATTTATATTTTTGTGGAGGTTGTAATTTGCAAAAGAACTTGAAACGAAGGGTTAGAAAAACAATATAGCAAAGAAAGGAATTATATGAAATGAAGTGGTGTGAATTATTCTCATTGGAGAATAGTGTGAAAAATTATGAAATGTGAATATTCATTTAGTGATGTGATTTTAATGTAAAAATGATATTTGATGAAATATATAAGGAATAATTGAATTCCATGTATGGCTATGGACTCATGAATAAATTAGAAATCATGCTATTGAAAAGAAAATCTGTTATGATTATGAAGATGAACTTATGATCTGGAAACGCTCAATTTTGGAAATTGTGAATTGTAATTGAAACAAAAGATTAGCTAAGTCTCCCCCGGCAATTGGAAAGAAATGAAATGAAAGACCAAGGTTGGTCATGTTTGAATGAATGAATAAGTCCGGTTTAGTGGAGAGGCTAACTCTAGAGCTTTGATTTTTGTTTATGATTCTAATAAAAAACTAAGGATTAGTACATAGTGGAGATGTGATGAAAGTGAGAAAAAAACACAAGTATGAGAGCTAGAGTTTACGGTGCGGGTGTGAGCCACAAAATGCATGCTTGATGAGTCAAGACATGGCGTGCGCACTACTCAGTAATGATCGGACTTTAGCAATGCTTGTGGTATGTTTGGTGACTGCAAGAGGACCGTGTGCCATGAAGGAGGCTGAATTGCCACAGAAGGCATGCTTGATGAGTCAAGACATGGCATGGGATTCCCCTCCAGGTTTTCTGTACACGAGCTTGTACTCATAGATCATCTAGGATACTTACCGTAGTTATAGTAGTAGATTAAGTCATGACGAGGGATTGAACCCTACAAAGATGAAGAACGATTAAGAGGCTTGCCTTCAGACCTATGTAGTATGGGATGCATAGAATCCGAACAAGTGTGCATTAGTGTCATGTAATATAATTAATCGCATTAAGGACTAAGTGCACAATCACAACACGACATCATTAGGGTATTCCCTTTAGTTTGATATGTGACAAGTTTGTGTTTGTTAAATATGGAAAATGAGTTATACTATTTCCGGCATAGAGAGGATGGCCGTGTATAATGTTCGTCGGTTGAATAAACTGACGTACCCACAGTTTTGTATGCAGGGTAAATGACATGATAAAGATTAAAGAGGAACAAATGCTTAGAGATTATTCAATATTGTTGTACATTTATTTAAATGTTGTAAATTTACTCCCGCTGTGCAATGTAAAGAGTAAAGTTTTTCATGTAACTCTGATGTAAAGTGAAAAGTTCAAATTTTCTTGTAAAATTGTACTAAATGAAGTGTAAAGATCATGTGGAATCTTGAATTCAGTGTATTTTGGAATTCGGGGCGTTACATGCATCATATGAAAATTTAGAAGTAAAGAACACATACAAATTTTCATTTCAAGCACAATTCACCTAGACATGCATTCCACAAACAATTAGAAAGCAAAAGAAGCACCCACCTCAAAAGAATTCCTAGTAGCTCATAGTAGAATGCTCCAAAAATGCCCTCTTAGCAAAAGAAAACCCGAAACTTCTCCTTGGCCAAAAACCGCAAGCTCCCTTTCTCTTTCCCTCCTTTTATTTTGTTTTGATTTTTGTGTTCTTCATGACAAAAGAAGATGGCTATTTATAGGGTGAAAATGAGTGGTTAAAATAACTTCCCACTTCCTAAAATAGCTTCCCACTTCTCCACACTCTCACCCACTCATGCCTCTTTTGTGTGTAAAGCACGTGTGCACGTGTGCACGTGTTTTGTACAAATTTCAATTTACTCCGACTTCATTACTTTATTTTATTTTAACCCTCTTCATTAATAAATAATTATATTAAAATTCTTTAGCATAAATTTTAATATATTTTGTTCACAAAAAAAAATTAGTACACAACTTTTAATAAAAACAATGTAATTAACACGTGTATAGAAGAAAAGTACGTGTAAAGCACGTGTTGAAAAATTTTTAAAATTATTTTAAGAAAAAATATTTTTTTATGGTTGTTACCACGTGTCGTAGGCAGTGCCTACGGACAAACCTAGTATAATATATGTGATGTATTTAAATATATAGTTACTTTATATGATTAAACCTTATTAATAAAATTTGGCTACAATATATTGTGCGTAAATAGAAACAGTAAAAAAATGATTTTTATGCATAAATGATGAACACAATATTATTCACATTTAGAAGCAATAATCTTATTATAAATGCACATTTAAAAGCTCTATATGTGGTATTTAACTCTTATTTTCTCTTTTCCATAGGAAACAGTCTATAACAACAAAACGAAGCAAATTCAGGATTGTAAGGATGAAACACAGGAAACTGAAGCGATCAGTCGACTGATCATGCTTACAGGCGACTGGACAGAGGGAATCAAGTTTACACAACAGTCGACTGGGCTGATGAATCATGAAAATACTGAAGTCTCGACACAGCCGACTTACATCCAGAGGCAGTCGACTGATAGGCGGCGGAGTAAACAGATAAGATATTCGAAGATTCATCCAAATCTAATTTCAAATCTATCTGAATCCAGATTTATGCAAATCAAATCTAGAGACTGGGGATTTCCAAGAGCACGTGGTTAACAGATAAGGAAGGAAAGAAGAAAAGAGAAAGAAATAAATCATCAAATAAAACAAAGAAGGAGTTTCCTGAAAAAGTGCAAAACCCTAATTCTCAGCCGTGTTCTATAAATATCAGAAAAGAAGCATCAACAGGGCTCTCTCTCGGTTGGCACTCTTGCAGGTTCCAAAACGACTGAATCACAAGAGTTTCTGAGCGTTCAAGTCATCAACAGGGGTATTATTCTATCGGCATCAAGGAAGGAGATAGGAGATCCAGTATTCGAAGGCAGTCGACTGTGTGACAGCCAGTCGACCTCATTGCCGGACTTCATTAGTTTATTTCTTCTCCTTCTATTCTTTTATGTTGATCATGTATTCAAACTTGTTGATTAATAAAAGTATTATTATGTGGAACTAATTTCATAGTTTGGTAGATTGAAGCCGTAGTTATGTAGTGCTATATTCTTCTGAACTCTTCTATGTTACTTATTGATTGAATCTGTTTGTATTGGTATAGATTGATGGTAATCAAACTTGTTCTCAACAGTCTGAGAGCAGTCGACTGAGGTGAGAGCCAGTCGACTGACAAACAGAGCTAGAGAATATCAAGTTTGCATTACCATCTATCTGAATCTATTATATGAGCATATTGAGACGACCCGTATCTCGTGCCCGTAATTGTAACAAAGGAATCTTTAGGGGTTCCTGGTTCAATCAACTTAAGGGATCTAGATCTGATACCAATTTCTAGAACCTTGAGTGTTTGTTCGTTTCCATTGATCTTATGTTTTCTTTAAGCACAACTTAGTAGATACCATGCTACACACTTAATGAAAGAAACGAATTAGAGTAGATACCATGCCTAATTCTTGGCCTAGGGAAACAATACTTTAAGGAGTAGATACCATGCCCTTGAAGTGAACAAACATGAGTAATAAGAAGAAGTTCAGAAGGTGACTTAGCATTACTGACTATTGGTGGAGATCTAAACCCAACTACTTCATAAATATCTGTGATTCAACATTCCTTAATTTAGTTTAAATCTTTTTATTTCTTTTAGACTTTTAAACCAACCCTTTATGATTCTTAGTCTTTTTATTGATTAGTAAGTTAAAGTCTACAATCTCTGTGGGATCGACCCTTGCTATTCCTACGCTTTGTCAAACGATTCGTGCACTTGCGAGGTTTTTATAATTTGTGTCTAGTTTTATCTATATATTTAGGTAACTAGAAACCAACAACAATAAAATACCTCTCCTTTTTTAGGGTTTATTTTAGTGTTGGTACAGATTAGAACCTATCTAAATTAATTAATTTATGATTTTATCTAGCCCAGATGTTTGATTGACAGTGTACCACAAATTGTTCTGAAAAAAGTGGCTTAAAATATTTACCATACGACATCTATTTCTATTTAGATAGGACCTACCGCATTTTGGGTAGCAAATGAATATCATTCACCGGATGTGTAGTATAAGAATCATTCTGCCTATACGTGTATACTGTATTATTTTGACTTGTTCTTGATGAAACGGATAGAGTCTTGCGACTCCATCCAAACAAACGATATTATTAATCAAAATCAGTACGATAAAGTTTTACAAGACATAAAACACAAAGCTACAGGCACAGAAAGTAGAGATCACATCGTTTGAAGACCTAAGGCAATTAACAACAGAAGCAAAATCATCGCATCCGAGAAGAAAGAGAGGCTGCAAACAGGCAACAACCGATTGGAACATCAGCAGCGAGGGGACTGGGTCCCTCCGACCCTCGCTCCATACTCCACGAAATGACCCACCGCAGCAAAGAAGACGCGCGCCTAGTGGCTATCAGCAACATGAAAATGGACGGAACTGGCCACACCTCTGACAGATGCCAGCGCAAAGAGAACCAAAAGCACCGGGCCCATCCCCACGGAGGCTGACCGATAGCCAACGACAAAACAAAGCCGCTCTCGTTGCGGCAAAGGAAGAATTAAATGAAGCGATCATCCATAAAAAAGAAACAGCGGAAGAAAATAACCTAGATACCACAACCCATAATAAATGCCAAGAAACAAACTCTATCATGCTCAATAACTGAGAACCAGACAGCCAGAAAAGCCGCCGCTCTCACAATACTCAAGCTGTCGAGACAACCACCAACAGGCAGCACAAAGAATTACAGAAAAAATAGACACATCTTCCATTAGAGAGATCAAAATGGACATACAACCTGGGCCAAAAACACAAAACATAGCCCGGAGTTGGGCTAAATATACCCCTTACCAAAATCACCCAGGTGTACCAAAGATGGAAAACAAAGACAACAGCAAAATATCCTGCATATACACAAGGTATGAAAATAGAAACATTCCAGACTGAGAACCTGCGAACAGTGGAACCAAACGAAACCCAACACCCTCCACTGTTCAACAAGCACAAGAGAGAAAGCATCTTACAATAGTCACAAAAAAAGGAAGCAGCAAACCAAAAGAAGAGATACCCAAGACTTCCTCAACCCTGCAAAATAAGAAACGGGGAGATAAATAAATGCAGAAACATAGAAAATTATAAAGCGTTAAGGTTACGGAGGCACAGTAAAGAGTCGACCAGTCTATGACTGAAAAGGGAGTCTCTATCTTCGGTTTTTAACGTTGATGACCAGAAATTAAACAAAAATAAAAAATCTTCAATAGTAGGGGAAATAGTTGAGGCGCTATGTTTGAATAACGTTTTATTTCTTTCCAGCCACGTGATCCAAATAATAATTTGAACCGACAGATTCCACGATCTGCGGTACCTATAATTCACGAAATGGAAGGACCAATAAGAGGATAATTTGGATGGGATAGACGGGAATTCCCATGCTAAAGTACTAATTTTCCACAAAGGGCGAATAAAATCATACCCGACAAATAAATGATCTACATCCTCCGAACTGTCAGAGCATAGGGGGCACATTTGTATTAATTTATTATTTTGACTTGTTAAACTCTTATTTACGAAAGATGAGGGAATTTTACCCCAACCGACGTTTACAATAAATGCAAAGACTGTTGACAATAGGTGTAAGTATTAGGGAATTTCTGCACAGCAGAAGTTTAGAGTGAGAGGCACAACCGATCACAATAAACAAGTAAGTAGTATAGACCACACTAGGCATAAAAGCACAATAAACAAGTAAGCAATATAGACCGCACTAGACATAAAAGCACACACAAAATTTTCAGGTTCGGCGAACCTAATGTGGGGAGAAATAATTGTAATATTATTCAACTGGAGAAAATACAAGAGTTACATCTCATCAAGAACCGATCTATCTTTTAAGTCTCACTAAAAAATAATCTACAGGTTACAATGGAAAACTCATATGAATACTGCCTCTCACCAAGGTCGGCCCTAAGCTCATGGGGGGCCTAAGGCGAAATGACAAAAAAATTTGGGTCCGAAGTGGCCGCCTCTCTCGCCTCTTCATAGGCCAACCTTGCCACTCATAGAGGTCATTACACTGATTTATAGAGATGTAAAGAAAATCTTAGGTTGTAGTCTTGATCCTTCACTATCCGATATATACTAAAGAGAAAGCAACGCGATGAGAGCTGTATGCTATTACTAGGAGAGCAAACTTAGGCTCCAACAATCCCCAACAATCCGGCCAACTGTTGCCGCTGACTACTTGTGGCGACTGCTCAAAAGGAGCAGTCAACTGCTATGCAAGTCGAACTCCAACAGAGAACTTCTCTGTAGGATGCGGTCGACTGTTATATATAGCAGTTGACTGTCATCCTTTGACAACACAGAAACGGTAGCCCCTTTCGCCTCCAATCTTCGTCGCTTCGAATCTCTTCTTATTTCGCCAATTCTCTTCACATCAAATCTAGTATGCAAGATATAAATCCTAGCACGAAGCCAAAGAATCAAATGTCTTAGAAAAGGCATCAAGTTTGAGTGGATTATAGTCCTGTGCAATTCTTAGTTTGTTGCAGTTATTAGTATCACCCAAGTTATCATGTGACTGACAACTATACATATAAACACATCCAAGCATATATAGTTTGATCATAAGAATGATCAATTCATGTCCTCCCCTTTTAACATTTGTCTTTTAGTATTTACGTGGGGGTTACTGTAATCCCGGTCATGAAGGTGAGGTGACCATCCAAACGGCGATCAAGGAGAAGGTCAGGCCCGGCCCAACATGGAGACAACTGATGCAGTTGCATCAGGCCCCCAAATCACCTTTCTTAAAGGGGGCCCCCATTTTCAATAAAATAAAAATAAAATTATATTAGCTTGTCTCTCTTCATTTTAGCTCCAAATTTACTCATTTTCTTCTTCTTCTAAGATCGAAATGGGTCCAGGTCATTACTCTGATATCGGTAGAAAAGCACGAGATTTGATTAATTTTTTGATCTCTCTCTTTTTTGTTGTTGTAGATTTTGTTGTAATTTGTTGGGTAATTTTTGACTTATTTTTTAGTGAAAAATTTGCAGATCTTTTGTACAGGGATTAGTGGTTTACTGGATTACCAGGGCGATCAGAAGTTCACGCTCACAACCGTGACTGAGAACAGAGTCAGAGTGGTGAGTGTTTCTCTCTTTCTTATCATTTCCTGTTGTTAGGGTTTCTGCTTTGTGATTCGGACTATTCTTGGTATAGATCTGCGGTTCGTTTGAAGGTTTGGTGTTTGTTTAGGGATTTGCATGTGAATGGAATTAGCTGAAATTGAATTTATTTACCGAAATGATGAGGAGGATTGATTATGTTCGATTACTTATTGTTTGGTATAATTCAAAAGCTTATGAATTGTTCGTATTTTGTCTGATGAATAGCTTGGTAATATTGTTGGATTACTTATTGTTATGAATAGCTTGGTAATATCGTGGTATTTGGTAATATTACTTATTGTTTGGTTTGATTACTTATTGTTATGAAGCTTGGTAATATTGCTGGATTGATCAATATTAATGCACTGGATACTCAGTTATGTCTTTCACAATGGCTAAGTTTTAATCCATATTCTTTCTGTTGCTTGTATATTATTCTAAAATTTAGTTAGTGGGATTTTTCTCCTTGACAATGTTGGATTTCTGAGGACTACACAGAGAAGATGGTGGTAGTATGACATATAGTTTAGATTGGTTGATTTTTTCTTGGAGTTTCCTCGATGTTGGATAGTGGTCCTTGCCCAAGAAATGTCTTAGACTATGTAACATTTGTACTTCCATTAAGGAGCCTTACCCTTGTCGGTCAACTACACTTTTTTGAACTCCATGACACTGGCAATATTCTAAGTTTATCTTTTACATTTTGGTAGTTGCAATATGGATAGCGCTCCCCCAAAAAGAAGCCGCCATCGAAGAGAAAAACAAAGTGTGCATCGGGAGCCTCAAAAAAAAATAAAAATAAAAGACACAAAAAATATGTAAAAGGACAAAGAGGTGTTCTTGAGAACCTATTTTTCAAGAAAACATTTGTTGTTGAAGAAGTACAAGAGAGGAGGACCAAGATGCTATTGAAGAAGATGCAACCGGAGAAGAAGTTCAAGTTATTGAACAAGGTGCAATTGAAGAAGAGCAAGTTGCGGTGGATGTCAACAATGTTGAAGAACAAGTTGCGGCGAATACGAATAGTATTGAAGAAGATGCAATTGTAGAAGAAGTCCAAGTGATTGCACAAAATGCCACTGAAGAAGACCAAGATATTGAACAAGATGCAATTGAAGAAGGCAAAGTTGAGGTGAATGTCAATGATGTTGAAGAACAAGTTGCGACGAATGTGAACAATAATGAAGAACAAGTTATGGACGAGGTGGAAAAGGGGACTCTAAACATTTATGATCCCGGGAATTGGGGTACCATTTCTCAAAAATTTAGAGATCATTTTGTAAAGAAAGGTCCACAAAGAGAAGATGTGAAATTCAATTTTCCGAGAAGTGGTGGTAGGCGTTTTGCTCTTTCTTATTACACCCGCTTGCTGAGCAATTGGGAGACACAAGAAAGGAAATGGCTAGTTTATTCGATAAAAAAGGACGTGGTGTTTTGCTTTTGTTGTAGATTGTTCAAGGAACGAGACAACAATACTCAACTGGCTAATGAAGGATACAAAGATTAAGGAAATGTAGGTAGGTCACTCAAACTCCATGAAAGTAGTGATGTTCACGTGAAGTGTATGAGGAGTTGGGTTGAATTGGAAAAAAGGTTTCGAATGAATACAACAATTGATCGTGGTTTACAAGAAAAAATGATCGAAGAGAGGGAGCGGTGTTGTGAAGTGTTAACAAGAATCTTGCCGGTTGTGAAAACACTTGCAAGATGTAATTTGGCATTCCGTGGAAGTAGTGAGAAGATTGGCGAAGAGAACAATGGTAATTTTTTGTGTTTTATTGAAATGATTGCCGAATTTGATCCAATAATGAGGGAGCACCTTCGTTGCATTTGGGAGAAAGAAACAAGGAAGCATTATCTTAGCCACAAGATTCAAAATGAATTGATCTTTTTGTTGGCGGATGAAGTGAAAAGTGTGATTGTCAAGAAAATCAAGAAAGCAAAATACTATTCCATCATTCTTGATTGTACTCCGGATATTAGTCACCAAGAGCAAATGTCCCTTGTGATACGGTGTGTGAACGTCTCAGCAACTTCGTCTAAGATGGAGGAATTCTTTATTGTGTTTATAAATGTGGATGATACATCGGGAGAGAGACTTTTTGAGACTCTCGAAAGTATTTTGACTAAACTTGAACTTGATGTTGATGATATAAGAGGGAAAGGATATCACAATGGGTCGAATATGAAGGGAAAAAATAAAGGTGTGCAAAGAAGATTGCTTGACATCAATCCTAGAGCATCTTACACTATTTGCGGTTGTCATTCTCTTAACCTTGGTGAAAGCACTAGCAAAAATGTGATCATGTCACGCGAAGAATCATTTAGAGTGTTACTTCATAGATGTGATGGATAATGCTTTAGCTTCATTCCAAAGTAGATTTGAGCAATTTGAAATGTACCAAAAAACTTTTGGGTTCTTATTTGATATGAGGAAGTCAAAGGTATTGAGTGATGAGTGTTTGAAGTCATCATGCTATAATTTGGAAATTGATATGGCTAAAAATAGGGTTAAATCGGAACCGTCCAGATCAGGCACGAATCTTAAAGATCAGAGGTAAAATGTTAATTTCACCTGCGAATGGGTCTGAAATGGGAACCGGGCCATTTTCCAAAGGCCCAATAACCATAAAAGGTTCCATCTTACTGGGCGCGAATTCCAACCCGCAAAAGCCCAATCCGGCTGGATAGGAGAATTAGGGTTTCTGATTGGCCTTAATCAACAGCCCTGATCACTTCTATCCATCCACTGGGAAGTAGGGATTTGATCTTATCCCGAAACTTGTTTCTAAGGCGGCTATAAATACCCCACATCCCCCACTATTACCAGGTAATTAATGTTTTGCCAATCAAAGCTCTTTCATAATCTTTCTGATTACTGACTTGAGCGTCGGAGGGTGCGTCGCCGGGATCAACCCTGGTGTTTCGCACTTTTTGCAGGTCAGCAGTAGGAGATCACGGTCAAACTCCGGCGGAAAGGTGTTTCAGGTTTGACTATTCAACATCCCAAGAATCCACAAATCTATCTGTTTGCCCCCACACCAATTTCAGCTGCAACAGATTGGCGTTGTCTGTGGGAACCACGAATAGCAATCCATCCTCTTCTTTCGGTTAAAATCACCCCCAACCATGCCTCTAAGGAAACTAAGATCCAGAGGGTCCAACCGTGGGCACACCCCTCCTCAACCGCAACAGGAGGCTCCCCTCCAAACTGTCCAGCAGCAGGAACAACTCCCTCCTCAGCCTGATCAGCCTCTGCAGCAGGAACAGCCTCCTCTTCAGAATATTCAGCACCAGCGGGCTCCAGCCGGGCCCCAGAACATCGGTATTAGGACCTCTCGTCCTCCTCCTCAGAAGCAACCCCTTCACTGTGACCACGTCTCCATACATAACCCTTCAACCGACTCAATGACATCTCATAACCCTCGGCCTTCCAAAGACCTCCACAACATCCTCATCAATCGGTAGAAAGAAGAGGACCTTCACCGCCGTTTGGATGAAAGGCGGGCTTGTGAGGGAGCCACCCGCTCAGAACGTCCAAATGAGCGATCTCCTCGTCGCTGTGACCACAGGAGGTCCCCTCTTCATAGGAGGCGAAGGGAGTCCCCTGAATACCGTCGAAGAAGACATCATTCTCCCGCTGGTCGGCAACCCAGAGGGACGAGAATGGACCTATCACCGAAGCCGAATTCCAAGAGTTCCAGGCTACAATCTTCTAGGCCCTCAATCTCCGACCAAACAACAACAACAATATTCAGAGGGTCCCCACTCCTCCTCCGGTTCAGAGTCCTCGCCATCGGTCCCTAACTCCTCAAAATCCAAGCCACCGCCATCACATCGCCAGTCCTCACCATTCTCCTAGCTACCATCGCCGAACTCCACGCTCCCCTTCGTACGAAGATGAGTCCAGGAGCTCGCCAGGGTACCGTCGAAGGGATGATGTTGTCTACCGTCGTCTCTACGAGATGGAGAGACGCATCGGCCAACTTGACAGGGAAGATAAGCTAAGAGGGAGGACCCTCCGCCCAAGCAGACCTCCGTTCTCACGAACCATCATGGATTCTCCCGTTCCAGCAAGCTTCAAGCCACCACAGCTCGAGACATATACGGGAGAGTCAGACCCCGTGGATCACAACGAGAGTTTCAAAACTCTCATGATGATCCACCAGGCTTCTGATGCTTTACTGTGCATAACCTTCCCAGCTACTCTTAAAGGTCCGGCTCAGGAATGGTACTCCTGCCTCGCCCCATCCTCCATTTTCTCTTTTGAACAGTTTGAGACCCTCTTCGTCACCCACTTCGTAAGCAGCCGCCGAACCAAGAAGACTAGTATTTCACTACTCTTCCTCAATCAGAAGAAGGGTGAGAAACTAAGAGATTACGTCAAGCGGTTTACCGCGGAAGCTAGGTCCATTGCCTCTCTCAACCAATCGGTCGCTGCAGTCGCTTTCCGATCCAATGTGCTCAACTCAAGCCTCCAGTCTTCCCTAGCCAAAAAGCCCCCACGAGACTTCTCCGACCTTCTTCTCAGAAGCGAGAAGTATATCCGAGCAGAGGAAGATTAACATCACCCCACTTTCGAGGGGTCTTCCTCCGGAACCAAGAGAAAGGCAGCCGAAGATGAAGGAGCTAAGAAGCTCCAGAAGGACAACGGGGGTCAGCGCCGCCCACCTCCCAGATTTGTGAAGTTTACCCCCCTCAATACTAATATTTCAACTATCCTCATGAATGTCGAGAAAGAAGGAGTTCTGCCTCCTGCCCCGAAGATGAATACCCCCGGGAAGAAGGGAGATAAGAAGAAGTGGTGCCGCTATCACCGGGACCACGGCCACGACACCAATGACTGTCGGGCTCTGAAGAATGAAATTGAAGCCCTTATTCAGAGATGACAGCTGTCCAAGTTTGTAAGAAAGGATCGGATTGATCTTCCTCCTCCCACCAGGGGGGCTAATAAGCGGCCCGAGAGGCGAGACAAGAGCCCCGAATTCGAAGAAGAGCGCATCCTGCACCTCATCCATGGGGATCCAAGGGGAGGAACCTCCAACTCTTCTCGAAAGGCTTTTATCAGGGAGGTCAACTCGGTGCACAGCATACCCCCCCTAAAGGCCTCGGAGTTCCGGTTACCTTCCCGGATGAAGACCTGGAGGGTGTCCGAACCCCCCATTGTGATGCACTAGTGATTAACCTCCACATGGCTAACTTCAAAGTGGAGAGGATTCTGGTGGAAAATGGCAGTTCTGTCAACATCCTCTTCCTGGCGGCCTTCCGAGGATTCAAATTATCGCGGGACAGGTTCAAGCCCGCCGGCTATACGCTCCATGGGTTCACGGTTGTGCTAGTGACTAACGAAGGGGTGATAACCTTCGACGTAACCGCTGGAAAAACTCCTAGTATCCGGACGGAGCCAATGGATTTCATGGTCGTCGACATTCCAGCTGCTTTCAATGTGATCCTAGGCAGACCTGGCCTAGCTGCTTTAGAAGCCATCCCGTCGGCTTATCATCTCAAAATGAAGTTCCCAACCAAGGCAGGTGTAGGGGAAGTAAGGGGGAGTCAGGAGAAGGCCTGCAAATGCTACATGACCTCCACTGGAGGACCCGTTCTTTCTCTCGAGACTCTTGAAATTCCCCAGGGGAACACCCAGCCTATGTCAGAATCGGTAGACGAGCTGGAGGAAGTGCTCTTCTCAGAGCAAGATCCGAATTGCAAATTCTTCATCAGTAAGACCCTCCCCTCTCCCTCTGTTCTGACATAATCCTTTGCATCAAGAAGAACCATGAACTCTTCGCCTGGACAGCTGCAGACATGCCAGGGATTTCCGAGGACCTCCTCTTCCACCACTTAAGTGTTGCACCGGGGTCCAAACCGGTCCAACAGAAGAGGCGCAAATTTTTCCCTGAGCGCCAGCAAGCTATAAAGGAAGAAGTAGACAAGCTCCTCAAAGCCCGGTTCATACAAGAAGTCAATTATCCCGAATGGCTCTCTAATATTGTTATGGTCAAGAAGGCCAACGGAAGTTGGAGGATTTGCATAGACTTCACGGATTTGAACAAGGCGTGCCCTAAGGATCCTTTCCCTCTCCCCAGCATAGATACCTTAATCGACACTACTTCGGGTCATGAGCTGCTGAGCTTCATGGATGCCTTCTCCGGATATTACCAGATCAGAATGTTCCCTCCGGACATCCCGAAGACCTCCTTCTTCACTGATCAAGGTCTCTATTGCTACCGAGTGATGCCCTTTGGGCTCAAGAATGCCGGGACCACTTACCACCACCTCGTCAATAAGGTCTTCCAGAATCAGATCTGCCAAACATGAAAGTGTACGTTGACGATATGCTAGTCAAAAGTATCCATGGGTCCGACCATGTCGCCGGCCTACAAGAAGCCTTCGACGTGTTGAGGAAGCATAATATGAGATTAAACCCGAACAAGTGTATGTTCGGGGTCTCGTCTGGAAATTTCCCTCGCTTCATGGTTAGTCAGAGGGGGATCGAAGCCAACCCTGAGAAGATCAAAGCCATACTGGATATGGCTCCTCCTACAAGTATGAAAGAAGTTCAAAAGATTACGGGATGCCTTGCGGCCATAGGGCACTTCCTGTCTAAGTCAGGGGAGAAGTGTCTTCCTTTCTTCAAAGCCCTCAAGGGGGCTAAGGGCTTCGAGTGGGGCCAACAGCAGCAAGAATCGTTCGACCAACTGAAAGTCTATCTGGTCAACCCCCCACTTCTCAGCAAGCCTATTCCCGGGGAAACACTCTACCTCTACCTCACTGCCTCCGAGTAAACCCTCAGTGCTGTCCTAGTAAGGGAAGAAGACAAGGCTCAGAAGCCTATCTATTATGTGAGCAAGGTTCTCAGAGATGCCGAGCTCCGTTATCCGAGATTGGAAAAGATAGCGTACGCCTTGGTTATGGTAGCCAGGAAGCTTCGCCCCTATTTTCAATCCCACTCGGTGGTCGTTCTTACCGACCAGCCGCTTAAGCAAGTCCTGCACAAGCCCGAGACCTCCGGGCGTCTAATGAAGTGGTCGATCGAGCTGAGTCAACATGACATATCTTATCAGCCTCGGACTGCAATCAAGGCTCAAGCCTTAGCTGAGTTTATAGTAGAAAGCACCATCCCGAAAGTGAGTCAAGCCTCAAATGGGCCACGCATGTGGACAGTATATGTAGATGGGTCTTCTTGCACCGAAGGGAGCGGAGCCGGAGTCATTCTGGCAAGCCCAGACGACTTCGTTCTCCAATACTCCCTCCACATCAACTTTAATGCTTCCAACAACGAGGCTGAGTATGAAGCCCTAATAGCAGGCCTGAGTATGGCTCGGAAGGCAGGGGCGCAACGCGTCCGGATATTCGGTGATTCGCAGCTGGTTGTTAATCAAGTCTTAGGAGACTACGAGGTGCGAGATGACCGAATGGTTAAGTACCTAGCCAAGGTCCAAAGTCTTATGGCTTCGTTCGAAGAGGCGCAAATCCAGCGAATCCCTAGAGAAGAAAACTCCCAAGCAGATGCCCTCTCAAAATTGGCCTCCTCCTCCCTTCAGGGTCTCGAGAAGACCGTCCTAATCGAAGTACTCCTAAGACCAAGCCTAGAAGAAGAAGCCCCTGACTCGATGGAGTCGCTGCCCGTTCAACTCCGAGATAATTGGATGAAGCCTTTGATAGAATTCCTCAGGAATAGGACCCTTCCCCAAGATCCAAAAGAAGACCGTCGAATCCGAACGAGAGCGGAGCAGTACACCCTTGTTGAAGGAGTCTTGTACAAACGGTCCTATACCCAAGTAGATGGCAGACCCTACTTAAGATGCCTCTCCCCGGAAGAAGCCTCATATGCCCTGCAAGAACTTTACAAAGGCATAGGCGGGGCCCACTCGGGATCAAGGTCCCTCCCTAGGAAAGTTTTGAATTATGGGTACTTCTAGCCTACTCTACTTCGAGATGCCGAGCAACATGTCCGGCAATGCAGCCCTTATCAGCAGTTCTCCAACATTCACCGATTACCCCAAGCACAACTTACATCTCTCTCGAGTCCAATTCCCTTCGCACTGTGGGGGATGGACTTGCTAGGTCCATTCCCGCCAGTTCCCGACCAGCTCAAGTTCCTTGTCGTGGCAATCGACTATTTCTCTAAGTGGATCGAGGCTGAGCCACTGGCCACTATTACCGAGAGCAAAGTGCTGCAGTTCTTCTGGAGAAATGTAATCTATAGGTTCGGCGTACCTCGTGTCCTGATAATAGATAATGGAACACAGTTTATAGGGGCAGCATTCCGATCTTTATGTGAAGATCTTGGCATTCAACAACGCTTCTCCTCCATCTCCCATCCTCAGTCCAATGGCCAAGTGGAGAATGCCAACAGGCAGATCCTCTCCGGCATCAAGAAGAGACTAGATAAGTCGTCCAAAGGCTTATGGGCGGAACAACTTCCTAACGTACTGTGGAACTACCGCACTACGAAACGGACCCCTACAGGAGAGTCGCCCTTCAACCTCACCTATGGGTCCGAGGCCGTAATCCCCTTGAAAGTTGGCTTACCATCCCCTCGCCTTATTGCCTATGATGAAGAGCAAACGCCAGAGAGCTCCGGGCGAAGTTGGACCTTATTGATGAGCTCCGTGAAAGAGCTTCAATTCGCCAGCAAAATTATCGGAGGAGAATCGAGCAGGCCTACAACAAAAGAGTCCGTCCCACCTATCTCAAGGAAGAGGACTTAGTCCTTAGAAAGCTAGCTATCTCATTTCCCAGCCAAAAGAGTAAGCTAGCTCCGAATTGGGAAGAACCGTACATGGTTTCCATGGTAGTCCGGCCAGGAGCATATCGTCTTGAAGACCTTGAAGGCAGAGAGATACCAAGAACTTGGAACGCCGACCACTTACTAAAGTACCAAGAGGGTGTTTGAACGCCTCTCCGAGTACATTCAAGTGTCGAGCCCTTCCTTTTTTTTTTATTTGTACTTGCTTCTTTATTTTCTCATTGTAATAACGGCTTGTAACTTAGAAGCAGCCGATTAGCAGTTATCAATAAAGAACTCCTTTCCCTTGATGATTCTCTTGTGATTATTTTATCTCTGTTTAAAACTTTTAATTTCTTTTACTCGAACGACATGTTCGGAGTCCAAAACTTGGCTTGATTTCACTCCGCAAGCTCGCACTTAAGCGAGCCAGAAGTGGTTCGCCGTTCGAAACTGCTCCCACAACTATTGAAATTTACTCGAACGACGTGTTCGGAGTCCAAAACTTGGCTCGATTCCGCTCCGCAAGCTCGCTCTTAAGCGAGCCAGAAGTGGTTCGCCATTCGGAACTGCTCCCACAATCGTTGAAATTTACTCGAACGACATGTTCGGAGTCCGAAACTTGGCTCGATTCCGCTCCGCTAGCTCGCTCTTAAGTGAGCCAGAAGTAGTTCGCCATTCGGAATTGCTCCCACAACCATTGAAATTTACTCGAACGACGTGTTCGGAGTCCAAAACTTGGCTCGATTCCACTCCGCAAGCTCGCTCTTAAGCGAGCCAGAGGTGGTTCGCCATTCGGAATTGCTTCCACAACCGTTGAAATTTAATCGAACGACGTGTTCGAAGTCCAAAACTTGGCTCGATTCTGCTTCGCAAGCTCGCTCTTAAGCGAGCTAGAAGTGGTTCGCCATTCGGAACTGCTCCCACAACCGTTGAAATTTACTCGAACGACGAGTTCGGAATCCAGACCACTAGGCTGGATAACTGACGAAATTTCTACAACTATACTAGACATGGGAGAAGAATACTTGGAGTGCTTGAATGAATGCCCCATTGCTTCACTTGGCTGGATAACTGATGAAGATACTCAGGCATACATTCCCAAGAAACTTGCATTCCGAGCTGCGTATTGGAGAAAAATGACTTTCTCCCCAAAATTCGTGCAAGATCTCGATCAGACGGCACAGATTGGACCACGACCACAAAACGAAAAGATAGAGTTTTCTCGTGATCCACACCGTCTTTTACATCGAGATCCATGCAAGACCTTTAGATGGACAGTTCAGATCGTGCCACGTCCCTCGGAATCCAAATCCGAGCAACTGGCGATCCGAGCTACGTATTGGAGAAAAACAACTTTCTTCCCAAGATTCGTGTAAGATCTCAATCAGATGGCACTGATTGGATCACGACCACAAAACGACAAGATAGCGTTTTCTCGTGATCCACTCCATCTTTTACATCGAGATCCGTGCAAGATTTTTAGATGGACGGTTCAGATCGTGCCACATCCCTCGGAACCCAAATCCGAGCGACTGGCGATCCGAGCTGCGTATCGGAGAAAAACAGCCTTCTCCCCAAAGTCCACGCTAGATCTCGATCAGACGACTCAGATTGGACCACGATCACAAAATGACAAGATAGAATTTTCTTGTGATCCATGCCGCCTTTTTGCATGAAGATCCGCGCAAGACCTTCAGATGGACCCCACTTCTACTCCTTCGAGGTTCAAAAGTTTGGACCTTCAGATAGACCTTCAGATAGAGCCACGTCCTTCGAGGTTCAAAAGTTTGGCAAGACCCCACTTCTACTCCTCGCTCTTAAGCGAGCTAGAAATGGTCCGCCCTTCAGAAACACTCTTACAACCATAAGGGATTAACTGAACATGCCAACACACAAGCACAGAGGAATAAACAAGCTTTCACTTCTATAATGTTTAAAATTGAAAAAAGTACAAGAGCGCGGTGGCCAGTCCGCGGTTCGGCGTTACAACAAAACAAAAAAAAAACAAAAGAAGAGACGACTAAGTCAGAGGGCCACCTCATGGCCCCGCTCCGAGGTATCCTTGATCGGTACAGTGACGAGTGCCCCTTCGATGATCACCTCATCCTCGGCGTCCACCTCGGCCACTTTGCCCTCTAGCTCGGGCTCAACCTCTGCCAGGGTAATCAGCTCCTCACCCTCCACAGGATCGTAAAAGTAATACGAGGAGCTGTCAAAGCTGGGAATGCGGGCCGCCACATGTTTCAGCGCTCGGGCGCAGGCCTTTTCCATGTTCATCATCATGTGGGCTTCGGCCTAATCCCGAACCGCCTTCTCTGCCTCCGCCACCTTCATCGCCTGGCCATTCAGCGCCTCTTCAGACGCCTTCAAGACTTTGGCCAGCTCCTCCTCGAGGCGAACCCTCTCTTTCTCCAATGCCTCGACCTTCGCAGTCTCAGCTGCAGAGTGCTTCAGCGCTTCTGCGAGTTTCGTCTCGAGGGCCCCCACCTCGGTCGCACGCGAAGCCGAGAGTCGCTGCTTGGCCTCGAACAGCTTAATAGCTTTGGACCGCTCCGATCTCTCCCAGTCGTTCTCCAGCTTCATCTCCTTCTCTTGCTCGGCGAACTGCGTGAGCATGTGGCTGAAGTGACAGAGAGTCTGCGAGCAAAATGAAGGAAAAGAGACGATTAGCACCGAACGAAAAACTTAGAAAATCTTTTGGTTATCATAAACAACTCAGAATTACCGACATAGTCGCCGAGCTATCTCCAGAGCGTTGTCACCCACGGAGCCGGCCCTTAGCGCGGCACGGTCCTTCGGTGTCGGCAGGTGGTGCACCGCCTGCATACACATCCCCGTGTCGCCGAGGAAGCCGTCCACCTTCATCACCCTCCAGTCGGGGACGAAGAGTCGCTCATGCTCCTCGGTGAGGATGGCTCCGCCTCGGCAGTAAGCTGTGGCACCTCCAAAGCCAGAGCAGCACTAGCAGAAAATGTCCCGCTCGACGAACCTGGGGCATCGGCCAAAGGAGCCCGAGCGGGCAGTTCCGAAGGGGCCTCGGTCACCAGGTCCACAACGACCGAGGGTGCCGAGGGGGCCGGTACTGTTCGGCTGGAAAGAGGCCCTGCTGTGGTCCTCTTCCTCTTCCTCGTATCCGTGCCCTTCGCCGAGGCAGTGCGACTCTTCGCCATCAGCACCTTGTAGTCCATACAGGAGGCCTCTATATACAAAGAAAAAACCGAGCAAAAGAGTTAGAAAATAAAAGAATAACAAACACTAAAAGACACTAAAACTAGCAAGAAAGAAGAAAGAGAGCGTACTGGGGTCGATCGGACTGAAACCTCTATCGAACAAGACCTCCTCGGTTATGTCCTTCCAACAGAGGGTCGGAAGGCCGAGGATTTTAGCCACCACCTCCTCTTCCTCTCTTGTGAGAACCAGCTCTTTCTTCGCCCACTTTGGGACCCCATCCTTCCACACCGTCAAGAAGCCCCACGACTCGGGACCACGGATGAAAAAATACTTCTCCTTCCAGTGCTTGATCGAGTCCGGATTCTCGATCAACTTCACCCCTTTCCTCGGCGACAAGTAATACCGATCTTCCATCTTGCTCATTTGGCAGATGCGATAGAGGCTCTGAAGCAGAACCAGTTGCGGTTGCGCATCGACCGCCTGGCACCGGAGGACGAAGGCGATAACATGCCGCCACATGTTCGGTATAAACTGAACCGAGCTCTAACCGTACCACTGCAGCACCTCGACCATGAAGGGATGCAGTGGTAGCCGAAGACCGGTATTGAGTGCGTCGTACGGGAAGACACACGTGTCTACCGACGTCCCTGTACACGCTTGGAACCCGGGCCCGGAGAGTGATAGCGCGTACTCCTTCGGGATGTGGAATCCCTTCCTGATCCGGTGCAGATCTTCCTCGGTCATGATTGAAGGGATCTCATCCACCTCGGAAGGATCCCTCGGATTATTCTCCTCATACGCCAGAGCCATCCCATGCACCACCTTCTCTAAGATGTCCTCGGGATAGCTCCTCACCCTACCGACACTCAACAATGTGGACGGCAGCCGACCCAGCTCTCCTGCCCCCTTCGGAGTCTCAACTATCGTCGACACCCCAACCGGATCAACCACTTCCTTCCCCTTCCTCGGCTTAACCACTACCGCTCGGCCGATGTCTCGGTCCGAGGTGGAGGTCTCATCCCCAGAAGAAATTCTAGACATTCTCAAAAAGAAGGGGGAAAGACTAACCTCGAAGTGACGTGTATGGTCGGAAAAGATCGTCGGAGTTCAAACTCGCCTTGCCACAAAAGCTAGTAGCGCCGCTCGAGAGCAAAAATACCGCTAGCAAAGGTAAAAATAAAAGTGAAAGAATGAGAGAAAGAGTGGGGGAGGTGAAAACTTATAGTAAAAGAAGTGACTCTTGGGCTTTGTAACGTAAAGTTGCGACTCTTGGGCCCCCCTCAAGCCTGTTAAAGAAGGCTAAACGAAAAAGTAGAGAAGAGCGGCGACAGTTCATAAGGGTGGCGATGATTCAGACTCGGCCGCACCGCTCGGCAATTCCTCTAGATCCGAGCCACCGAGGCACTATGCCGAGCTATCGATGGACGGTTCGAATCACCCCACGTCGCTCAGAATCCCAAGCCGGGCAACTGGCGATCCGAGTTGCGTATTGGAGAAAAACAACTTTCTCCTCAAAATTCATGCAAGATCTTGATCAGACGGCTCAGATTGGACCACAACTACAAAACGACAAGATAGCATTTTCTCGTGATCCACACCATCTTTTACATCGAGATCCGCACAAGATTTCCAGATGGTCGGTTCAGATCGTGCCACGTTCCTCGGAATCCAAATCCGAGCGACTGGCGATCCGAGCTGCATATTGGAGAAAAACAACTTTCTCTTCAGAATTCGTGCAAGATCTTAATCAGACGGCTCAGATTGGACCACGACCACAAAACGACAAGATAGCATTTTCTCGTGATCCACACCATCTTTTACATCGAGATCCGTGCAATATTTTCTGATGGAAGGTTCAAATCGCGCCACGTCTCTCGGAATCCAAATCCGAGTGATTGGCGATCCGAGCTGCGTATTGGAGAAAAACAACTTTCTCCTCAAAATGCGTGCAAGATCTTGATTAGACGGCTCAGATTCGGCCACGATCACAAAACGACAAGATAGCATTTTTTCGTGATCCACGGCTCCTTTTTGCATCAAGATCCGTGCCAGATCCCGTGATGAACGGTCTAGATCGTCCACGTTGCTCAGAATCCTGATCCGAGCGACTGCGATCTGAGCTGCGTATTGGAGAAAAACAACTTTCTCCTCAAAATTCGTGCAAGATCTTGATCAGACGACTCAAATTGGGCCACGATCACAAAAAGACAAGATAGCACTTTTTCGTGATCCACGCCGTCTTTTTGCCTCAAGATTCGTGCCAGATCCCATGATGAACGGTCCAGATCGCTCCATGTTGCTCGGAATCCTGATCCGAGCAACTGGCGATCCGAGCTGCGTATTGGAAAAAAACAACTTTCTCCTCAAAATTCGTGCAAAATCTTGATCAGATGGCACAGATTAGGCCACGATCACAAAACGACAAGATAGCATTTTTCGTGATTCACGCCGCCTTTTTGCATCAAGATCCGCACCAGATCTCGTGATGAACGGTCCAGATGGCCCCACGTCGCTCGAAATCCCGAGCCGAGCAATTGGCAATCCGAGCTGCTCATATGGGGAAAATAACGCCGAGCAGCATAGACCGACCGATCGTCTCAAAATTCGTGCCTCGGCCTGATGAACGGCCCTGATTCAGCCACGTGGACAAGATCACGTTTTCTCGTGATCAACGCTATAACGCCTCAAGATTCGTGCAAGATCACATGATGAACGGCCCGGATTGCACCACGTCGCTTGGAATCTCAATCCGAGCGACTGGCTTTCCGAGCTGCTTACACGGTAAAAACGCTGCCAAGCGACACAGGCCATCAGATCGTTTCAAAATTCGTGCCATAGTCTGATCAAAGCCCCAGATTCGCCCACATCGATCAGCAGCGCTCCGCTGTCCGATCTCTCAGAGCTACATGCTGATGCAAGATGAGCAGCCCAGATTGCGCCACGTCATAAATAATATTAAAAAATAATTTCTTATTTTTTTAAATTCAAATTATTTATTTAAAAATTGCAAAAAATAATTAAAAATTCAAAAAAATTCTAAAAAATAATTATAAATTCGGGGAAGTATTTTTGAGCCACCGGGTAAATAATTATTGCTTAGAATAATTAATTAAAACCCCCGAACAACAAACCACCACTTCGCAAAATTAAATAAGTGGTCTGAAAAATAAATAAAAATTAAGAAAATTAACCAAAAGCTCAGGAGAGCTCAAGAACACCCTTGAGCGCGCGACCAACACCAAATGTCACCATAATACCTCGTATAAAGATTCGACACCCCTCATTTGAACTCCGATACAACTCCGCAAGCCATTAAAACAGTAAAACTACTTCTCAAAGACTGATCAAACTCAGTCTTCGGGAGTGGGGGGCTCGTGATATGGCTAAAAATAGGGTTAAATCGGAACCATCCAAATCAGGCACGAATCATAAAGATCAGGGGTAAAATGGTAATTTTACCTGCGAACGGGTCTGAAATGGGAACTGGGCCTTTTTCCAAAGGCCCAATAATCCATAAACGGGTCCATCTTACTGGGCGAGGATTCCAACCTGCGAAAGCCCAATCTGGCTGGATAGGAGAATTAGGGTTTCTAATTGCCCTTAATCAACGACCCTGATCACTTCTATCCATCCACTGAAAGTAGAGATTTGATCTTATTCGAAACTAGTTCCTAAGGTAGCTATAAATACCCCCCCCCCCCCTCCCCCATCTCCCACTGTTACCAGGTAATCAATCTTTTGCCAATCAAAGCTCTTTCATAATCTTTCGGATTACTGACTTGAGCGTCGGAGGGTGCATCGCCAGGATCATCCCCGGTGTTTCACACTTTTTGCAAGTCAGCGGCGGGAGACCATGGTTAAACTCTGGCAGAAAGGTGTTTCAGGTTTGACTATTCAATATCCCAAGAATCCACAAATCTATCTGTTTGCCCCCACACCGATTTCAGCGACAACAGAAATGTATCTGAAAAAAGATATGGTTTCAGATATAGACGGAAGAGACTTGTTTGTGGAATAAAAATAGTTGAGGGAGACGTTACCACAAAAAGAAATGAAGACAATCGAAATGTTGAACTATTTGGAGGAGATGGATGGTTGTTATCCAAATGTATTGATTGCTTATAGGATATTACTCACTATACCCGTGACGGTTGCTTCTGCAGAAAGAAGCTTCTCCAAGTTGAAGTTGATCAAGTCGTACCTTCGATCTACCATGTTGAAAGATAGATTAAGCAGGCTAGCTATACTATCTATTGAGCGTGGTTTGGTGCAAGAGCTTGATTACAAGAAATTGATTAGTGAATTTGCTTCTAAGAAAGCAAGTAGAGTAGTATTAAAGAAGTGAAGAAATTGTATTTTTCTTGGAGTTTGACATATTGCCATGTTTAGAGCATTACTAAAGAACTCTATTGTTTTGAACTTTTGTAGAATGAAGCAAATCAACTATGTTTGGAATGAAAATATATCTATCACACTTTTCTCTTTGTTTCATAGCCTATGCAAAGCGAATACTAATATATTTATTAATTTTTTGTTAACTTTTTCTATTAATATCTAATTTACAGGAAAACAGTAAGGACATCCAGATTTGAAATAGAGGCATTTCATATATTCAAGGTGAGAAACAATACATGTATATATATATATATATTTTTTTTTTTCTAATACATGAATTTTTGTTTTTTTTTTGGAGGGGGGGAGGGGGGGTATATGTGGGGCCCCTTTTTGAGAGTTTTCTTCAGGCCCCTAAAATCCTAGGGCCGCCCCTGACCAAGTTATTACCAAGCTATTCATAACAATAAGTAATCCAGCAATATTACCAAGCTATTCATCAGACAAAATAAGAACAATTCATAAGCTTTTGGATTACACCAAACAATAAGTAATCGAACCTAATCAATCCTCGTCATCATTTCGGCAAATAAATCCAATTTTAGCTAATTCCATTCACATGCAAATCCCTAAACAAACACCAAACCTTCAAACGAACCGCAGATCTACACTAAGAATGATCCGAATCGCAAAGCAGAAACCCTAACAACAGGAAACAATAAGAAAGAGAGAAACACTCACCACTCTGACTCCGTTCTCAGTCACGGTTGTGAGCGTGAACTTCTGATCGCCCTGGTAATCCAGTAATCCACTAATCCCTATACAAAAGATCTGCAAATTTTCCACCAAAAAATAAGTCAAAAATTACCCAAAAATTACAACAAATTCTACAACAACAAAAAAGAGAGAGAAATCAATAAATTAATCAAACCTCGTGCTTTTCTGCCGATATCAGAGTGAAGACCTGGACCCATTTCGATCTTAGAAGAAGAAGAAAATGAGAGAATTTGGAGCTAAAATGAAGAGAGACAAGCTAATATATATATATATATATATATATATATATATATATATATTGAAAACGGGAGCCCCTTTTAAAAAAGGTGATTTGGGGGCCTGATGCAACTGCATCAGTTGCCTCCATGTTGGGCCGGGCTTGATGCTGGCGGCTGTATTTATGTTGTTTGAAGCGGTGTTTTATTCTTTTGATAGCTTTTTTATCTGCCGTTCGAGAACACTGTTGCTATGTTTTGTGTTCCTATGCTCTTTTGATTTAACCCTTGTAAAAATTATTAATTTATGGTACTCCTTCCTTTTATTTGTACTAGTAATTTATATGTGAGATGCACGTCTTAATAATTATAGTTTTTATAAAATAAAAATCCAGCATAGTCTAGATTTGAACCTAAGATCTCCTTTATAATAGTTATACATGTGTGTTGCACACGTTGGTAGATTTACAAATGACACTAAGACCTTCTCCCATTATAATATTAGAGATTATTGTTTTGCGAACGAACTCTATTCTGTTAACATCAAAAAATAATGTGTAAGGTGATGTTGCTCAATTCTATCCGCAACCCTAAATCAGTTATGAGTCCATTTTGCAATTTATACTGTGAAAAGAATCAGGGTCGACCCTCACCTTGTGACCGGTGAGACGGCCGCCTCAGGCTCCCGAATTTTTTACAATTTTAGGGCCCCCAAATTTGTATTCCATTATAAATATAGGCACGTATTTTACATGTAAAAAAATTATATTGTAATTAGGGACCCCACAAATAATTATTTGGATCTTTCGCCTGGGCCCTTGGGAACTCTGGGCCGGCCCTGAAAAGAATATATCAGCAACAATTGCCATCATCAGTCACATGCACAATTTTCTCTTATCTCTTGCAAAATTAAACACAACTACATAAGGTAGACCCTCTCCCCAATTATTCCAATCTATATAAACACACACTGAACATACAGGCTTTGAATTTGATTAAGATTCCTTATCACAAAATCTTCATGGGTTAACGCGAGTTTCCTCTATTACCTTCACTATAATTTTTACACTACACGATGTGCCATAAATTTTCTTTTTTGTTAATGTTCTTATTCTTCTCTTCTATACAATATATTATGCTAAAGCTACTTTTGTCAGTGATTTTTATCATTTTTCTTTTTAAAATGCTAAAAGAAGAGTAAAACTAGTAGATTTCAGTTAATAAATAAAAAAATAATATAAGTTGACAGATAAATATTAAATCTATACAATATATTATGTTAAACAACTTTTGTCAAGGATTTTTCTCCTTTTTTCTTTTAAAAATAAAAAAAGTTCAAATGTAGGAGACGTATCCAAATTTTGAATCGAAATTTTATCTCTTAATCAAACCTAAAAAATCGTGGAATACTATATAGATGATATTAGATGAATTTTTCAAAAATAGTTTTATTATTTTCTTATTTTTAAAAGTTATGTGCAATATTTTTTTGATAACGCGGATAGAGTCGTAAGACTCCAGCCCAATATATATAAATAAAAAATAAGTGTAAAATCGGGGCCAATTTTACCAGAAGTAAAATTTAGCAAGAAAAAAACAAGGATATATACAAAAGTAAACGACAGACAGGGGAGAACAGCTAAACAACCCCAAATAGTCACACACAACAAAAATAGCAAAACCGCAACTCCAAGAGCAACAGCCAGGACTCAGACGGAGCAGCCGCTTGCGAGACACCCTGCAGACTCATGCTGCAAGACTGCAAACATGGCTGCAGCGCCCACGGCCAGTCACACAGCGCTACAAGCCCCAGACCGATCAGACGATCAGGCAACGAGACCCATAGGAGGCCACCCAACACATCCAAAGATAAGAAAAGGCAAGCAGGCACAAGGAGAGATGAAGAACAGAGGGCCTCACTCCACAGACCCAGAAATACGAGGTTCCAATTCCAGAGCAAAGCAAAGCAAACAAACGCAATCAAATAGGACATCTGAGCTCACACCGAAAGTCGGTAGACCACAGGATCTCCAGAAGAAATGCCACAGTCAAAACCACAATAGAGGCCAAATACTTGGCAATCACTACGAAAAAGTAGAGACCGCAGAGGAGACCACCGCAGCCATCCAAACGAATAGAGAAGAAGGACCAGCGCAAACCAATCCAGAGCACTAAGGGCGACTACACCCTAGCTCGCAGAACAAACAGTGAATGAAGCCTGAACAAAACGAAGCAGAGCCACACCGACATCTCGAGCAAATACAGCTCAGATCAGAATAACCACAACCAAGTGATGCCTCACCAAACAATAAACCAAAATAGAGACACAAAAGAAAAAATACCACATAGAAAGCAGGAAAAAATATTCAAACAGCAGGAATAATTATTCAAACAACAGGTGAACATAATCCAGGACTACATACGCAGCCAAAAAATAAGAGCGTAGAGGTAAAGGAGACAGTTGGAAAGAAAATCAAAATACAAGTTTTGATATCACACCGAATAAATTAGACCATCCGTTAGTGAACCAGGGCAATAGAGAAGAAAATAGGCATTCTGTTGAGCCGCAGAAACACAATAACGCAACAAGGTGCAGTATAGCAATAGCCAGAAGGAACAAAACAATACAGCTACAACAGGAAAAGGATAATAAGCATAACAGCCAGTGGCCAAGAAAAGACATGGGTGCCAAAAGATAGGCCTAACATCACCCAACTTCACAACCAACCAAACAACACTGATAAAGAATTGGCTCCATCTATACATCGGAAACAAACCACCAGAGCAAAAAAAACCTACAACCAGAACAAAATAGGAACAAGAACACAGCCCAAACCTGTCGGCCTCAGCCTATACGACCCAAAAAGACAGCTGATAAGAGGGCAACCATCTACCACAACAACATCATGTTTGCAAAAAGAAGGGAAGAGAGCACAAATTAGAAATAGTCAAGAAAGGTAAGATCAATAACTAGTCGAACGAAACAAAATAATCGCCTCATCCAGGCGACTTAAATACAAAGCTTCCATTTTATCATTCGATAAAGTGGACGGCCAGAACTTAGTGAAAAATAAGAAATCCTCGATCATGGTCTCAATTGATGAGACGGAGTGATTAAAAATATGATTGTTTCGTTCAGACCAAACAACCCAGATGATGATCATGATAGAGAGACTCCAGGATGAACGAAATTCCTTTTTGAGAGAGTGAGACTCCCAACAGAACGCAAATTCACTGGGGATATGAGGGGATATGAGGCACTTTCCAGGCAATAACAATAATCCTCCATAACAGTTGAATAAAGCTACACTTAAGAAAAAGGTGATCAGCGTCCTCGTGAATAGAGGAACATAAAGCACAAGATTGGCCTAAGGCCAGGTTCATCTTGTTAAGAACATCAACAGTAAAAAGTTTGTTGTTAAGAGCTAACCAGGTTAAAATTTTAGCTTTGAGAGGAGCGCGAACATTCCATAAGAACTTAGCACATAGTGAGTAGATACCCCCAAAATTAAGGAAGTTATAGAAGGATTTAATCGAGTAATAACCAGAACTAGTCCATCTCCATTTGAAATGATCAAAAGGATGCCAGGGATACTGGTTGATACAGCTGAATAGGTCGTGAAGGACATTCACAAGAGGCGAAGGGAGAATGCAAGAGAAGGGAATCGCCCAAAATTTTTGGTTATTGATGATAGTAACATAATCTTCCACCATGGCGGATGGATTGGTTACTAATTGGTATAACGAAGGGTAAACATAAGCTAACTTGATATTACCAAACGAAAGGTCTTCCCAGAATTTGGTCTTCGAACCAGAAGCGCACACATGTGCTAAACCACACTGGAATGGACCGCTTACTTTCCAGACTCCCTTACAGAAAGAGGAAGCCCTGCGGAAGATGGGAAATGGCAAATCCCACATCTTGGACGGAAGAAACAATTAAGAGAGATCAGACGAACCCAGGAAAGGTGATCGTGTTTAAGAAATCTCCATAACTATTTCCCCAAAAGAGCTAAGTTTTGGTGCCAGAGATCAAGAACCCCTAACCCGCCAGCAGCCTTAGAAGTACAAATCAGCTTCCAGCTGCAAAGGTGGGTGCCAACTTTATGAGAGTCACAGCAAGACCAGAAGAAGTTCCTTCTGATTTGGTCGATCCTCTTAATCACCCAAGAAGGGAGGTAAAAGAATGACATCATATATAACGAGATAGAGGTGACAACTGAGTTCACAAGGATGAGTCTCCCTCCTCTAGACAAATGTTTGCCAGACCAACAATTAAGTCTAGCTTCAACTTTTTCGATCATCGGCCTCCAATCCGACTTATGAAGCTTCCCCCATCTCAAAGGGATACCAAGATAATGGATCGGAAAAGAGGCCGCAACGCGCTTTCAAAAACATAGAGACCCTCCAAGCCAAAGAACCGAGGACTTTTGAAAGTTAATGGCTAAGCCAGATGCGCTTTCAAAAACATAGAGAAGTAACTTAAGGTTACGCAACGAGGCACCATTGGGTTTCGCAAAGATAATGGTATCATCGGCATATTGAAGGTTCAATACACCTCGATAACTATGAGAACCCCTCAGTCCTTCAATAACACCAGCCTTCCAAGCATTACGGAGTAATTTACTAAACACATCGGTAACAAGAGAGAATAAAAGAGAGGAAATAGGATCGCCTTGGCGAAGACCCCGCTTACACTTGAACTTGTGGCCTTCGGTCCCATTGACAATAATAGACGAAGTACCAGTGAAGAAACTGGATTTAATCCAAGCGATCCATTTAGGACCAAAACCACGATGTAAAAGGATTTCGAAGAGAAAATCCCAGGTAACATTATCATAAGCCTTTTGAAAGGCTAATTTTAGTAGAATCCCCTCAGAGTTGGATCTATGGCAGTCGAAAATGATTCTTGGGCCGATGCCACGCTATCAAGGATGAAACGATTTTTAATGAAACCCGTTTGGGCAGGATCGATTAAAGGAGAAATAACCGCACTGAGGCATGACGAGAGAACTTTCATAACGATCTCGAAAGTGGTATTGAGAAGGCTAATAGGCCGGAAATTAGAAACCGAATTTGCCCCAAAGAATTTGGGAATAAGGATGATATGCCCATAATTGATCCTATCAAAGGAGAAGTTCCCTTGATATAGATCGGAGAACATCTTGACCAGGTCGTCTTTGAGACAATCCCCAAAACGTTGGAAAAAGAAAGCTGGGAACCCATCTGGGTCAGTGGTCGAATCACTTTTTAAAGAGAACACAGCTGACTTAATCTCTTCCATAGAAAAGGGAGCTTCTAAACTAGACAGATCATGCTATGGATGACCATACAAACGGGTCCAGTCCAAATGAATGGAACGATGGCAAGTAGTACCCAAAATATTTTTAAAGAAATGGAGGAATGTAGTACCCTGTATTTTTAAATACTATTTTTGAGATTAGAAAATGAATTGAAATGATTTTTTTGGAGATTTAATAAATGTACATTTAGAAAATTATCTTTTACACGTGCAAACACGTGCGAATGTTGTCTTTGAAAGCTTAAAGCCAAAAAATTATTTTAAGGAAACTCATTATTTATTATTTGAGATTATTCGTGATTTTTCTAGATTTTTCTGATAATCATTGGATCTATTTGCAAATATTTTAAAAAGGACTTTTGCGCAAAATTACCAATGGGGTGAAAACTCCAAATTTTTGGATTTTTAGGTTGGATATAATGCCTAGTCAATTCAGGTATACCGATTTTACCTTTTGTTTCAACATATTTGATTTATTTTACAAGTTTTGATAGAAGATGATCTTTTTGCAAAATTTGCTATTTTAAGGGATGAAAGTGCACAACTGTTTTTCTGGATTTTCCTACAATGCTAGCTGAGGCTGGAGGGGATCTTTTTTATTTTTGAACTTGATTAAATTGGTTTTTAACTAATTTCCAATAAAAGATCTAATTATGTGAAGTGATATTTTAAAAGGAGTATTTTGCAAATGTTTTCTATAACCCTAGAATCTTAAATCCCGGACTATGTAGGGTTTGTGCAGCCGTCTTTTGCTGTACAACATTGGAGAATTCTTATTTCTTATTATTTTGGATTTCAAAGGAGGAGCTTTTCTTATTTTTTTGTATTATTCATTTTCATTCGATCTCTTCAACAAGGTGAGTGACATGTTTTGTTTATTTTGTTTTGTGTATATTGTATGTGAGTAATATATTGGTTTTGTTTTGTTCTTTGAACGAAGTATGTGGTGTTTCATCTCCTAGAAATCATGGTAGGGTTTGGGTATTAATATAGATGTTGGATTGATGGTCAAAAATTGGATTTTTGTAAAAACCTTAATTATTTATGAGTAAAATTTTATGTGGATGATTTGAAAATGTTGAACGACCTATTATGGATTATGGGTAGGTTATTTCTTGGGGATAGATGTTGACTTGATTTAGTATGGTGATTGTCATGCATAGATTGAATAAATATGAGATTTTTATTACCCTTGAGTAATGGTTAAATGCAATGGATATGAAAATGTTAAACTTGTTTATGATCATGAGTTAATCATGGTGATTGAGTTTGAGGAACCCTGAGAAGGGCTAATAAATCAAGAGATTAATAAGTCTTGAGAATTAAATGGTGGAAAATTATTTGGGGTTTGATGTAGTATAACCAAATTTGGGATTTTGAGATTTTGGTGAAAGGTTTGCTTGCGTTTGGATTTCGTAAACCCTGAGATTTAATTCTGAATAAGTTTTATTTTAATTGATGGATTGTGAAGTTCTTTGGTGTATAAACATGCACAATATTTTTCATGAATACCTTATGTTGTGAGTTTTGAAGAAAATTGAGTTTTTATGTGTTTTCGAAGAATTTGACTATATCTTGACCTATTTTGGTATTGATCTCCGAAATTTAGTTGATCAGTTGTTGAGTTAAGTCCGGTAGGGTACCCCAACTCTAGGAGATTCGTAAAGTAATTAAATAACCTAAATGATAAGAACATGCACTAGTGGTGATATGATGAATGAGAACATGGGTTATGGACCTCAGTATGGCTCGCGGTGTAAGATAATCCCCGGAATTATCCAGGTGTGAGTGAAATAGTCTCCGGAATTACCTGTGTATGGGATTGATCTCCGAAATTATCGGGGTCGAGGCAACACTCATGTGGTATTCGTGTGATGAGGTGTCATAGCTTGCGGTGTGGGGTATTCTCAAAGATTCCTAGGTGTGAGTGAAACAGTCTCCGGAATTATCTGTGGATAGAGATTGACCTCCGAAATTATCGGGGCATGGGCTAATACTCACAGTGTATCTATATCTCGTAGTAATCATATAAGTAAGACTAGTTGCATAGCGGGGGATTAAACCCTATAAAGTGGATAACGTTAAGGGCTTACACCGGACCTATGTAGAGTAGGATGCATAGACTCCGACAAGTACGCATTAGAGAGTCAGCATATAGCATCGATATTTTCATGACTTGGTATTATGCATGTGTTTTCGGTTTTTCTACACTTGATACTTAGTATAGCTTCACTTGATGTTTTCGTGTTTCATGATTATTTCCTAATTCATTTACTCTTATTTATTTCCTATTGTTGATGAATCTATGCTCTATTTATGTTGTTTGTTTTTATGTCACTCACACCGTTATGGCTGACCCCTTTAGTTTTGGGGGTTAGGGTTATCTCTAGTCTCATATTTTACAGGTGATTACCTACAGCTTGGGATTTGGATGCTTGAATTAAAGTGATGTAATGGATTGTGTGATTTTGTAAAAGAAAGTGTTGTAAAGAAATAAAGTTTGTAATTCAAGGTGTATGTATTCCGCTGTGCTATGTAAATATTGTTGTAATAATATATTGAGAAAAAATTTTATTGATATTTTGGGCTGTGTTTAATATTACATTTGAAGTTGATGCTGGGAATTGTGCCACGTATTTCTGAGATATCATATTAGAAATTCGGGGCGCTACAAGAAAGGTGGCATGGATATCCAACACAGTAGTAATTTCATTACCGTTATCCATAATAGAAGAAATGCAATTGCATCGCTGACAGTGAGATGCGAAGTTATGGAAGAAGGAGGTGTTGCCGTCACCTTCCTTCAGCCAATGAAACTTTGCTCTCTGAGCCCATTTAATGTGATCGTTGTGAAGAAAGGACGCGAAATCTCTTTTACAAGACACCCTTTCGGAGCGAAGGAGATCCGATATAGGTCCACGTTCCTTAAGTTGGTCAATGGACTGAATGGTGGATAGTAAGACATTTTTAAGAAAAGAAACGCTAGCTAGATGCTCTTTACGCCAAATTTTACAACCGTATTTGATAGCGCGGAGCTTAATCAGAATACGTACAAGCCCGGAAGAGCCCGTAATAGAGGAGAGGCATTCTGTAATAAGGTTGACAAAGGTCTGATCTTCTAACCAAAACTTTTCGAATCGAAATTTGAAAAGTCTGGAGAAATTATAGTTAGAGGACAACGAGATCGGAACGTGATCCGAAGATGGGTTAGGCAAGGCTGAGACAAAAGAATTATGGAAAAAATTGATCCAATCCGACGAAACAAGAAAACGGTCCAACTTAGCCATGGTCGGCGACACCCGCATATTAGACCAAGTGAATGATCTGGCATTGAGAGGAAGATCAGTCAAGTGGAGAGAGCGGATGCAATGGTTAAAACGGGAGGAATCAGATGAGGAAGAGGAGCCGCTCGATCTTTTAGAGGAAAATCTGGTTACATTAAAGTCACCACAAAATAACCAAAAACCCTGAATGATATTTTGGAAAGAGAATTGGAAAGAGATAAGTTCGTTCCAAAAAGCCTCGCGGCGCTCTGCGGTGGATGGGTCTTAAACCGACACCACCGAAAGATCACAATTGAATTCAGCCCAGTGAAGTCGAACCACCAAGCAGAACGTAAATCTCATAATTGATAAGAGGGAAAAATAGGAGTCTTTAAACCCGAAAAGGATTCCTCCTTTTGATCCAATAGCATCAAGAGAGATCCAATTGGAAATTAAAGATCCACCGATCGACCGAAGAAAAGAGGGAGAAGGAGATTCAATTTTAGATTCTTGAATAGAGATCAAATCACATTGAGAAGATGAGATCAGGCTAAACAGAGCTTGTTGCTTAGCCGCACTCCTCAGTCCCCGAATATTCTAGGTGATGCTAATCATTAAAGACCATAGTCTCAAAAGCTTTAGAGATTTCACGGCTGCGAATCGTATCAAAATCGACAAAATTATCAGGATCAATAAGAAACCCCATCTCCCTAGACATCCGCAGCATGTCTAGGTTTGATAAAGAGTCAAAATGTACCTGGTAAATGGAGCCTAGTTGTTCCTTTCCATACGAAGAAAGAGAGGGGGGGGAATATCCAACTTGTGGAATTGAGCCACAAAGGATGCCTGAGAAACGGTCGAAGGTTTCGCAACCTTATTGGACCGAATACGGGCACCAGAGCGAATAACAGAGAAGGATTTAATGGCCCTGGCAGAAGTAGACTGCAGAAACCCAGGAGGTTAGGAATAGGAGATCGCATCAGCTCCTCCACAGAACAAACTGAATCGGAAGAACTTCTGTTTAGCAGAGGACAAGGAGAAATAAAGAGGAACGAGGGGAAAGTAGAAGAGTGGGATGTCTCTGTCCTACCACGGCGATGGAGAAGATCAACCGTAATTGGAACAGGAGACGAAATATGGGAATTAAAATAAGAAAAGGTGGTGAGGTAGTAAGTAAGAGTGTGTGCCATTGCAAAAGCAGGTAAACAGCTAAAACGAAGATAGCATACGCTATTGAAAGACGGAATAACCGACGAACGAAACTTAATAGAAACAGAATGAAATTTGACAAATACCTGCTTAAGCTCCCGAGCTTGGTGCAGCTCAGCCAATTCACCATCGAGGAGATTATCTTTATCAACCCAAGCATCGAGATTAGGAGAGGCGGACGATAGAGCCTTTCCAACCTTAGGATTAAAAGAGGGATCTGAAGATGACGAGTAGTGGATCGCACTCTTGAACTTGTCCCAGTCAGTGGAGTAATGGGGATTAGCCTCCCAAATAGGCAATTTCTCGTTAGATACAGTCAACTTAGGCTTAGAAGGAGTAGATCCTGTATTCGTTGTAGCAACGGCGACCGAGGAGGAATGAGACTTGAGCGAAGGAAACAAGGGAAGTTTAGGAGGAAGCTCGGAAGTAGCAGACTGAGAGGCAGGGTGGGCTTTCACCGCGGCAATGTCCGGATTAATCCAGACCAAATTGGAAGCTTTAGAAAGAGAGATTTTGGAATTAGAAGGAGTGCCAACACCTCTGCGCTGAAAAGGGAGGTTCTTTTTGGGGTGACCTTTATTCGGAATCTTCCATTTGGCTGAGGGAGTGGTAGAAGTAGAAGAGGTACCAACAGCAAAGGAATTAGGGAAAGTAGGAGTAAACGCAGGAGTGTTGGCGACCTCCTGGAGACCAGGAGTGGAAGACAGACCTCCTTCAGCGAGGTCTTGATAAATGACCGAAAAAGGAAAAGTGGATTTATTGTCTCTTAAAGAGAAAGCATCAATTCTATCGTTCACCAACGGACAAGCGAATTCCGCCTCAACCTGAAAGACAGCCTGAAGCTAACATTGCGGAAGAGGAGATGCGATGCAATTCTCCAATACATTTAGTCAAGTCAGCAACGGATCGATGAGAATCGCAGAACGGAGGAAGACCCAGCAGCATCACTTTGACAGGAGAGTGACTCAGGGAAGGAGCGGGATGGCCATGATACAACCATTTTCGAACGGATAACTTGATAGATCCGATCGAGAGAGAGTTGATGGTAATAAGATCTTCCAAGATTTTAGGAGATGGGCAGTGAATGACCACTTCCCCATTGGAACAAGCATTGCTGGCCCATGCCCAATCAGTCACATCACAAGAATTGCCAAGGAAAGCATCTAGAGTAGCGAAAGAAACCGAGCCTCCGATGAATGCTACAGCTCCGTAGCAGACAAACCTGCTCATTTTATCGGAGAGTTCGGTGGGGGGAATGAACATATAGGTGACCTGAGACTTGGGTAATTGAGAGGGGGGAGGGTTAGAACTCACTTGGGAAGGTTGATGGTCCACCGCAGTAATATGCTGCGAGACGTGGGGTGTGGGAAGAAGGGGGGAGGAGGACGCTATTTTGGCCCTCTTCGGCTTGTGTGCTTGAAGACCCGTAAGCTTAGCTTGAAGAGAGGGAAAATTGAGCGCTGAGATAACAAGATCGGCGATGGGAACTCCCGTGGACAACCCCAAAATTTGCTGCAAAGAAAAACAACGATTTCGAGAGTATCCAGATTTCATACAGAACAAGCACTTCATATTGGCAGTGCAATACGCCTTGATGTGACCGACTTGGAGGTAGCGGTAACAAATCGAAGCTTGGGAGGTCGAAGAAGAAGAGGAGACCTTTGAGAGGGAATAGAAAGGGGAGGTTAAAGGGCGGCAATTAGATAAAGTAAAGCGCCCTAGAAGGTTCTTCGGGTTGGGCCGAACGGAGAGAGGGTTGGGCTTGGAGGCCTAGAAAACGAAATAAATCCCCCGATTTTTATTAATATTAATATTATTTTTTTTTTTAACCACATCAACCCAAGAGAGGCCCATAGCGGCCCAAGAGTACTGAGCTAAAAGGGGGAGGACAAGAATGAAAAATCGAAACAAGGTAAGGCCCACAAACCACAACTGTAGCGATAAAACAGGTGATCGAAAAAAAGGAGAAAGGACTTCCAACGTAGAAAAGAGAAGAAAATCGAGATCTACAAAGTCGACAGAGGGGAATCTTGAAGAAGCGCTCGCTCCAACAACCCCTAGCACTCACGCTGCTCTCAAATAGAACGCGTAGAAGGACAGAGAATGAGCAAGAAAGTATAGAACGAAAGAGAAGAGGAAAGATCGAGAACGAACAGAAGAAATAGAAAGCTGCAATGCGTTCCCTGAACCGAGAACAAAACAAAAACAGGAAAATCAAAAAACGAAAAACAAAAGCACTATACTTACAGTGATTGGCTAAGGACGGAATCGCTGAGCGAGACTGAACTGAATGGAGACCTCTGGAGCTAAGAGAGGGAAGCAGCACCACGCATAACCGCCAAGGGCCGAGCAGCCAGAGTGAGGAGTGGGAGGGGCCGAGGAGGACAAGGGAAACACTCAAGAAGTAGATCTGAACGGGGGGGGGGGGAGAGAAACAAGAGAGAAGGAAGGAAGACGGGAGCAGAGAAGAGGAGGCGACGCAGGGGGAAGGGGGGAAGGGATCTGGGAGAGCAGGGAAGAAGATCTGAGGAAGTAGATCTGGGAGGAAGTCAATTTGAAGAGTTTGTTGAAGAATAAGTTTTTAAAAACAAGGATATACACAAACGTAAATGACCTATCAAAGTAGTATTAGACCTCCTACCAATCCAAGAATTAATGTCTTATTCTTTCATACTTTTTTACTGGTGTTGCTAGGGTTATGTGCAATATTGTACAAAGTTATATTATCTATACAATGTATTATGCTAAGACCAATTTTGATCCGAAGATTTTTTTTCCCGCATTTTTTCTATTAAAAAAAAGCAAATGTAGGAGATAACTAGTACTGTCATAAAAATCCGAAACCCAGAACCAGGACACGCCATTGGACCAGAATCAACATGATCTATTGCTGGTAGGGTTTGGATCTTAAAATAAGACCCGTCATTTTTTCAGGATCGGGTCTGTGTCCGCTAAAAATGGACCCACCCTATACCCTGGTCCTGAACTTGGTCTATTGCGGGTAGAGTCCAGGTCCTAAAATAAGACCCCTTCATATTTTTGGGTCTGGTCTGGTTCAGCTAAAAATAGACCCGACACTGACCCGGACAAAAGAAAGACCCCCCCCCCCCAAAAAAAAAGAAGGAGAAGAGAAGCAGCAGCAGGCCCAAGCCTCATCTCATGCCCGACACCACCCACTGGTCGTTACTCGGATCCTATGGGTAACATTTTTTTAACAGGGCCCGGACCCAGTTCTCACGGGTTGGGTCTCAGTCCAATATTTGGACAAGTAGAGAATCAGGTCCGATTCGGTAGTGTAGGACCCGACCCGACCGAATCGATAACAGTGCTAGAGGTAAACCTCTCACTTGCTCTTAATCCTTACAAATTTAATACTATAATCATATTTGTTAATAAAATCTAAAAATATTGCAATATTGTATACATGTTATTATATGATTTTTTCACACACACAAAAAAAAATCTTTATTATTTTCTCATTTTTGTAAATTCTGTGCAATATTGCACATGGTTATAATATCTATACAATATATTATGCTAAACCACTTGTGTCTAGAATTTTCTCCTTTTTTTCTTTTTAAAATAAAATGGAGAGAAAATGTAGGAGCCAGCTCCCCACTCTTGCTCCATCCAAATTTTGAATCGGAATCATATCCCTTAATCAAACGTGCAATAATGTATAGATACTATTAGATGTATTTTTCAAAAAGTAGTTTTATTATTTTCTCATTTTTAAATGTTATGAGCAGTATTATACAAAGTTATACTATCTATACAATATATATGCTAAGACTACTTTTGATCCAAAGGTTTTTTTCCTCCTTTTTTCTTTTTTAAATTAAAAAAAACGCAAATGTAGGAGGTAAGTAGCACTGTCACAAAAATTTGAAATCTGAAATCCGGAACCGACCAGGACACGACATTGGACCAGAAACCAACCTAATATATTGCTGGTAGGGTTTGGGTCCTAAATAAGACTCGTTCCTATTTTCGATTGGGGTTTGGGTCCGCTAAAAATGGACCCGACCCATACCCAGACACAGACTTGTTCTATTACGGGTAGGGTCCGGGTCCTAAAATAGGATCCCTTCATATTTTCGGACGGGGTCCGGTTCAACTAAAAATGGACAAAAACTCTAGCCTCACAATTAAATCCCCCCCCCCCTCCCCCCACCCCAACCCCAACCAAAAATAAATAAATCCAAGGAGAAGAGAAGAAGCAACATGCCCACTCTCCTGCCTGACACCACCCGCTCGCCGCTACCCAGACCCGATGGGTAAAAATTTTTTAAACATGGCGCGGACCCAATTATGACAGATTGGGTCTAGGTCAAATATTTGGACTAGTAGAGAAGTTGGTCTGGATTCGATAGTGCAGCACTCGACCCGACCCGACGCAACTGACTCGATAACAGTGCTAGAGGTAAACTCCCTCATGAATCATATCCGTAAATTAAATCTTAAAATATTACAATATTGGATACATGTTATTGGATTAAATTTAATTTTTTTTTTTTAATTTTGAAAAATTCTGTGCAAAATATTGCACAGGATTATATTAGTTATTCTTAAAGTAAGATGGACCACGATACAAATAACCAGTAATTTTCTCGGAGTGCTTTTTTTTTTATTTTTTAAATGATTCTTGTTATTTTTTATGTAAACATTTGCCTTACCACCAGTATTGGCGCGCAATTCATTCTTTGAGGGTGAGTGAGTTATATGCGCACTAATTCTTCATCCATCTATAAATAAGTGGTTGGAGTGAAAAGAGTATATTTTTTGGCTTATCTCAGTCTCTTTTGTTGGGGGAAAGTTTCAACTTGCGCAGACCTGCCTGCAACTTCTAAAGCTCTTTCCTGCATTGTACTTTTTTCCCGACAAGTCGGGGTTGTTTATTAATCACTTATTAATGAAACAGGGTGGCTTTATTCCACCTCTTCCTCAAAAAAAAAAAAAAAAAAAAAAAAAAACTTCTAAAGCTCTTAATATTGTTGTTCTCCTACAAGTGATACGATTTTTTTTGGGACACAGATTGTAAACAAGCAGTGACCATGGAAATAAAGAATTCTTTTAAGCATGTTTAATCTCAAGAAAATGAAATATGCTTGATAGGAAGGCATATGAGCCAGGTCATTATATTATAACTATATATTAATGAAATGGGTCTAACCCTCTTCCCTTCCTCTATTTTAAAATAGAGCAAATTGAGCAAAAGTAGAAAAATTTTATTTAAACTAAAACGTGCATACCGCATATTTTTATAAGAGCTTATTTTTAAATTTCGATATTTAAATTTCAAACTTCAAAAGGAAGTGAAAAGATAAGGAAATGGGGAAACACAATTATAGTACACAATATTTACGTTTCTAAAATTTTTCTTTAGTATTTTCTAACTAATCACAAATATGATTATTGAGATTTTTCCAAACCAGCATTCTCAATATCTCCACATCTTCTGCTTTCTCTGTCTCCATTATCTACAAAAAAAGAAAAAGAAACAGCAGAGAGGCGATTGTGGTGGAGGAAGGAGAGGCGGCGAGGGAGATAGAAGGAAAGGGATACCTGGAGCGGGATCTACCTGGAGGAGTTCTGTAGGCTGATATCGGTGCCGGAGAGGAGGAGGAGAGAGGGGGTGGAAGGGAGGTTGAGGTGGAGGGAGGTGAAGGAGCAACAACCAGCCCCTCATGCCTCAATCAGCGTGGCACTGCCCAGTCCAATGTCGTCTGTTAGAACTTGAATTTCATAAAATAGGAAATTGCTAACAATGTTTGTGAAGAAATGCAATTACAGGAAATAAAAGAACAAACCAGACACTTCAATACAGAGATGAGATTAAGATCTCTATCCTTAAAGCAAAATTCGTCCCGTAGTGTGACGATGGTTGACGAATTACCTCCCAGGATACAACTGTATTACCTTTCCCTGAAGAGCAGCACTCTAGCTTCAGAGATCTCAGCGAACCAATAGCTGTGTTGTACTCTCAGACTTTGAACTCAGAGGATGAAGAAGAAGGAGATTTCAAAACTCTGTGTCCAGGCAGACAAAACATACTAGTCTTATAGGAGAAGAGGAGTAACTGAAGGGTCCATTACTCTGTAAAAGCAGAGTAATGGTTCAAAAATGTAACTGATGTGCCATTACTCTGCTGTTACAGAGTAATAGTACAAGTTACAGAATTTGAAAAGCCTCAACAGTAAATGTCACGCCCCGCTTTCCAAAATATGGAACACGAGTACGTAACGTAGGCCCAACGAATGATGTAACACCATCCATAAGCTGTACCAGACTAACTCAGCAATAAGATCAACCAATATACAACCACGCAAGAATATAACCACATGAATCAATGATAAAGTTCTAATAATAATGAAATAAACCAACAGTATAAATATCTAACATCCGAGATCAAAAAAAAAAACTACGGGTCATAGAGCCCAAAACAAAGTACAAGAGATAACAGTGTTCAGAAAATAAATCTAGCTACAATTAATAACTACGCAGCGAAAAATTGGATCCATCACTAGAAATGTTGCTTCACCAATTCCTTCGGGAACAGATCCTTCAGTACCTGTAAATTGCTGGTCTAAAAAGAAATAAAATAGTGCCCTTAGAGCAATTCGTGGGCGGCAAGTAGAGGAAACAAAGGATAATAGGAAAAATATAAATATCAAGGGAAAGGAACATGGTCAAAGACAAAGAACAAAACAAATAGTAGGCAATATCAAAAGATTACAATAATCACACATGAAATGTGTGATGTCAAGTCAATGTCAATACAAGATCAATTATGCAGGTTGTTAAGTATTTTATTAGCCTATCTAGTGCACGTACTACTGCATCCCATACTACAGATTCCATGCAAGCACAGTGATCGTTTTAGACCGATGGTGAATTCATGGTTCGTGTACTCGGCATTGATAACAAGAATTTACGTGCAAGAATCATCAATCTATTAGTGCAATCAGTGTTCCTCCTTCTATGTCAAGTATACGTGCAAGCGAGAAGGCCTTACCGAGTACATTTCCCAATTGTTCACTACCAAGTCTACCCATAATAACCCCGGCTTGTTATTAATTCATTTTTCATCCTATGTGAGCATGCAAGAGGCTATCAATGTTGTATATTACTATGTGTGACTAATTCTAAGCGCTACAGACAAAACATGAAGCAAAACACATCATTTAACACATTTCACAAAATCAGGACAGCATAACCTTGCTGTACTAAATGGGTCAGGGTCACTACACAATAGCGAAACTGAATCCACCAGAAGATCTGGAAAGTAGACTTCCATACGGTTTCAACGAGTAAAATTAAGTTATATGAAAGTCATGGGAACTAAGGGTGAAAGTTCCAATCAAATCAGGTTTTATGTTCAGTCAGCATGCAGTAGGTTATGTTCCATTAATTAATTCGGATCAGAAAACTCATTATTAAAATCTACAAAAATTCAGGGAAGTAGTTATACATGTCTAGGTCCAGCATGAATTATTTCAGAATTTTCTTTTACTGATAAGAGGGTCAAATAAAATAAACAACAGCAGGATACGCATGAAATTATGAGTCTGAAATTACTAACACAGTTGCAGTAAAGTGATAATATCCAATAGATGACAAATTGGAATTTAAATCCAGACTAGAGAAAAACTATCTAGACATCAAGGGCTACATTTTATGTTCTGTAAGTTCTTTCAAATTAGGTCATTAATAGGGCTAAAAATCTGATTTAAAGTGAAACTTACGGCAGTCCAGAAATCAAATTAATATAAAAAGATAATAAATAATTCACACGATTACATATAGCATGCAACTTGGCAATCAAAGCAATCCTAGGTGTCAACATGCAATTCCTAAGGATTAAGATACATTTATCATGGTCATGGTATCAATTCATCAATTAAGTTCATTTCTAGCATGTTCAATTTCAATGTCCAATCTATCAAGCAGTCTTAAGCATGAATCTAGTTGTTAATGTGCAAATGCATGAAACATTGGGGACTAGGTTTAGATCGAAAAGAAGCACTATGTTAAGAGTATGTCGGGTTAGCTCGTGTAAACCCTCGATAATCTTAACGGAATTGTCAAAGCAGTTTTTGATAACAAAAGGATAGGATCTACTTGCAGGAGATCAAAGAAATCTTGAACACAAATAAATAAAAAGGGTTCAAGAAGAGACTTGCCTGTATTTGCAGATATTAATAAAATAGAATAACGAGATCAGAATCCCGGCAAAAATCTTCCAAAAATGCACGAAGAATCAATCGCAATAGCAAGATCCTAGAGCAATTCCTACACACTGGATAAGGACAGAACACAGAACACCAAGCTCAGATCTGGCGCACACAGAACACGGAACACCAAACAAACCAATCAGATCCACTGCCTCACAGCGGATCTGGCCAAAACAGCGGACAGTAACCTCAGATCTGGCGTGGCAAAACAGCGAATAGCGGATCCAGCCAATCAGATTGCGACCACACACCGAATCCACACCGAACAGGGGACAACGACTAAGGGATCCGATGGAGCAGAACACGGGACAGCGATCTCAACCACCCATGTCACGTCTTCAACCTCTCGACAGCAGATCAGAGAGAGAGAGAGCAGCGAATTAGCGGCACGAAGACTACAACAATGACGACTCGGTGGCGGAGCGGCATCGTGACCACGGTCGGGAAGCGACGGCGGCATGAACAACTCCAACGAGACTCTGTTTTGCCGTTAAAAATAGGGGACGGCGACACGACGATGATCGAGGCTTGGATGGCGATGCTAGGGGAGCACAGGCGTGGCGAGGGACGACAAAGACGATGAACGGGCACGACGATGGAATAGGGCGACGGAGATGAAGATATGGCGACGGAAAACTTCGGTGGTTGGGTTCGGTGGTTAATGGCGAGGACAGGGGCGTGCAACGGCGATGACGATGGAGAGGAGACAGAGACGGTGATGAAGGCGATAACGGTGGTCAACGAAGGTCGAAGGATGAGCGGGGGTCGAGGGATTACGATGATGGGTTTGGGGTGTTTAGAAACAGAGAAGAGAGATAGATACGGGGAGAGAGAGTAGGCGGAAAGAGAGAGAGATTAGGTTTTAATTAGGGTTAATTAATGAGGGTATTTATAGAGATAAGGCAATTAGGGTTTTGGGTCAATATATTGGGTTCTAGGTATCGGTTTTGGCTCCAAAGAGAGACAAACCAAAGCAAAAAAGATGAGACGAACACACAGGGGAAAAAAATCGAATTCAAAATAGAAAAATGCCAAATCCACAAAAGACAGAATCACAATCAAAAGAATACAGATTGTTCCAAAGAGAGCAAAAGAACACAAGAAAGACAAAATGCATCATAATAAATGAATTCAGACACAATAATCAGAAGAATACAAAAATACAATAAAACTGAAAATAGGGCTTACAGTAAACTGGGGAAAATTTTGGAGCGGGACAAAAAAAATATAGGCCTAGAGCGAAGCGAAGCCGAAGCCGGGCCAGGGCCGGGCGCGTGTGCGCACATGTGTGTGTTTGTAATTTTGGCTAGGTCCTCTCTCCACTACACGTTAGTGGTAACCCCAGGGTTACATCCTTTAGTCCATTTCTTTAGCTTATATACTAGAGAAATCTTTTCCATCTTCCGATGTGGGACTATCCATTCCAAATTCTCAAGTTAGTACATTTCGAGTACCCAACTTTGGACCTACATTTCTCATTCATACAGAAACCATTATTGGCAAATGAGTACATTACGGAATAGTACTCGACGAGAGGAACGTAATCCAATCACTTTTCGGCGCCACCGGTGGCCGGAGCCCACTAGAATTCGGTCCACAAAATATCCCAAAAATATTTTCAACAATCTCCCACATGAATGAAAATGAATGACAATGCAATCCAGACACGACAGAAAAAGACATGACAGAAAAAACTTTGAGAGTACAATCAGAAAATTACTGCATCAGGAATGGTAGTAATTTTTCAACTTTGAACCACCCTCAGTGAGCAGCCTACAGATTCACTTGACCAGGTAGTGAGCATGATGTCTTGAACTACCCGGGCTTTGAAGTGAACCTAGTTAATAACTATCACACAGCTTCATCTTCTCACAGAACTAGGTTCTCTTGTTGTGTTCATTTTGGCCTTGAACAACCCTGGTTAATCGTGAGTGAACTTGGAGAATGTAGCCTCTCTTCATTCTCCTAGAAATGGCCATATTTCACACTCACAAGGTGATTGCACATAAAGAGTATCTTGCCATACCCCACTTTTATTTTAAAGCTATGGGAATCATTAAAAGCCAAGTTTATCCTAACCCTTTGCAGGCAGCACTGTTTTATCATCCTAAGAGTGCTACGTCGATTCAGCAAGATTTAGTTGTCCGCTTGAACCTAGATCTTGGGATCTCCAATTCCTAGGAAGTTTTTCCATCAAGTATCCTCTTTCTTCATAGGCTTTAAACCCATTCCTCTTGATGATCTCATAACTTGCTTTCGTGACAAACCTTTAGTAATTGGATCTGCTAGGTTGTCGGCCGATTTATATACTCTATAGAGATTATTCCATTTGAGAGCAGTTGTCTAATGGTTTTGTGTCGCCTTCTGATATGACGAGACTTACCATTATATATACAACTCAGTGCCCTTGTTATAGCTGATTGACTATCACAGTGTACACATATAGCAGTCACTGGTTTTTCACACATGGGAATATCCTCTAAAAAGTTTCGAAGCCACTCTGCTTCCTCTCACGCTTTGTCTAAAACAATTAACTTAGATTCCATGGTTGATCTGGCCACTAACGTTTGTTAGAGGATTTTCATGATACAGCTGCATCACCAAGAGTGAAGACATACCAACTTGTGGATTTTGAGTTCTTGGAGTCCGATATCCAGTTGGCATTACTGTAGCCTTCTAGTACTTCTGGATATCTGTTATAATACAGCCCATAACTCTGAGTATGTCGCAAGTAGTTCAATACTCTTGTTATTCCTTTTTAGTGACTTCGTCCTGGATTACTTGTGTAGTGGCTCAATACATTTATTGAATATTCCAAGTCCGGTCTTTTACAATTTGTTAAGTACATCAGACTACCGATTACACGTGTATATTCCAATTATGATATGTTGTCACCCTGTATTTTTGAACAAGTAAAGGCTGAAATCCACAGGACTTTTGGCAGTCCATTGGAGTAATTCTTGAATCTTTCAAGTACTTTCTCAGCGTAATGAGCTTGAGACAAAGTAATTCCCTCAGACGTCCTGGAAAACTTTGATTCCTAGTATGACATCTGCAACTCTCAAATCTTTCATATCAAACTTACCACTAAGCATGTTCTTAGCTTGTTTGATAATGTCATTATTGCTACCAATACTGAGCATGATATCTACATACAGACACACCAGAATGTATCCATTTGGAGTATCTTTGATGTAGATACACTTATCACATCCATTTATTTTGAAACCATTTGACATCATAACATTGTCAAATTTTGCATGACACTGCTTTAGAGTTTGTTTCAGTCCATACAAGGATTTTACACGTCTGCACATCTTGTTTTCCTATTCAGGAACTACGTAACCCTCAGGTTGTTTTATGTATATTTCTTCTTCTAAATTCCCATTTAGAAATGCGATTTTGACATCTATTTGATATATTTTGAGGGTTACGTAGAGCTGCAATAGCTATCAGCATTCTTATGGAAGTTATTCTTGTGATCGGAGAATATGTATCAAAGAAGTCTAGGCCTTCCTTTTGCCTAAATCCTTGTACCACAAGTCTCACCTTATGTTTCTCTATTGAACCATCTGGTTTCAATTTTTGTTTAAAAATCCATTTGCATCCTAGAGCTTTACACCCGAAGGTAAATCGACTAACTCCCATGTATGATTTTGCATAATGGAGTCTATTTCACTTTTGATTGCTTCCTTCCACATAGGAGCATCAGATGTAGACATAGCTTCCTTGCTGTTCTAAGCTCATTCTCTAACAGAAAGGTCGTTACAAAGTCAGGACCAAATGACTTTGATGTTCTAGCTCGTTTACTTTGTCTAGGTTCATCATTATCATGTCCTGGTTCATCAACCGAAGTGCTTGCATTCTCTTGCTCACGTATAAATTTGGGATACATAGCATCCTTGCACGGAAATACGTGTTCAAAGAAGGAAGCATTCCTTGATTTCATTATTATATTCACATAGATGTTTGATATATCTGATTTATATTCCAAGAACCGATATGTACTACTGTTGTATGCATAGCCTATGAATATGCAATCAATGATCTTAGGTCCTATTGTGATCTGTTTTGGATTAGGTACTGCCACTTTTGCTAAACACCCCCACACTTTGAGGTATTTATAGGAAGGTACATTACCTTTTTGCAGTTCGTATGGTGTCTTGCCAGTTTTCTTGTGAGGTATTTTATTGAGAATATAGTTGGCAGTTAGCAATGCTCCCCCCACATGTTTTGGGGTAACCCAGAATTCAACAACAAGGCATTCATCATCTCCTGTAGAGTTCAATTCTTACGCTCGGTAGTACCGTTTGATTCAGGTGAGTAAGAAGCGGTTGTCGAGCAGTTGTCTGATGAACTATTCCATGTTCAGAGCAGAATATATTAAATGGTGCATCATATTCTCCTCTATCACTTCTAACGATTTTAATCATTTTGCCAAGTTGATTCTCAATCTCGAACTTATATTCCGTGAATTTATCCAATGCCTCATTTTTGCTATGTAACAAGTATACATAACAGAATTTTGTGCAATTGTCTATGAATGTCACAAAATACTTTTTGTCGTCTCTGGTCTGCACATATTTTAAATCACATAGATCCGTGTGAATTAGACATAGAGTTTCAGTGTTTCATTCTATAGAACGGGATGGAGTTTTGATGAGTTTGGCCTCTGTGCAAACTTCACATTTTGCGCAGTTGTCTACTTTAAATTTTGGTAGTAAATTCATGTTAATTAATTTATGCAGAGAATTGAAATTAACATGGCCTAGTCTTTCATGCTAAAGAGAAGAAGACTCAACAACATAAGTAACAGGATTAATTTCATTAATTTTGGGAACAACAGGAACAACAGATTTTGAGATGACTGTCATTACATTGAATTTGAACAGTCCATCCTTCACATACCCTTTTTCCAAGTACACCCCATTCTTTGAAAGTACAAAATTATCAGAAGCAAGAACGATCCTAAATCCATTCTTGCTTAGCAAAGATCCCGAGACCAGGTTCTTTTTAATGTCTGGAATGTGCAACGCATTGGTTAATGTTTTTTCCTTGCCTGAAGTCATCTTCGGCACTATCTTCCCTGTTCCTTCAATCTTGGAGGTGGAAGAATTACCCATGAACAACTGTTCATCCTTGTTGCATTTCTGGTATGAGGTGAACCGGGCCAGGCCAGACCGAGCCGGAGCCGGGCCGGGCCGGGCGTGCGCTTGTGTGTATTTGTAATTTTGGCTAGGTCCTCTCTCCACTACACGATAGTGGTAACCCCACGACCCCTTTAATCCATTTCTTTAGCTTATGTACTAGAGAAATCTTTCCCATCTTCCGATGTGGGAATCCATTCCAAATTTTCAAGTTAGTACATTTCGAGTACCCAACTTTGGACCTACATTTCTCATTCATACGGAAATCGTTTTTGGCTAATGAGTACATTACAGAATAGTACTCGACGAGAGGAACATAATCCAATCATTTTTCGGCACCGCCGGTGGCCGGAGCCCACCAGAATCTGGCCCGAAAAATATTTCAAAAATATTTCCAACATCGTCTAGTCTGACACCAATCCGAGTCAAACCCGACAACCCCTTCATTTTTCAGTTCTTCTTCTTCCTTAATCTTCTATTTTAATTTATTTTATTTATTGATTATTGATGGAGGATAAATATATGTTTGGACTTGAACAATTAGATTGATGATAATGTTTTGCAAGAAAAATTTTGATTTTCTATGCTTTGATTTAGTAAATGTTAAATTTTTAGTTTTGAATGATCGATTTTGTGGATAAAGTTTTTTTTTAGGGAAAAGGTGGAATATGGCCACCCTGTTTCATTAATAAGAACTTAATGAAACAAACCCAGAGTACTGGGCTAGATTACAAAGTACAGACAGAAAATAAAACATACATGAAGCAACATGACCCGTACAAACAACAAATCCCTCCAACAACCCTGGAGGGTGGGCCGATACACAAGCTCGGTCTAGCAAAATTGTATGTACGTCAGTTTAGCTTCGTACACTGCCTTCACGGCTCATACACACCCACCTGAAACAAGTCTGGCAGGATTTTATCACCCGATGAGCCATGCCTTCTCCTCGCTGGGGGTACCCCATCTTTGGGCCCAAGCCCCACATGCAAAGTTTTGACAACCGCCAAGCTCTGTGTACACCTCTTATCCTCCTACAATCTTGAGATAATCACACCATCACCAAAAAACCGTAGTTAAAGAGAGAGCCGTGAAGATGATACCTTCACCTCTCTCACGCCCTTACTATCTCTAGTGATTTCTCACAAATACAGATCAAATACAGATTAATACCAACATAGAGTAGTGAGGAGCAACATCATCACTCACCCACTCTCTCACACTCTTTCTCAATCAGAAAACCAATACAATACCCAGCTGATAGAAGTATCACCTTCTCCTCTCACCACAACGGGCGATGGCGTTGGGCGTCAGCTTCCATTATGAAGGCGTAGTGGTGGTGGTGCCCCGTCGTTCGTGGTCATCAGGTGAAGCAGCCCAGATGCAGCCTCTCACAATCTCCTCCACTCATCCGACAAACCCGCCAACAGCACCCACAGCCGCTACCAAAGAGAGAGCCGTGCAGAGGATACCTTCACCTCTCTCACGTTTGTGCTTTCTCAGACGATTTCTCACCAAACAACCATCTCGCTCCCCCCACCTAAAGACCCCGCTCCAAGAGAGAGCCGTGGAGAGGATACCTTCACATCTCTCACGCTCTTACTTTCTCAGGCGATTTCTCACCACATAGACACACACGCTGTAAGAGACAGTGGCCTAAGCTGGAGAAAGCTCAATATCATGATAGTAGACGCTGTGAAGACTGTACCGGCGGCATCGTCGGACACCCCAAAAGTTGAGACAAGTGAGTGCACATCATGGAGGGACCCCATATTCGGGCCCAAGCTCCACAATCGTACAATACAACATACTATACCCTCCACACCACCCACACAATGGCGTCGACGCGGTAATAGATATTGAGGACAAATCTATTGCTGCCGACACCACCCACACAAAGGCGTCGACATGGCAACAGTCGTCGACATGGCCTCCCCGACTGGGAGTGTGACGTGTGGGGGGGGGGGGGCACTCTCCGTGGCCCAGATCTGAGGAGAACAGATATGGGTCAGTGACTTCGAAGTGAGATCATTTGGTGTCCAGATGTGAGGAGACCAGATCAGAGGTGGACGTCGGCGTCGACGCTTCGAGGTCATTCGGCGCTCAGACCAGATCTGAGATGGACGTCGGTGCTTTCGCCCCACCACCAACAATGGTGTCCCCGACTTCGGTGCCTAGTGAGGAGAGGGGAGCACGACGGGAGGAGAGCTCGCGGCGGACGGGTGTTTCGGCCGGGGGTTTCGGATGGAGGTGGAGATGGGTGAAGGGCGAAAGGGTAGGGGCGTCGAACGACGAACGAGGAGGGGGCGGCGAGATCCCGGCCGCCACCCTCTCCAAACTCTTTCTAGATTTACGATTTTTTTAAGGATTTTTTGGGAGAGCTTCTCTCTCTAGAAAATCTAGAGAGTGAAACTCAAATTTTTTGGGAATCTTGGAATGATGGATGGATTTATGTTATGGAAACTCCGAAAGTTGATACAAGTGAGCGCACATCGATAACTTTTATGCTTGGATGAAGATTGTGTTTTGAAATAGTGAGTAAAATAGAGATTTTTATTAGTTTATAACTATGATTCTATTATAATAGTGAGGTAAAAGATGACGCATGTTTACACATGGAGGTGGTGGGGGGTGTCAGAGATGAGAATGTCGTTGCAGGCGATGACGATAAAGATGCAGGAGAGGAGGGAGTGGATTTTATTTATTTATTTATTTATTATTATTATTATTATTATTATTATTATTATTATTATTTTGGGCGGGGAGGGCGGGAGGTTATTTTTCAGAATAAATTTTTCTAAACTATATTATTGTAATTTATTACAATTCTCTTATTTTTTGGAGTTTTATATGAGGGAATGCTCAGTTGAAAACGCAAATGTTGTGAAAACCCGTAAAAACAACCTAGGCCGTTGTTTCTGGTTATAATATATTATAACTTAGACCGTTGTTTTCAACAACGGCCTTGGTGATTTTTCACGTTTTTATCGACATTTGCCTTTTCAACTAAGCATTTCTCTTTATATAATTTCATGAAGCTCCCAAAATTATTTATACAGATAGACAGATGCTTGGCGCACTCTAAACTGCCTTTCTACATGATCTCCTAGATATTCGAGAGCATCATGATCATGCATCTTAAAGTTTCCCTCACATCACAGTATATTCCATGGCTACTCACTAAGGCCATCAGTTCTATACCATTTTCAATCCTGATCCCAGCTGGTGTGCACACCACATGACCCATCACTTTTGAATTGAAAAATATTAATAGTGTGCCGACAATTGAATCAATTTTGTCACCATCAAAATATATACTACCACTACCTTTAATTAGTTTATCTTCTGTCCACTGCCAATTAATACGGTGTGCATATATTTGTGTATAACCTTCCCCAGTCCTAGCCTTTGCCAGTTTCTCCTCTCATATTTCAAGATTCTATATTCTTGCCTCTTAATTTCTAGCCTATAAAATTCTGCGGCTGTGGAACCCATCTGACTTATATATAATATTTTCTTCACTTCATTACTTCCAAGTATTGACAAACTCTGGGGAAGGTTTACATCCCTGTTCTCTTTTTCAAGAAATAATTGACACAAGCTCTGGGGAAGGCAGTAACTCAATCTTATTCGTCTCTGCCTGTTTGGTTGGAGGGGTGGAATTGTTTGGTTCAATTTTTAGGAGGAAAGGGAAGGAAAGAGGAAGGGAGGGGGGGAAGGGATTTTTTTAAACATTTCTTGTTTAGTTCAATTTTTAGGAGGAAAGGGGAGGGAAATGGAGGGGTGTAGCATCCCCCTTAGTCAATTTTGGCTCCCCTCCAATATTTGAAGATTTAGAGGGAAAAGAAATTGAATCAAATTTTTGTATAGTGATTGGACTAAATTATCCTTTAGATCTAAACCCTTTTAATCACACCATTAAAATTTGTAATCACTCTATTTTAAATAAAAAAATTAAATTTCAAATTTAGAAAAAGAAAAACAAGCAAAACAAGCAAACAAAAACAGTCCCTTAGAGAAAGGGACAGATCTTTGGTTGTCAAGTGGGGCTTTTTTGAATTTTTTTCCAAAATGATCCTCTTTTTGAAAGTTTTTCCCAAACTGTCATATAATTTTTTTTTTCCTAAACGACCCACTCTGCTTTAGAAAAAGCGAGTTTGGTTAAAAATAACTCGCTTTTTCAGAAAGCGAGTGTGAAACTTTTAATTTTCGAAATGTTAGACTTGCTTTTTGAAAAAGCGAGTTATTCTTAACCAAACTCGCATTTTCAAAAAGCACACTTGATTATTTTGGTGAATATTTTCAAAAGTGGGTCTGCTTGGTAAATACTTTTAGAAAATGGATTAGTTTGGTAAATAATTTTAGGAAGTGGGTCATTTGGTAACAAGTTCTTTCTATATCACATTGTCACTTTATCTTCTTTAGACTACTATATATGAAATCGTTTGTCAGGACTTTCTATATCACATTGTCACTTCATCTTCTTTGGTCATGATTTTATAAATTTAGTAACTGTTTAGCAGTAGCCGAGGATATACATAACTAGACATTATTTCAGTATATGCATAATTGGTGTGTTTTAAGTTGTCGAGAATGAGCTCATAGATACTCTCAATCCCCGGTATACACATAATTGGCTTTTGACCTATCAATCATATGCGCTGAGTTCTTGCGCCAAAAGTCTCACACTCGCTTTCTGAAAAAGCGAGGGTGGTTAAAAGGGTCCATGATTTTTTTTTTTGTATTTCACATTGGCGGAAATGACCAAGTTACCCCTTCCTTCATATAACCAGATTATCACCTTAGGGGTAAAAGAGTCATGCGGTAGGGAGGGACGGATGAAGTTCATCCGTCTCTCACTTTCACAAAATTTTTTTAATTATAAACTTTATATATTTAATATATATTATTTATATTTAAAGTATTAAATCCACCGAGAGACAGAAGATCTTCATACATAAAGTTATTTATATTTATAAAGTTAGCAACTGTTTAGCAGTAGTCGATGATATATATAACTTGACATTATTTCAGTATACACATAATTGGTGTGTTTTAAGTTGTCGAGAATGAGCCCATAGATACTCCCAATCAATCTTAGCTTTTGGCCTATCAATCATATGCGCTGGGTTCTTGCGCCAAAAATTCTTATATTAAAAGGGTGGTTGTAACTTCGTTCATGGTTGCTGTTGTACATAATGGTAGACCACAAAAGCCTGGCATGGTAATTGATGAGACATTGTTTTCTAGTTCTGAATATTGTCAGCAGACCAAGGTTTGCTCATAATATATTGTTTTGTATTTCTTGCACTTGTTTTGAAAGCCCGAGTTTATTTTTTCCTAACAAAGAAGAAATTTTCTCTCTTGATCACTTTTTTTTCGTTTGTTTATATTGTTGTTTATGAATTGTTCATTCTGTTTATGAATTGTCCATTGATTTATTGGTAGGAGCATCAACATATGCCAATTCAGTATTTGGATGGATAAATGTTAAGATTGTTGTCGAGGCTCATATCTGTTAACCATTGGATCTGATTTCTAAGATCGTGACCTAATGGTGAACTATTTTGGTTGATAGGTGTGCTGATGAAAAAGAGATGAGATTTTAACCACCATCGCTTTTTCAGAAAGCGAGTGTGAGATTTTTGGCGCAAGAACTCAGCGCATATGATTGATAGGTCAAAATCCAATTATGTGTATACCGGAGATTGAGAGTATCTATGGGCTCATTTTCGACAACTTAAAACACACCAATTATGTGTATACTGAAATAATGTCAAGTTATGTATATCCTCGACTACTGCTAAACAGTTGCTAAATTTATAAAATCATGACCAAAGAAGATGAAGTGACAATGTGATATAAAAAGTCCTGACAAACGATTTCATATATAGTGGTCTAAAGAAGATAAAGTGACAATGTGATATAGAAAGAACTTGCTACCACAATAGCCCACTATCTAAAATTATTTACCAAAATAATCCACTTTCTAAAAGTATTAACCAAGCTGACCCACTTTTGAAAATATTTACCAAAATAACCAAGCATGCTTTTTGAAAAAGCGAGTTTGGTTAAAAATAACTCGCTTTTTCAAAAAGCGAGTCTAACATTTCGAAAATTAAAAGTTCCACACTCGCTTTTTGAAAAAGCGAGTTATTTTTAACCAAACTCGCTTTTTCAAAAAGCGAGTGGGTCGTTTAGGGAAAAAAATAAAAAATATGGCAGTTTGGGAAAAACTTTCAAAAAAAGGGTCATTTTGGGGGAAAAATCGGCTTTTTTCATCTTCACTGGATTTGTAGTGTGGCTTCTAGAACACCGGATCAATGATGATTTCAGAGGCTTCACGTCTAATCAACTGGGCACTGTATTATATTTTGCCTTCTCTACTCTAGTTTTTTCACATAGAGAGAGAGTATTGAGCAACCTATCGAGAGCAGTGGTGATAATATGGGTGTTCGTGGTTCTGGTACTCCAATCTAGTTACACTGCAAGTTTGACTTCGTTGCTTACAGTTCAACAACTTCAGCCAACTGTAACTGATATAAATGAACTTATAAAGACTGGTGCTTATGTTGGCTACTTGGATGACTCGTTCATGCCCCATCAGGTTCACTATTGGTTCCGGACGTTTCAAGAGCCGTCCTAAACATAACTGAACGAGCAAAAATGGCAGAATTAGAGAATGAGCTATATGGAGGAAATAGCTGTCCTGATTTACAAGTTAGCGATACGTCCTCCAGCAGTCTCAGAGGCGATAGCTTCAAAGCCCCTCTTAAGGGTTATTAGAGACAATTGATGTTTTTTTGTGGTTGAATTTTGTTATAAAATTCAAAAGGGTATAAAGTAATTTTATTATAAAATCTCTCCCCCCCCCCTTGTGAACCAAACAACAAGATAATTATTTTCCCTCCCCTCCCCTCCTTTGAACCAAACAGAATCTTGATTAAAATCCCTCCCCTCCCCTCCCCTACTTTGAACCAAACATTCCGGAGTTAATTATTTTGTTACCGGTGATACGTATAGTGAGAGTTAATTATTTTGTTAGACGATTTTTTTAACTATTTGTAAAATTAAAAAAATAATAAAAAAATCACCAAACTATCTGTAACTAAGGAATAGTTTTTAAATAATATATACTTTCTATTTATAAAATTTTATATAGGATTTGTGATCTTTCTACAAATTTAACAATTGTTCCTGTAATATTTTCTATTTCTCTTATCTAATCAATTTTTTAACTACTTAAATTTGACTAAATATTTTGAGAAAATCAAAAGAGAGTTACTTACTTAGAAATAAAGCTCTGATACCAACTGGAGTGGAGAAGTATGAAATCAACTGTTAATAGAATTAAACAAAGTATCACAAAACTTCAAAAATGATAGTTTTCTATAAAATAATATTTTTCGAAATAATGTGCATTGTCTATCTCAAAATATTAAAGTAATCAAGCATAAGTTCAAGATCTCTCATAGATTCTGATTCTGTCTTAGATATTTCACTACTATTATCATATGGGGGTTCTTCGAGTTCTTCCATATGTCTATTTCCTTCTTCAAAATGTTCATTTTCTTCTAAAATTTTTCTATATGCTGTTGTAGGGTTCCAGATATAACTACCAAATTCACAATTTTCATAAAATAATAAAGATCTTTCATAAAAAGTTAGATCATCAATTATTTGGATATTTATATTGCTAGTTTCTCCGTGATTTATTTGATTTACTGTTATGATTATTCCTCATTGTACACTAAAGAAAAATAATTTGAACTCGTAAAAATCATTCATGTTTGGTACTCTATGAGGATAATAAACATCAAAAACTAGTATTCTATCACTTCTTTGATAGTTAGTCATTAATTCATAAATTTCTGAGGCAAGACTGAAACTATTATTATCCATTATTCATTTTTAGCGATTTTGTGATTTAAAACAACAAGTATAAAATCAGGAGTAGAGGGAGATTTCTTAGAATACCATAAGAATCAAAACAAAATGGCCCTTCATGTTTCTGACCTAGTTAAAATTCTTTGAGTTGCTCTGTACTGGTTACTATTAGTGGATAAAATACTCCGGGTATGCACCCTGATTTCAGTGCTTCTTTTATGTTCTCCCATCTTAGGACTACTAAAAGCTTTTCAAGAGAGCTTCATCCAAGAGATACGTCCGGAACAACTAGTAGTACTTCATTACAAACAGCCACAACCTAGCTCGTTTCCTACCATTATGTGTACAACTTAACTATAGAAAGTTACAAATGAGTCTTTTTGCAAGATCCTTCAAGCAGAGCATTACAAAACTCTCCCTGAGGGTAAGAGACTAATTATTCATACCTTATATTCTGCAAGAGCTTAACAAGAAAGATAGTCCTTATTGATTCTACTACATACAAACAAACTCTTCTCACAAACTTATATGAAATTTTCTCCTTCTTAGATATTCTGTCTTCTCCCTTACTCAGCTTCCCTTTTATAGACTAAGGGATCAGTTTACAACAAGTTTTCATGCGTCACTGCTTACATCATATGTTCAATAATTATTACAAATATGTAACTGCTTACATCAGCCTTTAATAATGGTTCTGATTGTATTGTGGACTATTCTAGAAAAAGAGATTCCTCCTGGTAGACATCTTCACATGCTATACAGTTGTGTTGATGTTCTGTCTTCATCATACTACAATAGTATCCAGTTGTCTGTTCTGTCATTGTTATTGCTCCTGTAGATAGTATCTGGTACCAACTGTCACACAGCTCATGCTTATCTTGTGGCTATTTTATTTTTGCTATACTATACATTATCATTTTTTCTGGATCTGAGCTGTCATAGATCCATATATTGTTATCTTTAATTTTATGTTTTTTAGCTCGCAATACATGTTTCTGAATCTCATTGCTCTTCTTTATGGGATTATTTTTTTTCAAATTCCTCAGCCTTATATTATAGAACCCCGTATTTTCAAATATTATTTTAAATATTTGAAAATGAATTAAAATGATTTTCTGGAGATTTAATAAATATTTTCTAAAGATTTATCTTTTACACGTGCGAAACACGTGCATATATTTTTGGTGTAAATAACCAATTTTATATTTTTAGTAAATTTCCCTAATTATAATGGAGTATATTCTAAATTTTGGGATTTTTCTGAATAAAGAAACTATTTTTATAAATACCTCGAAAGAGAGGGGCTTTTATGTAAAAAGCCGTTTGGATCTGAAATCAGTTATGAAAATTCGTTTTTACTGATATTTTGGTTTCTCATGGTTAGCATTTAAATTTAAATATATCTAGATTTTATTTAAAATCGATTTGGTGAAGATTTAAACAAAAAGGGTGTTTTTGCAAATATGGAATTTATGTAGAATCTTGTGCAAATGTTTTTCTGAAAAGTAAAAGTCAAATATTTTGATTTGAAAATATAATATATATTATTAGATATTATTTCTGACTTTTCTGGATTTTTATGAATATTTTATGATGTATTTGCAAATATTACAAAAGGGAGGGTTTTGTGCAAAATCGCCACCCTGAGTTGTAAATCCGAAATTTTCTTATCGGCTGGGCTGTGCGGGATTACTGGACAACTCAGTGATAAAAATATTTGATTTGGTTTTGATTTAGTTAACCTATTTTAACTAAGGAAGGTTATATATGTAAAGTAATAAATTGAAAAATGACTATTTTGCAAATGTATTTCTAAAACCCTAATTCCTTATTTCCAGCCTGTATAAAAGAGCGTGTGCAGCCGTCATTCACTGCACAACACAAGTTTTATTATATTTCTTATTTTCTTGGTGATTGAAGAGGAGATCTTGGATTCTTTGCAAAATAGGGGATTCTTCATCGTACTTCGTGATATTCGCTTGATCTCTCCAACTATGTGAGTGACATTGTTTTGTTTATTTTGTTTGTGTATGTTGTAGATGAGTAGATATAATTGTTTGGTTGTTTTGTTTGTTTCTCTTTGATTTGTGTACGTCATATGAGAACAATATGAATGTTTAGATTGATTGGATGTTGAATATGTATATGTATGAATGGATGAAAGATTGGACCTCCAAAAAGAACCCTAGATATTTGTATATGAACGATGTTAGATCTGTTGAGAACCTAATATAAATTTTTGGTGGGCTAATAATGTTAGATTTCCGTGGTGAACAGTCGACTGGTGACTCGAAACAGTCGACTGTACTGCTTAAATCATATTTTCTTAAAATGTTGGATTATCGTTGATTTGATTGAGTTTGATAGATGCCATGCATTAATTAAATTGAAGATGAGATTTTTGGACTATTGGTGAGTTGGATAAAAAAAACTTGACCACATTGAGGATAAATTGATTTTATTCATGAATCAACTATAGAGAATAGTTGAGATTTAGTTGAGGAATTTTGTGAATGATAAATGGTCTAGAGGACTAGGTTTTGAGGATTTGGGTTATGAGGAGTTAAATTGGGGATTTGTGATTGTTGTAAAATATGTTGTTTGAACTTGGATTTCTCAAATGCTAAGTTTAAATCTAATTATTTTGGTATTAATAAGATTTGGAAAATAATACAAAGTTATTTTGTTATATGACTGATTCTTAAAAACCCTAGTTTTGACATATGTACAACCTAAATTCTTCAGACTGTAGGCCGACAGTCGAGTGGTACGACCTTTCAGTCGACTGGTACGACCCAGCTGCTACGACCTTTAGTTTTCTTGAAATTGGGTTCTGGACAGTCGACTGACGACTTTTACAGTCGACTGGTACCACTCAGATTACTCTTAAAGTTACTGTAGTTTTCTCTCTAGTTGATGCGGTTTATTTCTGGGAGACGTGTGGAAGCACCAGGTGTGAGTTCGGACTCAATTTGTATTTGAAGGAGAAAGCTGCTCGTCTGACGACCCTTGGCTGACCGAGCGGAACTTGCGGCGACCTCGGAATGAGGCGGAGATTTGGGCTCGGATCAGAGGGTTTGGATCCGAGGTCTTGTGTACCTGCAGACGGTCCTGAAACACCGGGGTTTGTCCCGGTGGCGGACCCTCCGACGATCTAGTCAGTCTCTGTGAGAGAGTAGCAATAACTAGGTGAATTTAAGTGGTAAAAGATTGATTACCTCTCAATGAAGATGGGGGTCTAGTATTTATAGAGAATCCCAACCGGGTTTGGTTCCGCTTGGGGGCCGGGTCTGGATCCGAAAGCCCATGGGCCTGACGTGGCAGAAGGCCCAAGGGGTTTAGGGCAGACGTGGCAATACCAGGAGCGGTATAGGGCTGACGTGGCAGAACCCTTGGTGGTATTTGGAGCTGACATGGCTGATCGTGGGTCTCCTGCGCTTCTGGGAGAATCGGAGGGCCTAGGTTGTGCCAGGTCATCCCCATGCTTCGCCCGAAAGGGGGGACGGCCCGTGGGGCTGTCACGGATCGGAGGCCGAGGACCACTGAGGCTCGTCAGATACGAGGAGGCCAGTTCTGCGGGGGTGAACTTGAGGTTCGGCACCGACCCTGCAGTGGTTCGAAGCTGACCTAAATTGATGTATTTACCTTTCTTGAGTGAGAGTTGTATTGGGCCCAGGTTGGGTTGTATTGGGCCCAGGTTGGGCCCCCCAGGCCATTTTTACCCTACTACACAAGCCCCCCACTCCTGCGGGGGTGCGGGAGCTAGCCGGGGAGGAGTGTTCATAGTCGTGGAAATGGGATGGCGAATCGTTGAATCTTCCGGAGAAGAGTACCCTAGTGTTCGACCCAACCTCGAGATGACGAAGGATTATGTGTCGACAAGGGTGATGGCGAGCCGTTGCTTCTTCCTGAGAAGAGTACCCTGGTGCCAGACCGAACCTCGAGATGAGGAGGGATTATGGGTCGGTAAGGGTGATGGCGAGCCGGTGGATCTTCCGAAGAAGAGTACCCAGGTGCCAGACCGGACCTCGAGCTGGCGAGGGATTATGAGTCGGTAAGGGTGATGGCGAGCCGTTGTTTCTTCCTGAGAAGAGTACCCTGGTGCCAGACCAAACCTCGAGATGGGGAGGGATTATGGGTCGGTAAGGGTGATGGCGAGCCGGTGGATCTTCCGAAGAAGAGTACCCAGGTGCCAGACCGGACCTCGAGCTGGCGAGGGATTATGGGTCGGTAAGGGTGATGGCAAGCCGTTGTTTCTTCCTGAGAAGAGTACCCTGGTGCCAGACCGAACCTCGAGATGAGGAGGGATTATGGGTCGGTAAGGGTGATGGCGAGCCGGTGGATCTTCCGAAGAAGAGTACCCAGGTGCCAGACCGGACCTCGAGCTGGCGAGGGATTATGGGTCGGTAAGGGTGATGGCGAGCCATTGTTTCTTCCTGAGAAGAGTACTCTGGTGCCAGACCGAACCTCGAGATGAGGAGGGATTATGGGTCGGTAAGGGTGATGGCGAGCCGGTGGATCTTCCGAAGAAGAGTACCCTGGTGCCAGACCGGACCTCGAGCTGGTGAGGGATTACGGGTCGGTAAGGGTGATGACGAGCCGCGGCGCTTCAGAGGGATTTAAGCGGGGTGGTCTGATGCCTTTGCGGCGCTTAGAAGGCGCTCCGGGATCTGTGCAGGTGTTCCAATTTCCTAGGGACATTAATGGTGCCGCCTAATAAAAGCATGGCGCATGGGCTTCCGTCGTTTGGTTTTCCCCACGCCATAGTGGCAGGACAACGGTGGAGGTTATAAATACCTAATTCCCCTCTGAGGATTCGATCACAACAAGGGTGGTCCATTGGCCGTCAGAGGTGTCTGCTTCGGCGGACGTCTCTTTCTCAAAAAATTTTATTCCCCGATCCGGATTGGTGGTGACTCTACCGTCCGGATCCCTTTTCGGTTCATACGGCCCTTACACGGTTGTCTGGCCCGAGAGAGATCCGGACGGGGAGTGGTGCTCACCGTACTCTGGGCCTGAGGCTGAAGAGCCCCGGATATGGGGGTCGGTTTACTTTCCGATAGGGTCCCAGACGACGGTGGCTTTTCTACCACCCTTGAACAGTTTTGGGGTTTCGGCTACCGAAGCTGTAAGCCCCCAGCTGTTCGTGGGTGAGAGGGGAGCCGACCGAGTCCTGGAGCCCGGGGCGCAGGCGATGGTGGCTATTCTCCCACCCGGGAACAATTCGGGGTTTCGGCTGTCGAGGTCGTAAGCCCCGAGCTGTTCGCAGGTGAGAGGTGAGCCAACCGAACCCTGGAGCCTTAAATCTTAAGTGAAACATTGCCCCCCCCCGAGCCCTCCATCCGAACCGACCCCTGTGCAGGGCTGCCAGCCTGGCGCTGGGTGACGTCAGCAGCGCACGTTTCGAGGTCGTGGCGTGATTCTCCAGGTGGCAGTTTGCACGTCAATCGGTGAATAGTAACTGCGGAAATCGAGGAGTCGTTTCTATCCTCTATAAATGTTCTCCCCTCTCCTCTCATCGCCCATTTTTTTCTTGCTCCTTACTTCTCACAAAATCCTCCAACTCTTCAGTGTTCGTCCCTTCAGTTTCCTGCAGTAGGCTCGTTCTTCCGAAGTGATCTCAGGTTAGCTGGTAAGTCTGTTTAGCTTAGACACCGATGGATAGGGCTCAGTCTGGCTCGTCGGCGTCGACGTCTAGGGGGGGAGTGAAGCCTGTCTTCAAATCGACCTCGTGGGAGGAGACGGTAAGCGAGGAGGAGGTGGTACATGGCGTGAAGCCGTTGCGATCTCGGAGGCATTTCGTGGTGGATAGCAGCGACTCTGAGGAGGAGGGCGGTAGTTCAGACGAAGTCCGGGCTCCAGGGCTGGTTTCCGGAGAGGAGGGTGGTTCCAGAGGGGATGCCGCCGAAGGGCCTCGGAATCCGTCCGGTCTGGCTCGATTGTCTACACCCTCGCCGGAGCGAGCCAAGAAGAAGAGGGCTCCGAAGAAGAAGAAGGGGGACGCGGTGAAGACGACCGAATTGTCCCAGGTGGTCCCCGAGGCCCCAATTCAGCCGAGGGCCAAAAGGACTCGCTCGGAGACAGGCGGGGACGCGGTGGTTCAGGGGGGCTTGGATCAGGGCAGGGCTACTGACCTTGATAAGGGTAAGGGTCCCCTGGTGGATACCGGGATAGAGGAGAGACTTCGGCGACCGTGGGTGCCGAATTGGTCAATCCGAGAGGATGAGTGCCTGGTCCGAGGGCGCCAGGCCGTGGAGGTTGCAGATAAGCTGGCGACCCCTCGGGACCGTTCGGATATGAAGGCCCAGACCCTGGACGAGGCGTACGCGCGTCTTGCGCAGGCCAATGTGCTGGTAAGTCAACCGAACCCACTTGCTTTCAGATCATGTCGCTAAGAGAGGTTTCTTAGTGTTGTCGGGCTACTGCAGGCAACCGTGCAGGGGGCCCACGTGAGAGGCCTTTATGAGGCGGCTTTGCAGCGAGAGCGAGACCGGGCTGACAAGGCCGAGCAGGAGGTGAAGGAGTTGAAGGTAGAGCTCGAAGGCTCTCACAGGAGGGAGACGGAAATGAAGGCGGCCTTCGACAAGGAGAAGGAGGAATGGGCGAAGACGATGGCGGCTTAGGAGAAGAGGTCGGCGAAGGAGAAGGATGAGTTGACGGAGTCGTGTCAGCTCCTGGTGATCAAGGCCCAGGACAACTGTTATGCAAAGGCCCTCAGTCATGTGAGGCACTTCTATCCTACTATTGACCTGTCCAACTTCGAGTTTGATATGGAGATTGAGGGGACACCGAAGACCCCTGGCGAACAAGGGCCCGATGGTGATCAGGCTGCCGACCCCCCCGTGAACCCGACCGACACTGAGGTGGGAAAACTAGCTGTATAATTTTTGTCCTTCTTTTTCCTTCTCTCGATTGTATTTGCCTTCCGCGGACTGGCCACCGCATTTTTTGTATGGAGAAACAAAACTTATAAAAAGAGGGTTTTTGGCTGGGCTGGTTCTCTTGCTTATATGTTTTGAGTGGGCTGGTTCTCTTGTAGGTTATGGCTCCCCCTCCTGAGGCGGACCCCCGTCGTTCCGACGTGGCGTGGCTCCGGAGCAAGGTTGAGGCCCTGGAGGCCACTTTGGTTCGGTACCGAAAGGGGGCCCGTGATACTGATGCGGCTTTCAATTACTACAGGAACAAGTCCGAAGCCCTTAGTGAGGAGGCAAGCCGGCTGAGGAGGGCGATGGCGGATCGGGAGCTCGGGGGCGCCGGTCTTGGATATACTATGTCTAGTTCCTCGGTGCAGAGGCCCTCCTCTGAAAAGCTACTTCGTGATGTGATAGTGGAGAAGGAGATGGAGATACACCGTTATAGGACGATGTTGGGCGTCTCGCTATCTTCCTCGGGGGGTCGGGGAGCGGAGGGGGTTCCCTCTGCGATGCTTCTGATGGAGCGTATGCGATCCGTTGATGCCCAGAGCTCCGTGGCCGGTGTGTCGACTGTGGCAGAACCGAAGGACCGTCATGACGAAGAGAGAGCTCCAAGTCGTTCGGTCGGAGTGATCCCGCCCCTCGCTTGATCCGGGGAGCCCTAAGGCAGTGATTTCCTTTAGTTTGAGATGAGTGGAGTGGTCCTGTAACGGTCTTTGTTTGTTTTCCCCGAATAAAATAAAAGAGTATGAAATAAAGAAATCTTTTCCTTCTTTGCTCTGGTCAGCGGTGTGGTGAAGGGCGGTGGAGGCGAGGTTCGGCTCCGCAGATTCGTGAGGGATCGACGTGGGGCAATAGGAAGACTCCCTGGTCCGGAGCTGGGTCGACCCTACCAAGACTCTTGGGGACGATACCGGAGCGCGAACCAGATAGGGAGGGCCGTTGAAGTGGCCCTTTACATACGAACGCTTACATCAGTTTTAATTTACTTTAGTCAGGCTAGGACCTAGGCTCGCTCTTCCAGGAATTTCATTAGGTGCTCGGCGTTCCAGGGTCGGCTGATGGGTCGGTCGTCCATATCTGCCAGTCGGTATGTACCAGGGCGGACCGCCTCGACTACACGGTATGGGCCTTCCCAGTTGGGAGCCAATTTCCTCTTCTTGGTTGGATCGGAGACAGATAGCTTACGTAATACCAGGTCCCCTACCTTGATGTTTGTGGGGCGAACCTTCTTGTTGTAAAACCTCTCGATCCGTTGCTGATAGATGCTTCTTCGGATTGAAGACTTCTCTCATACCTCGGCGATGAGGTCCAGGTTGGCCCTCAGGCCGGACGCATTGTCAGCTTCATCGAAGGCTATGATCCGGGGAGAAGGTAATCCGACCTCGACGGGGATGACTGCCTCAGTCCCATAGGTCAGACTGAATGGTGTTTCCCCCGTGGGGATCCTCTGGGTGGTTCGGTGCGCCCATAGTACGCTGGGCAGTTCCTCGACCCACAGCCCTTTGGGGGAACTGTCGAGGCGCTTTTTGAGGCCGTCGAGGATTTGCCTGTTCGCGTTCTCCGCTTGGCCGTTGGACTGAGGGTGGCAAATGGCGGAGAAACGTTGCTGGATGCCGATGTCCGCACAGAAGGTTTGGAAGTTTTGACCTTGGAACTGGGTTCCGTTGTCTGTGACGAGGACTCGAGGGATTCCGAACCGGCAAATGATGTTCTTCCAAAAGAACTGTTGTACTTGGCGCTCGGTGATGCTGGACAGTGGTTCGGCTTCGATCCACTTGGTGAAGTAGTCGATGGCGACGATCAGGAATTTCTTTTGTCCCACCGCTGGGGGGAAGGGTCCCACAAGGTCCATACCCCACATGGCGAAGGGCGTAGGGCTTGCCAGGGAACGGAGATTGGCTTGAGGAAGCCTTTTGATAGGGGAGAATCTTTGGCAGGGGCCGCACCTCTTGACCAAGTCTAGTGAATCTTGGAGCATGGTTGGCCAATAGTACCCCTGATTCAGGGCCTTCCGAGCAAGCGTCCTGCTCCCCATGTGGCATCCGCCGATCCCCTCGTGCAGGTCTCTGAGGGCGTAGCTGGCCTCGTCGCTGGTGAGGCAGTGGAGGTATGGTTTGCCGTCGGCCAAGGTGTACGAGCGTTTAAAGAGGATGTCATCGATCATGACAAACCTTTCAGCTCGGACTCTGACTCGTCTGGCCTCGGCCCTGTCTTTAGGAAGCTCGGCACTGATTAAGAATCTTCTGATGGGAGTGGTCCAGTCGTCCGGGCTGGTCCCATCTTGCACACACATCGCTTCCGGCTCTGGGTCACTGCTACTTGGTTTCAGGAGGACTTCTATGAGCACCGTCTGATCGAGGCCCTCGAAGGAGGAAGAGGCAAGTTTGGATAACGCGTCTGCTTGAGCATTCTGTTCCCTGGGGACTCTGATAACCGCGGCGCAGCTGAAGGACGCCAGGAGTCGCTTGACTGCCGCCAAATACCTCATCATGCGTTCATCGCGGGCTTCGTATTCTCCGGTGATCTGATTGACCACGAGTTGAGAATCACTAAAGGCCCGGATTTGCTTGGCCCCGGCTGGGCTGGCGAGGGTCAATCCGGCGATCATGGCCTCGTATTCTGCCTCGTTGTTGGAGGCCAGAAAGTTGAGGCGGAGGAAGTATTGAAGTAGGAATTGGTCGGGGCCACGAAGGATGATGCCCGCCCCACTTTCTGTTTCGCATGACGAGCCGTCGACGAAGACCTCCCAGGTCGGATCCGATCCTTCGAGGCTAGGCTGCTCGGAGACGGTGCACTCAGTTATGAATTCGGCGAGGGCCTGTCCTTTAATGGCCGTCCTTGGCTGATAGCTGATGTCGAACTGGCTCAGCTCGATTGACCACTTGACTAAGCGGCCGGAGTTTTCGGGCTTGTGAAGGACAGTCTTTAGTGGTTGGTCGGTCAGTACTTGGACGGAGTGGGCTTGGAAGTAAGGGCGAAGCTTCCGGGCTGCCATGACCAGCGCATAGGCCACCTTCTCTATCTTTGCGTATCTCGTCTCTGCTGGGAGGAGCACTTTGCTCACATAATACAGTGGCTTTTGAACCCCTTCCTCTTCTCGGACGAGGACGGCGCTGAGAGCGTTGTCCGAGGCGGACAGGTAGAGCCAAAGCGGCTCGCCCGGCTCGGGCTTGCTGAGGAGAGGCGGGTTGGCGAGGTATTGCTTTAGCTGTTCGAAGGCTTCTTGTTGATGGGTACCCCACTCGAAGCCCCTTTTTCCGTGCAAGGCTTTGAAGAAGGGGAGAGATTTCTCCCCTGACTTGGAGAGAAAACGGCCGATTGCCGTTAATCGACCTGTGAGCCTCTGAACCTCCTTGACATTCCGGGGCGGGGACATGTCAATAATGGCTTGGATTTTCTCGGGGTTTGCTTCAATGCCGTGTTGGCTGACGATGAACCCCAAGAACTTCCCCGTGGAGACGCCGAAGGCGCATTTAGCCGGGTTGAGTCTCATGTTGTGGCGTCGGAGGACACCGAAGGCTTCCTCGAGGTCGACGACGTGGTCAGGCCCAGCCCGGCTTTTGACAAGCATGTCGTCGACGTACACTTCCACGTTGCGGCTGATCAGGTCTTTGAAGACTCTGTTGATGAGTTGCTGGTACGTGGCTCCACTGTTTTTCAGCCCGAAGGGCATAACACGGTAACAATAAAGACCCTGGTCGGTGACGAACGAGGTCTTGGAGATGTCTGGTGGAAACATCCGGATCTGATTGTACCCTGAGAATGCGTCCATGAAGGACAGTAGCTCATGCCCCGAGGTTGCGTTGATCAAAGCGTCGATGCGGGGGAGGGGAAAGGATCTTTCGAACACGCTTTGTTAAGGTCCGTGAAGTCGATGCAGATCCGCCAACCCCCTGTTGCCTTCTTCACCATGACGACATTAGCCAGCCACTCGGGGTAGCTGACTTCCTGGATGAATCGAGCGGACAAGAGTTTGTCCACTTCTATCTTTATAATTTGTTGCCTTTCCGGGGCGACTTTGCGCCTCTTTTGGACGATCGGCTTAGAGTCAGGGATGACGCTTAGTCGATGCATAATCAAGTCTTCGGAGATCCCGGGCATGTCGGAGGGCTTCCAAGCGAAGAGATCGACGTTGCGACGGATGCAGGCGATGATGCCTGACTTCAAGTCCTCGGGGAGTGAGCGGCTCACCCGGAACCATTTCGACTCATCCTTGGCATCGAACAGGACCTCTTCTAATTCGTCAACCGGCTCGGGAGCTGGGCCGTCCCTCTCGGGTTCGAGTTCAACAGCGTCGAGGGGGACTACACCCCCTCCGACGGCGGTTATGTAGCACGATCGTGCTGCTTCGTGGCTACCTCGGACGATGCCGACCCCTTGGGGGGTGGGAAATTTAAGCTTCAGGTGGTAGGCCGAAGGTATTGCTTGGAGGGAGTTTAGTCCGGGTCGGCCAAGAATGGCGTTGTAAGCCGCCCTGACGTCGACGATCATGAAATCCATGGATTCGGTCCTCTTGACAGGAGCCAATCCTGCGGTGACGTCGAGGGTAATAATCCCTTCTATTATGATTGGGATGCCGGAGAATTCAAGCAACGTGTATCCGGCTGGTTTGAGCTTCCCTTTGGATAATTTGAGACTTTCGAAGGCTTTGAGAAAAAGAATATTTACCGAGCTGCCGTTGTCGACGAGGATTCGGCGAACCTCATAATTAGCTATGTGGAGGCTAATGACGAGGGCATCGTAGTGGGGTAGGTGAACTTCTTCGAGGTCCTCTCCTGAGAAGGAGATTGGCAGCGGTTGTTGCTTGGGGGAGGGGCTGTTTTGGACAGCATTCGCTTCTCGGATAAAGGATTTTCGGGAAGTATCGGATTCTCCTCCCCTTGGCCCCCCGTGGATATAGTGCAGGGTGAATGGCGTACCCATGGCTCCCTCAGACTCGGGATCCCGACCCTGGATGCGGTTCGGAGTAGGTTTCGGAGGTGAGAGTCTCCGGTTCCTAGCACCTCGCCGATCCTGTGGGCCTTCCTCCCTGGAGGTCCGTCGGAGAGCTTTAAAAATTTCTTCTTAAAAGTCCTGGAATCCCTTGTGAGTGACGGGGGCTCCCCCGACCTTGTTCGGTCGGTCTGAAGGTTGTCTTCCGACGCGGCTGAGCGCTGGCCTCCGTCCCTCGGGCGGCGGCCTTGGATGGTTCGGGGCCGGGTTGGAAGCGGCCTTTCCCCTGCCCTTGGAGGTCATGAGAGTTCGGCTGTCGAGGTCGCTCGATGGTCGGGCTCGGGTCGGCTTCTGAAGCAGTGTTTCCCACAGACGGCGCCAACCTGATGCGGTTTATTTCTGGGAGACGTGTGGAAGCACCAGGTGTGAGTTCGGACTCAATTTGTATTTGAAGGAGAAAGCTGCTCGTCTGACGACCCTTGGCTGACCGAGCGGAACTTGCGGCGACCTCGGAATGAGGCGGAGATTTGGGCTCGAATCAGAGGGTTTGGATCCGAGGTCTTGTGTACCTGCAGACGGTCATGAAATACCGGGGTTTGTCCCGGTGGCGGACCCTCCGACGATCTAGTCAGTCTCTGTGAGAGAGTAGCAATAACTAGGTGAATTTAAGTGGTAAAAGATTGATTACCTCTCAATGGAGATGGGGGTCTAGTATTTATAGAGAATCCCAACCGGGTTTGGTTCCGCTTGGGGGCCGGGTCTGGATCCGAAAGCCCATGGGCCTGACGTGGCAGAAGGCCCAAGGGGTTTAGGGCAGACGTGGCAATACCAGGAGCGGTATAGGGCTGACGTGGCAGAATCCTTGGTGGTACTTGGAGCTGACATGGCTGATCGTGGATCTCCTGCGCTTCTGGGAGAATCGGAGGGCCTAGGTTGTGCCAGGTCATCCCCATGCTTCGCCCGAAAGGGGGGACGGCCCGTGGGGCTGTCACGGATCGAAGGCCGAGGACCACTGAGGCTCGTCAGATACGAGGAGGCCAGTTCTGCGGGGGTGAACTTGAGGTTCGGCGCCGACCCTGCAGTGGTTCGAAGCTGACCTAAATTGATGTATTTACCTTTCTTGAGTGAGAGTTGTATTGGGCCCAGGTTGGGTTGTATTGGGCCCAGGTTGGGCCCCCCAGGCCATTTTTACCCTACTACACTAGTAAATCGACCTATGACTTTTAAGTCGACTTACAACACTTAGAATATTTTCTTAAAGAAATGTTGGAATTTACTCTAGACAGTCGACCTATACTATTAGCAGTCGATTTCTGCTATACTTAGACTTATTTTCTGAAATTACTGGATTTCTCTCTAGACAGTCGACTGGTGAGTTTTGCAGTCGACTGTAGATACTTAGATTTTATTTTCTTAAAGATGTTAGTTTCCACTGTGGACAGTCGACTGGTGACCTTTTGCAGTCGACTGGTTCTGATACTTTTCCTAAGGTATTTTGATGTTCTTTAAATGACTAATTCTTTAAATGTTTTGGATCTACAACTTACTATTCTAAATATTATTCTTCTATAGAACATATGTTTTCAAGATACTTCATCGTTGGAATGGATGTTGGAAATTTATAAAGATTTGGATTTTGTTGAGTGGAGAGATTTCTCCTTTGATCGTTTGACGATGGATTAGTGAGTTTTGGTCCTATTGAGGTCTCTAGGAGTTGAGTGGGAGTCCTGTGAACCGGCAGTTGAGATTTATTGAGTTAGGCCTGAGGGGTCTTGGTTTAGTTGTTGTTGAAGTCCGACAGGGTACACTAACTCTAGAGATAAGGATTTTTGGTGTTTTAATAATAACCAACTTAAGGACAGGCACTAGTGGAAATGTGATGGAACTTGAGAAACGTAAGTATAGGCTCATGGTTTTGTTAGTCCAACCAGAGGGTATTTATATGTTCGCGCGTCGAGGGCCTACGGGCCTATTCACGGAGCATGCAGGGTGCATTTGTGTGTTGAGGGTCGGCAGGCCTATTCACGGAACGTACCGGGTGTATCTGCACGTTGAAGGTCTTGAAGGCCTATTCGTGGGGTACACGGCAGGGAGATGATTCTCCGGTTGTATATGTTCACATGTTGAGGGTCTACGGGCCTATTCACGGAGCATGCAGGGTGCATTTGTGTGTTGAGTGTCGGCAGGCCTATTCACAAAATGTATCGGGTGTATCTGCAAATTGAGGGTCTTGAAGGCCTATTCGTGGGGTACATGGCAAGGAGATGATTCTCCGGTTGTATATGTTCGCGTGTTGAGGGTCTACGGGCCTATTCACGGAGCATGCAGGGTGCATTTGTGTGTTGAGGGTTGGCAGGCCTATTCACGGAATGTACCGGGTGTATCTGCACGTTGAGGGTCTTGAAGGCCTATTCGTGGGGTACACGGTAGGGAGATGATTCTCCGGTTGTTTTTTTTTAGCTATCTTACATGATGCTTGCGCGTCGAGGGCGGTGACGCCTATTCGCGGAGTATTCTGAATCTTGTTTTCCATCACCGTAGTAGGATTAGTTGCATAACGAGGGGTTATCCCTATAAAGTGGAGATCATTAAGGGCTTGCACCGGACCTATGTAGAGTGGGATGCATAGACTCCGACAAGTATGCATTAGAGAGTCAGCATATAGAGATTGTGTTTTCTTGACTTGGTTTTATGCATGTGGTTTTCCTGTTTTCTACACTCGACACTTAGTCTAGCTTCATTTGTTGTTTTCATTCCATGATGTTTTCATGCTTTACATCTTTGTTATTTCTCATTCGTTTATCCTTGTTGTTAATACATGCTGTTGATGACTGTATGTTTTATGATTTAATTATGTTGTATATTTTTTTTATGTCACTCACACCATTTATGGCTGACCCCTTTAGTTTTGGGGCTTAGGGTTATCTCTAGCCTCATATTTACAGGTTGTAGCATAAAGTTTGGAGATTTGGATGCTTGAGATAGTGTTGGAGATAAACTAATGTAATAGAGCTTTGTGTAAAACTTTGTAAAAGGAAGTGTTGTAAAAAGAATGTTGTAATTCAAGGTGTTTTGTATTCCGCTGTGTTTGTAAAGGTTGATGTAATAAAAGTTTGGAATAAAATTATTTGTGTTTTTGGGCTATGTGTACTATTACATTGAAGTTGATGCTGGGATTGTGCCACGTATTTTCTAAGATATTATATTAAAAATTCGGGGCGCTACATATATGGTACGATGTTAGATGCGCTATAGATCACTTGGTTAGTCATTCCTATTTTTATAACGTGTTCTGCTGGAAGCTCTTCATTTTCTTCAAGATACTCAAGAATTTGTGAATACATTCTGATATATATTTTTGAGACCTTTGTGAGGACCAAAATAACTCTTGGCTGCTTTATAAATTTCTCTTGACAAGTGGATAAGTTCTTCACATTCTCTGGATGGATAGATGCAATAAATAAGTCATCTTTCGAACAATGCCCTGGTTGTTCTTGGATTAGCTCGTGGTAGGATGATGACCTTGTTCATATGTTGCTGTGATATTGTTTTGATGAACTGGTTCACCTCAATTACTTAGCATAATTTTTCAATATATTGTAAAAATAGTATTTTCTTTGATACTTTGGTAGGTGATTTCTCAGTAAGAAGTGTCTCTTTGTATGTAGTCTTATTTGAGGATGTAATTGTTTTTTTTTTAGTGAATGAGTAGGTTTACCTGTTTCACTTATTTTTTCGCTAGTATTGTCCATCATACTTTCTATAGTTACATGCTGGTAGAACATACTTTGGAGTCCGCATATTTGTAGTTATAATTGATTAAATGCTCATTTTATTTGTTCCATGGTTCCCTTGAGGTAAATTATATCATGTTCTATTTGTTGGACTCTAGTTTCCATTCTACAACAAATGAAATAATTAATTTCTCGATAGAAAATTAGCTAAAATATTGTCTTTTTTCCTTTATATTTTCCATTGTAAAATTATAATTTGCTAGTTCCATTTGCCATCTTATCAATCTTTTATTTGCTATAGTTGGATCTATTATTTTGTTAATCAAACTCTTTACTTGTGTATTATGTGTCATGACTGTGAAAATTGTATGTATTATGAATAATTCAAACTTTTTTATAGCTTTAACTATTGATAGTAGTTCTTTTTCATTTATGTGGTAATTTTGTTGGGTTTGTGTGAATGATCCACTAGTGTATCTGACTAGTCTTTACTCTTTTTCACATATTTCAATGAATTTTAATATTGGTCCCCAATTATTTTCACATGCATCTGTTTCTAATATCCATGAACATTCTTTAACAGGTAATCTTAGTTTAATCCTGAAGTTTGTTCTACTAATATTTTAAGTTTTTCTTCATTCTCATTTTTTAAACTTGTAACCAATTTATTTTTCCTGATAAATTCGGTATGTATTCTCTTGTCTGATTTAATAATCCAATTATGGCTTGTACTTTTTTTTTCTTTTAGGACATTAGGATATATCTTTATTTTTTCTGCTATATGTGGTTGTATATCTATTCCTTCATGTAATAATTTTTTTCCTAAAAATTTTATCTCAGTTTTGAACAATTACATTTTCTCTTTTGATAGTATAATACCTGCACTTTTTACTATTTCTATGAATTTTAATAAATGTTGTTTATGTTGTTTTTCGTTTTCGGATCCTATTAGAATGTCATCAACATATATAAATGTTGTTTATGTTGTTCTTCATTTTCGGATCCTATTAGAATGTCATCTACATATACTAGTATGAAATTATTGTATTTTTCAAATATCTTATCCAATTATTCTTGAAATACTCCTGCACTATTCTTATATCTGAATGGTAATACATTCTATTCATAGAATCCTTGTGGTGTACTAAATGCTGTTAACTGTTTTGAGTCTTCTGTTAGTTTTACGTGGTAGAATCCTGATTTACAATCGAATTTTGAATATATTTTTCTTGTTCTTACTGTGTTAAGTAGTATTTGCATATCTAGTAGTAGGGTTGGCAAACGGGTCGACCGGGCCGGGTCGGGTCGAACCCGTTCGGGTTGGAACCCAACTTGGGTGGGTTCGGGTCGGGTCCTAGTGGCAACCGGGCTGGGCCGGGCTGGGTCGTAAGTGCAAATAGTCGACCCGCCTAACCCGCGAACCCTTTTGGGTCCAATCCGGGTCGGGTCGCGGGTTGGCCCGTTTATTAATTTTTTTTATAACTTAAAAAAATTATAATTTTAAAAAATAAAAAATGAAATAATAATAATAAGACTCAAAGAGATAAAGAAATGTATATATTATTAATATGATTTCAATTTATACAATTTTCCCAATTTGTAATAAGAAATAAAGATTTTCTACAATTTTTTTTTTTATATAATAACAAATTTCTTCGATACAATTTCAATTATCTTCAATTATCCTAATTTTTTATAACAAACAAAGATTTTATACAATTTTTTATACATTTACAATTTTCTTCAATTTGTTGGTTTTCAATTTGTTGTTGTTGTTGTTGGTCTTCAATTCTTCATGTTGGTTACAATTGTTGTTGTTGTTGTTCTTCCAGCGAGTTGCTTCCACTTGCAGACGTGTCGAACCCTACTCCTTGAGTCCTATCTTCGGCCTTCATCTAGTCTTCCGTGCAGACGGGAATCTCCAACGATTGGGGCTTCAAGCGATTCCTGTAATCGGTTAGAACCCTGCCACTTGTAGAAAATACACTTTTTGAAGCAATTGTAGAGACATGAGGAGTTAGTAGATCTTTAGACATATATTTAAGAATACTATAAGTATATTTATGGTCTTTCCACCATTGTAAAATATCTAGTGAAGAAGTAAAACTTTCAGAATCTTGTTGATTATACCAATGTAATTTATTTGGTTGATTAGTCCTAGCTTCTTTTGATTGAATTTTTGCAAGTAAATTAAATGTGGCATCATCTAATTTATTCTTACCCTTACCTGTAGAAGTAGCAGAAGAAGAAGTAACTAAAGTAGTAGTACTACTAGATAAAAAACTTCTATCATAATAATCATACAAGTTATTTAATGTCGATTCAAATTTAGCTAAAAATGTTCCGCAATCAATTTCAGATTCATCTTTCCCAAGTAAAGTAAAAACTATTTCAATCAAACCTTCGTACCTTCTAATTTGATACGAGGATCCATCTCAGTAGCAATACAATACAACATCGGAGGAGGATTAAAATACTTAAAAAATTTGGTGTATGCAGGTTTCACAATATCACCAATAAAAGCATCATTAATCATTTCATTGAAAGTTTGCATCATAGTAACTATTGAAATAAAAATGCTACTAGAAATAGATTCATAAGATTTTGAAAATTTAAAAATTGCGGTTTTAAAAGGTTCTAAAATTTTAAACAAAGAATCGACATAAAACCAAGCTTGGGGAGTCATTTCAAAATTTGGCATATTTTTTGCCATACAAAAATCATTTATATATGCTTTATATTCAGTAACAACATGTAGCAAATCAAAAGTAGAGTTCCATCGGTGTTTAACATCCTTTAAAAATTTTCTAAAATGTACATTTTTAAGCCTATACCAAGCTTTTCATTCTTGAAATATAAGGCCACTTAATGCAATAAAATGTACACAATTTCTAATTTTAATTATATATGGTTCGGCTATTTTTAATACATCTTGAACACATAAATTTAAAATATGACATGCACATCTAACATGAAAAATATTGTCAGATGGAGGGTTTGATGCAGTTTTTAATATACTAATTGATGCATTGTTGTCAGATGCATTATCAAAACTTATACACATAATTTTATCACGAATATGAAAAACATAACAAATTTCTAAAATATGATTTGCAATTTCATTACCACTATGGGGATAGGGCAACGCGGCAAGTGATATGATCCTTTTTTGAATAATCCAATCACTGTCGATCGAATGACAAGTTATTCCCATCATTGAAATATTGTTGCAACCCGTCCAACAATCGGAAGTTAAAGAAACTCTACATGTTAAATTCCATAAAATCGAAATCAAAGCTTCTCTCATTTCATTGTAGATTTTAAAACAATCTAATTTGCAAGAATTCCTAGGCATTCTTTTTAAATGGGGATTTAATGCGGTTTGATTAAAAGTTTCTAAGTCTTTACTCTCGAAATAGGAAAATGGTAACTCTTCCTTGATTACTAGTCGGGCCATTTCCCGACGAACAAGTTCGGGATCATAAGAATGGCTATCAACTACACCGTTCCTAGGGTGAATTTTTTGTTGGCCAGGTAGGTCTACAAGAAGTTCTTTATGTACATTTTGGATGTGTCGTCTAAAGTAGAAGTACAAGTATAAGTCCGGATCGTATATAGATAGAAACAGAGCTTCTTTGTTGGAGCCTTAGAGGAGTTGAAGACTTGAAGACGTAGTTCAATGTTGAATTCGATACGATCAGAATTTTTCGTTTGATCATTTCTATGTTGCTAGCTTCTTTGTTCACAAAATTTGGAATAAATTGAGATTGAATTGAGTAGTAGTAGAGAGAGTAAGAGAGTAAGGTGTGAAATTTTTAGTTTGGGTTTAAGGAGTATTTATAAGTAAAAGATAAAACAAAAAAAAACCAAAAAAACCAAAAAAAACGGCTATAACAGATGTTAGAGGGCAATTCTGCTGTTGGACCAGCGCGGGTCGAACGGTCGACCCGTACGGGTTTAACGGATCAAAACCCGCTGGTCGACCGCGGGTTTGCGAGCGGGTCGAGTAATATTCACCGGGTTCACGGGCCCGGTTCTTCGAGTCCAAATCCATGTTTTAACGACCTGGGTCGACCCGCTTATATTCGCGGGTTCAACCTGAACCCAAACCAAGTTCTTACGGGCCGGGTTTGGCGGGCGGGTCGCGGGTCAGCCCGGCCCATTTTCTATCCCTATCTGATAGTGGATATCAAAATCTCATAGTATTTTTATTTAATTCCTTATAATTTACTACCATTCGAGATTTACTTTTTTTTTCCTGAATGTTTTCATATAATAAATGCTGGTGATGAATGTGGACTTTGTGATTTTCTTATGTAATTATTTTCCATTAGTTCTTTTATATGTATTTTGAACTCTTCTAAATCTTTTGGAGTGCGTCTTATAGGTTTAATTTTATTATTTTGTTCTTACCTATTAACTCTACATGTGCTGTGGTTTTACTTAAGTCCCATTTTGCTGAAGGGTTCTCTCCACACAAATTTTCTAATTGTTTTTGTAAATTTTTTTTTGTAGTTATATCTTGGACTTGTTGTATTCCAATTTTGGTTGGTAAATATTAATATTCACCACACTAGGTTGAAGAAACTCTGATATGCGGCAAGTCGAACCTAGAATAAGGTTGGGTTATTCTAATAGCTATTGCTTGGTGTTGACAAGGTGTTGTAAATATAAAGAATTTATATGATATGGTTATAGGAAAGTATTGTTGGAAAAAGTCATTTCCTAATAGTACATCATTATTCATATCATTAAATTGGTATATTATTGGTATTTTTAGTACATAATTTTCTATTTATATATTAACATTTTGTTGATACCTATCAAGTATGACGGTTTGCCCAGTTAATCCGGTTACCGCCTTTTTATTATATCCATCTTATTTCCATCTTGGTAGTATATTTTCGCGGCATAAGCTAGTGTCTGCTCCGGTGTATGTTTGTAACGACCCAAATTTTATTTATTTATTATTTATATTTTTTTTTTACTCCAAAATCAATTCTTTCAATTTCTCTATCACTTAAATAGAAACTAAGATGGTAATATTTTAAATAAAATTTTGGCAGAGTTTCCCTTGTAATTTCTGCCCCGAAACACAAACAGCTTACGGAATTCTGCTCAAAATTCCGTAGCTCACAACACATGCAATAATTTCACGGGCTCCCCAGGCCAAAATGAGGGGAAACATACAGGCAATCAATATATATGCTCCGGGGGCCAAACTCACAATAGAATATCAAATATCAAATAAAAACCATAAATTTCTTTGAAAACGAGGTAAAATTTTTAGAAAAATCTTCATAAAACATATTACAGGGCCCGGTACACCACAACGAGATGGGTACGGGTCAAGAACATACCATACTACCCCACACTATACTCATCATCGACATCCAAGTACTTACACATTCAAATTACAATTTAAACCACAAATTTCACTATTCACATAACTAATTTATACAAAATTTTTAAAAATAAAACTCCACCCTACAAATCTATGCCTCACCTCTGCACTGCTGAGGACCTGTAACAGTAGGGGATCTAGGGTAGTCCTGGGACTCCCTTAACCCCCCAAACACTAAGGGATTAGCTATTTCTGGTGTGAGTATAATTTACTAATTAAGCAAATAGATTAAACTTTATAAATAAAATAAAATAAACTTACGAATACCAAGATAATAAAATTCCATTTGAAATCTGAACATATAAACACCATAAATGTAGCTTTTCATCAAGTACTCTTTGGATCGTCACCTGTTTATACAAATATATATATACACATGCTCCCAATCTACTTATCATAGTTTTGAAATCAATCGCAAATTAATCGCTTAACACGCAACACTTTAAGCATTATACTAATATCACCTATAATTTTACTTTCCCGTATAGTTTTACATTCACAGATAATCTTTACTTTATAACCTACAACATAACACGGGAATACTGCACATATATAATTCTTCTACTTTTCATATTTAATCACATAATGCAACTACCTCATTTTCTTCATACTTATTCAATCACGTACTCCATTTACTAATCATTTTCAATTACAAGCTCACGGCTTATATTCTTTCCTACTTATCTTAATTCAAGTACAATCTCTTTCTCATTCTCATGTTACGTACCTCACATTCATACAAGCGATCATATCACAGACATCTCCATAATATCTCACTACAGGCATTCATTTTTTTATCGCAATTCCTCCCATGTATTTACTCTCATGATATAACATTCACAACACATATTATCGCATTCATTCGATCTCATAATATCATCTTTATCCATATCTCATAACACATATTTTAATTTATTGTACGTTTCATTCGCATAACACATCTTCTCCCCTTAATTCATAATAATTCACGCACATACTACTTCACCTTTTCATTTCCAATACATAGTACCAATATCAAATTAACAACTCACCAACTCACCATGAAAATTGTGCCAAGGCATGTAGTTTCCACTATTTCCTCTGAAATAGCAGGCGGGTAGTTCCTGGTCACAATTCCAAGGCATACCAACTTGTTTCCAGTCATACTTTAGTTTATTAACTCATTCACATCTTATAATATAACTTCTTGTACACAGTAATTATACCTCATAATACAACTCCCTTTACTTTACGCATCTCTCCTCTATTCATGTTTCTTTCATGTTGCCAATAAAGCTTTATAAGTATAGTCATATACCAATATATACACATATATATATCTCCCGTAGTATGTTCATATCTCCCATAATATAAATAGTCTCTGTAAGATATCATATCATCAATATCTTTACATATACATATATTCTTTCAACACACATATGCACATTTATATTTTCTCCTTTTCAGTGACCACACAACTGACCTCCTCGTACAACACAGGAATTTTTGTGCCTCCCCTCCCGTACATATCAATCCCGCTAACCCACCATATCACCCAGATCCAGGTGTCCTAAGAATCTATCATTTGTGGGCTGAATTGAAAGTACGGTTGCACGCATGTCTAACCAAGACTAAAGCCAAAAGGCTAGTCAAACAAATAAAACACGCGGATCGCTGCCCACCAAGAGTCTTACACGTCCGAGGCTACGTCTTCCTCCTGGCCCTATACCAGCAAGGAAAACTCCTGATCCCCAAATATAATTTGGGGCAATATATAACTCCCGATCCCCAAATATAAAATTTGGGGCAATATACATATAACTCCTGTTCCCGGGTGTATCCCGGGCCTATGGGGTCTAGCCCAAACCCCTGGGAGATTGTACGGCACTGCAATATTTAATTCTCCTTTATATCTCCGTATATAAATATATATCTCCAGATATCTCCTTTATAATATAACTCCTTTATAATATATCTCCGTATATCTCCTTTACAATATAACTCCTTCATAAAATATCTCCTTATATTCATTTATAATATATCTCCTTTATAATATTTCTCCATATATATATCTCCCCTTTATAATATAACACCATGTATAAATATATCTCTTTTATAACATAACTCCTTTATAATATAACTCCTTTATAATATATCTCCGTATATCTCCTTTACAATATAACTCCCTCATAAAATATCTCGGTATGCACCTTTATAATAGAACATGAATGCATATAAATCCATTAAATTCATAAGAAAACATCGATTATCGTATAAAATTTTCATTTTTCACCCACACGTCACACACACACATCATGCCAATTTTTTACATCAAATATCACATAAATTTTCAATTTATCACACGCCTCACACATACACCATATCATTCGCTCCATCAAGTTATCGCAATGCACTATCATATCATACACACCATGTACAAAAAATAAAAGAGTTCATACTCACATAGTATCCCGCAAAGACTCGAAGTGCTAGCACGCCATCCCGCATCCAAAGTCGTTAACATATCCTATCATCAAATTTCAAAATAATTAAGGCTCAACCATCCAAACTAGTCATTGGAAAATAACAATACTAAGCCTAATACCACACAGGTGTTCCATTGAATGCCTGGGATACACACGTGCGTGCACGTAATAGACAAATTCCTACCGGGTTTTTATCCCCAAACAATAACTAAAATCACTCCCAAAATATTCTAATGGCTCAACAAGGATTTCTACTATCATAAAAGAAATAATTCTCACATATATAATTCTCTCTTACAAACCCAAACCCTAATTTATTAACAAATTGCAAACTCTCTAATAATCTGCTAATTTCTCACCTCTACCATTCCCAACATCCCTTAATCTTCCTACCATAATATTCCTACTCAATAGAAAGTAACAACACTTAATTTTATACAATAACATAAAATAGGGTATACCTTCCCGAAGCCCTCTCCACAAACCGACGCTACCACGGTGTAGAGAACCCTTCAATTAGTTATGTTGGTGGATTTGGGCAAGGAAGAGATCGGCCGAATGGGTTTCGATTTAATTTCGTTTTGATCGGGAAATGGATCAGGAAAGGAAAGAAAAAGGAGGAGGAGAGAAGGGATGGGGGGTGTTTTGAAAAAAATAATTAATTGATTAATTAATAAAAAGGAATATTACATATAAGCCCCCAAATCTTAAAAATATTTCAAATAAACCCTGTTGCCGCTGAATTCGGGTGTGGGGGCAGCAGATGAGATTTGTAGGTTCTTGAGGAACTCACAAAGATCTACCCCTTCTTCTTCCTTGGAAACTGGCTGGCTCCTTTGTGCTCCCTTGCAACCTGCACAAACGTTCTAGACACCGGGATGGATCCCGGCGACGAATCCTCCGACGATCAAGTCAATACACAGAAAAAGAAAGGAAAAAGCTCGAGTGTGCAAAGTGTGATCACCTTCTACCATGGGAGATCAGGGGGGTTTTATAGCCGCCAACAGGATCTCCGTCAGGATTAGGGAGAATCCCTACTTCCCGGTGTGGCAGGATGGGTGGTTATAACCACCTCCTCTAAATCAGGGGGAACCAGGATTTCCTCCAATCTTGTTGAACTGGTTCCTAACGGGTTAATGCCCGCTCTCAACTGGTTGGATCTGTTCATTGGTTAGCGGGTCTAGGAGGAGGGACCCGGTTCCCAATTCGGACCTGTCTGCAGGCGAGGTTACCATCTTGCCCCCTGAGACTTTGAGATTTGCGACTATTTTGAATAGTTCCAATTTAACCCCCATTTTTAGCCATATCACGAGCCCCCGACTCCCAAAAGCTGCGTACTACAGCCATATGGGAGTAGTTCTGTTGTTTCAATGGCGTTTAGGGCTTTATCGGAGTTTTCAATGGGTGCTCGAATCTCGTCTGAGGGGTGATAGTGTTTTCCCAAGCTGGTATCATGCTCAAAGTGGCTTTTAGGTTGCTCCGGATCTTTGGTGATTTTTTCCTAATTTATATCATTCGTTCGAACCATTTACTTAATTTTGCAAAGTAACGACTCACTTTTCGGGACCCTTAATTAATTGTTCTGGACAATAATTATTTAACCTGGGGCTCAAAAATGCTCCCCCGAATCTATAACTATTTTCCAAAATTTTAAATTAATTTTCCAGAATTTTTAATCATTTTTTGCAATTTTTAAATAAATAATCCGAATTAATAAAATAGAAAAAGGAATTAATCGCCGTACTTATGACGTGGCCAAATCAGAGCCGTTGATCACACACCGGCGAGGGTTACTGGGCAATCGGACAGCCAGGAGAAAAAGGGGTTCTCGCGATCTGGGCGCACGGTTAGGCGAACGCATCGAACGGCGTATCGAACGCGACGACCGTTATGTGGAGTTTGGCGAATAGTGAAGAGACGTTGACTGGTCAACGATATTTTTGGTGTTTTCAGCTCGAAAACACGTCTGCTCGGATTTTATGGCGAGCCTGGCGAACGTCCCGTCGAGCTTGGCGAGCGCAACGACGAGCTGAAAGAGCGTTGACTGGTCAACAATATTTTTGGTGTTTTCAGCTCGGAAATATGTCTGCTCGGATTTGACGGTGAGCCTGGCGAGCGTCCCATCGAGCTTGGCGAGCGCAACGGTGAGCTGAAAGAGCGTTGATTGGTCAACGCCTTTTTTGGTGTTTTCAGCTCGAAAACACGTCTGCTCGGATTTGACGGCGAGCCTGGCAAGCATCCTGTCGAGTCTGGAGAGCGGAATAGCGAGCTTAAAAAGCGTTGACTGGTCAACGCATTTTTTGGTGTTTTCAGCTTGGAAACACGTCTGCTCAGATTTGACGGCGAGCATGGCGAGCATCCTGTCGAGTCTGGCGAGCAGAATGGCGAGCTCAAAAAGCATTGACTAGTCAACGCATTTTTTTGGTGTTTTCAGCTCGGAAACACGTCTGCTCGGATTTGACGGTGAGCCTGGCGAGCGGAACGGCGAGCTCAAAGAGCGTTGACTGGTCAACGCATTTTTTGGTGTTTTCAACTCGGAAACACGTGTGCTTAGATTTGACGGCGAGCCTGGCGAGCGTCCTGTCGAGTCAGGCGAGCAGAACGGCGAGCTCAAAGAGCGTTGACTGGTCAATGCATTTTTTGGTGTTTTCATCTCGGAAACATGTTTGCTCGGATTTGACGGCGAGCCTAGCGAGCGTCCTGTCGAGTCTGGTGAGCGGAACGGCGAGCTCAAAGAGCGTTGACTGGTCAATGCATTTTTTGGTGTTTTCAGCTCGGAAACACGTCTGCTCGAATTTGATGACGAGCCTGGCGAGCATCCTGTCGAGTCTGGCGAGCGGGACAGCGAGCTCAAAGAGCATTGACTGGTCAACGCATTTTTTGGTGTTTTCAGGTCGGAAACACATCTGCTCGGATTTGACGGCGAGCCTGGTTAGCATCCTGTCGAGTTAGACGAATGGAACGGCGAGCTCAAAAAGCGTTGACTGGTCAACGCATTTTTTGGTGTTTCAGCTCGGAAACACGTCTGCTTGGATTTGACGGCGAGCCTGGTGAGCGGAACGGCGAGCTCAAAGAGCGTTGACTGGTCAACGCATTTTTTGGCATTTTGTATACTTATTCGCTTAGACTTCCGCGCTTGTTGGGCCGTTCAAGTTGTGCGGCCCAAGCCCATCGAGTTTTCCTTTAAGTCTTCACCCCCTTTCATTCTTACTTCACTTTTTCACTTTTTCTTCACCGGAGTTTTCTTCTCTTCACAGAGCTTTCGACGTTCTTTCCGATCTTCGACGAGCATTCCGACTGTGGTTGTCACTTTCCAGGTAACTTATTTTAATTTAAAGAGATGTCTAGGGTATCGTCCGGCGAAGAGGCCTCCTCCTCGAGCGAGTTCGAAGTACCCCTCCGGTCGACTCCTTCTTCGGTCGACAAAGGGAAGGCCACGATCGTTCTGTCCTCTCCGGAAGTAGGAGAAGACGTTGGCATCGTAGGCGGAGGTGGCGAGGCGACTCTCTCTTCGATAGTGGTGGAAACGATTGTCGAGAAGGATCGGCGGATGGGGCGTTCAGCAGGCATTCGATCACCGTATCCACTCTTTGAGGGACCAGGCAGTATAGTTCGAAGGATTTGAGGCGAGCGGAGCATGGTCTGGCCCAATTTTACGAGGAGAACAATCTGAGGGAACGCACGGAGGCGAACAAAATTGTCAGCATCCTGAAGAAGTCCGATCTGCGAATGGTTCAGATGTGCTTCATGATCCCTCCGGAGTTCAAACTCATCGTCCCGGGGCCAGGGGTCAGGTCTTGGTCTTCTCTCCCCTCCGACACTTGCATATCCCAAACGGCGCTTTCTATGTGGGGCTTCGTCTTCCTCTGCACCCTTTCGTAAGGGGAGTGCTTCAATGGTATGGGGTCTACCCTATTCAACTGATGCCGAACATTTGGAGGCACGTCACGGGGTTCGTCCTCCACTGTCAGGCGGTCGGCATCCAACCAAACATGAACGTGCTTCGTCGCTTGTATAAGATCCATCAGAAGACGAGGACGGAGTACCGTTTCTACCTCACTGCTCGGAAGGGCGTAAAGCTGGTCGACAACCCCGACTCCATGAAGTGTTGGCAGGACAAATATTTCCTCGTTCGGGGTGAGAAGCCGTGGGTCATTCCCACAGTATGGAGAGAGGATGTGCCGAAAAGGGTGAAGGTGGAGCCATCTTTGAGTCCGGAGGAGGACAAGATGGTCGGCATCCTCTTGGATAGGCCGACCCTGCATTGGAGGGAGATCACTGAGGAGAGTCTCTTTGGGGGAGGCCTTAGCCCTATGGACCCTAGTACGAGTCTTCTTTTTTTTCTCGATAGAATGTGACAAGATTCTAATCTCTCTCTTTTCCTTTTTTTTCTATCTTTTTTGTTCGCAGGATCTGCCGCCATGGACTTCGACGATATCATGAACAGGCGATCGGCGCTGAGCGGCAAGCGCGTTGAGGAGAAGAAGAGGAAGCGTGGCGTAGCTCGCCCAACTACGCCGAAGGTGGCTCGAGTTAAGAGCGCCACTGCCCCCATTATTGACTTGGAGGTCGCTCCTTCTTTCGTTGCTCCGCCGGCGAAGGAGCTCGACTGTTCGGACCACTCTTGCCTTGTTAGCCCCACCTCGTACGACGGTGGCCGAGGAGATCTTGACGGACCTAACTGAAGAAGATCTTCGTGCCAGATTAGCAGGTCCTTAGGCACGACGGGTTTCTCGGCAACTCGACGAGTTGCATGGATGCCGTCCGTAGTCTCGCTACCCCCAAAGACAAGGCAGCGATGGAGCATGGGACCGTGGGCGACTCGTCATTGGATATCGCCAAAGCGCAGATGACGGTAAGTCTTGACTTCTCGCTCGACCTATGTTCCTTTCTTTCTGTTCTATGTTTAAACTACTGCTTTTTTTTGCAGGCGATCTATCATTTCAGCCACTTGCTGATGCGAGTGGCAGAGCAGGAGAAAGAGCTGAAAGCTCTTCAAGATCGGGAGAGGTTGGAGCATTCGAAGGCCAAGAAGGAGCTAGAGACGGCCGCACTCAAGATCGAAATGCAAACCACCGAGATGCAGCTGTTGGAGGAGGCATTGGCGAAGGCGAAGGACTCTACCGTTGCGGAGAAAGAGGAGATGGCTCGGCAGTGGGCGACCGAGCATGAGAAGGCCACGTTCGCGATGTTCACGGCTGTGAAGGAGGCCAAGGCGGCAGAGAAGAAGGAGGCGATCGGCTACCTCGAGCAGAACATGCGCAAGGCCTATGCCAAGGCGCTGAAGGATGTCGGCGAGCGTATTCCTGGCTTCAACTGCTCGGGATACTTCTTGTTCCCCGACGAGGAGAAGACAGTCGCCGAAGGAGAAGAAGAGGATGAAGGAGAGGAGGAGGTCTGCTGGCGACGAAGACGTAGTAACTGAGACGCCATTAGCTATGGCGCCGGCAACAGTGGGAGCTGAGGGCGGCGAAGGTGCCTTAGAGCTTGTGGATCCATCCTCCGAGGTGGACACTCAACTCCCCTAGAGTTTCTCTTGTGTTTTAGCAGTAGTTTTTTTTTCTTAGGGTCTTTTGTATCAACGCCTAATAACGGACTGGCCACCGCTTTCTTTTGTAATTTTTGGACTTTAATGAAAAGAAGAACTTTTGAGATTTTGGCCCATGTTTACAATGATTGGCTTTTGAAGTTTTTCTAAGTGTTGAGAACAAACTGCTTTGAAATCTAGCTAAGTGTTAAGAACAACTCGCTTTGAAATCTAGCTAAGTGTTAAGAACAACTCGCTTTGAAATCTAGCTAAGTGTTAAAAATGACTCGCTTTGAAATCTAGCTAAGTGTTAAAAACAACTCGCTTTGAAATCCAGCTAAGTGTTGCTCGAGCTCAGCGTTATTGTGTTCTTGCTTTTCAGACCGCGGAGTTGCGTCTGGTCGAGGCATCTCCGAACACTGAAGTGACTGAGTCCTCTCATCTTCGAGCTGACTTAGGAGCGACGAAGTTGGCCCTTTCTCGCAGTCGAGAGTGTTTTCTCAAGAGCGAGTTGGAGCTGGAACATCTCAAGCTATCGCTGGCGAAGCACATCTCCAAGTTGAAGCAACTAAAGAAACGAGCTCGAGAGGCCCCCCCTGAAGGGGAGGTGGACTCACTTCGGCAGACCCTATTCGACGTCATGGCGGAGAGAGATGGTTTGAAGAACGTGGTACTGGAGAAGAGCTTGGAGACGGCACAACTTCAGCGAACTATCATTGAAGCTCCTCGTGTGGATAGTATAAGCAGAATTCCTTGCCTACAGGTTAAGATAACGGATGATTCGCTGAGGGAGCGGATTGTTGAGCTAGAGATGGAGGTTCACCGACTATGACATTTTGCAGAGGGGAGCAACGTTAGGACCACATCATGCCCTCAAGACAAGTACTCACAGGGACGATCGTTTCACGAGTTGGCATCACGTTCGTCTCCCATCCCAGGGCATCCTGGGGATGCTCCAAGCGGAGTTACTGGTTCGTCGAGCAAAGCCTCAGCCAGAGCAATGCTCAAGGACACCACTAGGCTCGCCGGCTTGGGGACCTCAACGAGTGCAGCGACAGAATGTTTGCCATCCCCGTTTGTCGCTGAAGAGGAGTATCCCACTACGTAGAAGGCGTTGAAATAGTCTTGTAATTTTGGCTTCTCAAATTTTGTAACTTGTTGTGGGGATGAGTAGTTGGTCTTGTAATCTGAGTTGTCCCTCAGGCTTTATAGAAATGAAACTTATTTTCTTATTTGCACTTGTGTGTTTTGTTAACATCTATGGTTTTCAACGGTTGTAGGAGCAATTCCGAATGGCGAACCACTTCTTACTCGCTTATAAGCGAGTTGTAGAGGTGGAGTCGAGCCAAGTGTTGGACTCTGAACTTCGTCGTTTAAGAAAGAGTCAACGGTTGTGGGAGCAATTCCGAATGGTGAACCACTTCTTACTCGCTTATGAGCGAGTAGTAGAAGCGGAGTCGAGCCAAGTGTTGGACACCGAACTCGTCGTAATTTTTTTTTTGTGAGTAGAGTTGGACTACCCAAAAATAAAGAATTTACACAAAAGATAGATAAGTTGCAAGGGGAAATTTCTCTTTTATTGAAAATAACTAGGCGGTCGCTTCTAAGTTGCAGACCGCCTTTTACATTTCGATAAAAAGGAAGATACAAGTAAGATTTTTGCAATCCTAGGAAGTAGCTTGGAGCAGCGATTAGACACCCTCTCGGTACTTCATCAAATGCTCGGCGTTCCATGTCCTTGGCATCTTCCTGCCCTCCCCCCCCCCCCCCCCCCCCGGGTCTTCAAGTTGATACGCACCCGGGCGTATAACTCTGGAGACCTTGTATGGTCCTTCCCAGTTGGGTGTCAGCTTGCCTCTCTTGCTTGGATCCGAAATTAACAATTTTCTCAGCACTAAGTCCCCTTCCTTTATGTTGGTCGGTCGTACCCTCTTGTTGTAGGCTTGGGTGATCCTACGACGGTAGATCTCTTGGTGGATTGTGGCTCTCTCGCGGATCTCGTCGATGAGGTCTAGGCAGTTGCGAAGCTGGTTCGTGCGCTGCGCCTCATTGTAAGCTATGAGACGAGGTGAAGGTAGACCCACCTCCAAAGGGATGAGAGCTTCTGATCCGTATGTGAGGTTGAAAAGGGGATTCACCCGTCGGAGTTTTTTTTGTGGTGCGATAGCACCAAAGCACATTGGGAAGTTGTTCGACCCGTTGCCCCTTGGTGGACTTGTCGAGCCTCTTCTTCAAACCTGAGAGGATTTGACGGTTCGCATTCTCCGCTTGCCGTTAGACTGGGGGTGCGCTACTGAAGAGAAATGCTGTTGGATCTCAAGATCAGTGCAGAAGTCATGGAATGCAGCTTCTGTAAATTGGGTCCTGTTGTCGGTTACGAGGATGTGAGGTACCCCTAACCGACAGACAATGTTCTTCCAGAAGAACTTCTGGATCCTGTTCTCGGTGATCGTTGAGAGAGGCTCGGCTTCTATCCATTTGGAGAAGTAGTCTATTGCTACCGCCAAGAACTTCAGCTGACCTGGTGTTAGAGAAAAGGGTCCAAGCAAATCCATCCCCTACATTGCGAAAGGGATCAGACTTGCCAGGGAGGCAAGTTGTGCTTGAGGCAGGCAAGAGATTGGGGAGAATTTTTGGCAGGAGTTGCACTGGTGGACATACTCCTCAGAGTCACTTAATAGTGTTGGCCGAAAGTATCCGTAGTTCAAAAGCTTCCGGGCAAGTGATCTTGCCCCCAAGTGTGCACCACATAAACCATCGTGGGCTTCCCTTAAAGCGTAAAGCGCCTCTTTCGGAGAGAGACACCTTCGATAGGGCCTCCCATCGACTTGGGTGTAGGAGCATTTGTACATGGCCCCGTCTCGGAGTGTGTACCGCTCTGCCCGTGTCCTAATCCTCCTTGCTTCTTTCATATCTTCGGTAAGGACACCGTCTCGGAGATACTCAAGCAGGGGCTTCATCCAGTTTTCCCCAAGTGTCAGGGGGTAGGCTTCTATTGGCTCCGAGCCATCTCCGTCGATACTAGGTTTGAGAAGAACTTCTATTAGGACAGTTCGCTCCAAACCTTAGAGGGACGAGGAGGCGAGCTTAGAGAGGGCATCTGCTTGCACGTTTTCCTCTCGGGGAATCTGCTGGAGTTGAACATCTCTGAAGAGAGTGAGAAGCTCCCTTACTTTTGCTAAGTATCTGGCCATTCGGTCATCTCTCGCCTCGTACTCCTCGGTCACTTGATTGACCACTAACTGAGAGTCGCTGATGACCCTTACCTGTTCGGCACCCGCCCTATGAGCCAAGCAGAGTCCCGCAATTAGGGTTTCATACTCTGCCTCATTGTTCGATGCCGGGAAGTTGAGGTGAAGGGAATACTAAAGGACGAAGGCATCGGGGCCGGTCAGGATGATGCCGGCCCTGCTTCCATCGGCACAGGAGGACTCGTTCACATAGACGGTCCAGGTGGAGGGGTCGGCTGGTGACTCGCATGAGTCGGGGATAGTATTTTCTACGATGAACTCGGTCAGAGCTTGGGCTTTTATAGCCGTTTGGGGCTGGTAGCTGATATCGTGCTGACTTAGCTCGATAGACCATTTCATGAGCTGCCCGATGTTTCCGGCTTGTGAAGAACCTGCTTCAGCGGTTGGTCGGTAAGGACGACCACCGAGTGAAATTGGAAGTAGAGGCGAAGCTTACGGGCCGCCATGACCAAGGCGAGTGCCATCTTTTCCAGTTTCGGATAACGGAGTTCAGCGTCACGGAGCACCTTACTCACGTAGTAAATGGGCTTTTGCGCCTTATCCTCTTCCCTCACGAGGACTGCACTGAGCGTTTGGGCAAAGGCTGCGAAGTAGAGGTAAAGGGCTTCTCCGAGTGCTGGCTTACTCAGTAGAGGGGGGTTGGATAAGTATTCCTTGAGTCTGTCAAAGGATTCTTGCTGTTGCGGTCCCCACTCGAAGCCTTTAGCCCCCCTCCCCCTCCCCCCCCTCAGGGCTTTGAAGAAGGGGAGGCACTTCTCCCCGGACTTGGAGAGAAATCTCCCGATGGCCGCAAGGCGCCCAATGAGCCTCTGCACCTCTTTGACATTGGAGAAGGAGCCATTTTGAGAATGGCTTGGATTTTCTCGGGGTTGGCCTCTGTGCATTATTGGCTGACCATAAACCCGAGGAATTTGCCCGATGAGACGCCGAACGCACACTTGTTCGGGTTTAGTCTGATGTTATGCCTCCTGAGCACCTCGAAGGCTTCTTGAATGTCGAAGGTGTGCTCCTGCCCTCGAGTGCTCTTGACCAACATGTCGTTGACGTAGACCTCCATGTTTCGGCCAATCTGGTCTCGGAAGACCTTGTTCACCAGGAATTGGTAGGTAGCCCCCGCATTTTTCAACCCAAAGGTCATAACGCGATAGCAGTAGAGGCCTTGGTCCGTCACGAACGAGGTCTTCGGGATGTCCTGTGGGAACATCCTGATTTGGTTGTATCCCGAGAAGGCATCCATAAAACTGAGCAGATCGTGCCCGGAGGTCGTGTCGATGAGGGCATCGATGCTTGGAAGAGGGAAGGGGTCCTTCAGGCACGCCTTGTTGAGATTCGTGAAGTCAATGCATATCCACCAATTTCCATTGGCCTTCTTGACCATTACCACGTTGGAGATCCACTCAGGGTAGTTAACCTCCTGAATAAAGCGGGCGTTAAGGAGTTTCTCAACCTCCTCCTTGATCGCCAGTTGCCTCTCGGGGGCAAACTTTTGCCTCTTCTGCTGGACAGATTTGACCCCAGGGGTGATGCTCAGATGGTGCATCGAGAACTCTTCCGAGATCCCAGGCATGTCTGCTGCAGTCCATGCGAAGAGGTCACGATTCTCCCGTATACACCGGGAGATGTCTTGTTTTATGGAGGGGGAGAGAGTTTTGCTGACGCGGAATGTCTTAGTGGTGTCCTGCTCGGAAAAGGCCACTTCCTCCAACTCGTCGACGGGCTCGGAGATGGTTTGGCCTCCCTCCTAAGGAAGTTCGAGCGCTTCCAACGAGAGAACTGGACCCCCCACCAAGGTCATGTAGCACTTCCGCGCCGCCTCCTGGCTTCCCCTCACTTCTCCCACTCCCGAGGGAGTGGGGAACTTCATCTTCATATGGTAGGCTGAAAGGATGGCCTAAAGTGCGGCTAAATCTGGTGTGGGGGAAATAGATAAAATTTGTGGATTCTTGAGAAAATGAACGAGGCAAACTTGCTGACCTGTTGACCTTCACCAAATTGTTGACCAGTTTATTGTTGTTGCCGAGAACCTGCAAAATGTGCGATACACCGGGATGGATCCCGGCGACGCACCCTCCGACGCTCAAGTCAGTAATCAGAATGATTAAGAAAGAGCTTTAACTGGAAAAAGATTGATCACCTTGTTATGGTGTGAGGAGAGGGGTAACCCTTTGCTGTGAATCTGGTGTGGGGGCAATAGATAGAATTTGTGGATTCTTGAGAAACGAACGAGGCAAACCTGTTGACTTGTTGACCTTCACCAAATTGTTAACCAGTTTGTTGCTGCTGCCGCGAACCTGCAAAATGTGCGATACACCAGGATGGATCCCAGCGACGCACCCTTCGATGCTCAAGTCAGTAATCAGAATGATTAAGAAAGAGCTTTAACTGGAAAAAGATTGATCACCTTGTTATGGTGGGAGGAGAGGGGTAATCTGTTGCTGCTGAATCTGGTGTGGGGGCAATAGATAGAATTTGTGGATTCTTGAGAAAACGAACGATGAAAACCTGTTGACCTGTTGACCTTCACCAAATTGTTAACCAGTTTGTTGCTGCTGCCGCGAACCTGCAAAATGTGCGATACACCAGGATGGATCCCGACGACGCACCCTCCGACGCTCAAGTCAGTAATCAGAATGATTAAGAAAGAGCTTTAACTGGAAAAAGATTGATCACCTTATTATGGTGGGAGGAGAGGGATTATTATAGTCGCCTTAGGGATCCGTTTCGAGATAAGAACAAATCTCTACTTCCCGGTGTGGATGGATAGAAGTGGTTAAAACCGCCTCTTACGGATAATTATGAATCTGAATTCTTCTTTATCCTTCTGAACTGGTTTGTAATGGGTTGGAACCCGTACCCAGTAAGGCAGATCCATTCATGGGTTATTGGACTTTAAAGAAAGACCCAGTTCCCATTTCAGACCCATTTGTAGGTGAAATTACCGTTTTACCCCTGAGAGCTTTAAGATTAGTGCCCGATTTGAACGCTCCCTATTTAATTCTATTTTTAGCCATATCACGAGCCCCCCACTCCTGAAGACTGAGTTTAACAGCCTTTGAGGAGTACTTTATTGTTCTAATGGCGTACGGGATTTTATCAGAGTTCTCGGGGGAGTTGGATCTAGCTCAGAGTGTAACGATATTATTCTGAGCTTGTAAAATACCCAAATTTATTCTCAGATTTTTCTGGATTTTTTGTGACTTTTCCAGATTTTTTCTGATTTTTTTCGAATTTTTAATTTAATTTTCGAATTAGATAATTAATTATCAAAAAATTTAATTAATTATTCTAATTTAATAATTATTATTTTCAGAATTTAAAATTTATTTTCTGAATTAATAATTATTTTTAGAATTTTTAATAATTTTTTTTCAATTTTAAATATTTTTTTCGGGTTTTTTAAATAATTAATTCAATTAAATAAATAAATTAATTAATTAATTAATACCTGATGATGTGGCGTGATCATGTCCCTCGATCACGATCAGAGGAGCGTGTATCGCAAAGCGGCAGATTTTTTCCTATAAGCAATTCGGAAACACGTCTGTTCGACGGCATCCGAACGAAGCGTTCGCCAACCAACCAGAAAGAGCCACGTGGCCGGTCAATGTTGACCGCCACGTGGCGAGCCCCCCCCCCCCCCCCCCCCGTTTTCTTTTCTTCTGCCTTCGACTGGCTATTCTCTCCTCTGCCAACTCTGCTTCTTCTCTTCTTCCATCTTCTCTTTTCGTCTTCGAACATGTGGCGGCGAACGAGCAGGCGACGTCGAGCTCGGCAACGGGTGGCTCGACGGGAGAACGTGTGCCTCGATAGTGAGGAGCTCAGCCCCCGCGAGTTCGGCATACGGCGATGGGTTCTCGAGCTCGGTAGTGGGACGGTTTGGCGAACGGAACGAGCTCGGCAAACAAAAGAAGCGACCTGGCGAGGCCAGGCAGAGCATCCCGATGCATTTTTCCCTATAATCAGTTCGGAAACATGTCTGTGCGGCAAAGGCGGCGAGCGCGCGACGAGCAAGCTGGCGACGGTGTTCGGCGAGGGCTCGACGAAGCTTCGCCTAGGAGGGAACGTTCGGCGATCGTTTGTTGCAAACATTGCAAGCTTGGCGATAGTTCAAGCTCGACGTCGACAGAGGGGCTCGACGCCGAAGCGCTTCCCTGAGCTTTGCTTAAGCTCGGTGAGGAGTGGAGGTCGACTAGGCGGTGGCGGTGCTCAGTGTTGGAACTCACCGGTGTTGGGTTCGACGAAACGAAGAGCATAGCTTGACGACGATGGAGGTGCATGACGTGAAGTGGGGTGGAGCTCTACAGGCCATGGGTTTGGCCATTCGAAGCTTGAGGAGCAGTTGAGGCGGAGCTTCGGCGATCGCTCGCTACGAGCTCAGTGACGAATGTGGCAAGCTTGGTGATGGGTCGAGCTCAACGTCGATGGAGGGGCTCGATGCCAAAGCGCTCGCCAGAGTTTTACTTGAGCTCGGTGAGGAGTGGAGGTGGCGCTCTCGGTGAGTAGCTTGGCGAGTTCGCTGATGGAGGAGCTCGCCGATGGAGGGCCTCGATGGTTGAGGGCGAAGCTCATCCATGGAGCTCGGTAAGGGGCGCAGCGGAGATGGGGAGCTCGACCATGGAGTCGAGGAGGGAGGAGTTCGGAGCTTCGAAGAGCATGGCGTCGTGGGCCTTTTTGGCAGGAAGTCTGAAGGAGAAGAAGAAAAGTGAGAGGAGGGTTGCGGGTTGTGGATCCTTAACGGGTCCGACCCGTTAACCCGTTAGTTCACTCCTTTTGTTTGTTTGTTTGGCCGATTTGGGCTATGGATTGTGGGGAGATTTTTTTCTTTCATTTTTTGTTCGGAACTAGCTTTGTTCGGTTTGTTGCGGTGGATGTGGCGAGCTTGGCGAACGAAGTGGTGAGTATAGCGAACGAAATGTCAAATTTGGAAGACATTGACTGGTCAACGCAATTTTGGGTGTTTTCAGCTCGGAAACACATCTGTTTGGCAACTGCGGCGAGCTTCGCGAACGAAGTGGCGAGCTCGCCGGACGAAGTGGCGAGCTTGGCAAACGAAGTGGCGAAATTGGAAAAAGTTGACTGGTCAACGCAATTTTGGTTGTTTTCAGCTCGGAAACACGTATGTTCGACAACTGCGACGAGCTTGGCGAACGAAGTGGCGAGCTCGGTGGACGAAGTGGCGAACTTGGCGAGCGAGATGTCGAACTTGGAAGACGTTGACTGGTCAATGCAATTTTGGGTGTTTTCAGCTCGGAAACATGTCTGTTCGACAACTGTGGCGAGCTTGGTGAATGAAGTGGCGAACTTGGTGAGCGGTTGTGTTGTAACTCACTTTCCCAGGGGTACGGTGGTTGTATCGGGGCATGTGACCCCTTGTTTCGAAGCTAACTCGGAGGTGTACAAGTTCTCCTCAAAAATAAGTTGGAGAGTCATCATTCTTCATGGTCAAAAATAGTCCCGCAACATACTTATCTTCATGAAGTTGAGAAGTGCTTTGTATGGCTCTTGGGAAGATTCATTCTTGGAGATGAGTTTAAGGAGCAACTCTAGGAGAGAGTTTTAGCTCCGAACTCGTTGAGAAGAGGTCCGCTCTGGAGGCGAGTGGAGCGGAGAGCTTGGCTCTAGGAGAGAGCCGTCTTAGGGGACAAGTTTGAGGAGCAACTCTAGGAGAGACTTGTGCTCTGAACTCGCTGAGAAGAGGTCCGTTCTAGAGGCGAGCGAAGTGGAGAGCTTGTCTTTAGGAAAGAGCCGTCTTGGGGGACAAGCTTGAGGAGAAACTCTAGGAGAGAGTTGTGCTCCGAACTCGTTGAGAAGAGGTCCGTTCTGGAGGCGAGCGGAGCGGAGAGCTTGGCTCTAGGAGAGAGTTGGGCGCCGAACTTGTCGTTTGAGTCCGACAAGTTTGTAGAAGCGGCCCGAAGAGGGGGTTGGTTTCGACCTACAATTTGGACCCGGTAGGCTTGTAGAAGCAACTTTCGGATGGAGTTGGCCTCCAAACTTGCTGTTTGAGCCCAACACACTAGTAGAGGCAACTCGATGAGTGAGTTGGGTACCATATCAGATTCTTGAAGGTGAACTAGTTGCGGGAGATCCTCTAGGATGAGATGGGCTCCAACACCCTTACAAGGAGTGAAGGAGTTGTTGGCTTGGCTCGGGAGAGGAACTGAGTGCAGAGCTCACTAATGGGGATTGTCGAGCTGTACGAGCAACTACAAAGGTGAGTCAGGCCTTGGGGATGCCCTGGAAAAGATCCAGTGTTCGATCCTACTTGTTGGAATCAACCAGTTTCGGGAGCAGTTCGAATGGTCGTGTTGAGCCCTGAACCCACATGCTTGCAAGTTGTGAGGGCAATTTTCAACGGTTGTGGGAGCAATTCTGAATGGTGAACTGTCCCGCACTTGCTTGTTTGCGAGCGGCTAAGGCAATGTCGAACCAAGTGTTGGACTCCGAACTCATCGTTGGGATGTTTCAACTAGTTACAGGAGCAATTCCGAATGGTGAACCACTTCGTACTCGCTTGTAAGCAAGTAGTTGAAGCGGAATCGAACCAAGTGTTGGACTCCGAACTTATTGTTAGAGGGGTTTAACGAGTTGTAGGAGCAATTCTGAATGGTGAGCTGCCCCGCCCTTGCTTGTTTGCAAGCGGCTAGAGCAACGTCGAACCAAGTGTTGGACTCCAAACTCGTTTTTTGAGCTTAGTAAGTTGTGGGAGTAGCCATGTAGGAGAAGATGGACTCTGAACTCACCATTTAACGAGTCGTAGACGTGACTCGGAGAGATAGAGATGAAGCAAGAGCGATAATTTTCAATGAAAAAATACTAAGTTTTATTGAGATAAACTAAGTGGCCGCTTCAATAGGGCGAGCAATTATTACATGCTTCTTGGCCGTGTTACAAGCATCAGCCTTATTGAAAACTGAGATCCTACTTTTGCAATAGGGTGAAGGCTCCTTAGGAGGAGTTGGGTTCTCCCCCAATAGGACCTCCTTGGATGAGGTGGAAGATGGCCCCAGGTTTTGAATCTTGGAACTCGGCGGACCTCTCTCTTCGCTTATAGGTTCCTCGGGGTGGAAGGTCGGCCCCGTCTCTTCGGACGTGTAGCGCCCCGATTTCCAATACTGGGAAAACCGAGACACGAGCCAAGACCTTTTCTTCAATTAGTCACAATACACAGAAAAACAGGAGAATTTAAAACTTTTCATTCAACGCCCAATGTATTACAAGTCTGAATATTATACAACTGCAATACATTACAATAGAGTTACAATATTACCTTTACATTTCCAAGTATTACAACCTTCAACATCTTACATCAGAGTACTTTCCAACTAATAGATGATCAACACACATTTTACAGCGGAACTACATACGACATTGACTCCGTGCTTTCCTTGCCTTGAGTCCTCCTGAATCTCGCCCTTGTACTTCGGCGATCCGGTACCTATGGAAGTGGGGACGTCAGTATTCACTGACGCTTAAAGGCTGATATCAAGCGGCGAATCTCCCAAACAACATACAAAACATAGCAATGACTTTGGTGTAGTTTAAGTGTTCGTGAATGCTATGACTAGACTCTAATGCAATATTTAAATAGAACTAGGATGCTTCCTATTCTAATGTCAGCAAGTCTCCGAAGCAACATGCAGCCCATACTACATGCGACCCCATCTCAAGCCGTTTCTCCATATATAGGGATTTGAACCCGCGTTATGAACTCTAATTGTACACAACCTGTTCCTGACACCTACACGTGACTGATGAGGTTGCAGACGTGGTCATGTCCCACTAATGCAGTACGCCAGTGGTGTCTATGTTCGCCACTGCTACCCGGCGGACCTCACTCAAAAACAGACGAACCCAATGTATCGTCATTCCAAAATCCAAATCATAGGGTTTCGCAAACGCAGGGTAGCGCGAAGCCTACCCTGTGGCACCCTCTGGGGTCTCGCAGGCGCAGGGTAGCGCGAAGCCTACCCTGTGGCACCCTCAGCCACGGCACTTCAGAAATTAACAGCGCGAGATATGCAACCCGTGTCCTCAACTCGTGAGACGGCATCGTAAGTATCCCTTTGATGGGAAGGTACAAGTTGGTCGTAAAGCGCCCCCTACAACCAACTCCTCTCTTTTCGGCAAGGGTCTGAGCAAAATGATATTTAAGTCACTACCTTAACGATGTCCCGGACTCGACAATCCTAGGGACGATAATATTATAAACATAACATGCTAGGCCTTAAATTAGGCTTCGCATGACAACTCTACTAGGATACTCAACCTAGACTCACCAGAATCCTTCGGGATCCGGTTCCTGGCCCATCGATCCAAGACCTCGGCCGTGCGAATATACATGCATGCCACTACCCTAAACTTGGATTCCGTCTATACTTCGGTCCTCTATCAACCTACCCTAGTTAAGATTCGACGGTACACAAGGGGTGACTCCTCCACAGTTCCTTAAGGTAAGAAAACATATGTCTTGATGGTCGATAGCCCTTAGGGTGGTAATATCACCCTAGACGAGCACAACGAACAGTGTGCTAGCTAACAAGCTATATATGAGTAACAACCACATACGAGCTAATAAGCTACGTATGAAACAATAGCTACCTACGAGCCAGGCGGGCCTCGTAGGAGATAACCACGTACATACCAGCCAAATAAGCCGCGTATGAGACCAACAGCTACGCACGGGCCGGTCGAGCCGCGTACGAGACAACAACCTACATACGAGCCAATTAAACTACGTATGAGACCCACAGCTACATACGGGCCAGTCGAGCCACGTACGAGCACAACCATATGCAAACAACCATACAGGTAATCAATCCTAGAAGCAACCAAAAGTGCTTGCTAACAAACTCGATCTTCTATTATTAGAAGTAACAGAAGAATCTACTAATATTCCTATGATCGGTATTCTACCAATGAAAAACCGAAGGCGACATAGCAATCTTTATCAAACTAACTATTACTAGTGGTCTCCCAAATCCTTATTACTTCAACCTATAGTACTTTAAGCATGGCATACAATTGCAAGTATCTTCCTACGACAATCTAATTATATAACCTAACCACTCACCACAATACTCCTAAGTACGAATATGATTAAGCATGTGCTTATATCAATCTTAGCATGAAAATCACTATGATCTAGACATGAAGTCCACTATGGTCAAGCATAGGTTATAACTTGAGCGTGAAGGCTTACTACTTATCATGACTAATCACCACAACCCAAACATGGATATATAGCTAGTATGAATATGCAACATTCCAAGGCATGGTAGGTATTCTAACATTAATCCTACAACATTCTAAGCATGTATTTAAACTTTAGCATGGTATACCTCATTCTAGACATGGTATGCTACTTTCACATTAACATATAGCATGGTGTACATTTTAGTAACATTCTAGTCATGTATACTAGTTGAGTATCGACCTACAACATAGCATGAGTTTCTACAACAATTCTAGCATGGATAGAACGTAACATAAAAATCACTACAACTAACCATGGACGGTTACCTTAATTTAAGCATGAATATCTACTATATTTTAAGCATGAATCTCATTAGCATGGATACCATTAACTTAACATAAACCATCATTAGCATGGTCATCTACTTAACTTAACATAACAATAATTAGCATGACATCGCCTAACTTAGCATGAATAATGATTAAGCATGATCACCTACTAACATAACATGAACATATACTTATCTAAGCATAGATATCATGTAAGCATGAATATTTATTGATCTAGCATGGTATACAACTTACCTACAATTAAACTAGCATGGTATACAACTCCCCTACCATTAATCTAGCATGGTATACAACTTACCTATAAGCATGTGAGTATGGATAAGTTAATCTAGCATGATATACCACTTTCCCACAACTATCTAAGCATAGATAAATTAAACTAGCATGGTATACAACTTTCTTACAATCATCTAAGCATAGACAAATTTAGCTAGCATGGTATACTACTTTCCTACTATCATCTAAGCATAGACAGTTTAATCTATCATGGTATACTACTTTCCTACTATCACCTAAGCATGAATATCATCCCTAAACATGATAGGAAATTTTAGAAAAAATCCTACAACATCCTAAACATGAATATCATCCCTAAACATGATAAGGATTTTTAATATAAATCCTACAACATCCTAAGCATGAATATCATCCTTAAACATGATAGGTAATTTTAGAATAAATCCTACAACATCCTAAGCATGAATATCATCCCTAAACATGATAGGTAATTTTAGAATAAATCCTACAACATCCTAAGCATGAATATCATCCCTAAACATGATAAAGATTTTTAATATAAATCCTACAACATTCTAAGCATGAATATCATCCCTAAACATGATAGGTAATTTTAGAATAAATCCTACAACATCCTAAGCATAAATATCATTCCTAAACATGATAAGGATTTTTAATATAAATCCTACAACATCCTAAGCATGAATATCATCCCTAAACATGATAGGTAATTTTATAATAAATCCTACAACATCCTAAGCATGAATATCATCCCTAAACATGATAAGGATTTTTAATATAAATCCTACAACATCCTAAGCATGTTTATACACTTAGCATGAATAATAGTTAAGCATGATACTTACTAACTTAGCATGAAGCATGAACATCTACTATCTTTATTGAAACATAACATCTACTACAAATTTACTTGAACATAAACCTCTACCAAAACTTTATTTAACATGAACATCTAATACAAATTTATAAACATCTACTAATGCTACTTATTTAACATGAACATTTACTACACTACTTTACTTAAAACATGAACATCAACTACTACTACTTTATTTTAATCATGAATAGCTACTAACATTTTACATATCATAACCATCTACAACTACTTTATTTTAATCCTTACTACTACTACTACTTTATTTAAGCATAATACTACTATTTTATTTTAACATACTACTACTACTTTATTTAAACATACTACTACTATTTTATTTAAGCATACTACTACTATTTTATTTTAACATGAACATAAACATCTACAACTACTTCTTTTAATCATCTACTACTACTACTACTACTTTATTTTAATATGAGCATCTACTAACATTTCTACCAAATCTTCATTAGTATTTATTTCTTATTAACACTAGTTGAACATAAAAAGAGATCTTTTTGACCATTCTACAACTAGTGATTTAGGTTAGTTTCTTTTTTTTCATAATTAAAACTAACATCTAATTTAGGTTCTTTTTACTTAAGATTATAAAAGAAAACAACAATAATAAAAATAAGGTAAGAACCTTCATTTGGTTCAACCAACATATGCTTATCTTTTTAGTCCAAGTTCAATACAAGTCCTACAACCAAAAATAGTTGTATAAAAGGTTCATATGCTTTGTTCATGAGTTCACATCAAGTCCTACAACCCCAAACGGTTGTATGTACAAGTTCATATGCCTTATGTTATTTTAGTCCAATTAACAAACACAAAACAATAACTACCACTATAAAGATTTAATCTTTATGTTTATTACTACTACTATTCATTCTTTTCTTTTCATGTGGTTATTATCTTTAACATTTACAAACATACAAACAAGAACTATATACAACAATACTATCACAACAACCATCCCAAAAAGAACCAAAGAAAACAAAACAAGGAGGATAAGAAGAAGAAGAACATCAAAACAACAATTCAAACAAACAAACAAACAAACAAAGAGAAACCCCCACCTTCTTTTCTTTGATGGAAGATGTAACCCCTATTTTCCCAGAAAGGTATTTTTCGATATTTTCTGTATTTAAAATTTTCGCAAATTATTTTTATTGTTAAAATTAGATTATTTCATAAATTATATTTATAAATTATTGTATTAATTTTCTTATTGGATTATTTTCATTTTATATTATTTCTCTTACATTTTTAACCTCCGTGCGCTGATTGTGCGCCGATCGTCCATTTTCCGCCATTTTGAATTCTTTTTCGCATTTTCTTGGTCTCATTCATATTTGTTAATTATTTTTGGGTTATGGTGAATTTTTAGAAGTGTTTTGACCAATTTGATATTTTTGGCCCTTAAGGAGATTTTTAGGAACTATAGGATTCATTGTATTTTGTATCCCCATTCGAAATCTACCCAATACCCATCACCCAATTGTATACTCATTTAATCCTAGTGATATCCACTACCCATTAACCCACATTTGGCCCATATATATATACCCTAATACTAATTATTCACAAACCCTAATCCTTTTTTTCCCTCTCCTAATAATAGCCGGCTCCTCTCTCCCCACCTTCCAATCTCGGCCTGCACTTCCCTAGCCCCAGGCAGACCCCTCCTTGCCTCCCAAACTGAGCCCTCCATTGCTATACTCTACTACAAGCCCTTCTCCAAACTCCTACTACAACCCTACAACCCAAAAACTCCCTCTTTGTGGCCGAACACCCCAAACCAGCACCACCATCTTCAAGAACAGCCCCCCCCCCTCTTCATCCCTTGCTGATTTGGAGTTGTGGGTAGCGTCCGTTTGAGTCCGTGCTTCAAGAAGACGATCGTAGGCAAGATTCGGTTCGTGGGTTCGCTTGGAATCGCGCGTGGAAGGACTTTTGCACGTGGGTTTTCATTGCTAGGCTTCGTAGCGTCGTGTTCATCATCAACAAGGCAAGTAACTTGTACTTAAATTTCTTAGGTTGATACAAGTAGAAAGTTCACACATAGGATAGGTTGAGACTAGAGACGGACAAAGATCATGTTTTTAATTGTGGGTTTCATCTCTAATGTTCAAAACAGGTCATAGACGACTTAGGTCATGAAGTTTGATAGGTTTGTGCCTTAGGATTCACCCAAACGCGATTTGGATCGCGTATGCGACATATTGTGTACCCGATGTATGTTGAATACCCATATGAGAAATATTAGATTTTGACATGATAGATACCCTCCATTATGACATTTGGACAGTGGGTAGACACCTTTTTGAATTTGGAAGAGTTTTGATGATTTTTGAGGAAGTTATGACGTTTTGAAGTTTGGTTGAGAAATCTGGAAATTTGGATAGAACTGGATTGATTGTTGTTTTTACCTGGATTAGAATCCGAATCTCAACATGACTATTTCTGAGTAATTTGTAGAGAATTGAATCTAATTTCTAATCCCACTGATTTCACCCTGTTTGGAGTTCGTATGAATTAGTTATGATTATTTTAGTAACTGTATGCCGGTAGTTCCCAGATTCATTTCGGGGTAGATTTTATCACCAATTTATTTTCAAGACCCTAGTTATACATAATTTCATGCCACAAGATTTTGTCCAGTATTTCACCATGATGTTAGGTAGTTCTCTGATTTTTGTGATAATTAAAAGATGAGTTTTGAGTGATGCCTTACATCCTTTTCTATAGATCGCTTTTGCTGTAAACTGCGTGTGATTGTATGTTGAATGCCGTGTTCACCTTATTTCTAATTACTGTATGAATATTTTATGTGAGATATGAAAGTTGGGTAATTGTGTATACTTTCATCCCGTTTTGGCGGAAGTGGATTTTGATGCGCTGTGTGCAAGATATGCATGATTTTGTACAGCGGTGTTGAAGAATTCCAGATCCATCAAAACTGTGTTATGTGTTATTTTCTATTTTTGAAAACATATCTATACTTTCTGGAAAAATATGAAAATTTATATTTTGAGACTATACTTATAGGGGATTACCCCAGAAAATTTTGTGGGTTTAATTAATGACTATGTATGCTGTTTTCATGTGGTTTAAGTTATTCCCCTGTTTTCTGGCTGTACATGAAAACTGTGTTGAATTGTGTTTTGAGTCAAGATGTTGTGAAATAGCATATAGATTTATTATACCCGTTAGAAGCATGTGAAAGTCTAGTTTCCAGATCCTTCGACGGATCATGATTTGCATGCCTGTAGATCTTTGGATCACTATTTTTGTACAGACTGGTCTTGCTGTCCTGATTATAAACATACGCTAAGTTGCTCGTATTTGTGAATGTTTGGTACCTATACTTGCTGATCTAATTCCCTGAGTCTAAACCTGATTATAACCTGTTAGTTTGACATTATTTAGTACACTCTCATGCCTGTTGATGATCTTAATAATAAAAGTAACTAAGCCGGGGTTATGGGAAAGATCTAATAGTGGATAATTCGGAAACGTGTACTCGGAAGGGGGCCCGTGTTTCCCATTTTGCTGCATGGACCTGTTGGTTCATGTACCTGTTCCCTGTTGCTGCACGTACCTGTTGGTCGTGTACCTGTTGCTGCATGGACCTTTGGTTCATGTACCTGTTACCTGTTGCTGCACGTACCTGTTGGTCGTGTACCTGTTGCTTCATGAACCTGTTGCTGCATAAATCGGATGATTCGTGTACCTGTTTTGATTCATAAACCTGTTTTCCTGTACCTGAGTATACTGTCCTCTATGGTCCACTATGAAATTTAAAGCGAAACTGTTTGTTGTAGCAACCATGTAGTAAAAACTGGGATGCATGTCGTTCTACCTAGATAGTTAATAAAAAGATTAGACTTAACATAACCTGATTATCCTGATTATCATGTTTACCTGATACATGTTTACCTGTATACCTGTTACCTGTTGCCTGATATTTCTGTTATCTGTTTTCCTGATACTTGATACAGATTTACCTGATTACCTGAATACCTGATACTTATACATGTTACCTGTTTAACTGTTGACATATGTTTACCTATACCTGTTAGTATATCCTGTGATTGGATAGTGTCCATGTGCTTGTATCCTATTCTATTTGTGACCCGGACTTGCCATTGACGGGTACTGTATTTTCTCTTTTCCTTTTTCCTGCATTCGTTGTATTGCAGATTTTGGAGGACAGGTTCCTAAAGGTATTGGCAAGATGAGAGACTAGAGGCTGAAATTTTCTATTACTATTCTTGTTGCTTATTTTGGACAATATTGTATTTTGAGACTTGTATTATTTCTTGTATTTGGGCAATGTGACCCAGGAATATTTGTGTATTTCAGATCATGACTATTTGAGATTAATACATTTTATTTCAAGTATTCTTGTTGGTATTTGGTTCATATGTGCATGTGGTTGATTTTTCTGGATTCTGACTCTGATTTTACTGTGACATGCTATAAAGATTTCTTGAAACAGCTTAAGGATGATAATAATCATTCGCTGGGCTTTTGTTACGTGCTCGTATTCCGTATTTTTGGGAAGCGGGGCGTGACAGGGTTTTCAGTGGTATCAGAGCATCAGGTTTGGCTAATGTATTAGTTGACTAATATATTAGACAAGCTTGGCTCGATCTGGTATCTGTGCAACATTTCACCAACCATACATGCATAAGTAAATTATTACCAACAGTGATCTGGATACTAGTCTTATTCCTTCTTTTTGATCCCTTCTTATTCGATTCTTTGATTCCTTGTTTCTTCCGTTTGTTTTAGTCGTTCTCATTTGTTGATTCTTTATTGGGTATAGTTTCGTTCTTTTCGTACCCATATTTCTTTGATTCTTTCATTCGTCTTCATTGTTGACTCATTTTGAGTATCGTGCTAGTTATTTCTTTCCGGCCATATTCTCTTCAAATTCTGCTTGTACCTCTCGTTCCTCTTCTTTCATATTCAATTCTTTGATTCTTATTTTCCTTCTTCTCTTGTAGTTGTCCCCCTTTGTTGACTCTTCATTGAGTATAAAATCCATTCTTCTCTTGCCTATATTTTCTTTATGATATATATATATTTTCGAATATTTTGTGTATTTCGATTATTATTATATTTTGGATCTTCTATGAAATTGTTTCTAAAAATTTATTATTTCGAATAACTATGTATTTTAATATCACAAATTTTCAAAACGTATCTTCGTACATAAATCGAGCAGTCAATATCTAAGTACGTGTGGAAGATCGCATCATTTCGTTCATCGTTTTGTTGCAACTGGATGTCGAGATGGCAAACATGCAACTAGACATCAATGGAGGCAAATTGCAACTGGATACCGGTGAGGCAAAATATGCAACCGAATATCCAGATGGTAAGCTGCAACCTGTTGTCGGGATGGCAAACCTGCAACTTGATGTCGAGAATGCAAGACTACAGATGGATATAAATGAGGCGAACCCATATCAAAGGATTTCTACTATTATTATTATCGTTTTCCTTATTATTATTAGTATTATTATTATTTTCGTTATTACTATTACTATTATTAGTGTTGTATTTTCTTACTATTTTAATTTTGATGTTGATGTTGAATTACTTTCACTAAATTGATGAACCCCAAATTATTTTCTGGCTTGTATTATTATCCTTATCAGTATTGTTAATATTTTATTATTATTTTTTTACCAGTATATTTATGATGATTATTATTGTGATTATTATTTTTATTATTTTTGTCATTATTATTTTATTATTATTATGTGCTGATTTTGTATTATTAATATTATTTTTGTTAATGCCCATTAGTTCTGACCTAATTATTTAAATTAAATCCCTCCTCTCCAGCCCAATTTTATTCTGGTGTCTCATTCTTTTCTTCCTGCTCGGATTGCCGCTTGTTGTCACGTGTTCTACAACGACTTGTCTGCAACTTAGAACGTCACTATCAGAGTAGCGCAGAGGAAGCGTGGTGGGCCCATAACCCACAGGTCCCAGGATCATATTGTTGCTTCTCCTTTCTTGCATTGTTTTGGTTTCCCCTATCTCTTGCATTCCTCCTCATCCGTTGACTTATTGTTTGATTCAATTCTTTTCTGTTATTTTTTTCCCAATTTGCTTTTGCCTTGTCCTATGTACCGCCTAAGCAAATTTCGAGGACGAAATTTTGTTGTAAGGTGGGTAGGATTGTAACCCCTGTTTTCCCAGAAAGGTATTTTTCGATATTTTCTGTATTTAAAATTTTCGCAAATTATTTTTATTGTTAAAATTAGATTATTTCATAAATTATATTTATAAATTATTGTATTAATTTTCTTATTGGATTATTTTCATTTTATATTATTTCTCTTACATTTTGACCTCCGTGCGCTGATTGTGCGCCGATCGTCCGTTTTCCGCCATTTTGAATTCTTTTTCGCATTTTCTTGGTCTCATTCATATTTGTTAATTATTTTTGGGTTATGGTGAATTTTTAGAAGTGTTTTGACCAATTTGATATTTTTGGCCCTTAAGGAGATTTTTAGGAGCTATAGGATTCATTGTATTTTGTATCCCCAATCGAAATCTACCCAATATCCATCACCCAATTGTATACCCATTTAATCCTAGTGATATCCACTACCCATTAACCCACATTTGGCCCATATATATATACCCTAATACTAATTATTCACAAACCCTAATCCTTTCTTTCCCTCTCCTAATAATAGCCGGCTCCTCTCTCCCCACCTTCCAATCCCGGCCTGCACTTCCCTAGCCCCAGGCCGACCCCTCCTTGCCTCCCAAACCGAGCCCTCCATTGCTATACTCTACTACAAGCCCTTCTCCATACTCCTACTACAACCCTACAACCCAAAAACTCCCTCTTTGTGGCCGAACACCCCAAACCAGCACCACCATCTTCAAGAACAGCCCCCCCCCCCTCTTCATCCCTTGCTGATTTGGAGTTGTGGGTAGCGTCCGTTTGAGTCCGTGCTTCAAGAAGACGATTGTAGGAAAGATTCGGTTCGTGGGTTCGCTTGGAATCGCGCGTGGAAGGACTTTTGCACGTGGGTTTTCATTGCTAGGCTTCGTAGCGCCGTGTTCATCATCAACAAGGCAAGTAACTTGTACTTAAATTTCTTAGGTTGATACAAGTAGAAAGTTCACACATAGGATAGGTTGAGACTAGAGACGGACAAAGATCATGTTTTTAATTGTGGGTTTCGTCTCTAATGTTCAAAACAGGCCATAGACGACTTAGGTCATGAAGTTTGATAGGTTTGTGCCTTAGGATTCACCCAAACGCGATTTGGATCGCGTATTGGACATATTGTGTACCCGATGTATGTTGAATACCCATATGAGAAATATTAGATTTTGACATGATAGATACCCTCCATTATGACATTTGGACAGTGGGTAGACAGCGTTTTGAATTTGGAAGAGTTTTGATGATTTTTGAGGAAGTTATAACGTTTTGAAGTTTGGTTGAGAAATCTGGAAATTTGGATTGAACTGGATTGATTGTTGTTTTTACCTGGATTAGAGTCCGAATCTCAACATGTCTATTTCTGAGTAATTTGTAGAGAATTGAATCTAATTTCTAATCCCACTAATTTCACCCTGTTTGGAGTTCGTATGAATTAGTTATGATTATTTTAGTAACTGTATGCCGGTAGTTCCCAGATTCATTTCGGGGTAGATTTTATCACCAATTTATTTTCAAGATCCTAGTTATACATAATTTCATGCCACAAGATTTTGTCCAGTATTTCACCATGATGTTAGGTAGTTCTCTGATTTTTTTGATAATTAAAAGATGAGTTTTGAGTGATGCCTTACATCCTTTTCTATAGATCGCTTTTGCTGTAAACTGCGTGTGATTATATGTTGAATGCCGTGTTCACCTCATTTCTATTTACTGTATGAATATTTTATGTGAGATATGAAAGTTGGGTAATTGTGTATACTTTCATCCCGTTTTGGCGGAAGTGGATTTTGATGCGCTGTGTGCAAGATATGCATGATTTTGTACAGCGGTGTTGAAGAATTCCAGATCCATCAAAACTGTGTTATGTGTTATTTTCTATTTTTGAAAACATATCTATACTTTCTGGAAAAATATGAAAATTTATATTTTGAGACTATACTTATAGGGGATTACCCCAGAAAATTTTGTGGGTTTAATTAATGACTTTGTATGCTGTTTTCACGTGGTTTAAGTTATTCCCCTGTTTTCTGGCTGTACATGAAAACTGTGTTGAATTGTGTTTTGAGTCGAGATGTTGTGAAATAGCATATAAATTTATTATACCCGTTAGAAGCATGTGAAAGTCTAGTTTCCAGATCCTTCGACGGATCATGATTTGCATGCCTGTAGATCTTTGGATCACTATTTTTGTACAGACTGGTCTTGCTGTCCTGATTATAAACATACGCTAAGTTGCTCGTATTTGTGAATGTTTGGTACCTATACTTGCTGATCTAATTCCCTGAGTCTAAACCTGATTATAACCTGTTAGTTTGACATTATTTAGTACACTCTCATGCCTGTTGATGATCTTAATAATAAAAGTAACTAAGCCGGGGTTATGGGAAAGATCTAATAGTGGATAATTCGGAAACGTGTACTCGGAAGGGGGCCCGTGTTTACCATTTTGCTGCATGGACCTGTTGGTTCATGTACCTGTTACCTGTTGCTGCACGTACCTGTTGGTCGTGTACCTGTTGCTGCATGGACCTTTGGTTCATGTACCTGTTACCTGTTGCTGCACGTACCTGTTGGTCGTGTACCTGTTGCTTCATGAACCTGTTGCTGCATGAATCGGATGATTTGTGTACCTGTTTTGATTCATGAACCTGTTTTCCTGTACCTGAGTATACTGTCCTCTATGGTCCACTATGAAATCTAAAGCGAAACTGTTTGTTGTAGCAACCATGTAGTAAAAACTGGGATGCATGTCGTGCTACCTAGATAGTTAATAAAAAGATTAGACTTAACATAACCTGATTATCCTGATTATCATGTTTACCTGATACATGTTTACCTGTATACCTGTTACCTGTTACCTGATATTTCTGTTACCTGTTTTTCTGATACTTGATACAGATTTACCTGATTACCTGAATACCTGATACTTATACATGTTACCTGTTTAACTGTTGACATATGTTTACCTATACCTGTTAGTATATCCTGTGATTAGATAGTGTCCATGTGCTTGTATCCTATTCTATTTGTGACCCAGACTTGCCATTGACGGGTACTGTGTTTTCTCTTTTCCTTTTTCCTGCATTCGTTGTATTGCAGATTTTGGAGGACAGGTTCCTAAAGGTATTGGCAAGATGAGAGGCTAGAGGCTGAAATTTTCTATTACTATTCTTGTTGCTTATTTTGGACAATATTATATTTTGAGACTTGTATTATTTCTTGTATTTGGGCAATGTGACCCAGGAATATTTGTGTATTTCAGATCATGACTATTTGAGATTAATACATTTTATTTCAAGTATTCTTGTTGGTATTTGGTTCATATGTGCATGTGGTTGATTTTTCTGGCTTCCGACTCTGATTTTAATGTGACATGTTGTAAAGATTTCTTGAAACAGCTTAAGGATGATAATAATCATTCGCTGGGCTTTTATTACGTGCTCGTATTCCGTATTTTTGGGAAGCGGGGCGTGACAGAAGAACTAGACTAACTCTCCTCCTTAGCTCCTAGGAATCCTTATGGACCTACAATGGGAAAACTCTCAAGTTAGTATGGTGTTCTCTCTTTCTTTTCCTTTCTTTCTTTCTTTCTTTTTGATCTTTCTAAAATGAGACAAAGGTGGAGGAAGGGGGTATTTATAGGTGGGAAAAGGGGTGGAGAGTGCAAATGTGCATACACACAATTGCACAAAAGTCCTCCCCCAATATGGGGGCCGGCCATGCTCCTAGGGTGGTAGGGATGAGGTGGAGGCATGGTGAGGGTATGGTGCTATGTGGTGGAGGTGTTATGTGAGGATTTCTAGAAGGGTTTCCTTAACCTCCTCATGCACACTTAACCTAAGTTAAACACTTATAAACCCTAACAATCTAATAGGTTTTGTCATAACAAAACAAGTGTTGTCCAAAAATACACAACACACAATTTGTATAATGTACTAATCGACATATTATACGTATGTGCGCATATATGTCTGTATACTGAAAATCTTCGCATAATCCGTATAAAAATAATTTGATCTCGGAAATAATAATAAAATAAATTCTATTATTAGTTTAGAAGGTCACGGTATCAATTTGATACAATACGGATGTATACTGACCGATATCTGGATACAGATAATGTCTATGAACAAACAGGGTGAAAATCACCAAAATATTCCAATTTTTGAATTAAAACAAAATAATAATAAAATAATAATAAAATATCAATTTATATAAGGTAATATCCGTCCGGGATATTACAGGACGAACTTGTCCAGGTGTCCCCGCTTTATCAGGTCTTCAATCTCCTCTTTGAGAGCCCGACAATCATCCGTGTCGTGACCATGGTCCCTATAAAAGCGGCACCACTTATCCCTGTCTCTTTTCTTGCCAGGGGTATTCATTCTAGGAGGAGCACGGAGTAGCCCTTCTTTGTCCACCTCCATAAGGACCATTGATATACTAGCATTGAGGGGGGTGAACTTCTCAAAACAAGGAGCTGGGTGGCGTTGGCCATTGTCGTCCCTCTGGAGCTTCTGGGACCCTTCTTCGTTCGTATTCTTCCGTTTGTTCCCGGAAGATGATTCCTCGAGAGTGGGGGGTTGAGAGCCTCTTCCACTCGAATGTGCTTCTCACTCCTAAGCAGGAGTTCTGAGAAGTTTCGAGGAAGCTTCTTGGCCAGGGATGCTCTGAGGTCAGTATTGAGGACGTTGGACTGGAAGGCGACAGTGGCGACCGAGGGTTCCAAGGAAGCGATGGACCTGGCTTCAACAGTGAGGCGCTTGACATAGTCCCTCAATCATTTGCCCTCCTTTTGACTGAGGAATAGTAGGGAGTCACTCGTCTTCTCTGTGCAGCGACTGCTCACGAAATGCGTGAGGAAAAGACCCTCGAACTGGTCGAACGAGAAGATGGAGGCCGAGGCGAGTCGAGAGTACCATTCTCTTGCAGGCCCCTTCAGTGTGGCAGGGAAGGTCTTGCAAAGGAGCGCATCCGAAGCCTGGTGGATCATCATGAGAGTTTTAAAACTCTTGATGTGGTCAGTGGGGTCCGACTCCCCATTGTATGACTCAAAGTTAGGGGGCTTAAAGTTTTGCGAGACCGGGGCATCCATGATGGCTCGAAATAACGGGGACCTGCTCGGGCGGAAATTCCTCGCCCGTTGTTCCTCTTCTCTGTCAAGTCGTCCAAGGCGCCTCTCCATCTCGTGGAGAGGGCAGTAGACCGAGTCTTCCCTTCAGTCATATCCTGTCGATCTCCTAGACTCTTTCCCATGTGAGAGGGGACTAGGACTAGGTGCCCATTGCTCATGGTTGGGAGCGGCGTTGAGGGCCCGCAAAACGGCCCTTTGAAAATCTTGGAGCTCCGCCCTTATGACTGGTGCCTCTCCAGCTCGGCGGTCCCTGTGTGTGGCTCAGCTTACTGGAGAATGAGTTCTCCGCCGACGACGCTGAGGGGACTCTCTTCGCCTCCTCGAGGGAGGGGATCTTCTCGTCCTCGGTTAGCGGGGGGTCCGGACTCTTGAGACCCCTGGGTGCTCAGGTTGATGGACTCCCCCAATGGCTCGCCATCCATTCAGGCAAGTTCGAAGGTCAACCCCCTTTTGGTGGTCGGCAATCACTTGACGGAGATCCTGCTCGGGAGGACTTTGAGAAGCCATAGAGCCAACTGGAGGATTGTGGATCACAGCATGGTCCTGAGGAGGATGTTGCTTTGGACGACTCCGACGGGAGCCCCCCTGGGCAGCCCCCCGAGACCCTGGAGGGGCCTGTTGAGGAGGAGCACCTTGATCTGGAGGAGGGAGAGGAGGAAGAGAAATGGTTCTTCGGCTGGAGACCACTGCCTTCCCCTTCTCTTTTGGATGCATGGCTTGAAACTAGTCTCGCTGATGAAGTTCGGTCGGGTTGCTTTTTCGTTCCCACAGACGGTGCCAAACTGTTGCCGCTGAATTCGAGTGTGGGAGCAGTAGATGAGATTTGTAGGTTCTTGAGGAACTCACAAAGATCTACCCCTTCTTCTTCCTTGGAAACTGGCTGGCTCCTTTGTGCTCCCTTGCGACCTACACAAACGTTCGAGTCACCGGGATGGATCCCGGCGACGAACCCTCCGACGATCAAGTCAATACACAGAAAAAAAGAGGAAAAAAGCTCGAGTGTGCAAAGTGTGATCACCTTGTACCGTGGGAGATCAGGGGGGTTTTATAGTCGCCAACGGGATCTCCTTCAGGATCAGGGAGAATCCCTACTTCCCGGTGTGGCAGGATACGGGTGGTTATAACCACCTCCTCCAAATTAGGGGGAACCAGGATTTCCTCCAATCCTGTTGAACTGGCCCCTAACGGGTTGAGACTTGCTCTTAACTGGTTGGATCTGTTCAATGGTTAGCGAGTCCAGTAGGAGGGACCCAGTTCCCAATTCAGACCCATCTGCAGGGGAGATTACCATCTTGCCCCTGGGACTTTGAGATTTGCGACCATTTTGAATGGTTCCGATTTAACCCCCATTTTTAGCCATATCAAACCCCGACTCTATACTTTCATACTACGAGCAGTACAAAATGCATCAAAATTATCTCATATTAATCCAACAAAATTATAAAATAAAATAAACAATATTCTTCACATTAAATCTTAACTCATAGCTCCAATATATCACTAATACCAATTTACCACAAATATAGACACCAATAACAATATTTAAAAATAAAATAAAATAAGATATACATTAAAATTAATTCTCACAACTACAAAATATAAAAAGGGGTATTTTCGGTATTTTACAAATTCGAGGTGTTACAATATTATACTATGATAGTTTCTCGATTTATATCATTCGTAGACAAATTCTGTTAGTATGTGTAATATGTTTTTTGTTGCTCTTAAGGGATTCATTTATACAATATTCTATTTATTACTATACTTTTATTGTTTACTGTTATTGTGATAATTTTTCTTCTTGAATTGAGTAAGGTTGTACTGATGTAAGGAAGTCAGTTCCTAATAATTTTTCATTAACATGGTGTTCTGGATCTACATATAAATGTAATAGCATTTCCTTTCTACCATTTATCATCGGTGGTAGTATTATTTTATGTACAATTGGATATCTATTATTGTAATTGTCCAGGTTGTAGTGTGGATTTTCTAATGGCATTAATTCTGTTGTTCTTATATTTGTTTTTTTAATATGTGAATTGGTAGCTCCTGTATCTACCAGAGCTGCTTGTTTATTCCATTTTCCACTATCATAATATTCTAGTTCTATTTTAAATTGGTTATTATTTTTATTGTCTAATGTATTTATTATTGGTATTAATTTCATTGCCTGTTGTTTGTTTCTTATTGATAGCGATCTCTTTCCAAACATTATTTGTGGTATTTTTCATTTTTGTAATTTCTTATGCTTTATTAAAGTCAAATTTTATATAATTAGGTATAGTCATTTCAGAGTTTTCTCTAGATGGTTTGTATCTTTTTATTTCGCTGAATAGTGGTTCTATTTTAAAATTATTTGTATTCCTATTTTTTTTTACTTCATGCTTACTAGTAAAAGCACAAATATTTCTTATTTGTATACTCATAACTTTGCTTTTCTCTATCATTTCTATTCCTGATAATCTGTGGTACATGACTAAACTTTTGTCCTTATTTTCTTCGACAATACTTATAGAGAAATTATATTTTATTGTAAATTTTATCTTTTTGATACATTAGGTTTTCTTGTACTATTCCTATTAAGGCATCTTGTGTACTTGATATTATTCTATCATCCATTAGGTATGTTTTCAAGGGTGTATTTATTCCTTCCTAAAATAAGCTTTTATTATTATTTGCACAGCTCCTAAATGTATGTATCTTAATATTTTTCTAGTTTTCTCACTTAATTTTTCCATCTCTTGTCTTATTATTTTTTCAGATATTAATGAGATTATGGTTTTTCCTTGGGCTTGTTCAGTGTCTGTAGTTTGTTTATTATTTCAGGCTATTGTGATGTTATTCTTTTTCCTTTCAAATATTGGTAGTTTAAATTTCTCTTTTGGGTTTATATCTAATTTGGTTGCTCTTGTTTTATCGTATCTTTGTATGTCAAAGCACATTCTTTTCCTTACCTTTTCATTGTTTTCTTCTCTTTCTAATTGTTCTCCTATTTCTATTATTTCTGATATCATATTTATTTCAGCTTCTTCTGTTTCACCTTCACTACTTCCACTATCTTCTTCCAGTAGTATTATTTCTTTATTTTCACTAATTTCTGACCTGTCTTCCTCATATTCTCTGTGTTCATAGATTATGTTATTCATTTCTTCAATTTCTTCTACGTATTTTATATTTTCTTTTTTCATTCTCTTAGGGCAATTTGGTGATATATGTCTCACTTCTCCATATATATAACAATTACATTTCTCTGGGTTTTTCGGATATTGTCTATTTTTATTTATTCTTCTGAAGTATCTTTTATAGGGTTTTTTATATCTCTTAAAAGTTTTTCTATATTTTGGTTTACATTTTTGGAATTTGTGTTTACTCTTCTTTATATAATTATAGTTATTATTACATCCCCAATGATTCGGTCTTTCATCTTCACAACAAATTCTTTGTTTATATACTCTAGTATTTCATTTTTGCTCTAGCTTCTTGGCACACTTTATCCCTATAATCCTTTACAAATTGTGTTCTGTACTCTAAAGTATCTACTTCTGGTTTTATTTTTTCACCTATGTATGCACTATATATGTTTATACTCCATGAATCAGATAGTTTTAGAAAGAATGAGTTCAAGATTGGACTTCTTTCTTCTTTTGTATAATAACTATCTTGAAAATATTCTCGGAATTCACAAGTATAGTTGCATGTCGCATATTTCTAAATTGCTTAGTCTCTATCTTGCTTGGTTCTTTTTGTATATAGGTGTTTTTTCTCCTTTAACGTAGACACTGAATTCTGTTCTTATTGCTATTTCGTAATTTGTAATAATTTCTTTTAGTCCTATGGTTCGTTGTGCTGAGCTTTCTTCTGTTCCTTTATCATTAATTAGTCTTGATTTTCTGGTAGCATTTCTTTCTTCTTCCTTTAGTCCATTCCACCATTTTGGTAGTACTCCTATAAAGGTTGCTTCTATAAATTTTTCAAATGAGTTTCCTGAAAGTTTTTGCTTAAATCCTACTATTAGTGAAGCCTTTACCCATTCTTCTATTGTCCTATCTATGTCTTTACGCAGTCTAGATGTAGCTATTCTCTATTTCCTGCTATTCATTTTTTGTAGTGTTCTGCAGGTTCATATTTTGGGATTTCTTTTTCTTTATCTCTTCCTAACTTATTATTTTTTGTGTTTTGTCATTTCCATGGTAGGTGATAAGGTTTTTTGTTAGGTGATGACCATATGATTTTGTACTGTCAGTTGTAACTTCTATTGGTTTTTCTATAATCTTTTCTTTCTTTTGATCTATTTTTATTCCTTCATTTGTTATATCTAGATTTTTTAAGGTTTCCTCTACTTTCTCTGAATTAGGATTTGCCATTAAATCTTCTATTTCTAAAATATTTATATTAAGCTTTGTTATGACTTTAACTCCTTTATACCTTCTTCCGTTATGCCTAGTTCTTCTTCTGTGTCTTTAGTTATATATACACCTAGTTCTTTTATGTTCTTATTTTTGAATTTTAAATATTTTCTTATAGTTCCTACAGACTCTGGACCATTGTAATCTTCTTCCAACTCTTGTATGTTTATCATATAAATTTTTGATTCTATTTTTAAATTTAATATTTTTACTTTTGGACTTTGCTTCTTCGTTTCTATAATCTAATACCTTGTATGCTATTTCCTGTTGTGTCTCTTTAGGCAGTTTTTGAGTGATTCTACTTGTTACATACACAGACAATTTATGACTCCTCCAAAATCTTTTACTTCAAATTCGTACAACACCGCACACAGAAAAATTTAAAACTTCAATTACATCATCTTTCTTTACAATACACAACGGAATTTTTACACAATAAATACAACTTGTTACATCATTAAATTTTCAATCCTCCATCGGAGTTCACCACAAACTCGCTTCCACGCCAGTCATTGACAAGAATCCTGCAAAACTTATAAACTGTTGGTACGTCAGTTGAATACATGCTAACAACAAATAACAATCCCCCAAAACTCAACTACCACAAACTTGAATGCAAAATAATATAAAAAGTGTGACTATCCTAAGTATGTCGATGTATGCCATGATCCTAAAGACTAATGCACAAACATTATGCACACGATGCAATTTCTAATGCACACTTGTTCGGATTATATGAAGCTCATATAATATAGGTCTGAGGGCAAGCCGTTTGCGTTCTCTTCATTGTACGGTTTAATCCCTCGCTATGCATTCCTACAATTGTGACAAATATCAAGATTCAGACATCTCGCGTGTATTGGCTCTTGTCCCGATTTCTAAAGATCAATCCCACTCCACCCGCCTACTTATAATCCCGGAATCCATTGCCCGACTATTTATACTCCTGGAATTCTGGGGATCACCTCGCCCCGTAAGATAATGCTGGAGTCCTCATCAAGCGAACATCTCGTAAGCGTCGCTCTAGTCCCGAAATTATGGAGATTCGTCTCACTCCGCCCGACTATTTATAATCCCGGAATCCGCCGCCCAACTATTTATAGTCCCGGAATCCTGGAGACTCGTCTCACTCCGCCCGACTATTTAGAGCCTCTTACTCGTGTTTTCTCTCACTTCGTCACAGCTCCTTTCTAGTACCTATCCTTGGAACAGAAATTATCAAACTCCATCTAGAGCTAGCGTAACCCTACCGAACTTAACTCAACAAATATTGGAATACTTGCCCAACCTGGCTCATTCCCAAAATCCACAATCTTGCAGGCATCCTGTGTCCTACTCAGCCTCTAGAACTCTAACCAACTAGGATGTCGTACCCCCAACCACTCTAGGTTTATCTACGACCACCCTAATAACTCATAGATAACAGGAGTTCTCACCTGTCGGAGAATCGTAAACCCAAACATAACTCGAACAGATTCACTCGCCTCCCGCAAGTCTAATCCTGTATTCATTACTATCCTCTTACAATTCCCCACACCAATCTTAGTCTTACACTCGATTAATCCCAATTTTCAATTCTTGATTTATTTCTCCATATAATAATGAACTCTATCAATTATTAGAATTAAGAGAGCTAGTCCGCAACTAGTTTTAATTCAATTAAATTACTCTATCTTAACTCGATTCCAGTTTTCTACTAAAGTTCAACCCGAAGTTTAATTAACCCAAATATGAAACTAATCAAGTCTTAAACCTCAAAATTTGACATTCTCAATATGAAATTAATAGACCTCTAAATCTGGAATTAATTATATCTGAATCTGAAATTTATTAAATTCAAAATATGAAATTAGTTAAGTATGAAATTAACCTAACTAGTAATTTGCACGTGCTTTGCACGTCCTAATAAATATGTTTTTAAAAATATATCTATGTCTCTATATAATGAGAGCATTGGAGTTGCATGTGTGATACATTTAAGTTAGAGTTGTCCATACAATGTATGTTTTAATGAAGATGTGGAGTTTTCTGTGCGATGCACGTTTCAGTAAAGAGTTGGAGTTCTACGTGAGATGCACGTTTTAATAAATAAATAACTTTTAAAGTAAAGAATATAATGGGAGAGTTGGTGTTGCACGCGCGATGCACGAGTTTGTAACCAAACAAACCCCATTTGTAACAAAATAGAGTTGCACGTGCGATGCATGAGTTTGTTTTGTTACAAGTGAGGTGTGTTTGGTGACAAACTCTCCCATTAAAATAGTAGAGTTCTAAATTCATAATCTTGAATTAATAATCAATCAAATCCTAACTTAAGCAACAATCAAATCTGAGTTTACTCAAAAACCAATCTCAACTCAATGAAATCCCAATTCCAACTTAAATCCAAACTTGATCAAAGTGAAACCCAAGCCCGGTCCCTCACTTGAACCTCAGACCAGACCCGCAAGCAAAGCAGAACCGCATACAAACAAGTCCCAGACCCGAAACCCTCCATGGATCCGGACTGAAACTCCAAATACATGCAGACCCGACTTCCTGTTGAGCCCAAACACAGTCAGCCCGTGTTCAAATAAGCAGACGCAAACCCAACTACACAGAACCAGACACGAATTTCTTTACTGGGTCTGAACCCGATAACAATCTTGGGTTTTAAAACCCTAATCAAACCCTAAATATAATCATAATATTTTTAAAATAAAATTCTAATAAAAACAGCAAACCGTCCATTTGAAATTTGAGAATTAAATCAACTAAAAATTTGATTTCTCATCCACATACTAATCCTTTAATCTTCATGTCAATATCCATTAATGACCACACAAATCTATAACTGTAATGCATCATTTTTAGGTCAAAATGAGTTCTTTTACAAGATATGAATTTTCAATAACATACGAATATTTATTCATGAACAAACAACACACTAAATCTTCTTTTTTAATTGACGATCCTTCAATACATCATCGTGGGCTTGCAAACAAGATTTATTATGTTTCTATCAACACTAAGGAATGAGCATGCATGATTATTATTCATAACTACAAATCATGTCATACTAGAGAATAAAAAATGAAAACAACATGAGTTTAAGCAAGAACATTCACCTTATTAGTCAGATCTTGATTAAAAGTGTCAAAAAAAAAAAAAAAAAAAAAAAAAAAACTCCAAAATTCTTAGAGCCTCCAAAATAAAAATCAACAAAAGAAAAAGAAAATTCTCCCCTACATATGGCCGGCTAGGATTTTAGGTTAGGGTTTTGGGATTTTTCAATTAAATCCCCCAAATTAAGGATTTTTACTTACAATTTACCATACTAAAAATATTTACTTCCTAACAAATAAAATTCAACCGAATCCCTTCCAACCATCTAACTAATTGACCAGCCAAATCAAATCCATACTCTCTAGGGTTCGAGCTTGGTTGGACCGGGCTTCATGGGCCTAAGAGCATCCACAGTCGTTTGCTTATTTATCATTTTTGCCATTTTTTCGATACTGTAGCACACACTCGTTCGCTATTTTGCCCTTTTTTGGCAAAAGCGCTACAGTAGAAAGGGAGAAATAGCAATCGAAATAGCAAAATGCATATTATAGCAGACAAAACATTATTTAATTATTATTTTAATTGATCGGACGAAACATGATGTTTCGTCCTAAGTAAAAAAAAAAAAAAACGAATAAAATAACCTTTAAACGTGGGAATGAACATGATGTTTCGTCCCAATTTGAGACGAAACATCATGCTTCGTCCCAATCCAAATTTTAAAAAAAAATTGTAAATTGTAAATTTTTTTTGCAATTATCTAAATTGATTTTGCAAATTTTTAAATTGTTTTTGCAAAAAAAAATTACAATTTGTTTATAAAATTCTTTTTGCAATTTTTTTTTACAAAAAAAAATCCCGAAAAATCCGGACGAAGCACCATGCTTCGTCCAGAATCTGGGCATTTTTTGGAACTTTTTGTAATATTTTTAAATTGTTTTTGCAAATTTTTTAATTTATTTTGCAAATTTTTAAATTGTTTTTGCAAATATTATTTACGAACTATTTTTAAATTATGTTTTTTGCAAATTTTTTTTGCAAAAAAACCTTTATTTTTTCCCACTTTTTGGGACGAAACATCATGTTTCGTTCCGCCATTTTTTTTATTACAGACGAAACATCATGTTTCGTCTCTTTCTTTTTTAACGAACTTATGCATTTTTTTGCCAATCGACGACTGCAGCGTTTCGTCGAATTGGATGGGCAAAAAATGCATTTTGCCATTTTTCATATTCAACGACTGTGGATGCTCTAATAATAGTATTCTATATTTACTAAGTACAATTTAAAATTAATAATATCCCACATACAAAATATTCTTTATCCATAATAATTAAAATAAATAATAAAATAATAATAAATAAATAATACAAGTACAACCACCGCATTGTCATGCACGTGTGTTGCACGTAAAGATGCGAGCAAAAATGATAATAATAAAAATGTTATTTTATTTTTGCCTGCCGGGGTTTACACCTCTGCATTGTTGGAATTTTTTCCCAAAATGACCCTTTTTGCAAAAGTTTTTCCACAAACGACCTGTTTTTTTTAAATTCCATAAACGCCCCACTCGCTTTTTGAAAAAGCAAGTGTGGTATAATCCATCGCGCTTTTTCAAAAAGCGAGTCTTAGGTTTCAGAAAATTGGAAACCTAAGACTCGCTTTTTGAAAAAGCGTGATGGATTATACCAAACTCGCTTTTTCAAAAAGCGAGTCTTGGCCTTCTTTGCCCAGCAACACTCGCTTTTTGAAAAAGCGGGGGTAATTAACCCACACTCGCTTTTTCAAAAAGCGAGTTTCGTTTGGGACTTAAACCCCCCACCCCCAAACAGATCTCACCATTCCTCTTCCTTTCTCCTTCTACGCTCGCGAAACCCTAACCCATCGTCGGAAATCTCCGATTTTAGGCCCTATTCCATCAAATTAGCTGTCGAATAACTCCTAAATTCTTCATTATCTCATCCCAGTCCAATTGCCCACTTTGATATTGCTGGTTCCTTCGATTTTGTGGTGATTTCGGTGGCATTCCTCAAAAGGGGGTTGAACGATTTGGGGGTGTATCTCGTGGTTCAATTCTTGCGTGAAGATTGAGGTATATTTCTCAAACTCTATATTTTCTAATGTTGTATATATATTTAGAATTATTTATGCATCACATTGCTGGTAGTCGAATGTAGAATTTGTGATTTGTGAGTAAATGTAGAATTGAACCAGTATAATGTAGAATTTGTAGAATTTGTGAGTAAATGTAGATTTTGTGAGTAAAATTAGGATATAACTATTAGTAATCAAAACTAGTATAATGCACGTGTTCTATATTTAGGTATGTTGTATTTGCATTTCACATAATTTTGCTTCTGTGATTATTTAATTTGCTAAAATGAATTGCAATATGTAACCAAACTTCATTACCTTCTTATTGTGCTCAAATCTTATAGTGGGTCTTTTTAAGAGTTTGAAACGAAAGGATATCCTTACTTCAAAATGATTTCTATATGAAGTAATATCCTAATTTTATTTGTTTGTGAACCTCAACTCTCCCATTATAATAGTTATAGATGTTCGTAAGTGTTCTATATTTCTTGGTTTTATATTTTGGTATTGTTAATAATGATTGCTCGCTCCATATTGTAGGATACTCTTATTTTTTGAAAAATGCCACGGAATAGGGGACGTGTGGAGGTAGGTTCTAGTAGTAGAGCCAATCGTGGCGATGGACCACGTATATCTTTTGGCCCACCTCCACGCGGTGAACGTGGTGGTCGTCTTGGTGGCACCGAACAGAGTAATGTAAGCTTATAATTTTCTGCATTCGATTTGTTTCGTTATCATATAATTGAATGATATATTTCTTTGCTGATGTAAATATTGTTTTGCAGGTCCCAAGTAACCCAAACGTGGCTGGTACTTCGTCCCCGGCCCCTTCTTCATCTACTATTCCCCTTGGTGGTCCAGGTCCCCTCGACCCCGCTCTTCTACTCTTCAGTCGCACCATCGTTCTAGAGATGTGTGGAAAAGCGATTCGAAGGAGTGTACATTCCGTGGGGGTCATCCACTCTCTATGCACCCACGGATTCACCAAATCTTACGGGATTGCGGACTATATGGTATTGCACTGATGAGCGGCATCAAGTGCGATCGGCCACTGCTTACAGCACTCCTCGAGAGATGGCGTCCTGAGACCCACAGCTTCCACCTTTCAGTTTGGGAGATGACTGTTACGTTGCAGGACGTTTCAGTAATCACAGGCCTTCCGGTAGATGGGCAGGCGGTGACTGGATCTATGGACTTCGACGCTCCATATTTAGTAGAACAATATCTTGGTGTCGAAGTGGAGACTGGTGCAATAGTTGGGAAACATATTCAGTTGAAGTGGTTAAAGGAAAAATTCAAAGACCGATTGATAGATGATTCGACTGAAGAAGAGGTCCACTACTAGTGCAGGGCGTACATCCTGACTTTTTTTGGAGGTGTATTGTTCTCTAATTCCAGCGGCCATTCCGTCCCCCTCATGTACCTCCCGCTTATTGCAGACCTTGGACGAGTCGGCCAGTACAGTTGGGGTAGTGCTGCCTTAGCATCCCTCTACAGGAGTTTGTGCCTATGTAGTCTCGGGTCCGTGCAGATGAATGGCCCGATGATATTGCTTCAAGTGTGGAGCTGGGAGTGTATCCATGTTGGACGTCCTGTAGTTAGGAAACAATCACCCAACTGGATCCATCTCCCTGAGGACCAGTACATGCTACCTCCTCTTGGTGTGTACTGCTTCGGTAACCTTACTTGAACTGCCAACCCGAACAGGTGCCTGACCTACTACCGTGATAAGTTGGACAGGTTGGCAGATAACTGCGTAGTATGGATGCCCTACACGGAGGAGCGTCTAGCTCGACTACCGCCCATTTCCCTGTATAGGCGAGATCTTTGGCTAACAAAAGCCCCACTCATCAACTTCAGCACTGTCGAGTTCTATTATGTGAACAGAGTACTACGACAGTTTGGTCTGCAGCAGGCGATTCCGGTAGCCGAGCCTTTCAATGCGGATATTCATAAAATTACTGGAATGGGTCGTATGCCAGGTCATAATTGGGCGGAAAGCTTCTCGACATATGTCGAGAGATGGAATTTACAAAGGTTCGATGAAATCATCCACAACATACCTCCATTTGACTTAGCAATGCACGAGAACTATATGAATTGGTATGGGAGGATGACAAGGCGGTACATCTCTCCGACAGGGCAGACTCCAGCAGGCGTGGTGATGCCTATACGTTGACCGGCAGCAGAACCAGTAGATGTATACTCAATGCATTTGCCTATGTTTCAACCAAAGGCATCGGCTATTTGCACGATTGTAAGTTTTTTAGTACTGTTAAGTTTTTTAGTTTTTTTGAACTGGAACTACAAAGTCCAACTTATTATATTTTGTAGATGGCCTAGACTTGGAGTATGGGCAAGAAATGTGCAGCTGTGTTGAGTAGCAACGTAGCCGATGCGGTTAAGGACTTTGCACGCGAGATGCTGACGTCCTGTCGAGCACAGGCTGATGCTGTGGGAGAGGGGGCGACCTTGGATGCTATCTTACACACTCCCGCTCATCGGACCAATACACGTAAGAAGCGAGTGAAGCAGGTTGCCCGTAAACCACCGCGTCGTCCTATAATTGAGGATGAAGAAGAGGAGGAAGTGCAAGTAGAGGGTGAGGACCAACAAGAGGAAGAGGAGCCAATAAAGGGTGTGACACAGAAAACTCCATCACCGCCAGGGAAGAGGCAACGGCGACGTCCCAACATGTTCACCCCAAACCCGTGATTTTTTGGTTGTGTAGTTGAATGATGTGAGATATTGTGTAGTCGAATCTTGTAATTAACTTTTGAAAAGTGGATTGAATGAAATTCAAAATTCGGTATAGGGTGTGTGCGTGTGGTGATCTATTGGTAAAGTTTTCTGTTTTTTTTTGGGATTGTGCTGATAAATTGGATTGATTGTGCTGAGAAGCTGTGGAATGTAGATTGTGATGAGAAGCTGGATTATATGTGTATTGTGGAGTTTGTGGTATGAAGATGGATTGTATGTGTATTGTGGAGTTTGTGGTATGAAGATGGAGATGGTGGAGATGTTTGTGGTGTAGTTGTCCCACCAAGAGATGAAGTTTTGGTCTCTTCTGCATATAGATAAATACCCCGTTTTTCAAAAAGCGAGTCTAGCCCTTTGGAATTCCAGAGATGTTGAAGTCTCTGGGAATCAAGCAACCTAAACAGTCGCTTTCTGAAAAACCGCGATGTTTAGACCTAAACTCGCTTTCTGAGAATGCGAGTCTTGGTTCTGTATTCTTTTTTGCTAGCAGATTGAAGACTCGCTTTCTTAGAAAGCGAGTCTAGTCATTTGTTCCACGATTTATGAGAAAGAGACTGTGAAACCAGTGAAGTATTGTTCTCTGGTTATCAACAGATCCAAGACTCGCTTTCCCAAACACCGCGATTCTTTACACCAAACTCGCTTTCTCAGAAAGCGAGTCTTTGCCTTGTTGAAAAAATTCTACAGGCAACAGACTCGCTTTCTGAGAAAGCGCGGTGTTCTGTATAAGACTCGGTTTTTGGAAAAGCGAGTCTTGCCTATGTTAATGAAATCTTTATGTTAGATTACGATACTCATAACGCAACAAACACACCAGGACATCAACATAAAATACAAACGAATTTTCAAAATAAAACTTTATCGTCTTTATCGACATAATTTAGTACAATTACAAAGTCCAAATTTAAAAGTACAAGCATATAATAGTTAAATGTTCTGAGTTCCACTATTAGTACATCGCCGCTTATTGTGTCCTTGTAAACCACATTTTGAACATTTCATCCCCGTACCACGACTTGACCTATCTCTCACATCCATGTCATTGCGGAATCTGGTAGTTCTAGGCCTGTCCTTCCCTTTACGTCACAAAGTGGCATCAGGTACTAGTTTTGGTCCATCAATAATAGGCCAATATGCTGGATCTAGTATAGGCTGAAACAGTGGGCCGTATGTTTGTGCTAATGAAGTAACGGTGTAAAATTTATCAACGAGATGCTTGTGATCGATTGCGCGATATGCACAAGCTGCCAGTACATGAGAACATGGGATATGGTATAGATGAAATTTCATACATGTGCACGTTTTCGTTCCCAAATTCACAGTGTGCAAGTTCCCACCCTTCCTTTCTCCACCAACCATGCGTATACCCGTTCTCACGGAAAAAACTCCCGGTTGATGATGGAACATTGTAACCTCATGTCCGTTAGCTCTCTCACGGCGACCATCGAGCAGTTCATGTACTCTTCGAGCAAAAATCGTCCCTTCAGATAAAAGTTTACTGGCTTCCTGTCGACGAGTAGTAAAATAAGAGTTCAGACGTAAGAAGATCGTCTCAACAATTGCTGTTACTGGCAAACTACGGACTCCTTTCAAGACTGAATTGAACACTTCTGACAGGTTCGTAGTCATTATCCCGTATCTTCGACCTTCATCTGCATAAAGTGCCCATTTCTCAACCGGCTTCTCTTTTAACCAATTAGCCGCCTCCACATTTACGTTTTCAAGTTCAGCAAGTTTGGCCATGAACTTTTTGGGTTGGCGTTGACATGCTATAATTTTCGCCTTTTTACGCAATGCCTTGCTACCAAATTTACTAAAGAAATTTGTAGCAAAATGGTGCATACAATAACGGTGATATCCATTAGGTTCGTTCCAAGTTCCATTTTGTAACTCCATAGCAGATATTATACCAGCGTGACGATCAGAGATAACACACAACTCAGTGCGATCGGTGACATAATATCGGATGCAAGTCATGAACCATGTTCACGTATTTATACTCTCTCCATCAACCAATGCAAATGCAAACGGAAATAAGCAATCATTCGCATCTAGGAAAACAACCATTAGCAAGCAACCCTTGTACTTACCGTACAAGTGAGTTCCGTCAACACTGATAATAGGTCTGCAAGACTTGAAACCTTCAATTGAAGGACCAAATGCCCAGAATACACCCTTGAATGTTTCCTCGCTAGGACTAGACTCATACTTATCCCAGTGAACAACGGTTCCTGTATTTGCAGCTTGAATTGCTGTGAGTAGAAAAGGCAACTTTGTGTATGCTTCTTCGAAGGTACCATACAACCTCTCGATCGCCTTTTGTTTTGCTTGCCAAGTTTTCTTATAGGAAATCTGATAATTATATTGTAATTTAACAATCTCAATAATTGACCTCGGTGAGAAACCAGTATCCTTTTTCACCACATCAACAATCAGATTACAAACAATATTGTAATCAATTTTAAGGTGATCCTGATTCAACGTTGGATTCGTACAAGTGTGTGGCCCAACTATCTTCTTCACCATAAAATTCGTCCCGCCTTTTGGAACCATTGCTCGTAATCTCCAAGGGCAACCACCATCACTTACTTCGGGGGGGCCTTGCACGATCTCCTTAATGGTACGTTTTCTAGGTGCCATTTTGCATTTAACAGTGTACAGTGACGGTGTAGATTTCAAAGTTACGAATTCACGATGTTTTTGATAGAATACAACTTCACTGCCTGTTGAATCGACTGCTTACTTATAAACTCCTGTCCAACGTACAATTCGTCTACATTGGACGAACCAGACGACTCTTGTGGAACTAGGTGTACTCTAGCACCTTCAGCCATCTCCTCGGTAACATGAGCGTCAACATTGGCGTAGCTATAAGTAGTTCTGACTTCATTAGAACTGTTGTTCGTAGGATTTACATTTGCACCACTAACATCATCATCTTCGTCTCCGTCATCAGTTTCACCACTATCAACATCTTCATCGTCTGTTTCTTCCTCTTCTTCATCATCGTCTAATAAGCTGTTGTTACAGACTGCATTTTGAAAGAGTTCAAATATACTGTCATTTGGAACAGAGTTAGGAACCGGGCTAGGTTGGCGTGGCAGCTCAACATTTACAGAATCCGGAATTGTTGTATTTGTGAAGGTGTTCTCTTGTGAGGATACTGAATTTGGTTGTGAAGATTGATCGGGGTTAGACCTCATTTGCTGTGTAGGTACTACCCTTATGAAGCTTGCACTGGGGATATCATATGGCTGAGCATTCACAACTCGAATTTGCTGAATATATAACTCTAATGCAGACCAAGCACAATTGGGATCAAATGTCCTAGCAATCAATGACTTCAGCGCATTATCAGTAGTTACGGGCACTGTCATAAAATACTGACTATCTCCTCTTCCTGCTGCGTATCGAGCTAAAATTTTCACATTCCATTTATTTCTATCCCAATTAGTAACTTCATATATTTTCTCAACTAGTTCTTCAAATGTAATGGTACGGGGTACCCAAACTATTTCCGGATCCAACACATTATAACAACAACCAATCTTTGGATCACGAATTATTTCACCACCAAAGTATAACCAAATAGGAATCTCCAAATCCATACCTACTTTAATTTATACCAATAAGCGAGTTATTATCTACTCATAAAGAAAACCTAATGAAATTAACAAAATAATGGGGCAATAAACATCATACCTTCACAATAAAGTTGCTTTCCTATTCAAGTATACCCAAATTCCAACAAATTAAACTTCTATCGGAATATGGGTTTAAGTTGTCCAAAGCAATTTTATGGGTTATTCCACAAATTACGAGGGTACTTTGACGAATTTGAGATGAGAGATGTGTTAGGGTTTCGCGAGCGGAGAGGAAGAGAAAGAATAGAGAGAATAGTGAGATCTGTTTTGGGGGTGGGGGGTTTAAGTCCAGAACGACACTCGCTTTTTGAAAAGGCGAGTGTGGGTTAATTACCCCCGTTTTTTCAAAAAGCGAGTGTTGCTGGGCAAAGAAGGCCAAGACTCGCTTTTTGAAAAAGCGAGTGTGGTATAATCCATCACGCTTTTTCAAAAAGCAAGTCTTAGGTTTCCAATTTTCTGAAACCTAAGACTCGCTTTTTGAAAAAGCGTGATGAATTATACCACACTCGTTTTTTTCAAAAAGCGAGTGGGGCGTTTATGGAATAAAAAAAAACAGGTCGTTTGTGGCAAAACTTTCATAAAAAGGATCATTTTGGAAAAAAATTCGCATTGTTGTTGCCTCTTTCTCTTCCCAACCCCAAATCCAATCTTAGATTGCCTCTTTCTTTTCTCACTTTTCATTCGTAGATTTAGGTTAACAAACAACAAAAGGTATCCCCCTCTCTCTATCTCTAATCTCAAATCTCAACCGTAACCGCTATTCTAGAAGGCGCTCATCCCTATCCCCATCGCCGATGACCCTCCCATCATCGAATAAATAGCCGTCGATGCCTCCGACCTCACTGACTACGAGCTCTACGAGAAGATCAACCACTTCTCGAAGACCTTCACCTCCAGCATTGGCCAAACCCTCCCCTACGGCGGTCACAAGCTTCGCTCCACCCTCCGCCAGCTCAACCACGAGCTTGACAGCCGATGCCTCGCTGAAATTCAAAAGGTGAATTTTTTGGTTTTTTTTGAAGTAGTTCTTTATTTGTTTGGGCTCAATTTAGAGTTTGTTGGTGTGAGTTTGATTTGTTGGTTTTGGTGGTGATTTTGTAGGGTGTAGGAGAAATTAAGTTCGAGAAACCGACCGGATAGTTGAGCTTTGCAAATTTTTGTTAAGCAAGCTTAATTTGTATGTTTCCTGGTGAAAGGCATGAAATCTGAAGAAAAGTTGAAATAATTTTCTCTTTGCTTACATGCATCACTAACTTGTAATTTTGTTCAAGTCTGAAAACGTTTGTAAATATCCCAGTTCGTGATGTGTACAGATTGCATTAGTGAGGCTTGTGCATTCGCAAAGCATGCACACTTTTTTAAGTGAGAAGCTTGTGAAGTTGATCTATACATAGTTTGATTTAGCATATTCCTTAAAAGAAGTGTATATATAATTTGTTTGTTTGTTTTTGTTTTGATGCATAGACACTGTAAGTGATTCAGTTGTAACTACCAACTAGCCAATTGTTGTAAATCTTAATATACATCTTTGTAATTGTCTTTAATGTAATAAATTGAATCTTAATATGAGAAGAGCTTAAGTTGTTTGTATTTTAGTATACGATAAAGCAATGAATGGTAATTACTTTATATAATTTTTTTTCTTCATGTAATTGTTTTTTTTTTTTTTGAAGGAATCAGGGCGGGCTCGGGCTTTTTGGTTTTATTCTGGCACGAACTTGGGCCTGAATTTTGGAGCTCGACCCAAAATCGGTCTGGGCTTGGACCCTAAAATTTCGGGCTTATGCTCGGGTTTGTATAAGTCCGGCTCGTTGCCAGCCTTGATCTTAACCTTACAGTCTAAAATTTTACCATAGCCTAACTAAATCAAATTAAAAAATCACAACTCATCTCCTCAAATCCCCCCCCCCCTCCCCCCCCCCCCCAATCTTTATTTCTCTCCAAACCCTAATCCCCCCAAAAAATTGACAACCATGGACTTCAACGACGACGACGAGTTCAGCGATTTCTATACCGACGTCGTCTGCCCCCTCTCATCTCCTTCTTCCTCCTCTCTCTCCTCCTACTTTCCTCCGCCTTCAACTCCGATAAACTCATCCTCAACAATGACAAAGTCGAAGGCGTCGCCATCTTCGAACCCTCATCTTCACACTCGAGCATGCCTTCGTATCCTCCGCCTTCTCTCTCCTGTCGGCATCTTCACCTCCTGCCATTGATATGACCAGATGAAAATGGATCCGAATAATAAAGCAGAGTTCTTTGTTTTATTTTGTAAAACTTAGGGTTTTGCATTTGTGATTGTGATTGTGGTTGTAGTCACTGCATAGTTCTTTGTTCTGTTTTGTAAATCATAGGATTTTGTGATGTGGATGTGGTTGTAGTTGCTGACGAAGATGAGGTTTGCGAGGAACAACTTGATGGCGGTGAAGAGGGAGGCTTTCAAGGTGAGATTTTATAGAAAGTTCTGAATTTGCGTAGTAGTTTTGATGATTTAGTGGAATTTGATTGTTGGTTGCAGAGGGTGTTAGAGGAAAATGAGTTTTATATGGTCAAGCATCTGTCGAACATGACGAATCCGATGGGTAAGGAGTATGTTGTTCGTTAGTTAGAGTTGTAAGTTTTCGTTTTGTTCAGTGTTATATGATTGTATGTTTGTTACGGCTTGTTGTGTTCTCACACTCTGTGGTAGATAAGAGGTTCGCAAGAAACAATGATATATTGAAATTTTAAATTTTTTATGATGGATATGTATTTTTATATTTGAATACAAGTGATGGATATGCGGTGCAACTTGTCTTTAAAATAGAAGTATGTTGTTTATTTTGGAGGGATGTGGTGCTGGAAAGATTGTTGTTTGTCTATTTTTGTGTGTTTCAGATTTTAAAATTGAGTTAGGTAGAATCATTGTGCATGTGGGAGAAGTCGGGAAGCGAAGAATCAGAAGAGGTATATTGCGAAAGTTTGGATTTTTTAATATGAAATAGTGATTGTTCTTTAGATTGGATTACTGTTTAACAAAATTTGAATTTTTAGATAAAATGGCGATTTTTAGTCCGAGAAAGTGTAGATATTTAACTGTTAATTGTTAGGATGTGCATCGCGCGTTCAAATTACTCTAATTTATTAATTTGTGCTCAGGAATATAGGACCAATGAGTACATATATTATACCCCGGAAAATGAAAAGAGGATGACAAAAGTTTGGGAGAAGAAAACATCATAGAACAGGGATAATAATAAAAAATTGAAGGAGCCTTAGAAGAAGGATGCTCCTTGATAGTATGCGTCTGAGGGCCTGAGATGCGACGAAGCATAGTTTGCCCTACCATACTTCGATACCAAGAACGACAAGGGACAAAGGATTTAATTAAACCATACTTCGATACTTCACAAATTCTTGCATATGTGTTATATACATGCTCAATAACTAAACTTTCAGTGCTCCCAATAACCATAAAATACATCACAACTTAACAGTACATAGTGTTACAGAATGTAATCAGGGAGTTCCTTTCTTTTTGGGCATCTTCATAATTTAAATAATTATAATCAAGTAATATGGAGGTACATAATGCAGTGAATGTTTATTGAAGTTAACTTGATCAGTAATGATACATCCACTATCAATTTTACTACACTTCGCTTCACTATCTTAAAGCATTCATAGTTGTTTGTTATATTTGCCATTTTTTCATATTTTGAAAAAGTTGGCACTGCAGTCATTTCTTATTTTGCTATTTTCTAGCAAACGAGCTACAATACGTTCTTATATTTGAGAAACGAAATGACGATTCTCATAATATAGGGGACGAAACATGTTGTTCTGTCCCAATTTTTTATATTTTTTTAATCAGATCGGACGACACATGTTGTTTCGCCTGTTTTTTTTTAATTTTTTTAATAATCAGACGGTACATGTTGTACCGTCTAATGAGAAAAAAAAATTAAAAAAAATTGCTGGACGGGACATGTCCCGTCTCATGAGAAAAGTTCTCAAATGGGACATGTCTCGTTTGAGAACTTCCTCATTTCTCAATTAGTGTTTTGGTCATTATCACACTTAATTAAACACTTAATTAAGGTATTAGTGATTATTTAAATATAGTTTAGGTTAATTTAATAGTTAACTAATTTACTAAATAATATTTTAAATATTAAACCTAATTTAATTATAAAAAAATTCATGGGACGGAACAACATGTCTCGTCCGTTAAAAAAAGTTTAAAATTTTGCCAAAATATAGCAAACGACCACTGCAGCGATTACGCCAATTTTCTATATCTATTTGTGCCATTTTTTCAAATATGAAAAACACCATTGTGGATGCTCTTAAATGGTACACTCCAATAGGTGGAAGAAAAGAGAGTAGGTGGGAAAATTCTTCAATAAAAGTGTGCACCCTACAACAGTGAAGAGAATGATTGTAAAATTTAGTCTCGATTAAATTAACTTAAGACATTAATCACCAACACAAGCAGGGTACTGCCTGCTGCTAGCGCAGCAGCACCAATTATTGATGATATTAAGCATCCACATTGGTGTTTCTCATTTTTAAAAAAATGGCAGCTACAGTAGTAGCAAATAGCGAAAGGGTCTGCAGTGGTTGTTTGTTATATTTTTCTCATTTTTATAGTCAGACGATACATGTTGTATCGTCCGTTAACGTGTAAAATAAAAAAAGAAAGAGATGAGACAACATGTCTCGTCCCTCTCAAATTTTAAAAAAAATTTGTGTGGGATGGTAGAACATTTACCGTTGCACAATTTTTTTTTAAAATAATCGGAGAGACGATACAACATGTTGTATCGTCTCTTTCATTTAAAAATAATAATAATAAATAAACTCTGATTAACTATTAAAATATATTAATTAAATAAATTAAATAATATAATATTACCTAAACCTAATTAAAAACCCACTAAACCTAATTAAAAAAACCTAACCTACCCACTAATCCCTCCCCAAAATCTGGACGGGACATGTTGTCCCGTCCGAGATTTTTTCAATTTTTTTCCGGCGAATCTTGACCGTTCGATCAACTTTAAAAAAAAAATAAATAAAGAACAAAAATTTTGGACGATACATGCTGTATTCGTCCGACGTTAGTAAAAAAAATAAAATAGTTGGGACGATACATGTTGTATCGTCCGACGTTATTAAAAATAAATAAAATAATTGGAACGATACATGTTGTATCGTCCGACGTTATTAAAAAAAATAAAATAATTGGGACGATACATGTTGTATCGTCCGACGTTATAAAAAATAATAATAATAATTGGGAAGAGAAATGTTGTCCCGTCTCTTATAATTTGAGAATCGCAATTTCATTTCTCAAAAATGAGAAGCGACTGTAGCGATTTTGCCAAAATATGGCAAAATAGCAAACGACTGCAGCGTCTTGTTTCTAAAAAAATGGCAAATTGGCAAATATAGCAAACGACTGTGGATGCTCTTAAAGAATACATAATTCATGCATCGTCACTCGCACCAGATCTTTAAATTTTTTTTTCTTAATAGTAAAGTAAGATATTTCTTTTATCGACCGACCAATGGCATCTATGTAAATTTGGAGAAGATTTGGTTCGCTGCTCGATGCGAGTACGGAGTTAAGTTTTTTTTTTTTTTTTTTTTTTTTTTTTTTTTTCTGAGGTTAAAGGTGGAATAACGCCACCCTGTTTCATTAATAAGAAATTAATAAAACAACCCCGGCGTACCAGAGGGAATACAAAAGTAAAGTGCAGAAAATAGAACATAACACCCTAACAATACCCTGGAGGGTGGGTCTAACCACATGAACAAAAGTACAACCAAAGGTACAATAGATCGAAACAAAATACAAAAGGAGCTAGCTGCGGACTGTGGATTTCCACTTGTATCATGTTCCTTGTGAGTCTGAAGGGCGCCTACTCCTCAGTCCAGTGTCGGTCCAAACTCGACTTCCGCATCATCGAATTCTTCCACCTGGAAGACTCTGGCAATCCTCCCTCTTGCTCCTTTAGCAGCAGCTGTGGCCCAAAAAGAAATAAGATGCATGATATGAGTAAGGTTACCAGAAATCTATATAATAAATTACAAAGAAAGCTATCAAGTGGCTCACAATCAATCTCCCCCAAAATCAAAGGTCCATATCAAACCTCACAAAACACATTTTCCCTCCAAAATTTCAAACCTCATTACTTTATTACTTTATTCCTCCTAAAAAAACTCATTACTTTATTACTTTCTCTCTCCTCTCTTTACTTTTTCATATTTCTCTTTTTCTCTATCTCTATCTTTCTCTCCCATTCTTTCTTTATTTACTTAGAAATTTTTATTTTAAGATTTAGGTTTTGTACAATTTCAGAATTTTTAATAGCAAATATTTCTGCAACAATTAAATTTTATTATTTTTCACACTTAAAATTCTAATAAGTTAGATTTTGTACCCCCATTTATAATTATTTTTTAATATAGACTTTTATTTATAACTAATTATTGTTATACTATTCAAACTTAGGCTACATAATTATTGTTTTATTGTTTACATTGCTTTTCGTGTTTTGTATCGTTCCAAAGACGTGCCGTAGGCACGTGTCCACGGGCAAATCTAGTACTATTACATGAAGCACGAAAATAGAAATTATTTCTGTCTAGCCATAACACCAAAGTAGTTGCTGCAATGGCTATGTACCAAGATTCTTCATTTCGTGGCGAACCGAGGCAAACCTGTGGCCAACCCACAAATTCTCGTATTCGCTGGGGTAGTCTCATGTCCCTAAGCCCCGTAATACCTCTATCATAGTTGCCTTACTCCTTTGGCAGTGAATGAAAATGTGATTCAGATTCTCCGTATGTATGTTATAGAATCCACAGTTGGTCGCTATCTAGGGTTGTCTTTTGGCAAGGTTCTCTCTGGTGAGGATTGCATTATTGAGCACTAGCTAGAGGAAGACCCTGACTTTAAGGGGTGGTTTGGCTTTCCATAATACCTGTGCCCAACTGAATGCGATGATACAGAGACCTAACAGTGAAAGCTTTTTTGCTCTCTAGTCCCCAGCGAATCTGATCTGGGCCTTGTGCGCATATCGCCCCGTTCCGTGTAATGTGTGTTTGCAGTTCATTCAGTCGCTGCTGTAACCCTGGGCTAAGAGGTCATCGAAAAGACGGTTTCCAATTGCCCCTCTTCCATGTTTTGGCCACTGATACATTCGGGCGAGTCGTCTTCTCATACAAATCTAGGAAAGTCTCCTTAAGGGTATGAGCACCACACCATTTGTCCCACCAGAATCTGGTGGACCGTCCATTACCAATAGTCGATGTAACTTCTGAGTTGAAAGGCCCGCTTGCTTTGGTAATCCCTTTTCAGAAGCGAGAAACTCTAGACCCTTTCCGGAAGCCTAAACTTCTCGTACCTTTCCCTCTAAGGTATGGTTGAATGAAATCCTGCCATCATTCTCCGTTGTGGTGGAAGACCTTCCACCACCATTTTTTCAGTTGGGCAAGGTTCATATCTCTTAGGCCGATAATTTTTGGTAGGTGATTTCTAGAGTATAGCGAATAGATTTCCCAGGTCGAGCATTTTCTCATATTAAGAGAGGGAATAGGTGTGCACGCTTTATGTGGCAAAGTTATAATATGCTAGTGGGACACGAATGGTAAATTATCATGAGTAACTTCTGAGATGAGGTTCATAGGACTACAATTGAGAATGCTTCTGGATGCTTTACTATGTGAGGGACTAATGCTAGAGATGCGCTGTGCAAAGTAGAAAAAGAAAAAAAAGATGTGCTAATCTTATGAAAAAAGATCTATTTATATAAAACAAAATAGAAAATAGAAAACAACTGCGAATGGTGATATTTATTAAACAATATTTGTGTTGCATACTTGGATTTGATGTAAGAGAAGATGATGAAGCGAAATGAAGTCGAAGCATCATTGAAAGCAAGAAGAAGCAAGCAGTCAGTAACAGGAGCAAGGCACAACAACAGATAACAATAGCAACAAACGGGTGACAGTCGACTGCTGCCTTGACTGTGTGCACTCTGACTTGGTACAGTCGATTGCCTCTTCGGCAGTCGACTGTGGTTTGCTTTCTCACTTGGCTCGAGGCAAGTCAGTTGACCGACAGTGGCAGCAACAGCTCTTTCGGTCGGGTCTGGGTGATCTGTTTTAAGCTCATCTTATACTCCAAGTTAAATCGTACGACTCCTATCGTATGACTCTCTCTTTAGGATATATCAGACGATTATTGTATCAAGACGAAACTTGAGATTTATCTAGATCTCTATATATTGCAATAGCCTCCATTGAGAGAGTAAGTACTTCATTGAGAGTTTTCCAATGTAAATAGCAGATTATCTTTTAGTGAAGCTTGAAAAATAGATAAGTTTTTAATGAGATAGTTTGTAACTCTTGTAATATTCTCTAATTGATCAAGGAGAAAAATAAAGATAATTTCTCACAAAATTTTGCTAATTAAGGGGAAAAAATTAAAAGAACTAAAATTTTTGCGTTTCAAAAAAATCAAATATTCATACTGTAAATAGTGAAGAGATGCTCGGTTAAGGTTTTACTGAAGATAAGTAGATAAAACTTATGCAAGGATAATTGACATGGGTATTGATATGGGTCAGATGACGTGGCCCCTCCTAGGCCACAGGAACCCCTAAAAAACCGTTCACCCCCGATCATCAGATCTGCCACATCAGCCCTAAACCACCCGGGTTTCTGCCACGCCAGCCCTAAACCGCTTGGGCTTCCGCCACGTCAGGCCCACGGGCAACCGGGTCCAGACCCGGTTGGCACTATCTATAAATACCAGGCCCTCTACCTCTTCAACAGGTAATCAATCTTTCCTCTCTTAAAATCCTAGTTACTGTTACTCTTCAGTGACTGACTAGATCGTCCGAGGGCCTGCCACCGGGACCAACCCCGGTGTTCCTAGGCCGAGTGCAGGTACACGAGACTTCCGGATCCGAGCCGAGCCTCCAGATCTGAGCCGAGCATCCGACCTCCACCTCGCTCCCGCCTTTACTCCCGAGCCATCCCCTCTGGCTGAGGGTCGGGCGTACCGTCCGTACCGAAGCTTCTGCAAAAATACAAATTGAGAAGAACTCACACCTGGTGCAGCCACCCCCCAAAAATAAACCGCATCTGGTTGGTGCCGTCTGTGGGAACCCTCGGTACGAGCCTCGGTCTGAACTCCGCCATCAATGGCATCCCATCAATTCGAGCTCAAATGGCACCCAAGCCTAGGAGAGCTGTCACCTCTATACGTCGCTAGGACGTTCCTCCTCAGGACGTCCCCACTGACACTCATGGATCCAACAATCCGAGGGTCAGCCTCGGACACCAGCGGGCGCCTCTCGCTTGGTCGTACCCGACCTGCGTCGGGTCATCCAGAACCGACAGACAAGTCGGACTAGGGGAGGGGCCGCTTCCAACTCGGTCCCAAACCGTCCCAGATCTTTGCCCCTAGAGCAGGAGCCGGCACTCAGCAGCATCGACTGGAGGCCGCCGCCCCATCGCAACCCGACTGAACGGGCTCCAGTCACCCAACGGGAGTTCCAAGACTTTTGGAAAGAAATCATGGAGGCTATCCTAGGGACCCCTGTCAACGAGATGCTCCACAGCTCTCACTCGCGATCGGATGTCGGGGCAAGCGCGTCCCGCGCCCCGACAGTCCCGTCGGAGTATGACGAGGACATCCTAAAACGCCTCCAGGAAATGGAGAATCGCCTCGACCACTTCGGCGACGGCGGCGCGAGGCCGGGTCAGGGTCACAGGCCGACCCGACCTCCTTTCTCCGCTGCAATCCTACAAGCGGAAATACCCCGAAATTTTTGACCTCCCCAATTTGAGACCTATACAATGAGGGTGATCCTGCTGATCACATGGAGGGTTTCAAGACTCTCATGATGATTCACAGCACTTCAGATCCCCTCCTGTGCTGCGCTTTCCCTGCCACCCTTCGGGGCCCAGCTCGGGAATGGTTCTCCAAGCTCGTCCCCGGCTCGGTCTACTCATTCGATCAGCTGGAGGCCAACTTCCTGGCCCACTTCGTGACCAGCAGGAAAGCTGAGAAGACGAGCGCGTCCCTACTGGACCTCCGACAGAAGGAAGGAGAGTCACTCTAGCAGTTCGTTCGTAGGTTCACTACGGAGGCGAGGTTGGTCTCCTCCCTCGACGCCGGGGTCGTATGGGCAGCATTCCGGCACAACATCCGGCACGACTAGCTGAAGGTATCCCTGGCAAAGAAGCCTCCCCTCGATTTTCCTGACCTTCTCAGTCGGGTTGAAAAGTACATCCGGGCCGAGGAGACCCTAAATCCAGAAAGCGCCAAAGAAGTCCCGGGGAAGGGGAAGCGAAAGGCCGACGAGGTAGAGCCGGCTAAGAAGGTCCCAAAAGACGGGACCATCGCGAAGAGGGTCCCTCCGGTCCCACGCTTTGAGAGGTACACACCACTGACACAAAATGTGCCAACTATCCTCTTAGCAATCGAAGACAGGGACCTCATCCAGTTCCCTCCTCGACCGGCCAACAACAAGAAAAGGGATCAGCGGTTCTACTCCGCTTCCATCGAGACAACAGGGCACGACACTGACTACTGCCGCGCCCTGAAGGACGAAATCGAGGCCCTCATCCAACGAGGGTACATCCGGGAATTCAAACGAGAAGACTCCTGGGATCAAAGGGACACGAGGAACCGGAGGCCTTCCCCTCATCCTCGAACACCCAAACAGCGTCCTGAGCGGAACCCCGAGCATGAAGAAACCGAGGGTCAAGCCATCTTGTGCGTCCATGGAGGGCCCATGGGAGGAGAGTCCAGCACTTCCCGCAAGGCGTTCGTCCGAGAGGTAAACGCCGTCCAGGGTCTCCCTTCCCCCCAAGTCCAGCAACTCCCTGTCTCCTTCTCGGGGGAAGACCTGGAGGGAGTTTGGCTTCCTCACTGCGACGCGCTCGCATCAGCCTCAGCATGGCGAACTACGAGGCCGTTGGATCTTCGTGGACAACGAGAGCTCGGTGAACATTCTCTTCCTGGAAGCATTCGAGAACCTCAAACTCTCCTGGGATAAGCTGAAGCCAGTCGGATACACCCTGCACGGGTTCTCCGGCGTCCCGGTACCAATAGAGGGGATCGTGACCTTAGACGTCACCGCCGGTACCACCCCTCACAGACGGACCGAGTCGATGGACTTCATGGTTGTAAACGTCAAGGCAGCCTACAATGCCATCCTCGACCGACCGGGGCTCTGCTCCCTCCAGGCTGTTCCCTCGGCCTACTACTAAAAGCTGAAATTCCCCACCAAGTCAGGTGTCGGAGTTGTTCGAGGAAACCAGGAAGCGGCACGGTCATGCTATATGACGGCAGTTGGGGCGGTGTGTTTTCCCTGGACGCCATTGAGCTGCAGCCCAAAAGAAGCCAGCCAGAACCTGAGCCGGCAGACGAACTAGAGAAAGTCTCGTTCGAGACGGGGGACATGTCGAAGTGGTTCTGCGTGAGCTGCTCCCTCACTCCCAGCCTCAAGTCCGACCTAATCGACTACATTTGCTGTAATGTCGACCTTTTCGCCTGGAAGCCCTCAGATATGCCTGGGATCTCCGTAGACCTGATCATGCACAAACTCAGTGTGATCTCCGGTTCGAAGTCGATTGTCTAGAAGCGACGTAAGTTTGCCCCGTAGAGGCAGTAGGCGGTGAAAGCAGAGGTGGATAAACTCTTGTCTGCTTATTTCATACAGGAGGTCAGCTACCCTGAGTGGCTGGCGAACATCGTGATGGTCAGAAAGGCGAGCAGGAGCTGGAGGATCTGCATAGACTTCACTGACCTCAACAAGGCGTGCCCCAAAGATCTGTTCCTTCTCCCCAGCATTGACGCTCTGATCGACGCAACGTCGGGTCACGAGCTCCTTTCTTTCATGGACGCCTTCTCAGGCTACAACCAGATCTGAATGTTCCCCCCTGATATAGCCAAGACATCCTTCCTAATGGACCAAGGTCTTTATTGCTACCGCGCTATGCCCTTCAGACTGAAGAACGCCGGTGCTACTTATCAGAGGCTCGTCAACCGAGTCTTCAAGGATCAAATCGGTCGCAACATGGAGGTGTACGTCGACGACATGCTCGTCAAGAGCTAGCAGGGACAGGACCACGTCGCCGACCTGGAGGAAGCCTCCGGGGTCCTTCGGACCCACAATATGAGACTCAATCCGGCGAAGTGTGCATTCAGCGTCTCCTCAGGAAAATTCCTCGGGTTCCTCAGGGAAAATTATAACTATCTACAACTAGCTAAAACCCGACTCCTAAAAGGAATCCAAGTTTAACTTTCCCTACTGTGTTGGACTGTAAATTGAAGTTTGCTCTGATACCACTGTAATGCCCCGATTTCCATACACTGGGAAACCGTGACATATGCCAGAATCTTTACCTTCAAATACATCTCAACACAGTAAATAATATGAAATTTTAAATACTTTTATTGTCATCAGAGTTATTACACCAATAATTACAAATATCAATTTGTCATATCAAACTGTAACGCCTCCCCCTTTTTCTTTTGACTTCAAAATTTAATTCTTTCAATTTCTATATCACTTTAAACATAAACTAAGATAGTTATATTCAAAGAAAATTTTGACAGCGTTTTCCCTGAAATTTCTACCCCGAAACACAAAAAGCTTACGGAATTCTGCTCTAAATTCCGTAGCTCACATCATAGGCAATAATATCATGGACTCCCCAGGATAAAATGAGTAGAATCACATAGGCAATATAAATATCATGCTCTGAGGGCCAAACTCATAACAGGATATCAATTATCAATTAAAAACCATAAATTCCTTTGAAAATGTAGTAAGTTTTTAGAAAATGACTTATAAAACATAACACAAGGCCCGGTACTCCACAACGAGATGGGTACGGATCAAAAACATATCATGCCACTCCACACTATACTCATCATCATCATCCACATACTTATACATCTAAAATACAATTTAAATCATAAATTTCACTATTCACATAATTAAACCTTAAACAACAAATTGTAAAATGAAGCTCCACTCCACAGAACCATGAATCTACACCTCACCTCTGCACTGCTGAGGACCTATAACAGTAGGGGACCTAGGATAGTCTAGGAACTCCTTAACCCCCCAAACACTAAGGGGTTAGCCATTTCCGGTGTGAGTATAATTTACTAAATAAGCAAATAAACTAAACTTTATAAGTAAAAACAGAACGAACTTAGATATACCAAGATAATCAAATTTTACTTGACATCTGAACATGTAAACATCATAAATGGGATTACTCTCTGTGTCATCACTTATATGTATATCCATACCCGCTCATAACACACTTATCTTTAGCTTGGAAATCATTGACAAATTAGTCGCTTAACGCCCATCACTTTAGGCTTATACAAATATTCCTATAGCTTTACTTACCCATAAAGCTTTACATTCACAATAACTCTACTTTCACATAAACTGCACCTCATTTACCATTCATTTGCATTTACAGACTCACGACTTATATTCTTTCGTGCTCATATCCATTCACAAACACGATCCTTCTCAATCTCATATCACATAACATTGCATTCATTCATTTCTTACAACATATTTCATCACGTCCCGCAATACATCACTTTCACACTCATTATACACTTCAACTATCACACTTGCAATTCATCTTGAATGGAAAAGAAACGTGTATATATAATTGATGTGCTAGTGTATGTTATGACTTTGCAAGATTACCAATACAATGATGCTCTTATTCTAATACAAGCGAGTCTCCGGAACAATATGTATCCCATACTACATACGCCCCATCTCAAGCCATTTCTCCATATATAGGGATTTGAACCGCGCCATGAATTCTACTCTTGTACTCAACTTGTTTCTGAAGCAACAACTTGACTGATGTGGTTGCCCTGAAACGGTCTAATCCCGTTAGGCACAGTATGCTTATGGTGTCTATGTTTACCACTACTACCCGGCGTACCGGACCTCACTCAGATATCTGACGAATCTTTTGGAGTTAATTCCGGTTACCAGGTTAGCCCAAAGCATCCCCTGCCGCCTCCTGGGGTTTATGTTGGTTACTAGGTTAGCCCGATGCATCCCCTGCTGCCCCCAAGCCAGACCGTAGTCTATGGCTTCTCGCCCGTAGATACAAGACTAGATGGAGTTCCGGGGGTCCATCTCCTAGCTCCGACAGGAATTGCTCCTGCTTATCAAGGCACTTCAGAAATTAACAGACGAGATATGGATCCCGTGCTCCCAACTCACGAGAAGGCACAGACCGTATCCCTTAGACAAGAAGGGTACAACCCAATAACACCGCCTAGTGTCGGCCTATAGGACAGGTCGGATCATAAGGTATCACCTTTAACACCAACTCCTTCCCTTCAGCTAAAAATTATAATAAGTAAGGGTTAAGTAGTAAATAGCCATAAGTTACTACCCTAACGATGTTACTGTTAGGGTTATATACTGAAAGCATCACTTTTGTATTAACTTTATTTCCTTATTTTTTTGAATGAGAATCATATGGGCATATGTTTGCATATTGTGTTTATTATAATATTAATGCAAGTGTCTGATATTCTATAAGGTTGATAATATGGTGTGAGGTGACACACAGAAGATCATATTATCAGTTCCCTATGGAATATATTAATAGTTCACAACCTAGACGGACTTGGACAATCCATTGGAAAGGTTGTAGTGTAATCTGGTATTAGTCTGTCTTGACTATAGGTTTACACTAGTACACTTTGTGTGTATTGAACAGGACCACTTGAGGTTGTTCTCTTTGTACTGACTACAAAAGAGAACAAACACCTCTGTTATTATGGATGTTTATGCTTTTAATCTAGATATAATAACAGACATGTATATGCAGTGTGCATTACTTTGACTCATAAAAGAGTGAGATTCATTATGGATCAACAACCTCTATGAATTGGGTAATAACATTGTATGTATGATGGGCTGTTGATTGTAAAAGGAATCCATGTCCCGATACGTCGGGTTGATGATGTCCCCTTAAGGAGCTCATAAGGATTGTCATGTAAACCCTGCAGGTGGATTACATCCGACATGACAAATAAAGTTGAGTGGTACTACTTAAGGATAAAAGATGTTGATCAATGTAGTTGTCAGTAACTTAATTTGATCGACGGACATTCGATATCTTAACATGGGGAGTTGAACGAGCATATAATAAAAGGAGCCCATAAATATAATTTGGAATTAGGAAGGTAGTGCAACAATAGCTCCTTAGTGGACCGAGCTATTGTTAATGGGCCTGGGTTGTGTGTTCGGGCTGAACACGGGATACCCAGATCCGTTAGGAGACCTAACCCTAATTTCTCCTCATGGTCCCTGCCGTAGCCTTATATATATCCTCTATTTCTCTGGCCGTCATTGACAATCAGAAATATAAGTTTTTTTTCTCAAATCTCGTGATTCACGTAAGGAGAGAAAAAGAGGACAGCCAAGGGAGAAAGGTTGGGAGATCGTCGCCCACATGACGTCCAACCCGAGGAAGGAATACGTGCAGAAGATCTTGGGGTCGCTGTCGTCTTCTTCTCACCGCAGGTATAATTGTGAACCCTAGTTTCCGCTGTATAGGGTTAGATCACCATTAAGCAATCTGTTTATCTTTAACGATCGATACGCACACCAATCCGTAGTCCTGGGATTCATCTTAGTTCCATCAATTGGTATCAGAGCCGGAATTGGATCTGCGTATTGATTGTTACATCCATGTTGTCCAATAAAACTTGTGTTGCATGATAGTCGGTAGATGTAGATCTGTTCTAGATGTAGATCTGTTCTAACTCGGTTTTGCAGGCATCTTAGATCCAACTATTATGGTCCAATGCATGTTTTGTTTGTGTTGTTGTTGTTTTGTGGATGTAATTATTGTGTTGATTGTTGTTTTGTGGATGTAATTAATATCACGAGGGTTGATCGTGCTTATAATTTTAATTTTTCAATCTAGATTATGTGTGAACTCCTTCGGGAGGCATAGGATTGATGTAATTTTAATTTTTCAATCTAGATTATGTATGAACTCCTTCGGGAGGCATAGGATTGATGTAATTTTAATTTTCAATCTAGATTATGTATGAACTCCTTAGGGAGGCATAGGATTGATGTAATTTTAATTTTTTTTGATCGATCGTGATGGCGGTGGTGGCTGTTTCTGACGCCGGAGGAGATGCTGTTTCAGGCAGTCCGGAGATCGACAGATGGTTTTGATGAAGAAATCGGCAGCCAAACCTATAATATATAAAAAATAAAAAAAAAAAATAAAAAAAAAAAAAAATCGGGGCGCTACCCCGAACCCCGCGACCGGGTCGAATTTGGGATTCGCACAGTCGGGGAAGAATCAGGAAAGATGGCCATAATAGTTGGATATTTATTTTCAAATTTATTGCCATTATTGCTTATTCTGATTATGCATGCTTATTATATTGTGATGTTTTTTTTGAAAAACTAGGATCACATTAATAATGGACAACATGGACATAAATTAACTAGTAGAAAAACCCTCATTGTTAAATAACTAAGTGGGAGAGGGAATTCTTTTAACATGAATCCCACGGTCTCCATTGCTGGTTTGTAGGTGATATAATTATACTTGCGTGTTGGCTTTAGTGCTTTCCTCCATATCGGATGAGTATAATTATGGATCACCAGTATAAACTTCCTTAGGGATAATTATAGAAAGTTACCTAGTATGTGTTCACTTCTCCATCTGAAGGAACTCAATACAAGATAATGGACTTAGTATTAAGCAATGGTATACACTTAGATACAAATAGTGGTATCCTCCCCATCGGAGTCACTGCTATTATTTGTAGGACCAAAGCAAGACCAACAGATTAATTTTATTTGTCATAAAGTTGTATTGACATGATAGTAAAATTAATAGGAAAAACCTACTTAAACAAATATTGAATTTGTATACGTCCACACTATCGTGGCATGCTAAATTCATGGTGTTTAAGGTGTTGGTGAATTTTTTTTATTATTGTTTTGAGGGAATCAATATTTAATTAATTCAAAAAGTTATGCCCTACATAATTTTTATTTTATGTGATTCTCAGGATTTCAAAAATGGGTTCTTTCAGTCCACTTATGGTGATTCTTAAAGAAAACAAACTTACTGGCCCTAATTATATTGACTGGAAACGTAACTTGGATATTATCTTAACTGCTGAAGAGTACAAATTTGTACTCAGTGAAGTATGCCCACCTAAGCCTGATGCTAACTCTGATGAAGAGGTCAAAGAGGCTTATAAGAAGTGGAATAAGGCAGATGAGATGGCGCGGTGTTACATTTTGGCATCTATGTCAAATGTACTGCAGCATCAGCATCAGGCCATGCCCACAGCTTATGATATGATGTACAACCTTAAGGAACTCTTCGGACATCAGAGTAGAGCAGCTAGGCAATTTGCTATGAAGAGTTTGATGAATGCTTCTATGGCTGAGGGGACACCAGTAAGGGATCATGTTCTCAAGATGATGGGCCATCTAAATGAGATGGAGATCCTTGGTGCTGAAATCGATGGGGAAACCCAGGTCGATATCATTCTCGGGACTCTGCCTAAGAGTTTTGACTCGTTTTGCCTTAATTACAACATGAACAAAAGGTTGTATACTTTGTCAGAACTTGCAAATGAACTACAGGATGCTGAAGCTCTCTTCAAGCAGAATGCCCATGTTTATGTGACTGAAAAGGTCTCTACTTCTAAGCCAAAAGGTGGTAAGAAGAAGAAAGTTCAGAAACAAGTAAACTCAGCAAAGAAGGGCATGGGACCTCAAGGCACTGTGAAAAAGCCGAAAGGCAAGTGTTTCAAGTGCAAAGGGTCAGGACATTGGAAGACTGACTGTCCACTTCTCAAACAAAAGAACAAAGAAGGTATATCTCATTTACTAGTTGTTGAAACATGTTTAGCGGTGCTATCTACCGGCACCTGGTGTGTAGATACAGGAGCCACTAATCATGTCTGCAATACATTGCAGGGGTTCCAGGAAACCAGACGGCTCAGTGATGGAGAGATATGCTTGTTTATGGGTGACGCTACAAGAGTAGCGGCCGTTGCAGTAGGAGATGTTATTTTATCTTTTGGTAAAAATAAGTCTTTGACATTGAGAGATTGTCTTTATGCACCTTCACTTAGAAGGAATTTAATTTCTGTTTCCATGTTAGTTAAGGATGGATATTCAGTTTATTTTAATGACAATATTGTTATTAGAAAAAATAAGCATTTTATCTGTTCTGGTGCATTGGTTGATAATCTATATGTCATTAATCCTATTTCGCCCACGATGCAACTTATGGAAATGAATAATATGTCTTCTAACATAAATAAGAGAAAAGAACCTTATTGTATGAACCAAACATATCTTTGGCACTTGCGATTGGGGCATGTTAACCTAAGAAGGATTCAAAGACTGGTTAAAGATGGACCTTTGAGTTCATTGGAAGTGGAGGCACTACCAGTCTGTGAATCCTGCTTGGAAGGTAAAATGACCAATAGGCCTTTCAAGGCAAAGGGGTATAGGGCCAAAGATGTGTTGGAATTGGTTCATTCTGATTTGTGTGGGCCCATGACTGTCCAGGCTAGAGGTGGCTTTGAATATTTTGTCACATTTACTGACGATTATTCAAGGTATGGATATATTTATTTGATGCGCCGTAAGTCTGAGTGCTTTGAGAAATTCAAAGAGTACAAGGCAGAAACGGAGAAGCGTCATGGAAAATGTATCAAGTCATTACGTTCAGATCGTGGTGGCGAGTATCTCTTTGGGGAGTTTAGGGACTATTTTTCAGAGGCTGGGATTACATCCCAATTATCAGCACCTGGAACACCCCAACAGAATGGTGTAGCAGAAAGAAGGAATAGGACTCTTATGGAGATGGTTAGATCGATGATGAGTTATTCAGATTTACCAGATTCGTTTTGGGGATATGCCTTAGAAACTGCAGCTTATATTCTGAACTTGGTTCCTTCTAAGTCAGTACCAATTACTCCCACAGAACTGTGGACTGGGCGTAAGCCTAGTCTGAAACATGTTCGGATTTGGAGTAGTCCAGCACACGTGCTGAATGGGAAAGCCGATAAGTTGGAATCTCGTACAGAAGTACGCTTGTTTGTAGGCTATCCAAGAGGAACGAAAGGAGGTTTATTTTATAGTCCTAAGGATCAGAAGGTCATTGTTAGCACCAATGCTCGATTCTTAGAGGAAGACTATGTAATGAACCATAAACCCATAAGCAGAGCTGTTCTAGAAGAACTGAGAGGTGAGACACCAAATACTTCAGTACCAACAGTACAACAGGATGTACCACCAGTAACTGCACAACGTGTCACAAATGTTGCACCACAACCGATAGTGCCTCGTCGTAGTGGGAGGGTTGTGATACAACCTGATAGATATATGTTCTTGGGAGAGTCGTCAGACTTTGTCCCTGAGGAACAAGATTATGATCCCTGTACCTACAATGAAGCACTCCAAGATAAAGATGCAGAGTCTTGGCAAAAAGCAATGATATCTGAAATAGAATCTATGGATTCTAATCAAGTCTGGGAGCTTGTAGAACCACCTATTGGTGTAAAAGCCATTGGATGCAAGTGGGTCTATAAGAGAAAAAGAGGATCAGACGGTAAGGTTGAAACCTTTAAAGCTCGGCTTGTTGCAAAAGGTTTTACTCAAAGAGAGGGTATTGATTATGAGGAAACCTTTTCGCCAGTAGCCATGCTTAAGTCTATCCGGATTCTTTTATCTATTGCAGCTCATCTTGATTATGAGATTTGGCAAATGGATGTCAAGACAGCTTTCCTTAATGGAAGTCTTGAGGAAGACATCTATATGCAGCAACCAGACGGGTTCATTGAAAAGGGCCAAGAGCATCTTATTTGTAAGCTCAAGAAGTCCATTTATGGACTTAAGCAAGCTTCCAGATCTTGGAACATATGTTTTGATCAGGTGATAAAATCCTATGGATTTGATCAATGTCAAGATGAATCGTGTGTGTACAAAAAGTGTGACGGAAACGTAGTGGTATTCCTAGTACTTTACGTGGATGACATCTTGCTCATTGGAAACAATGTGAAGGTATTATCTAACGTAAGGGTATGGTTATCCAAACAGTTTGATATGAAGGACTTGGGAGAAGTAGGTCACATCCTTGGGATCAAAGTTCTACGAGATCGCAAGAAAAGGATGTTGGGCTTGTCCCAAGCTTCCTATATCGATACTATACTAACTCGTTTTAGCATGCAAAATTCTAAGAAAGGTTTCTTACCTTTTAGGCATGGAATTGCTCTATCAAAGGAGCAGTGTCCGAGGACACCTAAAGAGATAGAGAACATGAAAGCAGTTCCTTATGCTTCAGCAGTAGGAAGCTTAATGTATGCAATGCTATGTACGAGACCAGATATTTGCTTTGCCGTTGGCATGGTTAGCAGATATCAGTCTAACCCAGGACAAGAGCACTGGACTGCCGTAAAGCATATTTTGAAGTACTTGAAAAGGACTAAAGATTACATGCTAGTTTACCAGGCAGATAGTTTAGTTGCCTTGGGGTATACAGACTCAGATTTTCAGTCAGATAGGGATTCCAGGAAATTAACCTCAGGTTATGTATTTACTTTGGGAGGTGGAGCCACTATATGGAGGAGTATCAAGCAAAAATGTATTGCTGATTCTACCATGGAAGCCGAGTATGTGGCAGCCTCTGAGGCAGCCAAAGAAGCGGTTTGGCTCAGAAACTTCCTATTGGACTTGGATGTGGTACCTAATTTGCCTAAGGCTATTACACTTTATTGTGATAATAGTGGTGCAGTTGCAAATTCGAAGGAACCAGGAGCCCAAAAGGAATCCATGTCCCGATACGTCGGGTTGATGATGTCCCCTTAAAAAGCTCATAAGGATTGTCATGTAAACCCTGCAGGTGGATTACATCCGACATGACAAATAAAGTTGAGTGGTACTACTTAAGGATAAAAGATGTTGATCAATATAGTTGTCAGTAACTTAATTTGATCGACGGACATTCGATATCTTAACATGGGGAGCTGAACGAGCATATAATAAAAGGAGCCCATAAATATAATTTGGGATTAGGAAGGTAGTGCAACAATAGCTCCTTAGTGGACCGAGCTATTGTTAATGGGCCTGGGTTGTGTGTTCGGGCTGAACACGGGATACCCAGATCCGTTAGGAGACCTCCTAATTTCTCCTCATGGTCCCTGCCGTAGCCTTATATATATCCTCTATTTCTCTGGCCGTCATTGACAATCAGAAATATAAGTTTTTTTTCTCAAATCTCGTGATTCACGTAAGGAGAGTAAAAGAGGACAGCCAAGGGAGAAAGGTTGGGAGATCGTCGCCCACACGACGTCCAACCCGAGGAAGGAATACGTGCAGAAGATCTTGGGGTCGCTGTCGTCTTCTTCTCACCGCAGGTATAATTGTGAACCCTAGTTTCCGCTGTATAGGGTTAGATCACCATTAAGCAATCTGTTTATCTTTAACGATCGATACGCACACCAATCCGTAGTCCTGGGATTCATCTCAGTTCCATCAGTTACTAACCCTAAACAACCTTAGGGATGACAACAGTATAAACATAACATGCACAGTCTTAAGTTTAGACTTTGCAAGATAACTCTACTAGGCTGCTCAACCTAGACTTACCAGAATCTCTAAGGATCTGGTTCATGGCCTATCGATCCAAGACCTTGGCAATACGAACGTCTTCACATGCTACTACCCTGAACTTGGATTCCGTCATACTCCGGTCCGCGATCAACCAACTCGGTTAAGATTTGACAATACACGCGAGTGACTCATCCACAATCCCTTAGGAGTAAGGTAAACACACATCTTGATGGTCGATAGCCCCAGGACAATGATATCACCCTAGAAGAGCACAATAAACTGCGTATTAGCTAAGAAGCTATATACGAGTAACCAAAAACACATACGAGCTAAACAAGCTACGTATGGGACCAACAGCTACATACAGGCCAATCGTGCCGTGCATAAGACAACAACATACATATGAGTCAAATAAGCCACGTATGAGACCAATAGCTACATACGGGCCAGGCGTGTAACAACCCGAAAAATAGTATATGGCTATTTTTTGCATCGTAATGTGTGCGCAATCGAAAATTGCACGCGAGTATGTATTTTTCTGATAACTATTATTTTAATTGAGAAAAATCATTTATTGTCTAATTTATATTATTATTATTTTTGAAAACTAAATTATTTTATACGGATTATTACGAAGTGGTTTTAATGTATTTTGTATGGTTTGGATTACTAAAGTAGAGAGTTGGGTTTTAATTGAATTGTATTGAGAATTGGGGGGCTTATATGTAATATTCCCTTAGATATTTATCTATCTCTTTATTTATTATTTCCCTTTTTACAAAAACCCTACCCATCTTCTCCTTCCTTCTCATTTCTTTCCTTCTCCTTCCCGTTCGTTTCTCCATCCCGAACCCAAAAGAAAGCCCCCGCCCTCCTCTCCTTCCCCTTCTCCTTTTCCATTCACTTCCAGCCGACGGAAAACCCACACCCCCTCCATCTCCTTCCTCCTTCTTCTTCTTTCCCATTCCCGTTCTCCATCCCGACGCCAAAAGGAACCATCAGCCTTCTCTCCCCCCACCTCAAATCCCCTCCGATTCTTCGTGGATTTCAAATTAAATCGAGGGGTAGACTAAGTGAGAGATTCTCTACATCGTAGTAGCGTCGGATTTTCGATTGGATTTCGGGAAGGTAAAACCCTAACTATTTTATTGTATAAAATTTAGTTGGGTTAATTTTTATTGAGTAGGAATTTTAGGGTAGAGATATTTAGAGATGTTGGAAGTGGTAGATGTGAGAAATTAGTGGATTTTAGAGAGATTGCAAGTTAGTAAAATAGGATTTTGGGTTTGTAAAAGAGAATTATATGGATATGAATTAATTCTCGTATAGTAATAGAAATTGTAGTTGGGCTATTAGAATATTTTTGGGGTGATTTTAGTAATTATTTGGGGATGAAAATATCATAGGCATTAGATTATCACGTGCATCGCACGTGTATATCCCAAGCGTTCAATAAACGCTTGTGTGATATTTGGAATAGTGTTATTAGCTTTTATGATTGGTTTGGATGATTGAGTTTTAATTGCTTGAAATTGATGATAGGATATATTTGCGACTTTGGATGCGAGGTGGCATGGTGGTGCGATGGATCTTCGCAAAATTATGTGAGTACTAATTTATTTATATATTTTTGTGGGTTGAGGAATATGTGAGTATCGATTTATTACGTATTTTGTGATTGTAAAACATATGGTGAGTATTGATTTATTATGTATTTTGTGGTTTGAGAAATATGTGAGTGTAATTTATTGGCGTATTTCTGTGGTTAAAGATATATGTGAGTTAATTTATTTATGTGTTTTTGTGGGTTGAGAACTACGTGAGTATAAATTTATTTACGTATTGATGTTTTAAAAGATGTTTGAATAACATATATGTGTATATAGGGATGAGTTACACATAGATAATAATATCGAAATATGTAAGTACGACCTCTTTGTTTATGTACATGGTGTGTTGTTGGATTATTGTAGGAAAGTTAAGAACCATGCTTAGAGTTGTGGTAAATATCCATGGTAAGTAAGTGGATATTCATGTTAAGCTAACATGCATGCTTAAGTTGTAGTAACCATCCATGCTTAGGTATAGCTCATGCTTAAATTGTAGTAAAGCTTCATGTTTAGATTGTAGTGATTATTCATGCTTAAGATTGTTATAAGTGCATGCTTAATCGTATTCATACTTAAGAGTGTGGTGGGTTGATGGTTATGTTATATACCATGATTAGATTATTGTGGGTTGATGGTTATGTCATATACCACGATTAGTTGTTGTAGGTTGATGTTAAGTTATACACCATGCTTAAGGCCATTATAGGTTCGTGCTTAAGTAACAGAACTATCATGTTGTGGTGGTAGCGTTAGTGAAAAGCCATCGTGTTATAGTTGCAATACTCAAGTTGCATAGTAGTTCTAGATTCAAGGAACCACCCTGGTATTGTATTATGATTATAGTGAAAGATTAAAAGAACCCATGAAACTAGCACTATGGTAGTTCTAGCCTAATTGATGAGAGAACCCATGCTTTTAGTCCTAGGTGATCCTAGCTCTAACTTGAAGAAAGAACTCAAGAATCTAGTGCATGTAGTTCTAGTTCAATTGGGAAGAAAAACCACGGATTCTAGTTGTATGAGACCCTAGATAAGGTTGGACCTTATCATGCGAACATTACTCATTTTCATGGGTAATGAGGGTTAGGAAGGTCACTAACAACCGTTAGCTCGATAGAAGTTGGATGTCGCTTTTGGCTTCTCATTGATAGAAGGCTTGTTTTAGACTGTTAGTAAATTCTTTTGTTGCTTCTAATTATCGAAGATTAAGTTTGCTAGTAAGCACGGTTGGTTGCTTTCAGGTTTGATTACCTGTATGGTTGTTGGTATGTGATTTGCTCGTACATGGCTCGACTGGGCCGTATGTAGCTGTTGGTCTCATACGCAACTTATTTGGCTGGTATGTATATTGTTGTCTCATACGTAGCCTGCCTGGCTCGTATGTAGTAGTTGGTTTCATACATAGCTTGTTGGCTCGTATGTGTTTCTGTTTACTCATATATAGCTTGTTAGCTAGTACCCAGTTTGTTGCGCTCATCTAGGGTGATATTATTACCCTAGGGGCTATCGACCATCAAGACATATGTTTTCTTACCCTAAGGAACTGTGGAGGAGTCACTCCTTGGGTACCGTCGGATCTTAACCGGTGTAGGTTGATCGAGGACCGGAGTATAGACGGAATCCAAGTTCAGGGTAGTGGCATGCATGTATGTTCGCATTGCCGGGGTCTTGGATCGATGGGCCAGAAACCGGATCCTGAGGGGTTCTGGTAAGTCTAGGTTGAGCAGCCTAGTAGAGTTGTCTTGCGAGGTCTAATTTAAGGCCTAGCATGTTGTAGTTATAATATTGTCATCCCTAGGATTGTTCAGGGTTAGGGACATCATCAGGGTAGTGACTTATAAAGATCATTTGCTTAAGCATTTTGCCTGAAAGAGAGGAGTTGGCAGTAGGGGGCACCTTACGACCAACCCGTTCTTTGGGGCCAACCTTAGGGGTGTTATTGGGTTGTACCTTCCTATCAAAGGGATACGCAGGGTGCCATTTCACGAGTTGGGAGCATGTGTTGGGTATCTTGATTGTTAATTCCTGAAGTGCCATGATAAGGTGGGCGGAGCTAGGGGGTACCCCGGAACTCCGTTAGGTCCTATGCCAGGGAGGCGAACAGGCCATGGACTATGGTCTGGCTAGGGGACGGCAGGGGGCTCTCCTGTTTGCGGTAACACCGAGGGTTCGTCAGGTTTTTGAGTGAGGTCCGGTTAGCAGAGTGGTAGTGGCAACATAGACACCATGAGCGTACTGCCTTGGTAGGACTGACCACGTCTGCAACCTCATCAGTCACGTTGTATCTGTCAGGAACAGGTTGTGTACAATTAGAAATTCATAATGCGGGTTCAAATCCCTATATGGAGAAACGGCTTGAGATGGGGCGTATGTAGTATGGGATGCATACTGTTCCGAAGACTTGCTTGCATTAGAATAAGAGCATCATCATATTGGTAATCTTGCATTAGAGTTAAGTCATAACATACACTGGCACATAAATTATATGTACACGTGTCTTTTCCATTCAAGTTGAATTGCGAGTGTAATAGTCGAAGTAAATCAATAACCAAGCTATGGGTTTGGGATGTGATGTAATATCACCCAAGTTTGGCTTGGGGTGCGGTAATTATTACCCAAGCCGTCGGCTTTAGGTGTGATATGTTATTGCCAAACCATGTTGGGATGTGGAGTATATTGTGATGAAATGCATGTAATTGGTAATGTGCAATGAGATGTTAGGTTGGACATGAATGAATGTGGTAGTATGCAAATGAATGCATATGTCTATGATGTGATACGTGATATAATGCAATAAGATCAATATTTGGGTTATGAGAGGGGTTATTCAAATGATTACTAAAGATAAGTATGTTATGAGCGGGTATGGATATACATACAGGTGATGGCTCAGAGAGAATTGGATGTGAAATCCCATTTATGAGGTTTACATGTTCAGATGTCGAGTACGATTTGTTTATCTTGGTAATTGTGAGTTCGTTATGTTTACTCGTAAGTTTAATTTATTTACTTATTTAATAAATTATACTCACACCAGAAATGGCTAACCCCTTAGTGTTTGGGGGTTAGGGAGTCCTTGGACTACCCTATGTCCCTACTATTACAGGTGCTCGGCAGTGCAGAGGTGAGGGGTAGGTACAGGTTTCTGTGGAGTGGAGCTCCAGTTTATAATTCGTTGTTATGGTTTAATTGTAAATAGTAAAGATTTATGCTTAAATTGTATTATTGATGTATAAGTATGTGGATGATGATGAAGAGTATAGTGTGAGGCGGCATGATATGGTTTTGACCCGTACCCATCTCGTTGTGGAGTACCGGGCGTCGTGGTAGGTTTTTACAAGTTATTTTCTAAAAACTTACTGCGTTTTAAAAAGAATTTATGGTTTTTAATTGATAATTGATATAGCGTTATGAGTTTGGCCCCCAGAGCATATATATATTGCCTGTGTGATGATGCTCATTTTGGCCTGGGGAGCCCGTGATATTATTGCCTGTGATGTAAGCTACGGAATTTAGAGCAGAATTCCGTAAGCTTTTTGTGTTTTGGGGCAAAAATTACAAGGAAGACTCTGCCCAAATTTTCTTTAAAACATAACTATTTTAGTTTATGTTTAAAGTGATGTAGAAATTGGAAGAATTGATTTTGGAGTCAAAAAGAAAAGAAAAGGGGTAGACGTTACAGTTTGGTATTACAAACTGATATTTGTAATTACTGCGTAGTAACTCTGTGTTGAAGAAAAGTTTTTAAATTTTCCAGTTTTTTCTGTGTATCGTGACTAATTGAAGGAAAGATCTTGGCATGTGTCACGGTTTTCCACTTACGTGGAAATCGGGGCGCTACAAGGCGAGCCGCGTATGAGACAACAACATACATACCAGCCAAATAAGCTACGTATGAGACCAACAGCTACATACGGCCCAGTCGAACCCGTATGAGCAAAACCACACATAAAAATGACCATACAGTAATCAACCTAGAAGCAACTAAACGTGCTTACTAGTAAACTTGATCTTCTATAATTAGAAGCAACAGAAGAATCTACTAACAGTCTAAAATAGGCATTCTACCAATAAGAAGCCCAAGAAGCGACATCAAACTTTTATCAAGCTAATGATTATTAGTGACCTTCCCAACCCTTATTACCCATGAAGATGAGTAACGTTCATGTGATATGGTCCAACTTTACTTAGGGTCTCATACAACTAGAATCCGTGGTTTCCCTCCCCATATTGAACTAGAACTACATGCACTAGATTCTTGGGTTCTTTCTTTAAGTTTGAGCTAGAATCACGTAGGACTAAATGCATGGGTTCATGGGTTCTTTTAAATCTTTCACTACAATCATAATACAATTCAACTGTGGTTCTTTTGAATCTAGAACTACTATGCAACTCGAGTATTTCAACTACAACACGATGGTTCTTCACTAACGCTACCACCACAACATGATAATTCTCTACTACACTAAAACTATAACGCGATAGTTCTTTACTAACGGTACAACTACAACATGATAGTTCTTTACTAATACTACGACTACATCACGATAGTTAACACCACAACTACAACAACATGATTCTTTTCTCTTACTTAAGCACGAACCTACAATGGCCTTAAGCATGGTATATAGCTTAAACATCAACCTACAACACTCTTAAGCATGAATACAACTTAAGCATGTACTCACAATAATCTTAAGCATGAATACAACTTAAGCATGGACTTACAACAATCTAAAGCATGAATAAAACTTAAGCTTGACTTGTTACTACAACTTAAGCATGTATGTTACTATAACTTAACATGAATATCTACTCACTTTAGCATGGATATTTACTACAACTTAAACATGAGCATTTACTACCATTCAAGTATGAGTAACTGCTACACTCTAAGCATGGATGTCTATTACAACCTTAAGCATGGATATGAACATTTTCTACAATTCGAGCATGAGTAACTATTACACACTAAGCATGGATTTCTACTACAATTTTAAGCATGGATATCTACCACAACCTTAAGCATGGTATATAACTTTCCTGCAATAATCCAAGCATGGTATATAACTTTCCTACAATAATCTAAGCATGGTATATGATTTTCCTACAATAATCCAAGATTCAATCTTTATGTTCTTATTAAAGTTCTACCATTCACTTTCTTAGGTGATCATTTATTTTATCCATGGCATCTTTCGTAAGCTTAGGACTTTGTCCAAATTGTTTTAGGACAACATACATACAAGAGAACAACAACCCAACAACACACCACGTACATAAACTAAAAGAGATCATACTCACATATTTCGATATCATTATATAAATATAACTCATCCCCATATACATAACTAATCCATAAATTTATACCAATACACTTTATCCCAATACGCCTCATCTATAAATCATATCAACACTTCAGTTTATTCAAACTTCTTTTAAAACATCAAATACGTAAATAAAATCATACTCACTTAATTATCCCGTGAAGACTCGAAGCGCCACCATACCACCCCGCATCCAAAGTCACTAATATATCCTATCATCAAATTTTAAAGCAATTAACACTCAAATCATCCAAACCAATCACAAGAGCTAATAACACTATTCCAAATATCACAAGCATTTATTGAATGCCTGGGATACACACGTGCGATGCACGTAATAATCTAATGCCTATGGAATTTTTATCCCCAAATAATTACTAGAACCACTCCTAAATTTTCTAATGGCCCAACTATACTTTCCACTACTATACGAGAAATAATTCATACACATATAGTTCCCATTTACAAACCCAAAACCCTAATTTGTTAACAACTTGTAAACTCTCTAATAATCTTCTAATTTCTCGCCTCTACCATTCCCAACATCTCTTAATCTTCCTACCATAATATTCCTACTCAATAGAAATTAACTACACTCAATTTTATACAATAAAATAAATTAGGGCATACCTTCCCAAAATCCTATCGAAAAACGGACACTGCCACGATGTAGAGAACCCTTCAATTAGTCATCCCCCCAAATTAATTTAGAAACGATGAGAAAATGGAGTGGATTTGGGGTGGGGAAGAATCGGCCAAAATGGGTTGGGGGGGGGGGTTCTTTTCGGTCGGGATAAAAATAGGAAGGGAAAGAATGGAGGAGGAGGAGGAAGGGAATTGGGGGGGGGGGGGGGGTTGTAAAAGGAAATAAATAAATAAATAGATCAATAAATAATATAAGGGAATATTACGTATAAGCCCCCAAGTCTCAAATATATTTCAAATAAAACCCAACTCTTTTCTTTAATAATACTAACAATACAAAATGCATTAAAACTACCTCGTAATAATCCTTCAAAATTATAAACTAAAGTAGACATTATATTTGATATTTCTCAATTAAAATCAATTGTTATTAGAAAATATATAATACGTGCAATTCTCAATTGTGCACAGATTACAATGCAAAGTAGCCATATGCTATTTTGCGGGGTATTACACAAATGATCGATCGAGCTCAGTCAATACGACATCGGCTATCAGCCAAGAATGGTCATCAAAAGGTAGGCCCTCGCCGAGTTCATCACAGAATGCACCATCTCCGAGATACCCGAAAGTGGGGAGGCCGACCAGACGTGGGAAGTTTATGTCGACGGCTCTCCTGCGAAGCGGGAAGTGGTGCTGGTATCATTCTACGGGATCCTGACAATTCCTTCTTCAATATTGCCTCCACCTCAACCTCCCAGCCTCTAACAACGAGGCTGAGTATGAGGCCATGATTGCCGAGCTCACCCTGACGCATCGGGCAGGCGCCAGACAGATCAGGGCCTTTAGCGACTCTCACCTCGTGGTCAATCAGATCACTGGAGAGTACGAGGCCAGTGACGATCGGATGATCAGGTACTTGGCCGTGGTCCAGCGGCTATTGGCATCCTTTGATGAATCTGCAGTCTTAAGGATCCCCAGCGAACAGAACGCCCAGGCCGATGCTTTGTCAAAGTTAGACTCCTCGTCCTTCGAGGGTCTCGACCGCACCATCCTAATCGAAGTACTCCTGAAGCCGAGTACTGATCTCCCCGAGACCCTCTGCATCGAAGACGGAGCTCATCCTGACATTGGACCACTCCCAGCAAGAAGTTTCTAATCAAAGGAGAGCTCCCCGAAGACCGAACCGAGGCAAGGCGGGTCAGGGTCTATTCAGAAAGGTTCACCATGATCAGCGAGACCCTGTTCAAAAGGTCATACACCACGATGGACGGAAGACCCTACCTCCGCTGCTTAACCCCTGACGAGGCAAAACACGCACTCATGGAGCTCTATGAAGGAATCGGCGGGTGCCATATAGGAAGCCGATTGCTTGCACGAAAGGCTCTGAATCATGGGTACTACTGGCCCACAATGCTCCAAGATGCCCTGGCCCCGATAAAGAATTGTGGTCCCTGTCAAAGGTTTTCCCCTGTGAAAAGAGCCCCGCTACACCCGTGCTATCTACCTGAGAACAGGTATGGGGGCTCGTCGTTGACCTCGAGCAAGGCCTTGGCTTTCTTCAAAGTCTTGCGACCTTTATGCTCAGCGACGACCTTCAGCTACGCCCTTCACTGGCTTCTCTAAGGTATGGGGGCTCAGCATCGGCCTCGAGCATGGTTTGGGTTTGTTCAAACCCATCTTCCTATGCGCTCGGTGATGACCGCCAGCTACACCCGTGCCATCTATTCGAGAACAGGTGTGGGGGCTCGTCGTCGACCTCGAACAAGGCCTTGGCTTTCTTCAAATCCATGCGACCTTTACGCTCGGCGATGTTGTGCTATCTAGATGATCTAAACTAGACACAAATTAAAACCTCGCAAGTGTACGAATCGTTTATAGAAGCGTAGTGGCAAGCAAGGGTCGATCCCACAGAGATTGTAGTACTTAACTCACTAATCAATAAAACAAAAGAAAATGCAAATCATAAAGTTCTGTTCTAAAAGTCTATTTGAAAGGAAAAAGAAAATAATTAAAACTAGATCAAGTAGTATCTCAAGAATATCAATTAAATGAGTTGGGCTTGATCTCCACCTATAGTCAAGAATGCTAAGTCACCTTCTACACTATTCTCATCACTCATGTTTGTTCCTTTAAGGGCATGGTATCTACTCCTTAAAGTTAATGTTTCCCTAGGCCAAGAATTAGGCATGGTATCTACTCTAATTCGTTTCTTTTTTTAAGTATTTAGCATGGTATCTACTAAGTTGCACCTGAAGAAAGCATATGAACAATGGAAACGAACAAACACTCAAAGTTCTAGAAATTGGTATCAGATCTAGATCCTTTAAGTTGATTAAACCAAGAACCCCTAAAGATTCCTGTATTACAAATTATGAGCACAAGATACGGGTCGTCTATATACTCATATAACAGAATCAGTTTTATAATAAGCAAACTTGATAATCTCAGGTTCTGTATGGCAGTCGACTTGCTGTCACTCTCAGTCGACTGCTCTTAGAACTTCTGAACAAGTTTGATTCATATTATAAATCTATACCAATACAATCAGATTTAATCAATAAGTGATAGAAATAGTGTTATTAGAAGATTATAACATTACATAACTATGGTTTCAATCAACCCAACAATAAAATTAGTTCCACATATTCATAATAAAAATATTAATAAATTTGTTCAAGGAGGACATTACAAAAACTAGAAAGAGGAGAAAAAGAATAAAAAATTAATTTGCAAACCCCTCTTTCTGTCTCAAGAATTGTTTCCGAATGCTCCTCGAAGTCTGCGCCAAACCAAAGAAGTCAGCAGCCAGTCACACACGCCAATCGAGCACTGTCTGCGGGCTGTCACGTCGAAGTTGTCCCGTCGTGAACAGTGCCGATGCCACGTCAGCCGAACCAGACGCTTGAAGTTGAAGCCCACGTGAAGAAGCCTGCTGTGTCTTCTTTTTTTGGTTTTAATCCGAAACAGAGAGCCAGAGATAGAAGAATTAGTAATGTTCTCTCTTTTTTTATTTGTTTTCTTTATGAGTCCGCTGGCCTCCTTTGTGCGCTGCTCCTTGGTTGATATTTATAGAACACGGGAATTAGGGTTTGCACTTTTGCTGAAAAGTCCTCTTCTTTTATTTATTTCTTTCCTTATTTAATCTGCGTTATTATTTCTTTCTCTTTTCTTCATTTCTTCCTCTTCTGCTTTGATTTGGATTTAGATGAGGATGGATCTTTAAATATCTTATCTTTTCACTCCGCCGGGTGCAGTCGACTGGTGTTGGAATCAGTCGACTGTATCGAGACATCTGTAAATTCACAATTAATCTGTCCAGTCGACTGGTGTTGGATGTAAGTCGACTGTGCCGAGCCCCTTCAATTTCTCTGTCCAGTCGCCTGTTTGAAGAACCAGTCGACTGATGCTCTGCAAATTCCTGTGTAATCATCTTTCAGTCTGTATTAGTCTTGAATCTGCTTCGTTTGCTGCTTTTAGGCTGTTTCCTATGGAAAAGAGAAAAGAAGAGTAAATCACCACATACAGAGCATTTAAATGTCTAATTTCACTAAGATTATTGCTCCTAAAAGTGAATATTATTGAGTTCATCAGGCGACGACCTTCAGCTACGCCCATCACTGGCTTCTCTAAGGTATGGGGGCTCGGCATCAGCCTCGAGCATGGTTTGGGCTTGTTCAAGCCCATCAACCTATGCTCTCGGCGATGACCTTAGGCTACACCCGTGCTATCTACCCGAGAATAGGTGTGGGGGCTCGTCGTTGACCTCGAGCAAGGCCTTGGCTTTCTTCAAAGCCACGCAACCTTTATGCTCGGCGACGACCTTTAGCTACGCCCATCGCTGGCTTCTCTAAGGTATGGGGGCTCAGCATCGGCCTCGAGCACGGTTAGGGACTTGTTCAAGCCCATCAACCTATGTGCTCGGCGATGACCTTAGGCTACACCCGTGCTATTTTTCCGAGAACAGGTGTGGGGGCTCGTCGTTGACCTCGAGCAAGGCCCTGGCTTTTTTCAAAGCCACGCGACCTTTATGCTCGGCGATGATCTTTAGCTATGCCCATCGCTGGCTTCTCTAAGGTATGGGGGCTAGGCATCGGCCTCGAGCATGGTTTGGGCTTGTTCAAACCCATCAACCTATGCGCTCGGCGATGACCTTAGGCTACACCCATACTATCCGTCAAGACGTACACATAGGGGCTCGGTGTCGACCTCGAGTAAGGTCTTGGCTTTTTCAAGCCATACCTTTTCACGCTCGGCGATGACCTTCGACCATGCCCATTCCAAAAGTTTTCATTAAAGATTTAAGGCGCTCGCCTTCGGCAAGCGCCCCGAGCCCTAGACCATTTGTTGACCCACCTCTCACCCACGAACAACTTGGGGTTTACGGTTGATAGAGCCAAAACCCTGAATGGTTCGCGGGCGGCAGTGGAGCCACCGACCCAGGACTCTCGCCAAGCCTCCGACCAATTGGACATCCCACCAGTCACTTACGAGCAACTCGGGGCTTACGACCCTCAGAGCCAAAACCCCGAATTGTTCGAGGGTGACAGGTGAGCCACAAACCCAGAAATCTAGGACCAAAATTCCACTTACGGGTGCCCACCTTCGGCAGGCACCTGAATTGTCAGCAGGTGGCAGATGAGTCACTGCCAGTAGCTGATGAAGAAATAGTGAGGAGAGGGGGATTATAGAGCCCCCTGAGCAGTGCATTTATTACATTGGGAAGTCCAAACGGCGGAAGGCGAAACGTCGCCATTAATGTTTATCGGAAGGTGAAACGTCACTCATTGGGTGTTGCCTACAAGAAACTACTGTGCGGCCTTTTGGACCCCCTACAAGGCCGAGCTCGGCAACAATCCCAAGCTACACTCCTGCCCTCACTCAATGAATCGTCAAACTTAAAGAAGTTGGAAGTTTTTATTACTCATAGAGCACCAGAAACGGCCGCCCAATACAATGAAAAACTTACAAATCACTCATCGCTTGGCTTAAAACTCCAATTTGGTGCTTTCCACGAGTTCCTTCGCACACTCGACCCGTCCAACCGAGGAAGGCACTCCAGCAACAGAACTTTCCGCATCGGCAGGCTGAGCCGCCTCTAAGAAAAAGGTCGGAGAAGGTCCTAATACGAAATTGCTCGCCTCCTCGGTCAGACCGTCGCCTAGCATTAGCATCATCCTACGGATCTCTAACTCCTTCTTTACAACAGTCCCTCGAAGAAAAGACTCCAAAGCCCACCGCCCACTCGAGGCATCCAAGATCAACCAGTTCGTCTCAACTGCCCACCAGTCCTGGTCGACTATATCTTTCTTCAGACGAGCGACCTCCGAGCTGAGCTCCCTAGACTTGTTCATGAAGTGATTCACTGTGGCCGCTCGGTCCTGAGCCTGTTTACATTGGCAAGCTAGAGCACCCTCCATGGCCCCCAGCCCAGCTCGGACCCAGGAGACCTCGGCAGAATCAAGGTTAGCGCCGAGGACCTCATGCATATATAAAAAAGACAGAAAAAACAACAGGTCACAAAAGAGACTAAAAAAAATGCAAGTCATGTAGCATCGGCCAAAAAATCATCTTGTATTAGTTCAAAAAAAACTTTTTGTACTACAAAAGGCGGTGGCCAGTCCACGTTCGACAATTACAAAAAAAAAAGAGAAGGAAAATTCCTAGACTACTGTTTAGGAGGGGGACGACACCTCTTCGTCACCTTGGTCGCCCTCGAACCCCAATCGAGTGTCCCCCTGCTCCTCATCCTCCACTCCGCGTGGCATCAGCGGAAGCTCCGGGTCCCACCCATTGTAGAGATGCCCGACCTGATGGTCTAGATAAATCCATAGGATATGCTCCCTGGCCTTGTTATAGGCCTCGTCCTGCGAGGCGATCAGGGTATCCGCCATAGCAATCGCCGCCTCCTCGCTAGCCTTCTTGGCCTTCGCCTTGAACTGCACCAGCCCTTTCTCATGATGCTCCTTGTTGTTGACCAGCTGGGCTTGGGTGATAGCAAGGGTAGCCTCCGCCGCCATCTACTCGTCCTTCAGCTTGGTGGCTTCACGGAAATAGCGTTCGGCGTTCTTCTTCTGAATGATGATCTCCTTCTGCAGACACTTGTGAAAGTGCTGCGCGTGTTGCATCACCTAGCCGAGGAGGATAAAGTTAGGAGAATTCTCTGCAAAAGCTAAACCAAAATGCAGAAGGAGGACTTACCGAGAGGTGGGCCTGCGCGAACCTCATATAGGACGTATCGGTCGTCTCCATCACTAGGGCCATACGATCCCGCTCGGTGGCGAGGTGCTCCACCACCTCTACCGCAACCGGGCCTTCAAGGAGCGTATCCCCCGTCTTGACCCCCCAGTCGGGGGTATATGGCCTCAGGCCCTGCTGACCCACCATTTCCACGGCGTCCGGTCGAAGCGGCGGGAGAGGCCCCTTCGCAACCTCAACAACCTTTTTGCGACCGGAGCTCGCCTCCGGATCCTTCACCGACCTCAACGGACGGTGATGGTGCTTCTTTGCCCTCTTCGGGGTCGACTCCTCGGTCCTTGGAGTCACTGCCTGACTAGTCCCTGCCCCCTAGGCGGCCTTCTTCGCCATATCGGCCCTCCTCTTGGCGGCCAGGGCCACTGCAGCATTGCAGTTATCAAACTCCTTGGCAGACATCTCTACAAAAAGAAAAAGTTAGCATGTTAACATGAAGGCAGAAAGAAAACAGAATGGAAACAAAAACATACTAGGGTTGGCCAGGCTCAGTCCGGCTTGGGCGAGGTGCAACTCCGTGACACGAAGCCACCCAATGTTGTGACCCTTCACGATCTTGTCGACCTTCGCCCACTCCTTCTCAGTTAAGTCTCTTCGCTTCGGAGGCTTGTGGTTCGGCTTTTCGAAATTCCAATCAGTTGGAATGCCCCAGGGCTCCTCGCTCCAGACAACGAAGTACTTCTCTTTCCATACCTTGATTGAGTCCAGATGGCCGTGCATCACCTTCTTGTGGGGAATGGGCCAAAGATAGAAAATCCCCTCCTGATTCCCGAGAGAGCTCATCCCTAGGATGGCTCGGAAGTAGGCCAGCCTCGGCGTATTTCCCTTCTCCTGACACTTCGAAATAAAACACACTAAGTGCTTCCATGAGTTGGGACCGTACTGCATCGGGCTCAGCTCTCCCCAGTTCAGCACCCTCTTGATGAACGGGTGCAACGGAAGCCTCAACCTCGATACGCAAGCATCCTTAGGGAACATGCAGAAGCTCGGTTCCAGCGTGGTGGTCGGGCGAATTCCTGGGTTCGGCACCAGCAGCTCGAACTCCCGAGGAATGAAGTAAGCCGCCCTCAAGATGGGCAGGTATTCCCTCAGTAAGGCGTACTTCACACTGTCCATCTTGATCATGGACCGGCCCTCATCTCTCAACAGCGATGTGTACGCCAGAAGATCCTTCACGTCGTCATGATATATCCTGATCGATCCTGCATTTTTGCCGGAGATAAGGGGGTACATAAACCCGGAGCCATACTCATGCTTATCCTTCTCGGCCGGACTGTCGGGCCGTATCCACTTCCTCTTCCTCCTTCGAGGGCAATTTTTCCTATCAGGGGAAGGGGTCGCTAGGGGAGGCAATGGTGGGAGGTCTGCCTCTTCTTCCCCTAAATCCTCTGCGGTCCCTCCGACCTCGCCATGGTCATCACCGCTCTCGGTCCCTGGCTCGGACTCCACCTGATCATCACCCTCCTTGACCTGCTCCTCTTCTTCATCTTGCTCCTCCTCCACAAGCTCCTCTCCCTCGGGATCCCTTTCTTCGTGCTCCTCCTCTACAGGATCCTTACCCAGCCTACGAGATTGCAGGGGCTCTACAATGAAGGCTACATCACCCTCGCCATCCGACCCTCCTTCTGATAGAACCTCCACCTTTACCAGGCGGATGTCTCCCGATGAGAAAGATATCGAAGATGAATGAACCTCCTCCTCGCCGCGACCTGAAGTAATTTCCTTGGAATCGGACTCAGACCATGATATCTTAAAGCAAAAATACTAACCTATTTGACCGGAGTACGCAAAGGTCAACGAAAAATGGTCGCCGGCGGTGCGCAAGGAAATTTCGGTTAATTAGAAGTTGAAAGCAAAGTAAAAAGTGAGGTGGAGGGAGGGGGATTTATAAGCACAACGGGACTCCTCGAATTTCGCAAAAAGATCTGGCCATCTGATCTTCATCATCAAGATCTAACGGCCACTAAGATCTTGATGACGTCAGCTCAGTGGGCAAAAATACCCTTCTACCCTGAGCTCTGTCGACCAATGCGGTGCCTCATCACGCGGGGTCAACTTCTCGGGTACTTCACCATTATTCACCCAAGTTCCTCTAAAAAGTTTCTCCCAAACTGCTTGGACCTCGACGCTCGGATGTCACCGCGAGCCCAAAAAGTTTCTCCCAAACTGCTTGGACCTCGATGCTCGGATGTCATCGCGAGCTTAAAAAGTTTCTCCCAAACTGCTTGGGCCTCGACGCTCGGATGTCACCGCAAGCCCAAAAAGTTTCTCCCAAACATCTTGGACCTCACCGCGAGCCCAAAAAGTTTCTCCCCAACTGCATGGACCTCGATGCTCGGATGTCACCGCAAGCCCAAAAAGTTTCTCCCAAACTACTTGGACCTCGACACTCGAAGGTCACCGTGAGCCCAAAATGTTTCTCCTAAACTGCTTGGACCTTGACGCTCGGATATCACCACAAGCCCAAAAAGTTTCTCCCAAACTGCTTGGACCTCGACGCTTAAATGTCACCGCGAGCCCAAAAAGTTTCTCCTAAATAGCTTGGACCTCAACGTTCGGATGTCACCTCGAGCCCAAAAAGTTTCTCCCAAACTGCTTGGAGCTCGGCGCTCGGATGTCATCGCGAGCCCTAAAATTATCCCCCAACAATGAGGGGCTCGCCTGCCGACCCCCAATGCTCTTCGAGAAGGTCTCCTGCTACCCGGTCTCGACTCCCCCTTGCTTTTCCAATAGTGAGGGGCTCGCCCGCCGACCCTCGATGCTCGGCAGGATGGCCGTTGTTCCCCAAACTCCTATGCCACCTTGCTTTTCCAACAAGCGAGGGGGCTCGTCAGCCGACCTCTACACTCGGCTCATTTATCCAAGGGTCGATGCTCGGATATCACTGCGAACCCCAAAATTATCCCCCAACAATGAGGGGCTCATCTGTCGACCCTCGACGCTCGGCAGGAGGGCCGCTGCTCCCCAGACTCCTACGCCCCCTTGTATTTCCAACAAGTGAGGGGGCTCGTCAGCTGACCTCTACACTCAGCTCGTCCACCCAAGGGTCGACGCTTGGATATCACCGCTAGCCCAAAAATTATCCCCCAACAATGAGGGGCTCGCCTGCCGACCATCGACAATCGGCAGGAGAGCCGCTGCTCCCTAGACTCCTATGCCCCCTTGCTTTTCCAACAAGTTAGGGGGCTCGTCAGCTGACCTCTACACTCAGCTCGTCTACCCAAGGGTCGACGCTCGGATATCACTGCAAGCCCCAAAATTATCCTCCAACAATGAGGGGCTCGCCTGCCGACCCTCGACGCTCGGTAGGAGGGCCGCTGCTCCCCAGACTCCTATGCCACCTTGCTTTTCCAAACAAGTGAGGGTCTCATCATCCGACCTTCACGTTCGGCTCGTCTACCCAAGGGTTGACACTCGGGTATCACCGCAAGCCCCAAAATTATCCTCCAATAATAAGGGGCTCTCCTGCCGACCCCAGAGTATCGGCAAGAAGGAGTCTTGTTCCACGGGTCTCGACACCTCCCTTGCTTTTCCAACCAGTAAAGGGGCTTGTCCGCCGACCCTCGATGCTCGGCCATCCAAGCTCCGATGCCCTGCATGACTCCAAGAGGGGATCCCTTCCTCCTACCCCACTGACCTCTTCTGGAAGATACGGATCCCATTCTTCACCGTACACACCAACCCGCTCTTCCTACAGAGGTAAAAAACCACTTTTACATGGCTGGATTACCCAGCCCTCCAGGAGTGGGGGGCTCCTGATATGGGTCAGATGACGTGGCCCCTCTTGGGCCACAAGATCCCCTAAAAAACTGTTCACCCCTGATCATCAGATCTGCCACATCAGCCCTAAACCACCTGGGTTTCTACCACGTCAGCCCTAAACCGTCTGGGCTTCCGCCACGTCAGGCCCACAGGCAACCGGGTTTAGACCCGGCCCCAAACAGATCCAGACCCGGTTGGCACTGTTTATAAATACCAAGCCCTCTACCCTTTCAACAGGTAATCAATCTTTTCCCTCTCAAAACCCTAGTTACTATTACTCTTCAGTGACTGACTAGATCGTCGGAGGGCCTGCCACCGAGACCAACCCGGTGTTCCTAGGCCGAGTGCAGGTACACGAGACATCCATATCCGAGCTGAGCCTCCAGATCCAAGCCAAATCCAAGCTGAGCATCCGACCTCCACCTCACTCCTACCTCTACTCCCAAGCCGTCCCCTCTGGCTGAGGGTCGGGCGTACCGTTCGTACCGAAGCTTCCGCACAAATACAAATTGAGAAGAACTCACACCTGGTGCAGCCACCCCCCAAAAACAAACTGCATCAGGTATAAAGAGAACCAAATCGAACTGTTCAAATCGGATTCGAATCCTAAATCTCTCAGGGATAAATTGGTAAATTTCACCATATACGGGCCCGTAAAAAGAAGTTGGGCATTGTTTAAGCCTAACAACCTAAAACATGTTTGTCATACTAGGTAGCCATTAAAGGGGAAAACATGGGTTTATTAAGGCATCTAATGCAGTGGAAGCGATCTAATCGCGCAAACAACTTTGCAATATAATTTTTTCCCCAATAAACATAATCACTATGAATCAAAATGAATTAGATCAAAATAGAAAGATTGTGAATTATCTTTCACTGATGCCAAGAACTCCTTCATGGTGATTTCAGCAATGAGACGTCCAAGTGTTCGTCCTCTAATGTTGATTTGCGCCAAATCTTTCTTTGGAATATTGTGTCATTTCTCTTTAACTCTCTTTTGATTAGTATGAGAATAAGTCTCACAATTTTTTTGTTTTTTTTTTTCTATAGAGGAGGAACTATTCTTCCCTATTTATTGGGGCTTGGTGGCCATATCTTTATATGGTATGTAATCCCATTTCATATCAAAAGATATTTAAAAAATATTTGTCCATATAATTATTAACCATAATAAGATATCTTCATATCTCTTAGTTAAGGTATTATATAATCTCAAATATTTATTAGTTATGAATTCAATTATTCCGACTATTGAAATATTGTACAAAGAGAGTATTCATCATGAACAAAATTTATTTATCTCATAAACAAATTGAAAACCATATAACATTCTGTGCTAGCAGAACTATTTGTCATATTTAATATATCTTCATATATCAAATTATTCGATTCTGAATTTTATCAAATACAATTTCAAATTGAATTTTCCAATTTAAAGTTTGTATTGCATGTGACCCATTGGGTCTCACATTAAGTTGGTAGTGAAGATATTAAACTCCTGTATTTCTCCACAAGTCAAGAGTGACATCTAGCATTACTACCCAGATAATGTGAGTTTGATTACTGAAATCAATTGTACCATTCAGTGATTAGTTCCAATACAATTAAATCCTCCAATCATACAATGTCCCCAAAAAATCTTAGGGTATGTGTCATGCCCCGCTTCCCAGTATACGAAAATATGGGTATGCAAATAAGGCCCAGCGAATGATACAAACATTCTAACTTACATCATTCATAAGTTGTACAGTAATAAGCACAACAAGATATTTATAAACACATCCATGCTGACCATAAAAGTGATCACATAAATAGGAAATGGAATAACATAATCCTCAAATAACCATCATTTGGAAAAACATAAACTTCAGGTCAAAACGCCTAGGAATTCAATGTAGTAGAATGAAAGCAATATGATAAATAGTTCGCTACGACAACTAGATGAAATAGAGACTAAATGATATAAAGTAGAAATGACGCAGTAAATAAATCATGATCATCTAAAAAGTTTGTTCGCCAAGTTCCTCCGGTAACTCATCTTCATACCTGTATAACATCATTTGGGTTGTGTGGGGGTGTCCGTTAGAGCAAGCTTCAGACAGCAAGTAGTAACAAACAGTATAGTAACAAGGCAATAAAACATGAAATGGAAGAACAAAGAATAACAATACAAATACTGGGATGATGTGATCAGATACGATGTAAGTAACAAGTGTAAGCAAGTGCAATCAAGACTTCAAGATATAGTCAATCGGTAATCGGGAATCAGGGATCAGGAATTATTAATCAGGAATCATGTAATCATGTAATCAATAATATGGGAATTATGTAATCAGGATCAGTGTCATTCTTAAGTCTATCAGTTTATTAACTTATCTAATGCACACAATTATGCGTCTCATACCACAGGTTCAGGTACATAACAATGAAGTAAACGTTTGGAATTAAGTGGTGAAATCTACAAGATTATGTACTTGGGAACAATAATCAATAAGTAATGAACAGTAGATACCCGTTGATATATAGTAATCAGTAAACAGTAAAGAGTAGATACCCGTCAGTATACAGTAATTAGTAAACTGTAAACTGTAAATGGTAATATGGAAAACACAAGCCTCCTCCAAGTACACCCTTTTATATTTTCCATTACTAAGTCGTACATTTTAATACCTTGGCTTGTTATTATATTAATATGATTAATCATGAACATGCAGTTTGTGAGAACGGTGGTATCAAGACAATCATATCACTTCTTAGGATATTGGATCCTAGAGGTGGCCCCTACGGATTCTAAAGGTGACCTATGCAGATTCTAGAGGTGGCTACCACAGATTCTAGAGGTGGCCCCTACGGATTCTAGAGGTTTCCCCCATCGATTTTTACGATGTGATACTTAGTTCTATGTGGCACTTAGCTCCATGTGGAACTTAGTTCCATCCGACACTTAGTTCCGTCATCCAAAACAACAGCAATGAATAACCATAACGATGCATATGACATAATATATAGCCAAGATGGTAATCGAGAAAGTATCAAGAGATGATGGAATACATGATATATAGCCAAGATGGTAATCGAGAAAGTATCAAGAGATGATGGGACACATGATATATAGCCAAGATGGTAATCAAGAAAGTATCAAGGGCAGTAATCATAAGCATGTCAAGTGGTGAAAGAAAATACATGTATCAAGGACAATAATCATGAAAGTATCATGTGGTATATGCAATTGCATGATATAGAGGCAATCCATCAATGTACTACATCTATACAATTTGTCATGCAAGAATAACAATATATACATATATATATATATATATATATATATATATATATATATATATATATATATATATATATATATATATTTCAAGAACACAAAAAATAAATCTGGACAGCAATACATGTTAGCACTAACTCACTTTTTTGCTGCTACAGAAAAGTCAAACCAATGTCGTCAGGGGTTCCAGAAAATAGAATCTTCTACGAATCCAACACTTATTCACTCGAAACATTCCAAGTTCAGTAGCTATGCCTACTAGTCAGGTCTTTGTTGGTCTAGTATTCAGGCAGCAACATAGGGTTAAATTCTCATACTTATAATTCCATTGAAAAGTCATTAATAAATCCGACAAAATCATAATCTGGATCCCTAATATTGTCTATTAACATTCAGGTTAATCTCAACTTTTAATTCCACTTACAATCTATTATTTCAAATAATTCACCGGGACGATACACTACAAACAATATTCTGAAAATTTAGACATTACAATATTAAGACATCAATATCTTACAATCTATAAATTAGTTTGTGAAAAATGAATGATGATCTGGATTCTACACTCAGAGGGCTACAACATGCAGATATAAAGTTCTAACTTCGGATACAGAGAATTGGGTCAAATCCTAGTACAAAGTTAGGCAAAAGACAAGGCATAAAATCTAATACTTTACATTTAAAGTCTCGATTCACAAAATAGAATTTATTGTTAGGTTTCGATGACAATTACAGATTAAATACACAGCGGAAAAAATACAAAAAAATATCGAAACCTAGCCATGTATTCATGCAAAAACCATAAATCGTGTTTAGGAGTTACACCTTGAAGATGGATCTACTGTCTCCACAGTATGCCGATCATAACACTACAATATTGCGATGCCTTTACGGTGTCCACACGAACAGGTCAAATCAAGTTTTGCCTCACGTTGCAGTGATAGTTGCGGGGAGGGGATGTTCCTCACGATCTCTTTCTCTCACAATTTCTGTGACAGCTAGGGTATTCTCATGCGTGACTTTTCCACAGATACATATCATATATTTTTGTGCAAAAATCAACCCTAAGAGAGTAATGAGGCTGTTGGGCTCACAATCTGACATGAGTCAGATTTGTGTGTGGGCCTTTGAACTTTAGTCAGCTCATTTAATCTAATTAAATATCCAATCAATGTCAGGAGTCCAAGTCATCACAATATCGATCCATTCTAAGTGTGTGACCCTGTAGGTTCCCATTACGTTGACAGTAATACTAAAATAATATTCTAGTATTACAAACAGTGAGCGGTATCTAGCAATACATCACTGCTACACAAGTTACGGGAATATCGGTGATTTGACATAACCTATCCGTGACCAATGTTACCATGTAGTCTAGTCCCTTTGTCTAGATATGTTAATTGACCACAAGGCATAGAGCATGTCACCCTTGTATAGTTTAATCTTTGGTTTCTTGATGTCCGATTAGACTTACTAAAACAAATGAGCTCAATATCTCATATTGACTCATTTGAGCACAACCATGCATTTTGCAGTCTCACTCAATCAAGTGGCTCATAGATATCGCTCATATTATGTAAGATGGACAAATCCTATCTAAGTCACTCACATCCCTCCGCATGATTTGTAGTATATCCAATAGTCGACTTTATAATCACCTTATTACAGGCAACATTTGACTACATTAAAACATACAACTTCTCAGGTAAAGAATTGTAGTGACTTTAAGTCAAAGGACTATTGTCATGCCCCGCTTCCCAAAAAGAGAATACAGAATACGCATACGTAACTAAGCCCAGCGAATGATTTTCATCATCCATAAGCTGTCAGGATATTTACAACAATTCACAAGAATATCAGAGTAGGAAGCACGAGAAGTCAACCACGCATGCATATATGAATCAATATACCAACAGGAATTTACTTGAAACCAAATTTAATAATCTCAAATAAATCAGATCTGAACAAGTCAATAATCCTGGGTCACATTGCCCAATACAAAAATAATTCAAGTAACAGATACAATTATTCAAGAATAGTAGGAAAATAAATAAAGCAAGAACTCCACTATCTAGAATCTCATATCATCCACTCCATGTGGCAACTGATCTAAAAAATATGCAATTTAGCAAAATTGCAGGAAGAGGAAAAAGAAAACAAACTCCCGTCAATGCAAGTTACGGGCCGCTTGTAGTACAGGCACAAGTACAGGAAAGGGTAAACAACATAGCATGGAATAGGCATTATAAAAAAAATAGAAAAACTAGCATGACAAGATGAACAAGTGTAAGTGGCATGTATCAAGTGTCAAGTGTACAAGTATCATGTAAATAAGTAATAAGTATCAAGTGTCAAGTATCAAGTATCAAGTACAAGTAGCAAGTAACAAGTGTCAAGTATCAAGTATCTTGTTGTTTCAAGTCTTGTATTATATCGATCTAGGTAGCACTTCATGCGTCCCAAACTTTTACCACATGGTTGCTACTTACATGCAAATTTCGTTTAGGCCTAGTGGTGGGTTTCTATAGGACCGTGTACTCAGTCATCAAGTAACAAGCACGAAACACATAATCGTGAACTCGTGGCATCAAGTAGTAGTAACAAGCATGAATCATGTAGTCATGAAACATGGCGGCATATAGTAATAATAAGCATGAATCATGTAATCATTAGATATGGCGGCATATAGTAATAACAAGCAGGAATCATGTAATCATGAGACATGGCGGCATATAGTAATAACAAGCATGAATCATGTAATTATGAGACATGGCAGTATATAGTAATAATAAGCATGAATCATGAAATCATGAGACATGGCAACAAGTAATGGGAAACACAGGCCCCTTTCTGAGTACACATACCTATATTGTCCACTACTAAGGTCTTTCCCTTAACCCTGGCTTGGTTATTTGTAATTATTATCAAACAGGTATGTACATGTACAAAACATGGAAAGAATAACAAGGTATGATCAAGTAAAAAGTTTAGGTCGGAAGATAAATATGTACAGGTGAAAGACAACACATAAAAGATTAGAACAACAAAAATTCTAGTTTAGGACAGCAAGATAGTACTGCACCAAATCTGGAATTCCCGTTGCTACAAAAGTGCAAATCTGGATCGGTCAGAGAATCAGAAAAATAGAATCTTGACCGAATCCAGCAAATATATATAAGTCATATGGTATTTCACAACTACAGGACTCAAAACAGAATTGTATCCAGAAAACATGTTCAGCCAGAAATCAGAAGTTTGTATTTATACACAGGAAAACAGCATCAAAACTAACTGATTAAATCCAAGAAAAATTTGGGGTATTCCATAATATGTTTAGTAACAGAAAATAAAGTTTCATAATTTTTGAATATAAATAGAATAGTCAACTAAAATCAGAAAACAACAAGATACAGTAGTTTTGTAAATCTGGAATCATAAACGCAGTAGTACTACAACAACAATATTTCACAAAATATACATCGAGATCCAGATCCATCAAAAGGGTGACAAAATAGATACAGTAGGCTATAATTCATATTCACAAAGTTTTTATAGACAACAAATAGAGTCAGGTCAAAATTAGGTTTCTTTACTGAACAGTATGAAAATTCTACAAGTATAGTAGTTGTTTGTAAGCATAGAATACTTTATAAAAGTTATTAATTAAATCCATAAAAATTAGGAGTTAATCCCAATCAAGTCTAGTTGTAACCAGAAAAATATTGGATCAAAATATTATCTTTAGCATCAGTAGAAAAATAAATAGTCATACAGAATTCATATAAAAAAGAATCTGGAATTTTTAATCACATCTGTAGTAAAATAGTCATAACTTGCAAATCACAAATCGAAACTGAGATCTGTCAGAAAATCTGGAAAGTAGACAGAATTCTCTATAATTCATATTTACAAATAATTTACATATATTGACCTTAATAGGTTCTAAAATACTAATAAAAAATGGGGAACCGGCAAAACAGAAAATATCCTTCATTCACAAAATCAATTAGTTCACACGAAACTCATCTAAATCATAACAAACGTAAAATAGGGTATACTAGATGTCAAAGCAACATGGTATAGGGTGTTTCACAACTCTACAACAAGTATACTACAACTAACACAACCAAGCACACGATATCATACGACAACATACATGTATACAACAAGAAGTGGTCATCCCTAAATTATTTCATGTCATGTGTGTAATGAGATAACTACGGACAGGTCAACACAATAGAGACAAGACATGAAAGGGGTTTCACAAAAGAATTTTCTCTAGAACACAATTACACTACAGGCAGTATTTAATACTTGTATTACGCAAAGAAAAGAATACAAGTTACTTGCCTTATAGACAACGATGGGAACGACGATGCAAAGAGAATAACGGGAACAGATTCCCGGGCAACGAACTCCACGAACGACCACGAATCACACGAATACATGAATGCTCAACGAATCCAACACACGCACACAAGAGAGCGAGAGGAAGCGAGAGACGGCAAAGGGGAATGGCAGAGCACGACAGGGGAGGGAATCGCTATTGTCGAAGTTGCTGGCTACTGCTGCGAAGGGATACACAGCACGGGGGGGATAGCACATGTGCTGCTTGCTGCGTCAGAAGGAGCACCGGCAGGGGATAGCAACGGACAGGGAAGGCAGCATGGTGTAGCTGCGCTGGCTGCTGTCGTTCTTGCGGCTGTCTGACTGACGGAAAGAGAGGCAGCACCACGGATGGGATGCATCGGGATGAAGGGGTGAAGAGGAGGTCGGAGGTAGGTGCAGTGGAGAGGGAGAACGGGAGAGAGTGCATAGCGGGAGGTCGGTGCAGGATCAGAGGGTGATCGGGCTGAGGGATGAGCGGTTAGGGGATAGCCGGAGAGAGAGGAAGGTGCACAGGAAGCAGGGTTTGCGATGGGTTAAGAGTCGGGAGAAAGAGACAGGGTAGGGGAGAACGACGCTAGGGTTTTCTGGTGTGAGGGGGAGGTGAACAGGTGGGTATGTATATATAGTGGATGGGTAAATATACTAGGGTTTTCAATTTAGGAGATGTATATATATTGGGTAACGGGTGTAGGTTAATATAATGGGTTTGGGGTGTAAGTGTTAATGGGTATTAGGCTATAGAGTATTAGGATGGCTCCAAATAAAAAAGAGATGATCCAAAATAATGAGATGGGCACAAAATGGATAAATAAAATAGGCACAAACAAACAGAATAAAAAGGATCACAAATAATGGCTCGATCAAATGGAGAGGAAACAATAGACTGACAATAGAATCAAGAACTCAAATAAGAAGATGACAAATCAAAGAAATGAATATATTGGAAAAGAAGATCCAATACATGGTCCAAAAAGGGATATAAGCTGAATCAAATACACGAGAAAAGAAAAATACACCCCAAAAAATACAGAAAATGGAAAACAGGGGTTACAACTACGTACACCATGGTCATTGTGAGAACCTCTTATGACACTGACGTAACAATTCATGTAGCGTTCTCATGGTGGGTCAGTCCAGTACATTATTACTCTAATATGTACCAATGTGAGGACTTGATATCTCATATCCATGACCCGTGAGATATGGTTATCATTCTACACACATACTAGTCTCTATGTATTATTGTTGTCCTAATTTATAATAATACTTTACTAGGGACATTTGAGAATAGTGTTATGATTACAAACAATAGGATTTCACAATCAAGTCATGTACTTGATATTCCATGGTATTGAACCTACTATTCTAAGGATTTTTTAATGTTTATTTAATCACAATAAAAAAACAAAATAAATAAAATGTCTCATATAAGAAATAAATATCATGATGCAATGTAAACTAGTAATGTCAATACACAATTGGCATCTAGGGCATACACTAACATTTATAACCAGAAATAAGTTCATGCTAATATTCAATAATTAATCAGAAATTAACAATTAACATATCTAGAAATATTACTTTCACAACATTATATTCAAGGATTCAATTATACTATCGCCTGACAATACGATCAAAAAATAAATAAATATTGTAACATGATATACATATATATATACATATATATATATATATATATATATATATATATATATACATATATACATATACATATATATATATACATATACATATATATATATACATATACATATATACATATATATATATATATATATATATATATATATATATATATATATATACATATACATATACATATGTATATATACATACATATATATATATATATATACATATATGTATATACATATATATATATATATATATATATATATATATATATACATATATGTATATATGTATATGTATATACATATATGTATGTATATATATATATGTATATGTATATATGTATATATATATATATATATGTATATGTATATATATATATATATATATATATGTATATGTATATATATATATGTATATGTATATATACATATATATATATATATATATATATATATATATATATATATATATATATATATCAGGAAAAAGGGGTATAAGCAACTTGCCCATTTAGTAAATAAGCAATTGATGATGTGGCATGCATGTGATTGGAAAATCCTTAAAAGGGTTATATATATATATATATATATATATATATATATATATATATATATATAATAAAACACAAAGAAAGCTATCAAGCGGCTCTCCTTCAATCCCCTAAAAATCAAAGGCCCAGATCTAACCTTAAAAAACATATTTTCCCTCCAAAAGTTCTCCCCAAAACTCAAATTCAAATTTCTCAACCAAAACAACTCCTATATTTATTTAATTTGTTTTCTCTCTCCCTCTCTCCCTCCCTCTTCTATTCAAAAAAATTAAGAAAATAAAAATTTTAAAATTTTAAAAATATTAAAAAAATTTAAAAAATAAAAATTTAAAAACTTTAAAAATAATTCAAAAAAATCAAAAAAAATATATAATATGTTTTTTACTCTATGTTTGTTACTTCAATTAATTTGTTGGACCTCCAAAACTATTTTATATGATCAAACAAGGTGCACCGTTCCGAAGACGTGCCGTAGGCACGTGTCAACGGGCAAACCTAGTATATATATATATATATATATATATAGGGAAAAAAGGGTATGAGCAACTTGCACATTTAGTAAATAAGCAATTGATGATGTGGCATGCATGTGATTGGAAAATCCTTAAAAGGGTTAGTTGTCTAATGTATTACATGCATGCCACATAATCAATTGCTCATTTACTAAATGAGCAAGTTGCTCATATCCCTTTCACCCATATATGTGTGTGTGTGTGTGTGTGTGTGTGTGTGTGTGTGTGTGTGTGTGTAAAATCATATCGATTTTTCTATGAATATCAAATTGAAGGGAAAATAGATATGAAAATTCAATATGAATATAACTAGTGGTTTAAGATTCGAATAAAGCAAGAAGGGATCATGAACAAAATTTGATAATATGATAGATCAATGAGAATTAGAACTACTTACAAGAGTTTAAGAAATGCTTGCCTTGTATACGACGATTACGAATGTGGACGTACAACGGGAAGAAGAGAAGCAACGACGGCAATGACAGCAACACGGCAGCAAGCAATAGCAGTAACAAAACAACGTGACAGCAAACAACCGCATGACAGCAAGGGACGGCAGCAAGGAAGACAGTGAGCAACGAAATTAATTGACGGCAACACCACGACAGCGAGCAACAACAACAAGCAACGGTAGCATGACGACAGTTGTAGCGCCCCGAATTTTCAATATGATATCTTAGAAATACGTGGCACAATTCCCAGCATCAACTTCAATTGCAATGGTAATCATAGCCAAAAATACAGATAATTTTTATTTTAACTTTTATTACATCACTTGTTTACAAAACACAGCAGAATACAAAACACCTTGAATTACGATCTTTCTTTACAACACATTTTTTACAATTTACATAAGCCATAACATCATTCTATCTCAAGCATCCAAATGCCAAGCTATAAGCAACAACCTGTAAAACATGAGGCTAGAGATAACTCTAACCCTCAAAACAACCGGGGTCAGCCATAACGGTGTCAGTGACATCAAAAGAAATGCAACATAAATAAAACATGAAGGATAAAGTCATAAACAACATATGTCAACCATAAAAATGAAAGGAATATGAACCAACAATAAATAATCATAAGGCATAGAATCATAAACAACATGTATTAAGAATAAAAGAAATAAGAATCAACAATAAATAAAACATGAAAACATCAAGGAATATAAGATAGTAATAAGTAACACATGAAAACATCAAGTGAATCAAGACTAAGTGTCAGGTGTAGGAAAATAGAAAACAAACAAGCATAAAACCAAGTCAAGAAAACACAATCGCTATATGCTGTCTCTCTAATGCATACTTGTTGGATTCTATGCATTTCATACTACATAGGTCCAGTGCAAGCCCTTAACGTTCTCCACTTATAAGGTTAGATCCCTCGTTATGCAACTAATCCTACTATGGTGATGGAAACAAGATCCAGAATACTTCAGGAATAGGCATTACAGCCCTTGACTCGTAAGCATCATGTAAGAATAGCTCTAAAACTGGAGAATCACCTCCCAACCGTGTACCCCATGAATAGGCTTTCGAGGGACATATAAATACACCGAGTAAATCCTGTGAATAGGCCCGCCGACCCTCGACACGCGAATGCAGCCTGCATGCTCCGTGAATAGGCCAGCAGACCCTCGACACGCGAATATACAAATGACCTCTCGAGATAGGAAAACAAACAGTTCTGGAATGCATCCATTGGACTAACAGACCAAGAGCATATACTTACGTTTCCCAAGTTCCATCACATCTCTACTAGTGCTTGTCCTTAAGTTGGTTATTGTTAAAACACAAAAAAATCCTCATCTCTAGAGTTAGTGTATCCTGCCGGACTTAAATCCACAAAACAAACCCAAGACCCCACAGGTCTAAATCCACAAATCTCATCTGTCGATTCACAGGATTCCCAAGCAACTCCTAGAGATTCACAACTCAACCATCAATAGAAAATAAATCTTTCATTTTATTCTCTTCATTTCTTTGTTAATTTACTCACAAAAATTCATTCATTCATAATGTTTGTATATGAATATATATATATATATATATATATATATATATATATATATATATAGAAGATCCCTTTACTGAAAAGAAGTGTGCACCATGTGCAAAATAATGCCATTTACCGAAAATGCAGTTTGTGATTATAAGCATACATAAAAATACCCCTTTCACTGAAAACATAGGTGTATACATATAACATGTAGAAACCCCTCTTTGCTAATATAGAGTATATATGTAGATAAATGAAGATGAAATTTATTAAATTTAAACATATGTATGTATATATATGACTGATATATAAAAGACCCCCTTTAACTTATTATGAAATATATGCATATATATACTGATATATAAAAAAAACCCCTTTTTTACACTGATGAAAAATATGAGTATATATATATGATACATGCAGAAAACTCCTGTCACTGAAGTAGACATACACTGATTAAGATAGAGCATCAAAAGGCATTGAGGATTTGGAGAAGAAAAACTCCCTTTTACTGATACATAGTAGTGTATATATAAAATCTCTTTTACTGAGTGAGGCATATGCAGGTTAGAAAAATTGATCAATACAGGTTATAGTAGAAGTAAAGCATATGAAGATTTTAGAAATGGTCTTTTATTAAATTGAAGTATGCATACATATGAAAGTGAACTTTGCAGGTTAAACATGTGCAGGTATATAGGATTTGATCATATGCAGGTATAGAAAATGTAGATACAAGAAGAAACTATTTATTGAAAAGAACATATGTATATATATATCAATAGATACCTCTTTACCGATTTGAAAAATAGATTCGTGTATAACTGATACATAGAACCCCTCTTTACCGATTTTGAAGTAGAAGAATATGCAGGTGTAGAAATGAAAACATATGCAAGTAGCAGAGATTGATCGCGTGCAGATTGTAGAAATGAAAGCATATGAAGTAAGTGTGTAATGTAACCAAACACAGCACTCAACTACTACTTAAACACACTTACTGGATGTGTTAATGGAGATGAACTCTTGTTCATATGTGCACCTGCACAAATGTGCAGCAGCAACAGCAGCTAGGATCTTGATACCCAACCAAAGCCTTAGCAACTTTCCCTGTAATTCAAACTATAGTTGGTTCTTGATAGTTGATAAAGTAAATTAGGACTTCAAAAGCATCTATATTTGCTCTTAGCATGGTAATTCTATAAGTATATATATATATATATATATATATATATATATATATATATATATATATTAGATCAAGATTGTAATAGACAAATCATTCTCAATCTAGCTAGTTCAAAGCTTCAAGCAAAAATCCATTTTTATAAAACCCCTACTCAGTATAAGTAAAGAAAGAAACAACTCAACCTGCACATGAAATATTTATACTTTAAACTTGATTTCTTCTCAAGGTTTTATTATCTGTGATTTGTCAAACTCAAACTCAAGTGGTTCGTCCACTTCAGTTCTCAAAATTGCCCAAAATTCACCGAACATGCACACCCCAAATTCGTAGTGCAATCTTTATCCTTCCACTTCAAAAATTGTCTCTTTTAGTTCAAAACTTATTATATACATACCCCCAAACATCGATATCAGTTCAATCATGTTTATAAGCAATTGAAAAGACTAATTAGAAAGTTTTATGCATCAACAGTGTGTGTATGTACATACCAGCAGAGACAAATCTCACCTTAGTTCACATTTATTTATTTTCATGCTATAACATCACACAACCATTATATGCATTCAAATAGCAAAAAAATAATTGCAAACATCCTACTCTTGATCTCTATTGGCGTCTTCAACAATCACAAGTCATCAAATTAGGGTTTTAATTATCAATAGCATAGTTTCAAGAAAAGATTCAACTTTTAATTCATCCACACATCAAAATTCATTATATCTTCACATCATCATCTAATATGCTTACTAATAAATAGATCAACTCATACAACATACATAGAACAATAAGAATACAAAACTAAGTCACTCACCTCTATGAAGAATCAACCGAAAAGAAATAAAGAATAAGAAAAATCCTCCTTCGCAAGAAAACCCAGAATCCTCGCTTGAAAACTTCAAGAAAATAGAATAAGAAATCCCTTGTGTAGAACAGCAAGAGACGGCTGCACCCACTCTTAAAAAGGTCGGAAATAATATGTTTAGGGTTTTGTAAATAGATTTGCAAAATATCTCTTTTAAATATATCCTTCTATATATAAATCTTTATATTTGGAAACCAAATAAAACCAACTAAATTGAGTTTTAAAAACATAACAAACACTTTATAACCAGCCGGCACTGTTTGAAAAACCCAGAAAATGAATTTTGCACTTTTACCCCTCTAACTGGCAAATTTGCAAAAAGATCTTTTTTTTTATTATCAAAACTTGCAAAATAAACCAAATTTATTAAAACAAAAAGTAAACCATTTAGCTCTGAGTTGACTAGGCATCATATCCAGCCCAAAAATTCGAAAATCTGGAGTTTTTACTCCAAGTGGTAATTTGAGGTTGTTAATGGTAGTATGTTAAAAAGAACCCATCTTTATGTTGTCTAAATTGTTGTAGGTTAAAAAGAACCAATTTTGAGGTTGTTTATGGTAGTATGTTAAAAAGAACCCATCTTTATGTTGTCTAAATTGTTGTAGGTTAAAAAGAACCAATTTAAAGTTGTTAATGGTAGTATGTTAAAAAGAACCCATCTTTATCTGGTCTAAATTGTTGTAGGTAAAAAAGAACCAATTTTAAGGTTGTTAATGGTAGTATGTTAAAAGAACCCATTTTGAAGTTGATTAATTGTTGTAGGCTAAAAGAACCTACTTTTATGTGGTTTAATTGTTGTTATGTCAAAAGAACCATTTTGATGTTGTTTAAATTGTAGTATGTCAAAAAGAACCAATTGTTATGTTGTTTAGTTGTGGTATGTTGAAAAGAACTAATCTTTAGGGTTAAGTATTGTTGCATGTAAAAAGAAGCCAATTATATGTTGTTTAATTGTTGTATGTTAAAAGGAACTCACTTTTATGTTGTTTAAATTGTTGTATGTTAAAAGGAACCCATCTCTAAGATGTTGGTTGTTGTAGTGTAAAAGAAACCATTTTATGGTTAGACTATTGTGGTATGTGTTCTAGTTGCAAAAGGACACATTCTATTAGTTTTTATTAACTAAGAACCTAACTTTACAGGTTGTGTCTGCTTTTAGTTAACATGTCTTTATATTGATTCTAGTGGAAGATCATGTCTTTATTTTGCTTCTAGGTTGTGAAAGATTAACTTTTATTTGCTTCTAAGTATAAGATCAAATTCTTAGTAGAGAGCTTTATGCTGCTCCTGTTTTTCTTCTAAGTGTAGAAAGATCAATTTTTAGTAGTATGCTTTAATTGCTTATAGGTTGTTAGAATACGTTTATGTATATAAAAGATCAAGTTTATGTTAGTAGCATATTTATATTGCTTCTAAGTTGTTAAAAGAATTTTTATGTTACTTCTATGTTATGGGTAAAAGATCAAGCTTTTAGTAGCACGGTTATATTGCTTCAAGTTTGTTAGAAGATTCTTATGTTGCTTCCAAGTATAAAAGATCAAGTTTTATTAGGAACACGATTATATTGCTTTTAGGTTGTTAGAAGACCTCTATGCTACTTCTATGAGTAAAGGATCCACTTATTAAGTAGGTGGTTCTAGTTGATACATACAAAAGAACCCATTTTAGTATTGTTGTTTATGGTTTCTATTTGATAAAGAACTCATTTTTATAGTGTTGTTGGTTTATAGAACAACTTAGACTAATCATATGAGTAATCTTCATCTATAACTTATAAATGGTTAAAAGATTATGTTTGATTATGTTAGAATGTTCATATTGTATGTTAATTATATTAGTGAACTTAACATGCATTTTAATCCATGTTAGTAAGCTTATACACGAAATTCTAGTTCATGTTAACTAGAATTATCGTGACTAATAAGTAGTTTGAATCATGCACTTGATTATGAACAATTAGTGTTCCTTGTGCTCATAGGTTTTCCTAGGAAGATAGACCCTTCCGTCAGGTTCGATGCCTTCTTATGAGGAGTTGAGAGCATGGCTCAAGGTTGACTAATATCTTGGGGTTCGTGTTGCCTTTTGAGTGAGGTCCGGTGCGCCGGGTAAACAGTGGCAAACATAGACACCACTATTGTACTGCAGTAGCGAAACTAGACCGTATCTGCAACCTCATCAGTCATGTAGTATTTTGTCAGGAACAAGATGAGTACAAGAGTAGAATTCATGACGTGGGTTCAAATTCCCAAATATGGAGAAATGGCTTGATATTGACATATGTAGTATGGGCTGCATACTGTTCCAGAGTCTCGCTTGCATTAGAATAAGTGCATCATTGCATTAGTTAACCCTGCAATAGATTCCAAGTCATAGCATACACTGACACATCAAAATTTTGTATACACATTTCTCTTTTCATCAACTTGTGTGTTTAAGATGAGAATCTGCTGTTTATAATCAGCAATTGCGTCAGTATAGTACTGACGTCCCCATTCAATTAGGTCCAGACTAGTGGAGCGTTCAAGTGAAGCACCGTGTTGATTATTGTTCCTATTGTTATACATGTATTTTGAGGAGCATCCATGTGAAGCACCAAGCATTATTTATTATTCGTTGCACTCCAATATAAATTTATTGAAAGTTTGTAACACTTGGGCTTGTAAGACATTATTGTAACACTGTTGTAATTTATTACAGTTTATGGCATTCGGACTTGCAATACATTGTGTTGAATAATAAAGTTTTAAAATTTTATGGTTTTCTGTGTATTGTGGCTAATTGAAGGTAAAGGTCCTGGCTCGTGTCATGGTTTCCCAATGTATGGAAATCGGGGCGTTACACAAGCATTCTAACTTACTTCATTCATAAGCTGTACAGTCATAAGCTCAACAAGATATTTATAAACACATCCACGCAGAAAATAAAAGTGATCACATAAATAGGAAAATGAATAAAATAATCCTCAAATGACCATCATATGGAAAAAGATAAACTTTGGGTCAAAACCCCCAAACATACAATGTACTAGAATGAAAGCAATATGATAAACAGTTCGCTGTCGACTAGATGAAATAGCTACTGAAAATAAAACAATATAAAGTAGTGATGGAATATTTTGCAGGCGCACAAAATCGCAACAAGTATTATAGTTTAAAAGAAATAGTGTCTAACTCGCAGGGACTAATTATTTTATTAAACACTGAAATTGACTAGATTAACTACTATTTGGAGAATCGAAATTTTGATAAAAACAACAACTAAATTAAATTAAACTAAAGGAAAAACTAAACTATTTAAAAAGAACGAAATATGAAATTTTAGGGTTTATTAATAGCAAAACTAACACTAGGGCTTTTAGTTTCACCTAGCATATCCCTCACAATTCATAACTCCATGAAACTAAAAACTATACTTTTTCAAGTTGTAGACCAAAATCTCTTAATTATTCAACGTCTTCTCTCGAATAACACCAATCATATCCCCAACTAATAATTCGTCATTTCTCTATGCAAATTTAATTATTTGAAGATTCATTAAATTCTAAGGATTTCTCTACAGTCACATTAATCGCAATAAATTATCTCTAATTTTTCTCAATTAATGGTGTTTAATTCTATAATTCTAATTCACAAGTTACCTCTCGGCATTCCCATGATTCAATTAATCAAACAATAGCTGGCTAGTCAATTTTGCGCATTAAGAACACAAATTAAACACAACCATGGAAAAGTAGAATTATAAAATAATATGTGTTGCCGCTGAATCTGGTGTGGGGGCAATAGATGAGATTTGTATGTTCGTAGGAACTCGAATGGGCGGAACCCTTCTTCTCCCTTGTTGACTAGTTGACTCCTTGGTGCTCCCTTGAACCTGCACAAACGTTCGAAACACCAGGATGGATCCCAGCAACGAACCCTCCGACGCTCAAGTCAATGCACAGAAAAAGTGAAGAGAAAGAGCTCAAGTGTGCAAAGAGTGATCACCTTTTACAGTAGGAGGTAGGGGGATTTTTATAGTCTCCATAGGGATCTCCTTCAGGATAAGAGTGAATCCCTACTTCCCAACATGGCAGGATAGGGATGGTTATAACTACCTCCTCAAGATCAGGGCAAGCCAGGATTTCCTCCATTCCTGTTGAGCTGGCCCCTTGCGGGTTGAGACCCGTTTCCAACTGAGCAGATCCGTTCATGGGCTGGTGGGTCCAAGAGGAGGGACCCAGTGCCCAATTCGGACCCTGTCTGTAAGTGAAATTACCATTTTGCCCCTGCAACTTTGCAATTTGTGCCCACTTTGAATGGTTCTGATTTAACCCCATTTTTAGCCATATCACGAGCCCCCACTCCCAAAGACTGTGTGTTATGGCCTTTGGGGAGTAGTTTTGTTGTTTTGATGGCGTATAGGGCTTTATTGGAGTTCCCAAAGGGTGGTGGAATCTCGTCTGAGGAGCGATGGTGCTTTTCTGAGCTGGTACCATGCCTAAGTTTGCTTTCAGGCCATCCTGGATTTTTGGTGATTTTTTCCAATTTTATATTATTTTTTCGAACCATTTATTCAATTTTGCAAAGCAACGATTTGCTTTCCGGGAGCACTAATTAAATATTCTAACCAATAATTATTTATCTAGAGGCTCAAAAGAGTTCTCCTGAATTTATAAATATTTTTTAGAATTTTTAATTATTTTCCCCTATTTTTAATCATTTTTTCGCAATTTTTTGAATAAATAATTCGAATTAATAAATAAAATATAATTTTATTTACTCAATTATGATGTGGCATAATCTGAGCTATCCATCAGCCTTTGGAGCAAATTTCGGGGAGATCCAATGGCTTTAGTTGCATGAAAGCTTATTTTCCCCTATTTGGGGATCGGTGGCAACAACTTTCGGCAGTTGTTGCCGACCCCCGCCCGATGTCTCAGTGAGGTGACACGTGTCAGGAAGGAGGCCGAAGTGGAGGTGGGTTCGGCGTCCTTTGCCGAGGTCCAGCGGTACTTCGAGATGGCGACATGTGTCAAAAGAGGTTCGGCGAGGCTTGCCGAAGTCCGAATGAGCCATTTTACTCAAGTTTGAGCATCGGTAACAAGAACGCTCGGCGAAGTGTGCCGAAGTCCAAGTGAGGTATGCCAAAGTCTGAGTGAGGTGTGCCAAAGTTCAAGTGAGATTTTTTCTCACGTTTGAGTGTGGGTGGCAAAAATGCTTGGCGAGGCGTGCCAAAGCCCAAGTGAGATTTTTTCTCATGTTTGAGCGTTGGTGGCAAGAACGTTCGGCGAGGCATACCGAAGTCCAAGTTATATTTTTTCTCAAGTTTGAGCGTCAGTGGCAAGAACGCTCGGCGAAATGTGCCGAAGTCCAAGTTAGATTTTTTTTTTTCTCTCACGTTTGAGCGTCGGTGGTAAGAATGCTCAGCGAGGCGTGCCTAAGTCCAAGTGAGATTTTTTCTCACGTTTGAGCGTCGATGGCAAGAACGCTCGGCTTGGCGTGCTGAAGTCCAAGTTAGATTTTTTTCTCACGTTTGAGCGTCGGTGGCAAGAACGCTCGGCGAGGCGTGCCAAAGTCCAAGTGAGATTTTTTCTCACATTTGAGCATCGGTGGCAAGAATGCTCAGCGAGGCATGCCGAAGTCCAAGTGAGATTTTTTCACACGTTTGAGCGTCGGTGGCAAGAACGCTCGGCAAGGCGTGCTGAAGCCCAAGTGAGATTTTTTCTCACGTTTGAGCATCGGTGACAAGAACGCTCAGCGAGGCATGCCGAAGCTCTTTGGTGACGTGTTGAAAGTTCATTGGTGACAAGTCTATGACACGTGGATCTTTGACCACTTCACCGTTGACCGTCAAAGAGGCGGTCAAATTCCTTTGTCGTCTTGTGGTAAATGGGCCTGACCGTTGAGTTCTTGGAGCCCATTATTCTCGTTTTGCATGCTGCCTAGGTTTTTACTAACGAGCGCTTCCGGCGACAACTGGCCGTTTTCCAGTGATCTTTCCGACCGCAGCTGTCACTTCAAGGTAACTCAATGCTTAGTTTATTTTTAAGCAAATGTCTATCCTTCCCCCGAGTTCAGAGCCCTCCCCCTCTACTGCCGATGAGCCGTCTCCGAGCTAGGTACCTCTTGTCGACAGGGGCAAAGGCGCCGTAGCCCCTACTTCGGTGGTGGTGGAGAACATAGTGGAGAACCTAAGCAGAATGGGAGAGTTTGGGAGATTGCCGGGTGTTCTGACCGGACTCCACAGGGTTCGGGATTTTCTGGAGGAACACGCCGAACGAATAGTATACGAAAGGGCACAGAGTTTTGAGGAGAACGCCGAGAGGGAGACTTTGGAGGTCGATGACACTATCTTAATCCTCAATGAGGCGGACTTAGTGGCGATCCGGGGGTGCTTTCAGATCCTCGAGGAGTTCAAGCTGATGCTGCACGGTCCCGGAGTGAGGGCCAATTCGCCGATGCCGGTGAATACGTGCTTCTGGCCAGTCGACGCCTTCATTACCGGGGCGCGTCTGCACTCCACCCCTTTGCCATCCAAGTTCTGCGATGGTTTGGGATCAGCCCAATTTAGCTCATGTCAAACGGGTGGAGGGTGATCAACGAGTTCGTCCTTCATGAAAAGAGGCCGAGATTGAGCCGGGTCTAAGGGTGCTTCGGAACTATACCGGCTTCATCAGCAGCAGAAGTCGGAGTTCAGGTTCTACCTGGCTCCGAGGCATAGTGCTTAGCTCATCAGCTGCCCCGACTCAATAAAACATTGGAGAGATAAGTACTTCATCATCCGGAGTCATGAGCCGTGGTGTATCCCCTCAGATTGGGTCGAGGAAGTGACGAAAAGGGTGAAAGAGAATCCGATGCTCTACCCCAACGAAGAAGAAATGGTTCAGGTTCTCCTCGACCGACCGAAGTTCGATTGGAGGGACCTGATAGAGAAGACGCTCTTCAAGGGGGGTCAGCCACATAGACCCTAGTATGCGGTTTTCCTCTTACGTTTTTTTTTGTTTTTTTTTTATTTGCTCCGAATCACCTTTTCTTCTGTCATAGAAACCATGGACTACGAAGCGGTGTTGGCTCAAAGGGCGGCACTCGGCAGCAAGGCTCCGAGGAAGCAGAAGAGGGTTGCCACGAAGGTGACTTCCCCGAAGCCAAAGACCGTCGCCAGTGCCGTCAAAGAAGCATCAGCATCGGCAACTGTGACGCCAAGGGTGACAACAACGGCGATTGCTTCGGTCTCAACCGATGCAGACGAGTTCCCAATGGCGGATGCCCTGGGGATGGAGGCGGCTCCGCTGACGGCCGAGGCGAAAGTGTTCCTGACCGAGGAACACAAGAAAATTTTTGTTCCGGACTGGCAGGTGCGGAAGCTGGACGGGTTCCTCGGCGACTTGACGTCAGGCATGTAGGCCGTCAAGCATCTAGCGACACCGAAGGATCATGCCGCCATGGACGCCGGCAGTGTTGGGGATGATGCCCTCGAGATCGCCCGAGCAGTGGTGTCGGTGAGTAGCACAGTTTTGTTGGTTGTATACTTGTATATTTTTGTCTTTGGTTTTCCTACTAACTTGTCTTCTATCTGTAGATAACCTTTCACTTCGGTCATCTTATGGGGAAGATAACCGAACTCGAGAAGGACCTGAAGAAGGAGGTTGACAGGGCTCGGGCGGAGAAAGTTCGGATCGCGAACGAGCTCAATAAACTAAAGGTCGAGGCAGACGGGAAGACGGCAAGGTTGGAGTACCTCGTTGGCCTCGTGAAGAAGCTCGAGGCTGATATGCTGTGGTAGAAGGAGGCGGCGGCGAAGCAGCAAGAAGAAGCTATCGAAGCTGCCAAGGTCGCGGCCGCGAAGGAGGCTGAACCCACGACCATGGAGAAGGCCCAAGGGTTCTTGGCGGTCAACATGGCTAAGGCTTACACCAGTGCCATCGAGCAAGTGACTGAACGCATCCCCGAGGTCGACTGCTCTGTGTGGCGCCTCTTCCCCGACCATGTCCCGGGCTTCAACGAAGTGTCAGATAAGGACAAGGAAGGGGACGACAATGTGGAGGCCGAAGTCGAGGTCCTCGGCGATGAGCCTGGCTCCGAGATGATGCTCTTAGCGATCGTCGCCACCCCGGAGAAGTCTGACCCTGCAGCCACGAGCTGCCACGGCAAAGAGGTCGAGCCTTGAATCTTAGTTTTAGTTTCTTTTTTTTAACAACAATGTATCGCCTAATCGCGGACTGGCCACCGCGTGTATCTTCTCGAACTTCAATGAAATGAAAGACTTTTGAAATTTTGGCTAAGTGTTCACAACGACTTGCTTTGAAATTTTGGCTAAGTGTTCACAACGACTTGACTTGGCCTTTTCAGATTGTTGAAGTGATGCCACTCGCCGAAGTGCCTTATGTGGCCGAGGAGACTCGTCCCGAGGTTGGTCTAGGGGTGACGAAGTTTTGCCCCTAGGAGCCGGGAGCGGCTTTGCGAAGTTGAGTGGGAGCTCCGCAAAGCGGAACGCGAGCAGAATCACCTACGATTAGTCTTAGGCCGTTGAGACCTCGAGATCAGGCGACTAGAAGAGAGGCTCAGGGAGACGACCCCCGAAGGCGATGATGATGGTTCGTCGACGGCCGTCAACCTCGGCTTGAGGCTTAGGCGACTTCGTCATTCTTTGACCAAGATGACAGTGGAGAGAGACGAACTGATGGAGGAGAGAGACAAGCTGAAGAAGGTAACTGTTGACAAGAGCATGGAGGTTGCTCATCTTCGGTGGACAATTGTCGACAGCTCTCGAGGTTGAGGCTCGGCGCGGCGGCCTCGCCTCAATATAACCGTGAAGGATGACTAGCTAAAAGAGCGAATTGTCGAACTAGAGACAGAGGTCGCTCGTCTTCGGCCGCAACCCGAGCGAAGTAATGTCAGATCAACTTCCTACACTCGGGAGGAGCGCGATTGAGGGATAACTTTTCACGAGCTCTACCGTTGCTCGCCCTTTACACATCGGAGCCCGGGCGATGCAAAAAGTGGGGTGGCTACTTCATCGAGCGGAGCGTCTGTTGGGGCCACCGTTATAACAAGTGCGAACGATGCGTCTCAGCTTGCTGGCCTAGAGACGAGCGCCGAGGCGAGATGTTGGCAGTATAGCATTCGTCACCCCCGGGTGTATCTAAACCGAAGTATCCCCGCCCCTAGGAGGCATTGAAGTAGTTCTCTGTAGTCTTGTACTTTTGGTTTCGCAAGTTTTGTTTGTCATCGTAAAGATGAGTAGCTGGTCTTGTAATTAGACTTGTTCCTCAAACTTTAATGAAATAATACTTTCTTTTCATACTTGTGTGTTTTGTTAGCATTTGTAATTGTCAACAGTTGTAGGAGCAACCTTGAATGGTAGGATGCTTGGCACTTACTCGTTCGCGAGTGGCAAAAAGTTGTGTCGAACCAAGTGTTGGACTCCGAACTTGTTGTTTGGAAGGTACCAACGACTGTAGGAGCAATTTCGAATGGTAACCCGCTCTTTACTCACTTAGAAGCAAGTAGTTGAAGTGGAGCCAAACCAAGTGTTGGACTCCAAGCAGGTGCCAATCTGTTGCCGCTGAATCTGGTGTGGGGGCAATATATGAGATTTGTAGGTTCGTAGGAACTCGAACGGGCGGAACCCTTCTTCTCCCTTGTTGACTAGTTGACTCCTTGGTGCTCCCTTGAACCTGCACAAACATTCGAAACACCGGGATGGATCCCGGCGACGAACCCTCCGACGCTCAAGTCAATGCACAGAAAAAGTGAAGAGAAAGATCTAAAGTGTGCAAAGAGTGATCACCTTTTACAGTAGGAGGTAGGGGGTTTTTATAGTCGCCATAGGGATCTCCTTCAAGATAAGAGTGAATCCCTACTTCCCAGCGTGGTGGGATAGGGATGGTTATAACCACCTCCTCAAGATTAAGGCGAGCCAGGATTTCCTCCAATCCTGTTGAGCTGGCCCCTAGCGGGTTGAGACCCGTTCCCAACTGAGAGGATCCGTTCATGGGCTAGCGGGTCCAAGAGGAGGGACCCAGTGCCTAATTCAGACCCTGTCTGTAACTGAAATATCATTTTGCCCCTGGGACTTCGCGATTTGTGCCCACTTTGAACGGTTCTTATTTAACCCCATTTTTATCCATATCAATATGAAATTCGAAAGGTGTTTTCAAAACAAAGCTACATCGAAGTCCTAGAAAAATAAAATTTGTTCACGATAAATTTGTAACTAATAAACATCTTATTGGATTGCATAATAATAAAAAATAGAAAAGAGAAGAAAGAACTCGTTGTTATTGTTACTTGAAGCTGCAAATCACGTCTTGAGCTTCTCCTCCAAAAAAAATTCTCAGCAGAAAAATTGAATCTCGGCAGCAAGTTCAAGTTCGGCAGCCCCTCTGGTATTGGTAAGTTCAAGTTCAAGTTCAAGTTCAAGTTCAAGTTCTATTCTTGGTTTCAGGTCCCGAGATTATTTATATAGGAAAAGGGGATGTTTTAAATATGCTTAGGATAAGTTTTAAATAGCTAATTAGTTAAAATTCAAAGATTAAGATTAATCTTATAAATTTTACTACTAATCAACCACTAATCCTTATCAACTCACAATTCAATCCAGCCTTTCTTCATTCATTATTATTTTTTTAACAGAAAATTTCATTCCACATCCTAGTTGACCATAATATTTTGTATTTGATCTTCAAAGAGCCAATTTGTAAAAATGTGCATTTTGAGTGCTCGAATTTTTTAGAAATCTTCACATAGATACAATTTAAAATTTGAAATCTTAATCCTTGTTTTCTTCCTTGATGTTACCAAAAAGCCCACCTATTGCACTCATCTACCTCATTCCTTCAAAAACAAACAAGTAAATAAAAATAAGTTGAAAGAAGATAAAATATAAAGAAATAAACGAGAACTTGCAACTTTAATACGTAAAAAAAAAAAAAAAAAATCATGTAAAAGTTACACACAACAAATACCCCCAAACTTATGATTTTGCTTGTCCTCGAGCAAAAAAGAAAACCATAAATCAAAAGATAGTAATCGTAATTAGGCTTAACTCATTGCACCCAAAAGTCTTCTTATCATGCAAGCATCAAATCTTCAACTTAATACTTAAACAATAGCAAATAAAGGAAAAACTAAGCATACTCACTTTCTCCAGTGCAATTATTGATACAAAATTCCAAACCAATCATATTTTTCATGCAATTATCGCAACTAAATCATGTAACAACTCAATTTGTGATCACCCCTTCTCACTACTTCAAACCGGGTTGCAAAACCGAGTTTTTTTTAGAAATTAATTTTTTTGTAGTTTTTTTCCCTCCTCTCTAAGTTGTCACTTATCTTTTGACGCGAATGCAAACATTTGTGATAGATTCACATGGTTACTGAACAAGTCGCACACTTAGAGTGCTTTTACATACTCATATTTCAGGTTGTCGTTTGACATAAAAGTGAACATTGGTAATGAATACACCTAGTTACTAAGAAACTCAAAACATTGGAGTAGATAGAATTTTATTTATTCAATCATTTAATCATTATCACTCTATTTACTTAAACCCTGTTTAGGAATAGGTCAAATGGGATAATCACAAGAAAAGCATCACACTCATCTTTTATGCATAATCACATGACTCTCACAATTTTGTAAGAAATTTTGAACTTCGATAATCCTAAAAAATTAATTATTGCTTAATCTTGCTTTATAAGATTTATTTATCCTAAATCAAAATATATATATATATATATATATATATATATATATATATATATATATATATATGAAGAAATGCTGTAGCACAATAAAAACCCCAAAATATAATGGTAATTTTGTTTTAAATATAAAAATGACTCTCACCTTTTTTAAAATATAAAAATTTAACCCCTTCCCCTGAACTTAAATATCATATTTTCCTCAATGGGAAAAGAAAAGTAAAAAAGAAAAGGGCTGAGAAAAGTTCAGAATTGCTCCCCTGATTTATGTTAAAATTCTCGATGAGTGACGTTCATTGTTTTGGTGATATCTAGAGTTGTAGATATCCAAATTCCCTTATTCTTTTTGCATTTAAAAGATAAGACAATTTTCTTCAATCGGTATTTGATACATTTTTCCAGATTCAGAATCCGTCCTACCCAAAATCAGTTATCAAACTTGGTCTAGCAAACAACTTGAAACCCCCAAGCTTATGCTATCTTATAAAATAGAATCCAAAATTAAAATTGAAGTAAACAAAATGAAATACAATTCTAAAGAATGTAAAAAACAGACATGGGTTGCCTCCTAAGAAGCGCTAAGTTTTAAGTTTTTAGCTGGACATGGTATTTGACATGGTTAGGTGATACCAACAATAACATAAGAACCTTTTTTTCTAACAACTTTCTTCATGTGTGGATTAGGGTACATCCCGCAAACTAGATGCCAGTGGTTTAAGCACAAATTTGAGTGGTTTCTTTCTTGAAAATGACATCTTTGATATCCCCACATATTTGAATTCCAGCTGGAAAGAAAGATGAATAGATGGTGCAGCTTCCAAATACTGAACATATTCAAAAATATTTTCTTTCTCAGATTGAAGAGTTGCTGAATTAGTTAGACACACTTCTACCAGTCACTTTTCAACTTCAGCCCTATGTGTCTTGCCCACAATTAAATCAATTTCACTAACTTGAAATCATGAGTGAACTTCGGCAAGAAACTTTATGGATTTAAAGACATCAGACGTTATTTGCTGATCTTCAACCCTCAAAATAAGTTTTCTTTGGTGGATATCAATCAAAGCTCTCCCTATAGCTAGAAAAGGTCACCCCAAAATCAATAAATTTTGTCCATCTTCCTTCATGTCAAGCATTATGAATTCAGTTGGGAATATGAACTTGTCTACCTTCACCAAAACATCTTCAATTATACCTCTTGTGTACTTGATAGATCTGTCCGCCAATTGCAAAGAAACAGTAGTAAGCTTTGCTTTTCCAAGACCAAGTTTCCTGAAAGTCGAAAAAGACATAAGATTAATACTTGCTCCTAAATCACACAAACATTTATCAAAATAAGAATTTCCAATAGTGAAAGAAATAAAAAAACTCCATGGATCTTTCAGTTTATGAAGCAACTAAATTTGTAAAATTGCACTACTCTCTCCATTTAGCATCACCATTTCATGCTCCTCCAACTTGCGCTTGTTTGATAAAACATCCTTAAAATTTTTAGTATATTTAGGTATTTGTTCTAAAGCTTCAATAAGAGTAATATTAATATGCAATTGCTTAAAAATACTTAAAAATTTAAAGAATTGGTTATCAAGCTTATTATTTTTAGGACTTTGAGGAAAATGAATCGGTGGATCATAAGGAGATTTAGAATTAGTTTCAGAATTAAACTCCCTGGAAACCGTGAGGTTTGAAACTCCTTTAATCTCCTTATAATTTCTAACATGGTGGTTGGACACCTGCTACATTTGTTCCTCCAAAACTGGCTCGGACACATCTTGCTTTTCAGCTACATTATGTTCGACATTTTTTGCTTGTGGCTGCTCAATTGTTTTCTCTTTTCTAATTGCTACTGCTTTGAAATGCTCCTTGGGATTGGTCAAGATGTTGCTTGACAAAGTTTCTGCTGTTCTTTATGTAAGAATATTTGAAAGCTGACCAATCTGAGCCTGAAGGTTGTGAATTGCAGCCGCGTTATTTTGGATCGCCAAATCTCTCTTTTGCATGTATTGCATGAGCATCCCTTCAAATGTCAGCTTCTTTTCTTGTTGTGGAAAATTTCGAGGTGGTCTAGTTGTTTGTCGTTCCATGAAAAATTGGCGTGGTTTCTCCATCCTGGATTATACATGTTCGAATAAGGATTTTTTTTATGTTGAAAGTTGGACACGTAATTTGCTTGATCGGAATTTGGTTGAGCAAATAGATTTTCCACTTGGCAATCAATACTTGAGTGATTTCTTGAACAATAATCACAAATAATATTAGTTTGAATAGCATTAACATTCATATTACCTAGTTGTTTAGATAAAGTAGCAATTTGTGCCATTAATGTGGTAAGAGGATCCAGCTCAAAAACTCTAATCGCTTTTCTTGGCATTGTTTTCTCTAAAGACCACTTATAATTGTTAGATGTCATCTCCTCTAAAAGCTCATAGGCTGCTTCATGATTATTGCTCATAAAAGCTCCTCTATCTGCTACATCTACCATAGACCGATTTGTAATTCCCAAACTGTTATAAAATGTTTGGACTTACAGCCATTTTAAAAGTTCACGATGATGAAATTTCTTAATAAACATTTATACCTCTCTCACGCATCATACAAAGACTCAGTCTCAAATTGAGTGAATGTGGTAATATCATTTCTTAGCTTCACTATCTTTGTCGGACGAAAATACTTAGCCTTAAATTTTTGTACTAATCCCTCCCATGTAGTGATGACACCTGGTGGTAAAGAATTTAGTCAAGCCTTCGCCTTATCTCTAAGTGAAAAGGGAAAGAGTCTCAAATGGATAACATTGTCGGACATTCCATTGTGCTTGAAAGTGTCGCAAATTTCTTTAAAATTTGCAATGTGAACATTAGGATCCTCGTGTGACAGTTCCTCAAATTGAACAGTCTGTTGAATCATTTGAATGATCACCGGTTTAATCTCAAAATTGTTAGCTTGTATAGCCAGCCTCTTTATGCTTGATGTTGCTCCATTAACCGAGGGCATAGCAAATCCCTCAAAGCCTTATTTTCCTCTCCATTAGCCTCGTTCGCCATGGTGATACACTTCTATTTCCCGAAATATAGCAATTAAATAAAAAAAAAACTAATCAAACCTATATTTCTAAACAAAAGAAAATCCAAATTAGTGACAGTCTAGCTATTATCAATATCAATAAAAGAATAATTAGTCCATAGCAACAGTGCCAAAAACTTGATGGAATATTTTGCGAGCACACAAAATCGCAACAAGTAGTATAATTTAAAAGAAAAAAGTGTCGAACCCACAAGGACTAATTCTTTTATTGAGTACCGAAATTCACTAGATTAATTACTTTTTGGAGAATTGAAATTTTGATAAAAACATCAACTAAATTAAATTAAACTAAAGAAAAAACTAAATAATTAAAAAGAATGAAATATGGAATTTTAGGGTTTATTAATAGCAAAACAAACTATAGGGCTTTTGGTTTCTCCTAGCATATCCCTCACAATTCATAACTCCATTAAACTAAAAATTATACTTTTTCAAGTTGTAGACAATAATCTCCTAATTATTCAATGTCTTCTCTCGAATAACATCAAATATATCGCCACATCACGATGCAATTGAAGATTCATTAAGTTCTATGAATTTCTCTATAGTCACATTAATCATGGTAAATTATCTATAATTTCGCTCAATCAATGGTATTTAATTCTATAATTCTAAATCACAAGTTACCTCTCGGCATCCCCCATGAATCAACAAGTCAAACAATAGTTGGCCAGAAAATTGTACGCATTAAGAACAAAAATTAAACACATAACCATGGAAAAGTAGAAGAATAAAATAACATGAAATTCGAATTGTATTTTCAAAACTAGGCTACATCGAAGCCTTAGAAAAATAAAATTAGTTCATGAAAAATATGCAACTAATAAATATCTTATTGGATTGCATAATAATAAAAATAGAAGAGAGAAGCAAGAAATCGTTTTTTTATTGTTGCTTGAAGCTGCAAATCAAGTCTCCAGCTTCTCCTCTTAAAAAATAAATTATCGGCAGAAAAATCGAATCTCGGCAGCAAGTTCAAGTTCAGCAGCCCTTCTGGTCTCATCAGCAAGTTCTCTTCCTTTCCTTGTTTCGGGTCCCAAGATTATTTATATAGAAAAGGGGATGTTTTAAATAGGATTAGGATACATTTTAAATATTTAATTAGTTAAAATTCCAAGATTAAGATTAATCTGATAAAATTTTAAACTAATCAACCACTAATCCTTATCCATTCACAATTCAATCCGGATATTCTTTGTTTTTTTTAAAAAATTATTACAAAATTTCATTCCACCCCCTATTTGACCATAATATTTTCTATTTGGTCTTGAAAGGGCTAATTTATAAAAACGTGCATTTTAAGTGTTTGAATTTTTCAAAAATCTTCACATAGAATCAATTTGAATTTTGAAATCTTTACCCTTATTTTCCCCTTGATTTTACCAAAATACCCACCCTTTTCACGTATCCATCTCATTCCTTAAAAAAACAAACAAATAAATAGAAATAAATTTAAAGAAGATAAAATATAAAGAAATACACGAGAACTTGCAACTTTAATACATATAAAGAGTAATAAAAATCATGTAAAATTTATACACACATCAGGTAGCAATGACGCAGTAAATAAATCATGATCGTCCAGAAAGTTTGTTCACCATGTTCCTCCGGTAACTCATCTTCAGTACCTGCGTAAATCATCTGAGGTTTTGTGGGGGTGTCTATTAAACCAAGATTCATATGACAAGTAGTAAGCAGTACAGTAACAATGCAGTAAAACATGATCAGGAAGAACAAGGAATAGCAATACAAATACTGGAATGATGTGATCAGATACGATGCAAGTAACAATTGTAAGCAAGTGAAATCAAGACTTCAAGATATAATCAATTGGTAATCGATTAATAGGGTTCAAGAATCAATAATCAGGATACATGTAATCATGTAATCAGGATCAATGTCAATGTTTGTGTCATTCTTAAGTCTATCAGTTTATTAATCTATCTAATGTACGCAAACCTGCATCCCATACCACAGGTTCGGTGCATAACAATCAAGTGAATGTTTGGAATTAATTGGTGAATTCTACAAGATTATGTACTCGAAAATAGTAATTAGTAAATAGTAAATAGTAGATACTCGTTGGTATACAGTAATCATTAATATGGAAAATATGGGCCCTTTCCGAGTACACCCTCCTATATTGTCCACTACTAAGTCGTACCCTTTATTAACCGGGCTTGTTATTCTAATACTATGATTAATCATGAACATGCAGTGGGTGCACCCGGTGGGAACGGTGGTATCAAAACAGTCATATCAGTTCTTAGGATATTGGATCTTAAAGGTGGCTCCCACGGATTCTAGTGGTGGCCCCTGCAGATTCTAGAGGTGGTCACCGTAAATTTTGGAGGTGTCCCCTGTCAATTTTTACAACGTGTCCCTTAGTTCTATGTGGTACTTAGCTCCATGTGGCACTTAGTTTTGCATGAAACTTAGTTCTATGCAACACTTAGTTCCTTGCAGTACTTAGTTCCATCATCCAAAATAGTATCAACTATTGTAACAATAATGATGCATATGACGATAGTATCAAGACGGTAATCAGGAAAGTATCAAGAGATGATGCAATACATGGTATAGATCCAAGTCGGTAATCGAGAAAGTATCAAGGGCGGTAATCATGAGCGTGTCAAGAGGTGAAAGCAAATACATATATCAAGGATAGTAATCTTGAATGTATCATGTGGTATATGCAAATGCATGATATAGAGGCAATCCATTAATCTACTGCATTGGTACAATTTATCATGCAAAATAATAATAATAATAATAATAATAATAATAATAATAATAATAATAATAATAATAATATATAGGAAAATCTTCCATTGTGCACCACCCCTCCGTGTGCACTCGTGTGCACTCGGCATTCCCACTTTCGTATCGACGATCCGACTCGTTCACATTGATCTACACATCTAAATTAGTCTAAATATGTAAAATTAAATCATTTGAAATTCATTTACCTATCCATCATGTGACTATAAAAAACAATGATTTTCAGCCATACAATTTTGTAACACTTCAATGGATGGACAAATGAATTTCAAATGATTTGATTTTACATATTTAGACTAATTTAGATGTGTAGATTAATTTGAACGATTCAGATCATTGATACGAAGGCGGGAAGGACGAGTGCACACGCTGTGTGCACCATAGGTGGTGCACAACGGAAGACTTCCCTATACATATATATATAGGGAAAGCTTCGGTTGTGCACTCCTCTAGTGTACATGGCATGTGCACTAGGCCTTCGGACGTTCATATCGACGATCCGAACCGTTCACATTGATCTACACATCTAAATTTGTCTAAATATGTAAAATCAAATCATTTAAAATTCATTTGCCCATCCATCATGTGACTATAAAAAACAATGATTTTCAGCCATACAATTTTGTAACACTTCTATGGATGGGCAAATAAATTTCAAATGATTTGATTTTACATATTTAGACTAATTTAGATGTGTAGATCAATGTGAACGGTTCGGATCGTCGATTTGAACGCCCGAAGGCCTAGTGCACACGCCGTGTGCACTAGAGGTAGTCCACAACCGAAGCATTCCCTACATATATATATATATATATATATATATATTTCAAGAACACAAAATCAAAAATAGGGACAACAATATATATCACTACTAAAACTTACTTTTCTGCTGCTATAGGAAAGAACAACCAATGTCATCAGGGTTCCAGAAAATAGACTCTCCTAAGAATCCAAAGCATATTCACTTTACACATTCTAAGTTCACTAGTGATGCCTACCAGTCAGGTCTTTACAGGTCTAGTGTTCAGGCTATTGTATGGAGTTTGGATAAGGTGGAGATGATAGGTTGTTGGGATGGAGAGGCTTGAGGATGGAGGAGTTTGGTTTTGATGGTGGAGGATGAGATTGAAGGTGGTGGTTTTTGTGATAGAGAAGGAGATTATTGTTAAGAGATGATTAGCGGACTGATTAAATAGATGGGGTAGTGGATTATGATTTGGGCTTTGGGCTTTGGGCTTGGGTTTAGGTTTGAATTCAAAGAAAAGATCCACAATAATAGAATGACTAGGCAAGATTTGGGTTTTCAAAAAAATTAATAAATAATTACAGTGCATGCAAAAAAGTTCAAAAATAGTTGAAGTGAAGAAGTTACGTACGAAATACGTACAGTTGAAATAGGGAGTTACAATACGAACTAATGTCAAACCCTAATCACTTAATCATATGTAGCTGATACGTTAGTGATTAACTCAAATGAATACTTATAAAAAAAATTTCTAAAATTCATTTAGCTACGGCCGTAGACTTCCTAAGACAACACTTTATAAAATCACATTTGTTATTCTCTTCTTGTAATAGAAGTGATTGATTGCTTATTCATTGCTCACCCACTTCTTTGAAAGTCTCACTATATCAAGAATATCCTACACATCTGTTAGAAAGTCATGCTATGAAATAAACCAAAGCATAGATTGACAAACACAAAATGTTATGACAATCTCAGATCTTAGGATTACTTATTCCCACTATCACCCAAAGAATTATCTATTGATATTTATTTAGACTTTCCATCAGACATTTCTTTTAGTGAGTTAGTTAAGTGAACTAAACCGTTTATCAACTACACTCTTATATTAATATCTCCACATAAATGATTGTGATATCATTTATCCTCTACTTAGAGCATATAACGAGTGTACTAGTCTTACCCTGATTCCCGACATCCAATTTCGGTAATCCTATGGCCAGGAACATTTTAGATTAATTATATTAAGTTTAGGTCTCACTAACATGATCTCATCATAGCCCTAAACACATTTAATTAATCCCTTAACTTCATCATAACAACAAATAAATTACGTAAATTAGAATAAGCAACATATGATGAATAAAATGCCTCATATTACTTTATTAATCATGAATACTCTTCACTAGAGAATTTTACAATTACATCTCATGCGATTGACTACAGGGCACATTCCTAACAGCTATAGCGGCCCAAAATGAAGGAGTTCATAATTATTTACCTGAAACACTATATCTCTAAGAGTGTAATCACTTTTATAACCCTTTATGTTTATCAAGAGTAGAGTCCTAACTCTATCTCTACAACTACTTCTATTTCTTCATGAAGAATAAAGTTAACTAACTCTATATCTTTATCAAGAGGGAGAGTAACCAAATCTATTTCTTCATGAAGAAGATATCAACCAATCTTATCAAAATACTGGAAAATAGAGATAAATCAATATCTTGAAAATGGCCCCTTAGCAACTATAAATACCCCATGATCTCTTCAGAAACAAAGTAATGGCAAATTATGCTCTCAAAACTTTTTATATTGATAGGAGTAAAAATCGTGACCGATCCCCATCGTTCAACCCAGCGCGGATCACAAGGCAGACATGTACAAGATAGCATTTTCATGAACATCATCAAGCCCGAGGATAGTTTGTGGGCTTTCCACATGCCTGCCATTTCAGTTCAACCCACCAGGGTCAGTTGACTAGTCAATTCTGGCCAGTAATCAAATCCCCTAAAATCAATGGATTTACTGTCCCATCAGATCCATAATCTATGGAATCTAATTAGGCAGCTGGGAATCTTTCCCTAACAGTTTTCCATGGGCCTATAAATACAGGCCTACCTCCACTGTTACCAGGTAATCAGAATTTTACAACCTAATCCCACTTTAAATTTCGGTTTACTGACTTGATCGTAGGAGGGCCTGTCGCTGGGAATACTCCCGGTGTTTCAGGCCTTTTGCAGGTGTTCAACGGCGATTAACCACCATCAGATCTACAACTTCCAACCACATATTACACTCTCATCAACACCAGATCGGCGACTGAGTTCTGCTTTCCCTCAACAATAAAAGAACTCACTATTTGTTGCTCCCACAACCAAAAAACAACAGTATCAGATTGGCCCATCTATGGGAAACCATCAGTGCTATCCTCTGACCTAGATCCTACATAGTAGCCATCTTCTCCCATGGCCCCTATGGCTAAGACGACAGCTACCACGGGGCATCACGCCGACCCTCTCCACCTCCTCCTCTTCCATCTCACAATCGTCCAGTCACCCAGGCTTCGCAACAGTCGCAGGACGAGCATCAACTGTAACGCCCCTGTCCCAACTCAGACAATTTATACAATTTATCAGACAAATTATTTATAGTACAACTACCCACCATAGGCTGCCTCTCAAAAGGTGGTTAACCAGATTGGTGACTCTTGATCATAGGCTATATTATTTATAGTTAATTATTTCATTTTTATTCCTGATGTGGGACTATTCAAATCCATCTCCTTTTCTCTTTCCCCAATGATGTCAGCACACAGGAACCCTATCATCGGGTGGGCCCCATGCACCACGTCAGCGCCTTCAGAAGACAGTAGTGCCTGCCTTCTTCCTCAGACTTCGGGTGGGCCCCGTCCTAATGCCGACATCTTCATGATGTCAGTGCACACCCACAGCAGCAACGTGCTGTTCTCAAATGCGAGGCCCCCCCTATTCACTTTATTTACCAAATTGCCATCATTCCAATATTATATATATATATATATATATATATATATATATATATATATATATATATATATATATATATATATATATATATAGGAAAAAGGGGTATGAGCAACTTGCTCATTTAGTAAGTAAGCAATTGATGATGTGGCATACATGTGATTGGAAAACCATTAAAAGGGTTAGTTGTCTAATGTATCACATGCATGCCACATAATCAATTGCTCATTTACTAAATTAGCAAGTTGCTCATATCCCTTTTACCCTATATATATACTATATTTGAAATTATGGGGTGTTACATACCCCCCCCTTCAGAAATCAGCATCCTCGCTGAGCACGGGACATGCACAATCTAGTGCAGGATCTACTTTCCAGCCGATGTGGAGCATCTGCTCTCATATCCGCCCGACTAATCATGATCCCGGAATACACTGCCCGATTAATCATAGTTCCGGATTTAATTGAGCTGCCCTCCTATTCGCCCGACTAATCTTGATCCCGGAATTCACCGCCCGATCAATCAGAGTCCCGGGTTTAATTGAGGGCTCACCACAGTTCCAGAATCCACTGCCCGACTATATTGACTTGCCTCACACTCAGTGTCAAAATTTGGCTCTGATACCATTTGTAATGCCCCTGCCCCAACTCAGACAATTTATACAATTTATCTGACAAATTATTTATAGTATAGTACAACTGCCCACCACAGGCTTCCTCTCAAAAGGTGGTTAACCAGATTGGCAACTCTTGATCATAGGCTATATTATTTATAGTTAATTATTTCATTTTTATTCCCGATGCGGGACTATTTAAATCCATCTCTTTTTCTCTTCCCCGTGATGTCAGCACACGGGAACCCTCTCATCGGGTAGGCCCCTTGCGCCACGTTAGTGCCTTCAGAAGACAGCAGCGCCTGCCTTCTTCCTCAGACTTCGGGTGGGCCCCCTCCTAATGCTGACGTCATCATGACGTCATCATGCATGGGCCCCCCTTTATTCACTTTATTCCAATATTCCATTATTATTATTATTATTATTATTATTATTATTATTATTATTATTATTATTATTATTATTATTATACACACACACACACACACACACACACACACACACACACACACTATATTTGAAATTAAGGGGTGTTACATTAGCAGAGGCCGGCTTCGAGCGCCTCTCACTCGGTCACAAGAAGGGTCGATCGTCCAGCAGTTTCAGACCTCTGAAACGTCCTCAGCAATTGATATTACGGGGAGGACCTTTGCCATTGCCTCCCCACTCAAGAAACGAAAGACCCTCGAATCATCATCTGAGCCGAAGCTGCCACTCTTCCCAAGGCCAGAAAATGGATAGCAGTTGCTCCCCAAGGGACTGCCGACCCCCAAATGGTCATAGAGAAGGGGGCCATGTGACGAGGGCCGAGTTCCAGGAGTATCAAAACAAGGTCTTCTAGGCCCTCCGAGTCGGTGCTCGAAATGACCATCACATCGACAACCCCCACACTGGGGGACGAAGCATGAACAGTTCTATGGATAGATCCGATCCGAAGGACATGAAGTGGAGGTCCTTAAGCGACTGCAGGAGATGGAAGACCATCTCGCCCGAATGGGGGATGAAGAAAGGTAATCAGGCCGAAGATACTATCCAGTCTGACCTCCCTTCTCCTCCCACATCCATGAAGCCCCGGTCCCGAGGAGTTTTAAGCCTCCAACTTTCAAGACCAACAACGGTGAGTCAGATCCGGCTGTACACATCGAGGGGTTCAAAACTCTCCTGATGATTCACAGTGCATCGGATGCCCTCCCACCGCAGGGACCCACTCGGGAATGGTACTCCCAACTTGCCCCTAACTCCATATTTTCATTTGACTAGCTTGAGGAGAGCTTCCTTGCTCTCTTCCTTCGTGACCAGCCGCAAGGCTGAGAAGATGAGCACTTCCCTGCTCGACCTCAAACAGAAGGATAGGGAGTCCCTTCGGGACTATGTCTAGAGATTCACGGCCGAGGCCCAATCTATCTCCTCCCTCGATGCCCAGATTGCTGCCACTACTTTTCGGTACAACGTCCAGCACGATCTGTTAAAGACCTCCTCGACTAAAATGCTGCCCACCAATTTTCTTGACCTCCTTCTCCGGAGCGAGAAGTATATCTGGGCTGAAGAGGCCATGCATTGGGGGCGTCAGAAAGAATCCCCCGCCAAGGGCAAGAGGAAGATGGACAGTTCTGAGGCCCCGAAGAAGGCTCACAAGGATGCCTGCAGGCAGAGGCGTCCCCTCCGTTCCCTCGCTTTGAGAAGTTCACTCTGCTTAACGAGAGTATCTCCGCCATCCTGATGGAGGTAGAGGAAGATGGTTGATCCGATACCCCCCTCGGTTCAATAACAACAAGAAGATAGACAAGAGGTTTTACTGCCATTTCCATCAGGACCACGGCCACGAGACCGATAACTGTCGAGCTCTAAAAGATGAAATTGTAGACCTCATCTAGAGAGGGTACCTATCCAAGTTCACTCGGGACGGTCCAAGAGCCTCTCCTCCTCCTCGAGGTGCAAACAAGCGGCCAAAAGTGGAGTCTGAACCACAGGAATCCGAAAGGATGGCCATCCTCTACTGCATTCACGGAGGACCCATGAGGGAAGACTCAAACCCCTCTCACAAGGCCTTCATTGCAAAAGTCAATTCGGTCCACAACTGCCCTTCCCTTTGAGGTCACAGGCTGTTGATCTCATTCTTGGAAGAGGACCTCGAAGGCATCAGGGTTCCTCACTGTGATACCTTGGTTATTAGCCACGACCGGAAAAACCACGAGGTCCACCGTGTTCTTGTGGATAATGGAAGTTCAGTTAATATCCTGTTTCTTAGGAACCCCACTTCAGATCGAGAGGATCGTCACCCTGGCCGTCATTGCCAGCAAATCTCGGACCTCCTGAACCGAGGTGATAGATTTCATGGTATTCAATGTCAAAGTTGCTCATAATTCCATCCTCGGACATCTCGGCCTCACTTCTTTCCAGTAGTGGCTGAGGCCTCGCTTCTCTCAAATAGTGCCATCGGCCTACCACATGAGGATGAAGTTCCCCACTAAGTCTGGGGTTGCGGTCGTCAAAGGCAACAAAGAGGCCACCCGAGCTTGCTACACTACCATAATGGGGGGATCAGTTCTCCTTCTCGATGCAGTTGAACTCCCTTCCAATCGGAGTTCCAGCGGCTCCGAGCCAGTGGTCGAGTTGGAGGAGGTCTCCTTCTCCAAAGTAGACCCCTTTAAATGGTTCCAAGTGAACAAGTCTCTCCCCCTAGCCTCAAAGAGGACGCATTAGTTATGTCCGACGGAACTGAGATCTGTTCGCCTGGACCACCTCGAATATGCTCAGGATCTCGGAGGACCTCATTATTCATAAGTTGAGCGTCCATCCTGATCCAAGCCGGTACAATAGAGGCACCTAAAATTCACCCCAGATAGGCAACAAGTGGTGAAGGAAGAGGTGTAGAAACTCATCTCCGTTCGATTCATTTAAGAGGCTAGCTACCTAGAGTGGTTGGTCAACATGTAATGGTGAAGAAATCTAGGGGAATGTGGAGGATCTGTGTTGATTTTACAAATCTTAACAAGGCATGATCAAAGGACAACTTTCCCCTCCCGAGCATCGACACCCTTATCGATGTTATGTCCGAGAACGAGCTCCTCAGCTTCATGGATGCCTTTTCGGGGTACAATCAGATTCGGATGTTCCCTCAGGGTATTCCGAAGATGTCCTTTATGATAGACCGGGAGGGGTACTACTATCGTGTCATACCTTCCGACCTGAGGAATGTCGGTGTCATATATCAGACACTCGTTAATCGGGTCTTTAAAGAGCAATTTGGTTGGAAGTATACATGGCAGTATAATGACGACATGCTCGTCAAAAGTCTCAGGGGAGAGGACCACAACAAAGACCTTGAGGAGGCTTTCAGAGTCTTCAGAGGGCATAAAATGAGGCTTAATCCATCCAAGTGCACCTTCGGCGTGGCTTTAGGGAAGTTCCTCGGCTTCATGGTAAGCCAACGAGGCATAGAGGAGAACCCCAAAAAATTCGGGACATACTGGACATGGCCCCTCCGAAGAATGTAAAGAAGGTTCAAAGACTTACCGTTGGCTCACATCCATCGGGCATCTCCTCTCAAGGCCAGGCGAAAAATCTCTCCCATTCTTCAAGGCTCACAGTTCAATGTAAAAAAATGCTCAATAATTGAAAACACTATTTGAGAAGAGAAGAAGAATGTATTTTTTCTCTGCATATCTCTTTTCTTTTTGATAGAAATCCTCTTTTTTACAACCAAAAGAAGAGAAAACCTTTCACTGATTTTTTCCATAAAAACGGGAATTATTTTCACCGTAAAATATCCTTTAATGCCATAAAAATGTTTCATTGATTTTTCTTTACTGGTAAAGAATAGCTAGTAGCATTTGATAAGAAAAATGTTTTTGATATGTTCAAAATCTGTAAATTTAAAACTAGTAATTTTTTTTCGAAAGACCCGAAGACCCCTAAGGCCCTAAGGTCCGGCCCGGTCAAAGATATATAAATATCTATATATATATATATATAATATGTGGAAGATAAGAATTGATCCTCCAACCTCATGTGAGCCCAATATTTTAACCATTGGGCCACAAGACAATGTTGACAATAAACAATAAAATAAGTGTTTTAAATGTATACTAAATTCCAACAATCCTCCACTTATATATTTAAAACACTAATTTGAAGGGAAACAGTTTTCCAAAAGTATAGAACCATGCATAAGTAAGGTGTCCGAAGACTTGAACATTACATAGTGGACAATCCCCAAAATGCAAGAAGAATGAGTTATCTTAAGTCTTGAACTCATTTCCCGTATTCACATAGTGAAGGAAATCCACACATGATTCTACCAGGTGCAAGTTCTAAATGCCAGCATATTGCGACCTTGTGCTTTGTCCCAGTATAGGTGAATGTTATAGAGAATCAGCCTCATTCTCATAAAAGCGGCCACACTTCACAATCACCTCGGTGAGTCTATCGAAAGTGCTCTTGTAGCTAGACACTCCTCTTATATAGAGATATAGAACTTATTAAGAGTTAAGCTCATCCTTACTAACACTACAAGACATCATGCACACACACATCAAGATGGACTAAGGAGTGGTAAACTCTTGGGTTGCATGATTCAAATCACAGTATGGTTTGTTTTTCCCATTGAACCTGTCTTAGGATCTCCAGTCGTATAGATTGGGTTCCCACCATATGTGATTCTAAATGGGCTTCAGTCCCATCCTTATCGATGTGTTCTAAACTTTGTCTCGAGACAATCCTTTCATCAAAGGATCTGCAAGGTTACTTTCCTATATCACAAAATCCATAGCAACAGCACAAGACGTGAGGAGCTCTCTCACCGTACTGTGCTTGCGATAAATCACTAATCTCTTACCATTATAATAAGCGTTTTGTACTTTGGCTATTGCAGTAGTACTATCTGAGTGGATTATGATCGGAGGTATAGGCCTACTCCATGAAGGAATGTAAGACAAGAGGTTCCTCCACCAGCTTGCCTCCTCACTAGCAGCAGTTAGAGCAACTAATTCAGACTCCATAGAAGAGTAAGTTAGGATAGTCTGTTTCTTTGACCTCCAAGAAACGGTACCATCAGCGATACTAAAAATGTGTTCACTTGTGGCCTTGGAATCATCTGAAAATGAATTCCATTATGCATCGCTAAATCCCGTAGGGATAGCAGAAAACCTCTCATAATGTAGTCCTAAGTTCATGGTCTTTTTCAGGTACCTCATGACTCTGTCAATAGCCTTCGGGAACCTGCTGCAACAACCTCTGAATCTCTGCATCTAGCTTCTGACCTTCCACCATCTGCTTCAACCTTCTAAGGATCAGTGGTCACTCCCTCCTTAGAAGAGACTTGACCAAGAAAAGCTACCTCAAGCTTGTAGCTCAAAAGAGATCAATACCAAATGATCTCCCACCATTGTCGATATCACATTCTTTGTGATATCGATCATCAATCAATTCTTCCCCTGATGGTGTTGCCACCATCAAGGCTCCGCCTGAAAACACCTTAGGTACCACACCTAAGACTTAAGCAAAAATTGGGCGACACAAATGTATGCAAGAACCAATGTCAAATAAAACTTTTTCTTTTATTCTATTAATCAAAACAAATTCTGTTACATGGAGAACGATACTCAAATCTCCAATTTATTCTCAAATAAAGTTTTACTTAATACATAAATGAATGAATTCAAAATTCCTGCACACCCTGGGTCACATCCCTGAGTTACCCGCATCCTCCTCAGTCAATGCGAACACTCGCCCCTACTTCAGAACATTGCCTCCGCCTGCACCATCTTTCTTCAACTACGGACAATTTGGTTTGAGATGCCCTTCACGACCACACTGATAACAAACCTGTGCCCTGCGAGGCTTGGTGCATGTTGCCTGATAATGACCTGCCTCTCCACAGTTGAAACAAGTCACGTCTTGAACTATGGGTGCCTTCTACACTGGCCTACTGAACTTGCCTTGCTTCGCTGGGAACTTCTTCTCAATCTGACTATCTGCTGACCTCTTGCTCCTGTTCCAGGTCTTCTGCTTCTTCTGGAATTGGTCCATATCTTCTTCTATCATAGCTGCTCTCCTGACCAGCTTATCAAACCTCCAGATGCCCAAAGGAATCATCCTCGATCTAAAATTCGGCCTCAAGCTCTGTTCAAACTTCTTGGCCTTCTTCGCTTCATCCACAATCAGCTCCGGTGCATACCTTGACAGCTGAGCGAACTTAGTCTCATAATCGCGCACTGTCATGCTACCTTGCTGCAGGTTCAAGAATTGCGTTGCCTTCTTCTCCTGAATATCCAGAGGAAAGAAACGGTCCCTGAACACATCCAGAAAAGCCTCTCAAGTCACTTGCTGATCCCCAACGTCCTCTTCACTGACTACCACCAAACGCCAGTATCCTTCTCTAACTGCATTGCAGCCAACTTCACATTATTGACTGCTGGAGTCTCCAAGACTTCGAAGACCATCTCCATATGTGTAATCCAATCATCATCCCTATTTGGATCAGACTACCCCTCAAACATAGGCGGCTTCATCCGCTTAAAGGACTCAACTTGCTTGCTCGGATCAGCATTAACAAACACTGGTCCAGCCCCTTGATTCTGATTCTGATTCTGCACCATATTAGCTACCATGAATGTGTTCAAGGTCTAATACACTCTGGCAATCTTAATCTCAAGATCAAGTCCTGCTCCATGGGAACCTTCTGCCCCATCACCATTACCACCATTCCTGTTCCTGGATCCTGCCATTCTACTAAACACTACAAAACGAGGGAAAAGTTAGAGCATCATGACACAATTCACATTCACATCAATACCCTATGGAAAAACCTCAACCATACCCCCAACCAAAATATCATGTTCTAACCCTATGTGATACTCACACTCTAATGTCCACGCCTAGTTACTAATGCTCTAATGTTCACTCCTAGGTTTATTTTTATACCATGTTCATTATTACTATTGAAGTATGCTCTGATATCAATCTCTGTAGTGCCCCGAATTTCCAATATGATATCTCAGAAATACCTGGTACAATTTCCAACATCAACTTCAATTACAATAGTAAATATTGCCAAAAACATACAGATAATTTTTATTTCAACTTTTATTACAACACTTGTTTACAAAACACAGCGGAATACAAAACACCTTGAATTATAAACTTTCTTTACAACACATCTTTTACAATTTTACATAAGTCATAACATCATTCTATCTCAAGCATCCAAATCTCAAGCTATAAACAACGACCTGTAAAACATGAGGCTACAAGGGTCAGCTATAAAGGTGTGATTGACATCAAAAGAAAACAACATAAATAAAACATAAGGCATAGAGTCATCAACAACATGTATTAACAGCAAGAATAAATGAAATGAGAAATAATAATAAGTAAAGTATGAAAACATCAAGGAATATAAGATAGTAAATAGTAGAGCATGAAAACAACAAGTGAAACTAGACTAAGTGTCAAGTGTAGAAAATTAGAAAACAACATGCATAAAACCAAGTCAAGAAACATCAATGCTATATGCTGACTCTCTAATGCATACTTGTCGAATTCTATGCATTCCATACTACATAGGTCTGGTGCAAGCCCTTAACAATCTCCACTTTATAGGGTTAAAGCCCTCGTTATGCAACTAATCCTACTACGGTGATGGAAATAAGATCCAGAATACTCTGCGAATAGGCACCACAGCCCTCAACGCGGAAGCATCGTGTAAGAATAACTCTAAAATATGGAGAATCACCTCCCAACCATGTAACCCACGAATAGGCTTGCGAGGCCCTCGACGTGCAGATACACTGAGTACATCCTGTGAATAGGCCTGCCGATCCTCGACACGCAAATGCACTCTGCATGCTCCGTGAATAGGCCTGCAGACCCTCGACACGCGAACATACAAATGTCCTATCGAGACAGGACATTAACAGTCCTGGAACGCATCCGTTGGACTAAACAGACCAATAGCATATACTCACGTTTCCCAAGTTCCATCACATCTCCACTAGTGCCTGTCCTTAAGTTGGTTATTATTAAAATACAAAAATCCTTATCTCTAGAGTTAGTGTATCCTGCCGGACTTAATTTCACAAAACAAACCTAAGACCCCGCAGGTCTAATTCCACAAATCTCATCTGCCGGTTCATAGGACTCCCATTCAACTCCTAGAGAAATCACAACTCATCCATCAAGACCAAACCTTTCAATAAAACTCACAAATCCATCGCCAAAACGATTATATGAAGAAACTTCTTAAATCAACGAAAAATCCAAATCATATATAAAATTCCAGAATCCAAATAAATATTAAATCTATTAAATAACTGAAAATCATATTTTTAAGCTGTAAAATATCAATTCCATTGAAAACACGTATAACTCAAATAAGGTCTAAAAGAATACATTTAAAGCTCCAAAATAAATCTCTGTAAAACCTTTTTAATCTGTAGTAAAACATCTTTTAAAACAATACAATATTGAAGGAACAATCGATCAAAAGAAGCATCAGAAAACTCATGAAAACATCAGTCAGAGTGGTAGCAGTCGACTTCATAGGGTAGTCAGTCGACTGTCTCGCGTGAAATCCAAACTCAAGAAAATATCAAGCAGTGCAGTCGCAAGTCGGCTGCATACTGTAGCCAGTCGACTGTCCCGCGGAAAAATTCGAAGACTCGAGAAAACCACAATCAGAGCAATAGCAGTCGACTGTGTAATCTGGACAGTCAACTGTCCCGCTGGAAATTCTAACACTTAAAGAAAACGTTAATTCAGAGCAGATACAGTCAACTGTATAAGGTAGTTTGTCGACTATCCCAGAGAAAAATTTGAGACTCAAGAAAATACTTCAGCCAGGACCCCGACAGTCGACTGTGGACATTGGTCGGTCGACTGTCAGACCTCCAGATTGCAGTTTAAAGGTTGTGCATGTTTTAACCGATACACGATTCCACTTTGTAAATATCACAAACTTGAAGAACTAATTTCCTGAGATAATTAATTGTAACTTGTATAACATATAAGAGTTATTAAAACACATCAAAGTATATCAAGACCTCGAAATAGGAGTGTTACCCAAAAATCTTTCAAAACAACATCTTATATACATATATGTTCGAATACGGATTTTAACATCAGTTTAGACTTCAAAATTCCATTAATAAGAGTAGTAAAGAGAAACTATATCGAAACCAAAACAATTGAAATCCAATCAAAATTCCATCAAAACACACGAAAACCCAATTTCTTCGAAAACAACGAAATAAGATATATATACACATGTTTGTGCGCCAAGAAAACTTCGAAACTCATCAATTAAAAATAGTGAAATATTTAAATTTAATCTCAGTACTAAAATCAATCATATCCAATTGAAAACTTCTCAAAACTTCACAAAATCACAAAATCTCCAAACTGATCATAATGCAGAGATCCAAATCTAAACCTCCTTTTCTCAAAACTCCAAGACATAATTCTTAGATCCAATAGCCATTAAATTCATCCACAATCATCCATAATAAATTATCCATGCATATAAGCATCATAACAATCACTAATAAAGTTCCTACTCAACGAAAACCCCCAAGTAGAGTTATGCATTTATACACAGGTAAAGGTAATCTTTTTATCCACTTTTATGCAATATCATCATACAACACATCATGATAAGTTAAAACAGCAAGTATATGAAATAAAGCATCCTACTTATGATTTCTATTCAGTTCTCTGACAATTTGAAGTCAACAAATTAGGGTTCCAATCATCAATAATATAGTTTCATGAAAGGATTCACTTTTAATTCATCTACTCATCAAAACTTCACAAATCATCATACAAACTCCTAGCATGCTTTCTAATCGATAGATCATCACGTATAACATACTTAAAACAAAACGAAACAAATATGTCACTCACCTTGTTGAAGAAATCAAACGAAGTTAATAAAGCAATACAAAAAATCCCTCATTCGCAGGAAATCCAAGATCTTTTGCTTTAAAAACTCCAAGAAAATAAAATAATGAAATCCCTTGTGTTGTGTAGCGAAAGATGGTTGCACTCCACCCTTAAATAGGCCGGGATCAAAGGTTTTAGGGTTTTGAACACATTTGCAAAATACTCATTTTAAAACACATCTTTACATATATAGATATATATACTTGGAAACTTGATAAAACCAATTTATTTGAGATTTAAAAACAAAAGAAAAACCATCATAAAGCCAGCCGGCACTGTTTAAAAGGCCCAAAAAATAAATTTGCACTTTAACCCCTCAAAATGATAATTTTGCAAAAAGATCATCTTTTATCGAAACTTGTAAAATAAATCAAATTCATTAAAAAAAAGTAAAATATTTAACCCTAAGTTGACTAGGCATCAAGACCAGCCCAAAAATCCAAAAATCTGAAGTTTTCATTCCAACTGGCAATTTTGCACAAAAGTCCCTTTTTTTTGTAATATTTGTATATAGGTCCAATAAATATCAGAAAAATCTAGAAAATTCACAAATAATTTCTAATAATAAATAATGATTTTCCAAAAAATAATTTTTGATTTTTCACTTCCCAAGAAAATATTTTCACGTATTTTGCACGTGTAAAAAGATAAATATTCAGAAAATATTTATTAAATCACCAAAAATCATTTTAAATTCATTTATTAATCTTAAAAATATTATTTAAAAATCAGGGGTATTACAAATAGTACCATCTAGTTTTAGTGTCCTCTTAAGAATCCATTTGTACCTTATAGAACGACTACCACGAGGTAAGTCCACTAACTCCCAAGTACCGTTAGAGGTTAGTGAATCCATCTCGTCATTTATGACTTCTTGCCACAACTCGGCATCGGGTGAAGTTAAGGCCTCTTTGATAGAACTAGAGTCAGATTCTAAAGCAAATACAACATAATTATTGCCAAAATCTTTAGTTTTAAATGTATACTAAATTCCAATAATTCATCAAATAATTTTGCATGGTTTGAATCCCCAATGAGAGAAGCTAAATTATATACAAAATATATTGATCATGTCTATACATCTCTACCTATGTTTATATGAAATGGATTACGATGCGTTGGAATGATTTCCATGTAACATTAAAGGCAATATCACAATTCACATGTAAATTAGTAAATAAAATTTTGATTGAACTCAACAACGACTACATCCACAAGTATAAAAGCACTCTTAGCACGAACAATTCATAGATAATGTAGTCATCACCAAATAATTATCGAGTGTATTTGTATCAAATTTAAATTGAGAATTTACTGGATGTAAAGAAAACCAAAAGTTACAAGGCACTGCAGCCAACTATTGACTGAGTAATGCTAAGTTGAGGGATTGATATGGGTTGTTCATGAGTGCTCCACAGCCACAATCAGAATTCCTGTGATACTTTCTATAAGTGAATAACATGGCTTGGGGAAAAGAAAGAAAAAATGTCAACAATAGGGATTATTTTTTTTTTTGGGGAGGGGGGGGGGGATGTCTAACAGAAAACTAGTACCACATTCTTATTTGTTTGGAACACTTGTAAATTCACAAACCTAAAAACCATCTAAGACCTGACTAGATTGTCCCCAAGCCAAGATCTAAACCATCAGAATAGAGTTATGAAGATTTTCCTGAAACGTTATATTAAGTTTACAAAGTAAAAGTACTGATAATTAGAACTGAATTGTAATATTGATTCTTTACAATTTTTCAACACATTGTCCTGCAACTGTACTTGAAGTCAATATGTAAATATATGAAATCAAGTTATTTGACATTCATTTGTTTATTTTGTGTGCAGGTTGGAAGACTTTATCAACGAGTAATGCAAAAATTGAAGAAGATGAAAATTTCGATGAGTATCTTGAGGAAATTTTTCCATGAGCAGTATGACTAATTTGTTTTTCCAATAGCAAAGAGAAAACTCTAGTGTTGTATATGTTAGTAACAATACATCTAACTACTTTAATTTCAGGTGTAATGTGTTGTACTTGGTACCTTTCACATGTAATTGGAGAGTAATGCATATAGTGTTGGCTCATATTACAAATGTCATTTGGTTGAATCTTTGTGTTGTACTAGAGTACCATATCCTAGATTGGTGGTGATGCTTTTTCACATTATAACTATCCAGATAATTGTTGTTCAATTCTGGCTTATGTTTATGTAGTTAGCGAAATGAGGACGAACAAGGTCTCTGTTTTATGTATTTGTGGATCAAACTATATTGTTATTAGTTCAATTTTTCTATTCTTTATCTTGTCTTTTATATCTATACTTGTTTTTAGTCATTAACCATTCTTAATATGCGCTTGTGCTGTATGACTACATTTTCTAGCTTTAGTTTCTGCACATAGGAAATTCTGACTAACTTTTACTGGAAGTGTTTTATCTTTTTTTTCAGTTTATACTAGTAACAATGATAATGATTAATTACAAATTCAGAGTGAGTGAGAGAGTGGAATTTGGGATTTTGTGAGCATTATGAGCTCTGTTTATATTGTTTTCAGGCATCTTGAGCTCTGTTTGTGTTGTTTGTGAGCATTATGAGCTTTGTTTATCTTGATCACTGGCATATTGAGCTCTGTTTATGTTGTTTATGTTGGTTGTGGGCATTATGAGCTTTGTTTATGTTGTTCTCATGCATCTTGAGCTCTGTTTATGTTGTTTATAAGCATTATGACGTCTATTTATGTTGTTTTCAGGCACCTTGAGCTCTGTTTATGTTGTTTATGAGCATTATGAGCTCTGTTTATAAAGTAATTTCACAATTTTGAAGGATTTTGAACGATTTTTGGTTCGATTTTTTAGGAATTGAAGAAAATTTAAGGAATTAAAAAAAACAACTGAAGAAATTTCCCGAAAATTTCCCAAACTTTCCTTCTAATCTCCCAATTTTCCAAAAAACACTCCAGCAATGGCATAAGGGTATTTATAAAAACTGCATTATGGTATTTTCATTGAAAAATTGATATGTCAGCACTTTTTCCAGATGACGGCCCAAAATTAATGGAGTAGGGCTTACTGCCTAACGGTGCAAACTTAAGTAGTGTTATATAACAAAAAAAACTGGGTACGGTTTTCTGCCAAAGGAGTAAAACTCAGTAGGGTTATCTAAAATTTAATCTATAAGTAAAAAGTTGCACAAGGAGGTTCTACATAAACATGCTACACTCGTTTTGTGCATACCCTTATCTTGTTTTGTGCATACCTTTATCGTGCCAACAAAACTGGCAATGAACAAGAATTGTCAATTCAAATCTTTGCTTTCACTACATATCCCTCGATTAGCGTGCCTTCTACTGGTAGGACTAAAATGTTAGATGCTGATACGGGTCAGATGACGTGGCCCCTCCTAGGCCACAGGATCCCCTCAAAAGGCGTTCATACCTGATCATCAAATCTGCCATGTCAGCCCTAAACCGCCTGGGTTCCCGCCACGTCAGCCCTAAACCACCTGGGCTTCGGCCACGTCAGGCCCACGGGCAACCGGGTCCAGGCCCTGCCCCAAACGGGTCCAGACCCGGTTGGCACCGCTTATAAATACCAGGCCCTCTACCCCTTCAACAGGTAATCAATCTTTCCCCTCTCAAAACCCTAGTTACTGTTACTCTTCAGTGACTGACTAGACCGTTGGAGGGTCTGCCACCGGGACCAACCCCGGTGTTCCTAGGCCGAGTGTAGGTACACGAGAATCCCGGATCCGAGCTCCCAGACCCGAGCCGAGCCTCCAGATCCGAGTCGAGCATCTGACCTCCACCTCGCTCCCACCTCTACTCCCGAGTCATCCCCTCTGGATGAGGGTCGGGCGTACCATCCGTACAGAAGCTTACGCAAAAATACAAATTGAGAAGAACTGACACCTGGTGCAGCCACCCACCAAAAACAAACCGCATCAGGTTGGCGCCGTCTATGGGAAACCACGGTACGAACATCAGTACAAACTCAGCCATCAACGGCATCCCATCAATCCGAGCTCAAAGGCACCCAATCCTAGGAGAGTTGTCACCTCTACACGTTGCCAGGACGTTCCTCCTCAGGACGTCCCCACCGACACTTATGGATCCAACAACCCGAGGGTCAGCCTCGGACACCAATCTGGCGCCTCTCGCTCGGTAGTACCCGACCTGTGTCGGGTCATCCAGAACCGACAGACAAGCCAGACTAGGGGAGGGGTCGCTTCCAACTCGGTCCCAAACCGTCCCAGACCTTCACCCCGAGAGCGGGAGCCGGTGCTCAGCCGCATCGACCGAAGGCCGCCGCCCCAACGCAACCCGGCTGAACGGGCTCCAGTCACCCAATGGGAGTTCCAAGACTTCCGGAAAGAAATCATGGAGGCTATCCTAGGGACCCCTGTCAACAAGACGCTCCACCGCTCTCACTCGCGATTGGATGTCGGGGCAAGTGCGTCCCGCGGCCCGACAGTCCCGCCAAAGTATGACGAGGACATCCTAAAAAGCCTCCAGGAAATGGAGAACCGCCTCGACCACTTCGGCAACGGCGGCGCGAGGCCGACTCAGGGTCACAGGCCGACCCGACCACCTTTCTCTGCTACAATCCTACAAGCGAAAATTTTCCGGAATTTCCGACCTCCCCAATTCGAAACCTATGACGTCGAGGGCGATCCTGCGGATCATATAGAGGGTTTCAAGACCCTCAAGTTGATTCACAGCACTTCGGATCCCCTCCTATGACATGCCTTCACTGCCACCCTCCGTAGTCCGGCTCGGGAATGGTTCTCCAAACTCATCCCCGGCTTGGTCTACTCGTTTGATCAGCTGGAGGCCAATTTCCTGTCCTACTTCGTGACCTGCAGAAAAGCCGAGAAGACGAGCGCATCCCTACTGGACCTCCGACAAAAGGAAGGAGAGTCACTCCGACAGTTCGTCCGGAGGTACACTACGGAGGCGAGATCGGTCTCCTCCCTTGACGTTGGGGTCGCATCAGCAGCATTCCGGCACAACGTCCGGCACGGCCAGCTGAAGGCATCCCTGGCAAAGAAGCCTCCCCTCGATTTTCCTGATCTTCACAGTCGGGTCAAAAAGTTCATCCGTGCCGAGGAGGCCCTAAATCAGAAAGCGCCAAAGAAGTCCCGGGGAAGGGAAAGAGCAAGGCCGACGAGGCAGAGACGGCTAAGAAGGTCCCAAAAGACGGGACCATCGCAAAAAAGGTCCCTCCGGTCCCAAGCTTCGAGAGGTACACACCACTGACACAGAATGTGTCAACTATCCTCTTAGCAATCAAAGACTGGGACCATGTCCAGTTCCCCCCTCGACCAGCTAACAATAAGAAAATGGATCAGTGGTTCTACTGTCGCTTCCACAGAGACAACGGGCACGACACCAATATTGTCGCGCCCTGAAGGACAAAATTGAGGCGCTCATCCAACGAGGGTACCTCTGGGAATTCAAACGAGAAGATGCCTAGGATCAAAGGGACACGAGGAACCAGAGGCCTTCCCCTCCTCCTCGAACACCCAAACTGCGTCCCGAGCGGAACCCCGAGCATGGAGGGAGTTCAGCTTCTGCACTACGTGCGCTTGTCATCAGCCTTAGCATGGCGAACTACGAGGCCCGTCGGATCCTCGTGGACAACAGGGGCTCGGTGAACATTCTCTTTTTGGAAGCATTCAAGAACTTCAAACTCTCCCGGGATAAGCTGAAGCCAGCCGGATACACCCTGCACGGGTTCTCCGGCGTCCCTGTACCAATAGAGGGGATTGTGACCTTAGACGTCACCGCCGGTACGACCCCTCATAGATGGACCGAGTCGATCGACTTCATGGTTGTAAACGTCAAGACAGCCTACAACGCCATCCTCGGCCGACCGGGGCTCTGCTCCCTCCAGGCTGTTCCCTCGGCCTACCACCAAAAGCTGAAATTCCCCACCAAGTCAGGCATCGGAGTCGTCCGAGGAAACCACGAACCGGCATGGTCGTGCTGTATGATGGCAGTCGAGGGCGGTGTGTTTCCCCTGGATGCCGTCGAGCTGCAGCCCGAAAGAAGACAGCCAGAACCTGAGCCGGCGAACGAACTAGAGGAAGTCTCGTTCAAGACGGGGGACATGTCGAAACGGTTCCGTATGAGCTACTCCCTCGCTCCCAGCCTCAAATCCGACCTGATCGACTGCATTCGTCACAAGGTCAACCTCTTTTCCTGGAAACCCTCCTTGGGATCTCCAAAGACCTGATCATGCACAAACTCAGTGTGATCCCCAGCTCGAAGCCGATCGTCTAGAAGCGACGTAAGTTTGCCCCGGAGAGGTAGCAGGTAGTGAAAGCAGAGGTGGACAAACTCTTGTCCGCTCATTTCATACAGGAGGTCAGCAACCCTGAGTGGCTGGCGAAAGTCGTGATGGTCAGAAAGGCGAGCGGGAGCTGGAGGATCTGCATAGACTTCACTGACGTTAACAAGGCATGCCTTAAAGATCTGTTCCCTCTCCCCAGCATCGACGCTTTAATCGACGCAACGTCGGGTCACGAGCTCCTTTCTTGCATGGATGCCTTCTCAGGCTACAGCCAGATCCGAATGTTCCCCCCTGATATAGCCAAGACGTCCTTCGTAACGGACCAAGGTCTTTATTGCTACCGGGTTATGCCTTTCGGGCTGAAGAACGCCGGTGCTACTTATCAGAGGCTCGTCAACCAAGTCTTCAAGGATCGGTCGCAACATGGAGGTGTATGTCAACGACATGCTCGTCAAGAGCTAGCAGGGACAGGACCACGTCGCCGACCTGGAGGAAGCCTTTGAGGTCCTTCAGACCCACAATATGAGACTCAATCCGGCAAAGTGTGCATTCGGCGTATCCTCAGGGAAATTTCTCGGGTTCGTCGTCAGCCAGTGCGACATCGAGGCGAACCCTGAGAAAATCCAGGCCATAATAGACATGGCCCCTCCTAGAAACGTCAAAGAAGTCTAGAGGCTCACGGAAAGACTGGCAGCCATCATCCGTTTCCTCTCTAAGTCTGGAGAGAAGTCCCTCCCATTCTTCAAGGCTTTGCGCGGAACCGGAGGCTTCGAGTAGGGTACTCAGTAGCAAGAGGCATTCGCCCAATTGAAAGAGTACCTCGCCAACCCTCCTCTCCTCAGTAAGCCTGAACCAGGCGAGCCACTCTGACTTTATCTTTCAGCCTCGGAGAATGTGCTCAGTGCTGTTCTCGTCCAAGAAGAAGACGGAGTCCAAAAGCCGCTATACTACGTGAGCAAGGTTCTGCTCGCCGCAGAGACCAGATACTCAAAAATGGAGAAGGTAGCATACGCCTTGGTCATGGCCGCGCGAAAGCTCCATCCCTATTTCTAGGCGCATTCAATTCAGTTGCTCACGGACCAGCCTCTGAAGGTCGTGCTCTACAAGCCCGAGAGCTCCGGACGACTGGTTAAAAGGTCGATCGAGCTTAGTCAATATGACATCGGCTATCTGCCAAGGATGGCCATCAAAAGGCAGGCCCTCGCCGAGTTCATCACGGAATGCACAATCTCCGAGCAACCCGAAAGTAGGGAGGCCGTCCAGACGTGGGAAGTTTACGTCAACGGCTCCTCCTGCGAAGCGAGGAGTGATGCGGGTATCATTCTGTAGGGTCCTGACAATTTCCTTCTTCAATATTGCCTATGCCTCAACTTCCCAGCCTCTAACAACGAGGCTGAGTATGAGGCCATGATTTTTGGGCTTGCCCTGGTGTATTGGGCAGGCACTAGACATATCAGGGCCCTTAGTGACTCTCACCTCGTGGTCAATCAGATCACTGGAGGGTACGAGGCCCGTGACGATCGGATGATCAGGTATTTGGCTGTGGTCCAGCGGCTATTGGCGACTTCGACGAATCTACAGTCTTAAGGATCCCCAAAGAACAGAATGCCCATGCCGATGCTCTATCTCAGCTTCCCCGTCCTTTGAGGGTCTCGACCGCACCGTCCTGATCGAAGTACTCCTAAAACCGAGTACTGATCTCCCCGAGACCCTCTGCATCGAAGAAGGAGCTCATCCTGACGATTGGACAACTCCCATCAAGAAGTTTCTAATCAAAGGAGAGCTCCCTGAAGACCGAGCCGAGGCAAGACGGATCAGCGTCCATTCAGAGAGGTTCGCCATGATCAGCGAGACCCTCTTCAAAAGGTCGTACACCACGATGGACGGAAGACCCTATCTCCACTGCTTAACCCCCAACGAAGCAAAGTACGCTCTCAAGGAGCTCCATGAAGGAACTGTCGGGTGCCATATGGGAAGCTGATCGCTTGCACAAAAGGCTCTGAATCACGGGTACTATTGGCCTACAATGCTACAAGATGCCCTGGCCCTGGTAAAGAGGTGTGGCCCTTTTCAAAGGTTCTCCTCGGTGAGAAGAGATCCACAAGAAAACCTCCACTCCCTGGCCAGCCCGACCCCCTTTGCTATGTGGGGAATGGATCTGGTAGGCCCATTTCTGAAGGCCACGGGCCAAAGAAAATTTCTCATGGTGGCGATCGACTACTTCACGAAGTGGATCGAGGCCGAGCCTCTGGCCACGATCACCGCACAGCAGACCCAACAATTTTTTGGAAACACATCGTCTGTCGATTCGGGATTCCACAAGTACTCATCACAGATAACGAGACTCAATTTGCGGGTAAGAATTTTCGAAAGTTCTGGGAAGATCTCAGGATCCAGCGGCGCTTTTCTTCGGTATGCCACCCGTGGTCAAATGGCCAGGCCAAGAACGCGAACTGCCAGATTTTTGACAGTCTCAAGAAATGACTTGATAACTCTTCCAAGGGGTTATGGGTTGACGAGCTGCCGAGCATTCTCTGGGCCCACCAAACAACGAAGAGAATCCCCACAGGAGAGTCGCCATTCAATCAGACATACAGCGTGGAGGCCTTGATCCCTCTAAAGATCGGGCTCCCTTCGTCCCGGATCATGGCCTTCGACGAAGCAAGCAACTCGACACAACTACGTGCCGACCTGGATCTCATAGACGAGGTCAGGGAGAAGTCCACCATCAAAAGAAACACCTACCAGTAGAGGATCGAAAGGTTCTACAATAAAAAGGTGCATCCCACCGACATCAAGTTAGAGGACCTCGTCCTCCGAAAGCTGGCGGTATCCAACCCCGGCCAAAAGAGGAAACTGGCCCCAAACTAGGAAGGCCCATACAAGGTATCTGAGGTCGTACACTTGGGCACGTACTGCCTAACCGACACGGAAGGCAAGGCTGTCAAGAGGCCCTGGAACTCAGAGCACCTCATCAAATTTCTAGAAGGGGAGGGTTAGCCTCTACAGCCAATGTAAATTATGAAAAATGTAATCGGCACGTCGTGCCTTGTTTTTGCAAAGTTCAAGTTTGTTGTAATTATGCCAGCTTTCTTAAAACAAGCTTTGGCTTCATATTAGCTCTCGTTAAAAAAATGTCTCGGGCTCGACAATCGGAAGAAACCGCGAGCCACAAAAAACTTCCTTTACAAGCTTAAGGCTCGGCTCTCGGAAGAAACTGCGAGCCACAAAAAGCTCCCCTCACATGCTTAGGGTTCGGCACTCGAAAGAAACCGCGAACCACAAAAAACTTCCCTTACAAGCCTAGGGCTCGACACTCGGAAGAAACCTCGAACCACAAAAAGCTTCCCTTACAAGCTTAAGGTTCGGCACTCGGAAGAAACCACGAGCCACAAAAAACTTCCCTTACAAGCTTAGGGTTCGGCGCTCGGAAGAAACCGCGAGCCACAAAAACCTCTCGTATAAGCCTGGGGCTCGGTGCCCGGACGGCACCTCGAGCCAGAAAAAGTCACCTCTGAGGTATGGGGGCTCGGCATCAACCTCGAGCATGGTATGGGCTTGTTCAAGCCCATCAACCTATGTGTTTGGCGATGACCGCCAGCTACACCCGTACTATCTATCCGAGAACAGGTGTAGGGGCTCATCATTGACCTCGAGCAAGGCCTTGGCTTTCTTCAAAGCCATGCGACCTTTACGCTCGGTGACGATCTTCAGCTACGCCCATTACTAGCTTCTCTAAGGTATGGGGGATCGGCATCGTCCTCGAGCATGGTTTGGGCTTGTGCAAGCCCATCAACCTATGCGCTCGGCGAAGACCGCCAGCTACACTGGAGCTATCTACCCGAGAACAGGTGTGGGGGCTCGTCGTTGACCTCGAGCAAGGCCTTGGATCTTTCCAAAGCCACGCGACCTTTACGCTCAGTGACGACCTGTAGCTACGCCCATCACTGGCTTCTTTAAGGTATGGGGGCTCAACATCGGCCACGAGCATGGTTTGGACATGTTCAAGCCCATCAACCTATGCGCTCGGCGATGACCGCCAGCTACACTCGTGCTAATCTACCCGAGAACAGGTGTGGGGGCTCGTCGTTGACCTCGAGCAAGGTCTTGGATTTCTTCAAAGCCATGCAACCTTTATGCTCAGCGACGACCTTCAGCTATGCCCATCACTGGCATCTCTAAGGTATGGGGGCTCGGCATCGGCCTCGAGCATGGTTTGGGCTTGTTCAAGCCCATCACCCTATACGCTCGGTGAAGACCGCCAGCTACACCCATGCTATCTTTCTAAGAACAGGTGTGGGGGCTCGGCGTCGACCTCGAGCAAGGCCTTGGCTTTTTTTAAAGCCACGTGCCCTTTACGCTCGGCGACGATCTGCAGCTACACCCATCACTGGCTTCTCTAAGGTATGGGGGCTCGACATCGGCCTCAAGCATGGTTTGGGCTTGTTCAAGCCCATCAACCTATGTGCTCGGCGATGACTGCCAGCTACACCCATGCTAATCTACCCGAGAGCAAGTGTGGGGGCTCATCGTCGAACTTGAGCAATGCCTTGGCTTTTTTCAAAGCCACACGACCTTTACACTCAGCAACGACCTGCAACTACGCCCATCACTGGCTTCTCTAAGGTATGGAGGCTCGGCATCGACCTCGAGCATGGTTTGGACTTGTTCAAGCCCATCAACCTATGCGCTCGGTGATGACCGCCAGTTACACCTGTGCTAATCTATCCGAGAACAGGTGTGGGGGCTCGTTGTTGACCTCGAGTAAGGCCTTGGCTTTCTTCAAAGCCATGCGACCTTTACGCTCGGCGACGACCTTCAGCTATGCCCATCACTGGCTTCTCCAAGGTATGGGGGCTCGGTATCGGCCTCGAGCATGGGTTGGGCTTGTTCAAGCCCATCAACCTATGTGCTCGGCGATGACCTCCAGCTACACCCGTGCTAATCTACCCAAGAATAGGTGTGGGGGCTCATCGTTGACCTCGAGCAAGACCTTGGCTTTCTTCAAAGCCATGTGACCTTTACGCTCGGCGATGACCTTCAGCTATGCCCATCATTGGCTTCTCTAAGGTATGGGAGCTCGGCATCGGCCTCGAGCATGGTTTGGGCTTGTTCAAGCCCATCAACCTATGTGCTCGGCGATGAATGCCAGCTACACTCATGCTATCTACCCGAGAACAGGTGTGGGGGCTCGTCGCTGACCTCGAGCAAGGCCTTGGCTTTCTTCAAAGCCATGCGACCTTTACGCTCGACGACGACCTTCAGCTACGCCCATTACTGGCTTCTCTAAGGTATGGGGGCTAGGCATCGGCCTCGAGCATGGTTTAGGCTTGTTCAAATCCATCAACCTATGTGCTCGGCGATGACCTTAGGCTACACCCATACTATCTGTCAAGACGTACACATAAGGGCTCGGTGTCGACCTCGAGCAAGGCCTTGGCTTTTTGAAGCCATACCTTTTTACGCTCGGCGACGACCTTCGACCACGCCCGTTCCAAAAGTTTTCATTAAAGAATTAGGGCACTTGCCTTCGGCAAATGCCCCGAGCCCCGGACCGTTTGATGACCCACCTCTCACCCACGAACAACTCGGGGTTTACGGTTGAAAGAGCCAAAACCCCGAATTGTTTGCGGGCAGCAGGGGATCCACCGACCCAAGACTCTCGCCGAGCCTCCGGACTAATTGGAAAACACACCAGTCACCCGCGAGCAACTTGGGGCTTACTTCTCTCAGAGCCAAAACCTCAAATTTTTCGAAGGTGACAGGTGAGCCACCAACCCGGAACTCTCTGACCAAAATTCCACTTACGGGCGCCCGCCTTCAGCAGGCACCCGAATTGTCAGCAGGTGGCAGATGAGTCACCACCAGTAGCTGATGAAGAAACAGTGAGGAAAGGGGGATTATATAGCCCCCTGAGCAGTGCATTTATTACATCGAGAAGTCCAAACGGCGGAAGTCGAAATGTCGCCTTTAATGTTTATCGGAAGGCAAAATGTCACTCATTGGGTGTTGCCTGCAAGAAACTAAGGTGCGGCCTTTTGCCTCGGCGGCGACCACCCCCTGCATAGCCGACCTCGGCAACAATCTCGAGCTACTCTCCTTCCCTCACACAATGAATCGTCGAAGTTAAAGAAGTCGGAAGTTTTTATTACTCATAGAGCGCCAGAAACGGCCGCCCAATACAATGAAAAGCTTACAAATCACTCTTCGCTCGACTTAAAACTCAAATTCGGTGCTTCCCAAGGGTTCCTTCGCACGCTCGGTCGGTCCGATTGGGGAAGGCACTCCGGCAACAGAGCTTTCCGCATCGACAGGCTGAGCCGCCTCCAAGAAAAAGGTCAGAGAAGGTCCTAATACTGAATTGCTCGCCTCCTCGGTCAGACCGGTGCCTGGCATTAGCTTCAACCTACAGATCTCCAACTTCTTCTTTACAACAGCCTCACGAAGAAAAGACTCCGAAGCCGATCGCCCACTCGAGGCATCCGAGATCGACCAGTTCATCTCAACTGCCCACCAGGCCCGGTCGGCTATGGCCTTCTTTAGACGAGCAACCTTCAAGCTGAGCTCCCTAGACTTGTTCATGAATTAATTCACTACGGCTGCTCGGTCCTGAGCCTGTTTAAGTTGGCGGGCCAGAGCACTCTCCATGGCCCCCAGACCAGCTCGGACCCAGGAGACCTCGGCAGAACCAAGGTCGGCGACGAGGGCCTCATGCGTCTATCAAAAACACAGAAAAAACAACAATTCACAAAAGAGACTAAAAAACACAAGTCATGGAGCATCGGCCAAAAAATCATCTTGTATTAGTTCGAAAAAATTTTTACTACAAAAGGCGGTGGCCAGTCCGCGTTCGGCAATTACAAAAAAAAAGAGAGAAGGAAATACCTAGCCTATTGTTTAGGAGGAGGATGGCACCTCTTCATCACCTGGGTCGCCCCCAACCGTCAATAGAGCGTCCCCTGCTCCTCGTCCTCCACTCCGCACGGCGTCAGCGGAAGCTCCGGGTCCCACCCATAGTGGAGATGCCCGACCTAAAGGTCCGGATAAATCTGCAAGATGTGCTCCCTGGCCTTGTTATAAGCCTCGTCCTGTGAGGCGATCAGGGTATCCGCCATGGCGATCGCCGCCTCCTCGCTAGCCTTCTTGGCCTTCGCCTTGAACTGCGCAAGCTCTTTCTCATGATGCTCCTTATTGGAGACCAACTGGGCTTCGGCGACAGCAAGGGCAGCCCCCACTGCCATCTGCTAGTCCTTCAGCTAGATAGCTTCACAAAAATAGCGTTCGGCATTCTTCTTCTGATGACGATCTCCTTCTTCAGACACTCGTGAAAGTGCTGCGCGTGTTGCATCGCCTGGCCGAGGAGGATAAAGTTAGGAGAATTCTCTGCAAAAGCTAAACCAAAAAGCAAAAGGAAGACTTACCGAGAGGTGGGCCTAAGCGAACCTCATGTAGGACGTATCGGTCGTCTCCACCACTAGGGCCATACAATCCCGCTCTGTGGTGAGGTGCTCCACCACCTCTACCACCAGTAGGCCTTCAAGGAGCGTATCCCCGCCTTGACCCCCCAGATGGGGGTATATGGCCTCAGGCCCTGCGGACCCACCATTTTTGCGGCGTCTAGTCGAAGCGGCGGGAGAGGCCCCTTCGCCACCTCAGCAACCTTTTTGCTACCGGAGCTCGCCTCTGGATCCTTTGCTGACCTCGACGGATGGTGATGATGCTTCTTTGCCCTCTTCGGGGTCGACTCCTCGGGCCTTGGAGTCGCTGCCTAGCTAGTCCCCACCCTCGAGGCAGCCTTCTCGCCATATCGACCCTCTTCTTGGTGGCCAAGGCCACTACAGCATTGCGGTTATCAAGCTCCTTAGTAGACATCTCTACAAGAAGAAAAGTTAACATGTTAACGCGTAGGCAAAAAAAATACAGAATAGAAACAAAAACATACTAGGGTTGGCCAGGCTCAGTCCGGCTCGAGCGAGGTGCAGCTCCGTAACATGAGGCCACCCAATGCTGTGACCCTCCACGATCTTGTCGACCTTCACCCACTCCTTCTCAGTTAAGTCTCTTTGCTTCTGCGGCTTGTGGTTCAGCTTTTCGAAGTTTCAAACAGTTGGGATGTCCCAGGGCTCCTCGCTCCGGACAATGAAGTACTTCTCTTTCTACTCCTTGATTGAGTCCGGATGGCCGTGCATCACCTTCTTGTAGGGACGGGGCGAAAGATAGAAAATCCCCTCCTGATCCCCGATAGAGCTCATCCCCAGGATGGCTCGGAAGTAGGTCAGCCTCGACGTAATCCCTTTCTCCTGACACTTCAAAATAAAACACACCAAGTGTTTCCAAGAGTTGGGACTGTACTGCATCAGACTCAGCTCCCCCTAGTTCAGCACCCTCTTGATGAACGGGTGCAACGGAAGCCTCAACCCCGATACGAAAGCGTCCTCAGGGAACATGCAGAAGCTCGGTTCGAGCGCGGTGGCCGAGCGAATTCCTGGGTTCGGCACCAGCAGCTCGAACTCCTGAGGAATGAAGTAAGCCGCCCTCAAGATGCGCAAGTAGTCCCGTGGCAGGGCACACTTCACACTGTCCATCTTGATCATGGACCGGCCCTTGTCCCTCAATAGCGATGTATACGCAAGAAGATCCTTCACGTCGTCAGGATACATCCTGATCGATCCTGGATTTTTGTCGGAGAGAAGGGGGTACGTAAACCCGGAGCCATACTCATACTTATTGTAACCCCTGTTTTTCATTTTATATATTTTGACTGTATTTTTCATCTTTTGGTGTATTTTTCTCTTTTGTATTTTTCTGAACCGCATATTGGATTTATTTTCAATATATATTCGTTTTATTTTATTTTGAGCTCCTTGTGTTTGATTGATTGTCTCTTTTGATTATTTTTCCTTATTTTGCTCATTTCCTCTTTTTTGGGCTCGATATCTTTATTTTTATTTTTCTTGATGTTGTGGTGGAGTTTTGGTGGTATTTTCCCAAACCTAATATTTTTGACTCCTAATAAGATTTTTTTAGAGCGGTAGAATTTACTCCTAATTGTATTCCCATTTGTATTTGACCCAATATCCAAAACCCATTTGTATACCTATTACTAGATGCTAATACCCACAACCCATTAACCCACATTTACACCCTATATATATACCCTAACATCCTAAAACCCTAACCCTAACCCTATTTTTCCCCACACTCAATCCCAGCCTCCATCTTTCCCTCTCTCCCTCTCCCGGCCTGAACATCCCCACCAACCTGAGCCCCCCCTCACACAGCAGCCGACCACCATACAACCCTAGGCCGAGCCCCCTAGCTCCGGCCATCTCCACCTTCGACCACCTACACATCAAACCCGAGACTTCCTTGCTTTCCAATCACCCCAACATCATCAACTTTTGCATCAACCCCTTCTCTCCTTGTGGTGTTCTCAAAGTGGGTGCTTGCCACTTTGGTCGTCGTTGCTTCAAGGATTCGTTCGTGTGGATTTCGTTCGTTGTGCTTGAATTCGTGCTTGGAGCGGATTTTTTCGTGGGTTTTGCTTATAGGCTTGATTGCATCGTTCTTCATCCCCAAAATAAGGCAAGTAACTTGTACTCCAATTCATTTGTTTGATACAAGTACCAAAGTTCACCTATAGTGTAGTTGGGTCTAGAGACAACCTTAGATTGTATTTTCCTTGATGGGTTTTATCTCTATTGTGATATTTTGGCCATAGAAGACTCACGACACAATTCTTGACATGAGATAACCTAGGATTCGCCCGTTCTTGATTTCTAGTCGGGTAGGTGAGAATTTGTGCAAATTCGTGTTTTGGATTGATACCCACGTGAAATAATAGCTGTGGACATGTTAATAATCCTAAATCACGATATTTAGATACTTGGTAGGTTGTATTTCAAGTTTGGATGAGTTTGGAACAATATTCTTGAATCTATGTTGTTTTTGTGTTTGAGGGTGAAATCTATATTTTCTAGATGTTCTGTTTTGTTTACTGTTTTTGTCTATGCTACAGCATGTATCTTGATTCCGATATAAAATATGAATTTTAGATAATTTCGTATATTTTCAAACCTCACTGGTTTTGCTTGATTTGGATTTCGTATGACTGAGTTATGACTGTTTTAGTACAGAGGTGTCGATCTATTCCAGATTCTGTTTTTTGGTTGATTTTATTAACAAACTATTTTCAAGAACTATGTTATACATATTATTTTGAGCCAATATTTTGTTCAGTGTTTCTTTATTAAGTTAGGGATCACCCAGAATTTTGGTGAATTTTATTGATAAGTTTTATGTGGCGTTTCATGCTCGTTTCTAAAATCTATTCGTGCTGTATTTTGCTTGTTGTTCAGTAAAGAACCCTATTTTCACTATGATTCCTTTTACTGTATGAAAATTGTTTGTGAAATGTACAAGTTATTAAATTCTATCTATTTTCATATCCTTTTGGCGTAATTGGATTTCAGTTCATTGGTTGCGAGATATCTTAGTTTTCGTACAGCAGTGTTGGGATTTCTAGATTCGCTAAACTATATTTTCGTGATGCTTTCTTATTTTTGATGACTTATCTATTTTTCCTGGAAAATTTTGAAATTCTATATTTTGATTTTGGACATACAGGGGAATACCCCAGATTTTTTGTGGAATTATTTAAGTTGTTTTCATGCTGTTTTCATGCTCTCGAAATTGTTTTCTTGATTTCTGGCTAAACCTAATTTATGTATTCAAATCAGTTTTGAGCTGTGTTGTTGTGAACTAGTATATGAATTATTTATACTCGCTGGACTTTTGTTGATGTCTATTTTCCAGATCCATCGACGGATCTCGATTTTCTTGTTTATAACCCCTGGAATCACTATTTTACTACAGCATGGTCTTTCTGTCCTGAACTTGATATGCATTTATTTTGTTCCTTTATTAGATATCTTGTACTTGTACATGTTTAGTTTTTTACTTGAATTTGTCACATGATCATGTCATGCTATTCTTGACATATTTTGCACATATACATGCTTGTTGGACATTAATAATAAAATAACCAAACCAGGGTTTAAGGGACAGATCTAGTAGTGGATAATTCAGAAATGTGTACTCGGAAGGGGATCCACTGATCCTACGTGATACTTGACATGATACTTGATACTTGCACGCAAGACACGATACTTGCCACTTGCACTACTTGACACGTGATTACATGATACATGGAGCTTGGAGCTCAATTACTTGCTTGTCCCCGAGTATATTGCCCTTTATGGTCCACTATGAAATCTAAAGCGAGACTGTTGTGTTGTAGCAACCATATAGTATGGGCTGCATGAAGTGTTACCTAGATAGTAATTCACTACAAGACTTGAAACATGATACTTGAATATGATACGTGAACATGATACATGCTTGCTTGATACTTGACTACATGATACATGAGACTTGTTTACATGAGACATGAACTTGATACTTGATACATGAATTCATGAAACTTGACACTTGATGCATTTTCACATGATACTTATTTTCTTGACACTTGATTTATACCATGTACACTTGATCACTTTACCATGCTAGTTGTTTACCTTGACATCACACTTATACCATGTGCTAGTTAGTTTCTCCATGTACTTGTATCCTACATTATAAGTGACCCGTGACTTGCAATTAACGAATACTTGTGTTTTCTCTTTTCCTCTTTCCTGCATTCGATGGATTGTAGATTATGGAGAACAATTTCCAGATGGTATCGGAGACTTGAAGTATTAGTGCTGTTTTTATTATATTATTCTTGTATTGTGCTTGAATAATAATTGTATTCGTGAGACTTGGATTATTCTTGTATTTTGAGACTTGGATTTATTTCTTGTATTTGGGCGATGTGACCCAAGACTTGTGTTTTATTCAGATCATGACTATTTGAGATTTATGTATTTGGTTTCAAGTATTCTTGATGGTATTTTGACTCATTATGTGCATGTGGTTGATAAATTTGCTTCTGACTCTGTATATATTCTTGTGCATGTTGTAAAGATTCTTTAATAGCTTATGGATGATGAAAATCATTGGCTGGGCTTTTGTTATGTATCTGTATTCCATATTCTTTTTGGGAAGCGGCGTGTGACACTTATCCTTCTCGGCCAGACTGTCGGGCCTTATCCACTTCTCTTCCTCCTTCGAGGGCGATCTTTCCTATCAGGGGACGGGGTCGCTAGGGGAGGCAATGGTGGGAGGTCTGCCTCTTCTTCCCCTACCTCCTCCGCGGTCCCTCGGACCTCGCCATGGTCACTACCACTCTCGGTCCCTGGCTCGGAATCCTCCTGATCATCACCCTCCTCGACCTGCTCCTCCTCTTCCCGACCTCCTTCTCTAGGTTCATTCTCCTCCTCCACAAGCTCCTCCTCTACAGGCTCCTTACCCGGCCAACGGGATTACAAAGGCTCTATAATGAAGGCTACGTCACCCTCGCCATCCGACCCTCCTTCTGATAGAAACTCCTCCTTTACCAGGTGGATGTCTCCCGACGAAAAAGATATTGAAGACAAATGAACCTCCTCCTCACCGCGACCTGATGTAGCGCCCCGAATTTCTAATATAATATCTTAGAAAATACGTGGCACAATTTCCAGCATCAACTTCAATGTAATAGTACACATAGCCCAAAAATACAGATAATTTTTATTTCAAACTTTTGTTACAACAATCATTTACAAAACACAGCGGAAATACAAACACCTTGAATTACAAACTTTTTCTTTTACAACACTTCTTTACAAATTTTACACAAAAGCTCTGTTACATCAATTTATCTCAAGCATCCAAACCCCAAGCTCTAAGCAACAACAACCTGTAAAATATTAGGCTAGAGATGATCCCTAACCCCCAAAACTAAAGGGGTCAGCCATAAAGGTGTGAGTGACATAAAAACAAACAACATAATTAAATCATAAAACACTGAGTCATCAACAACATGCATTAACAACAATAATAAATGAATGAGAAATAACAAGTACGTAAAGCATAAAAACATCATGGAATGAATACAACAAGTGAAGCTAGACTAAGTGTCAAGTGTAGGAAAAACAGGAAAACACAAGCATAAAACCAAGTCAAGAAAACACAATCTATATGCTGACTCTCTAATGAGTACTTGTCGGATTCTATGCATTCCATAGTACATAGGACTGGTGCAAGCCCTTAACGATATCCACTTTATAGGGATAACCCCTCGCTATGCAACTAATCCTACTACGGTGATGGGAAAACAAGATCCAGAATACTCCGCGAATAGGCACCACGGCCCTCAACGCGCAAGCATCATATAAGATAGCTCAAAACAACCGGAGAATCATCTCCCAAACCCGTGTAACCCACGAATAGGCTTGCAAGGCCCTCGACGTGCAGATACACCAGGTACATTCCGTGAATAGGCCTGCCGACCCTCGACACGCGAATGCACCCTGCATACTCCGTGAATAGGCCTGTAGACCCTCGATACGCGAACACACAAATGTCCTCTCGAGACAGAACAACAAACAGTCCTGGAACGCATCCGTTGGACTAACAAAACCATGAGCCTATACTTATGTTTCCCAAGTTCCATCACATCCCCACTAGTGCCTGTCCTTAAGTTGATTATTAATAAACCACCAAAAATCCTCATCTCTAGAGTTAGTGTATCCTGCCGAACATAAATCCTCAACAACAACTAAACCAAGACCCCCAGGTCTAACTCAACAAATCTCAATTACCGGTTCACAGGACTTCAACTCAACTCCTAGAGATCTCAACAAGACCAAAACTCACTAATTCATCGTCAAAACGATCAAAGAGAGAAACCTCTCCAATCAACAAAACCCAAATCTTTATAAAATTCCATAATCCAAATTCAACAATGAAATATCTTAAAAACATATGTTCTGTAGAAACAATAATATTTAGAATACTACGTTATAGATCAAAACATTTAGAGAATAAATCATTTGAAAGAACATTTAAAAATATAAAGATACATCAGTATCAGTCGACTACAAAAGCTATCGGTCGACTGTCCAGAGAGAAAATTCAATAATCTTTAAGAAATAATTCTAAGTATAGCAGTCGACTGAAAAGGGTATATGTCGACTGTCTAGAGTGAAAAATACAATAACTTCGAGAAAATAATTCTAAGTGGTACCAGTCGAATGTTAAGGTCCTCTTTCGACTGTCCAGACAAAATTTCAAGAAAAACTAAGGAACATAGCACCCGGGTCGTATCGGTCGACTGAGAAGTCATACCAATCAACTGTCGACTTACAAACTGTATACTTTTGGTTGTGCACATTTCAACCGATACGTAGTTTTACTTTATGAAAACGATTTCTACAAAAAACATAATTCTTATATGATCAAATACAACTTGTAGGATTTATAATAACCCATAAAACTAAACCAAAACTACATGAGTTTATAAAAATAGAGATTTGTAAATCTCTTTCAAATAAAACATAAATTGTGCATATAATCAAAATAGAGTTTCTAAAATTAATTGTTTGTTGAAATTGCTTCATATTCATATCCAAACCACATCAAAACCAAATCTCAAAAGAAAATCTCAATTTGGATATATTTCCTCAAATTCAACTAAATCTCAAATTTTAGTTATCATAACTCAAATCCTCCAAACATGGTCCTCTAAACCATTATTCATTCTCAAAATTTCTCAAACTCAACCTCAACTACTCTCAATAGTTGATTCATAAACTAAAAACCAATTTGTCATCAACATGGCCAAGTTGTTTTCACCCAACTCACCAATAGTCCCAAAAATCTCATCTTTAATTAATTAATGCATAACATCCATCATACTCAATCAAATCAATAATCCAAAAGAAAAAGTCTACTCACAATTTATATTAGGTTCTCCAACAAATCTAAAATCATTTACATGCAAATATCTAGGGTTCTTCTCAAAGATCCAATTTGTCATCCATCCAACATACATATTCACACCAAACCCTAGCATGCTTTCTAATAGATGAAATTCAACATCCAAAATCAATCAAAACATTCATATGATTCTCATAAAACATACACAAATCAAAAAGAAAAACAAACAAGTCACTCACATACATAAAACAAAACAACAAAACAATTATATCACTCACCTCAAATGAAGAAATCCAATCGAATAAGCAAAACCCTTCTTTGCGAAATCCAAGATCTTCTCTTTCAATTTCCAAGAAAAATAAAAATAATAAACCTTGTGTTGTGCAGCGAATGACGGCTGCACTCCACCTTTTATATAAGCCGGAATTGAAGGATTAGGGTTTTGAAACACATTTGCAAGATAATCCTTTAACAAATTATTACTTTACATATATAAACCTTTCTTTATAAAGTAGTTAAAATAAGTTAAATAATTTAAAACCAAATCAAATCCTTTTACTAATGAGTTGTCCAGCAATCCAGCACAGCCCAGAAATAAAGAAAATTCGGATTTGTACTCAGGGTGACAATTTTGCACAAAAGCCCTTCTTTTTGTAATATTTGCAAACACATCATAAAATATTCGTAAAAATCCAGAAAATTCAGAAATAATATCTAATAATACATATTATATTTTCCAATTAAAAAATCTGACTTTTACTTTCCAGAAAAATATTTGCACAAGATCCAACATAAATTCCATATTTGCAAAAACACCATATTTGTTTAAATCTTTACCAAATCAACTCTAAATAAATTTTAAATATATTTTAATTTCATTGATGACCATGTAAAGCCCAAAAATCAGTAAAGACCAATTTTCATTATTTATTTCAGATCCAACAGTTTTTTACATAAAAGCCCCTCTCTTTCGAGGTATTTATAAAAATAGTTTCTTTACTCAGAAAAATCCCAAAATTTAGAATATACTCTATTATAAGTAGGAGAATTTATTAAAAATATAAAATTGGATATTTACACCAAAAATAGTTGCACGTGTTTTGCACGTGTTTTGCACGTGTAAAAGATAAATCTTTAGAAAAATATTTATTAAATCTCCAGAAAATCATTTTAATTCATTTTTTAATCTCAAAAATAGCATTTAAAAATATGGGGTACTACACCTGATGTACTTGCCTCGAAACCGGACTGAGACCGTGACATTTTAAAACAAAAATACTAACCTGTTTTACCGGAGTGCGCAAAGGTCAACAGAAAACGGTCGTCGGCGGTGCGCAAGGTAATTTTTGTTGTTAAGAAGTTGAAAGCAAAGTAAAAAAGTGAGGTGGGGGAGGGGGATTTATAAGCACAGGCGGGACTCCTTGAATTCTGCAAAAAGATCTGGTCGTCTGATCTTCATCATCAAGATCTAACGGCCACTAAAATCTTGATGATGTCAGCCTAGTGCGCAAAAATACCTTCTTACTCTCATCAAGATCCAACACGGAGCCTCGTCGCGCAGGGTCAAACTTCTCGGGTACTTCAAGTTTCCTCCAACTGTTTAGACCTTGATGCTTGGATGTCACTGCGAGGCCAAAAAGTTTCTCCCAAACTGCTTGGACCTCGACGCTCAGATGACACCGCTGTTAGGGTTATATACTGAAAGCATCACTTTTGTATTAACTTTATTTCCTTATTTTTTTTGAGTGAGAATCATATGGGCATATGTTTGCATATTGTGTTTATTATAATATTAATGCAAGTATCTGATATTCTATAAGGTTGATAATATGGTGTGAGGTGACACACAGAAGATCATATTATCAGTTCCCTATGGAATATATAAATAGTTCACAACCTAGACGGACTTGGATAATCCATTGGAAAGGTTGTAGTGTAATCTGGTATTAGTCTATCTTGACTATAGGTTTACACTAGTACACTTTGTGTGTATTGAACAGGACCACTTGAGGTTGTTCTCTTTGTACTGACTATAAAAGAGAACAAACACCTCTGTTATTATGGATGCTTATGCTCTTAATCCAGATATAATAACAGACATGTATATGCAGTGTGCATTACTTTGACTCATAAAAGAGTGAGATTCATTATGGATCAACAACCTCTATGAATTGGGTAATAGCATTGTATGTATGATGGGCTGTTGATTGTAAAAGGAATCCATGTCCCGATACGTCGGGTTGATGATGTCCCCTTAAGGAGCTCATAAAGATTGTCATGTAAACCCTGCAGGTGGATTACATCCGACATGACAAATAAAGTTGAGTGGTACTACTTAAGGATAAAAGATGTTGATCAATATAGTTGTTAGTAACTTAATTTGATCGACGGACATTCGATATCTTAACATGGGGAGCTCAACGAGCATATAATAAAAGGAGCCCATAAATATAATTTGGGATTAGGAAGGTAGTGCAACAATAGCTCCTTAGTGGACCGAGCTATTGTTAATGGGCCTGGGTTGTGTGTTCGGGCTGAACACGGGATACCCAGATTCGTTAGGAGACCTAACCCTAATTTCTCCTCATGGTCCCTGCCGTAGCCTTATATATATCCTCTATTTCTCTGGCCGTCATTTATCATCTGAAATATAAGATTTTTTTCTCTAAATTCGTGATTCACGTAAGGAGAGAAAGAGAGGTCAGCCAAGGAGAAGAAAGGTTGGGAGATCGTCGCCCACACGACGTCCAACCCGAGGAAGGAATACGTGCAGAAGATCTTGGGGTCGCTGTCGTCTTCTTCTCATCGCAGGTATAATTCGTGAACCCTAGATTCCGCTATATAGGGTTAGATCACGTATTTAATCTGTTAATCTTTTATGATCGATACGCACACCAATCCGTAGTCCTGGGAATCATCTCAGTTCCATCAACCGTGAGCCCAAAAAGTTTCTCCCAAACTGCTTGGACCTCAACGCTCGGATGTCACCGCGAGCCCAAAAAGTTTTTCCCAGACCGCTTGGACCTCGACGCTCGTATGTCACCGCGAACCCAAAAAGATTCTCCTAAACTGCTTGGACCTCGATGCTCGGATGACACGGCGAGCCCAAAAAGTTTCTCCCAAATTGCTTGGACCTCGACGCTCGGATGTCACCTGCGAGCCCAAAAAGTTTCTCCCAAACTACTTGGACCTCGATGCTTGGATGACACCGCAAGCCCAAAAAGTTTCTCTCAAACTGCTTGGACCTCGACGCTCAGATGTCACCGCGAACCCAAAAAAGTTTCTCCCAAACTTCTTGGGCCTCGACGCTCGGATGTCACCGCGAGCCGAAAAAAGTTTCTCCCGAAATGCTTGGACATCGACGCTCGGATGTCACCGCGAGCCCAAAAAAGTTTCTCCCGAACTGCTTGGACCTCGAAGCTCGGATGTCACCGCAAGCCCAAAAAGTTTCTCCCAAACTGCTTGTACCACGACGCTCGAAAATTGGCCCGAGCCCTGTGCTCAGCGAGGACGCTGATTCCTAAGGGGGGGTGTATGTAATACCCCAGATCAGTCGACTGGTACTGCCAGCAGTCGACTGATAGAGGACAGTCGACTGGTACTGCCAGCAGTCGACTGGTCTGTGAGATTTGTGAGTAGAATTGAGTAATTTAGTCCCATATCGGGAATTTGCGAGGATAATCAGAGTATAAATACTATTGCCTGAGATCAAGAGTCACCAATTCGGTTAACCACCTTTTGAGAGGCAGCCTGTGGTGGGCAGTGGAACTACATAGTATTTATAATTTGTCTGAGCATTGGGGCGGGGCGTTACAATTGCCACCATTCCTGCCCCTGGGTACAACCATTTTGAATACTGCAAAACGAAGGAAAAATTAGAGCATCACACACACAATTCAAGTTCACATCAATGTCCTTTGGCAAAATCTCAATCGAATCCCAAAGGTAAAACATCATATTCAGTTCTATGTGATACTCACTCTTTAATGTCCACACCTAGGTACTCACACTCTAGTGCCCACACCTAGGTTATTTTTATGTCATGTTTAGTATTACTATTGAAGCGTTGCTCTGATACCAATCTCTGTAGCGCCCCGAATTTCTAGATGAATAACATAGAAAATACGTGGCACATTCCCAGTGATCCGCTTCAAATGTAATAATAACACAAACAACACCACTAGATTTTTCAACTTTATTACAACAATTATTACAAATCACAGCGGAATTCAAACAAACTCAACTCATAATTTCTTTATTTACAATACCCATTTGTCTCAACACTGCTAATACAAAGTTACACAAATCTTTATGAGTCAAACATATCTCAAAACCAACTTAAGCATTCCACCTCCAACTCTAGGCAATAACCTGCAACATGTGAGGCTAGAGAGAATCCCTAACCCCAAAACTAATGGGGTTAGCCATAAATGGTGTGAGTGGCACAAAAACAACGAACAACATGAATGAACATAAATCGTAATATTCTCAACAAAAGGTAGTAAACCAATTATATCAAAATAAGAAGTAACAAGAAGTGAAAACAGGTGATACGAAAACCAAATGTCAAGTGTGGAAATCAGCAAAACCAAATGCATGAAACTGAGTCAAGAAAACACAAATGCTATATGCAGACCACGATGATTACTAAGAGACAAAGATAAACTATGAGGATTAGCCCATGCCCGATAATTCCGTGATTGATCCCACATCTCAAGTGACCACTTGGATAATTCCGGAGATCATCTCACATCTAGACATAAACACATCATCACATGAATACCCCACGAGCGTCGCCTCGACCTTGATCATTCCGGAGATCAATCCCACATCTCAAATAACTACCTGGATAATTCCAGAGAAATATCTCACATCTCAGGTAATCTACCTGGATAATTCCGGAGATAAGTCTCACATCTCAAGTAAATCACTTGATAATTCAGGAGATTAAGTCTCACATCTAAAGTCATACTGAGGTGCATAACTCATGTTCCCATTCGTCATGACACTACTAATGCGTGTCCTTATTGTTTTTGGGTTACAGAATTACTCAACAAAATCTCCTAGAGTCGGTGTACCCTACCGGGATAACTCAAAAACTGAATAACTGAATATGCCTCGACGGGCCTCAACAAATAACTCAACAAATATCTCAACACCGGTATACTAGGGTCACCTACCTCTAGAGACTCAAAATCAAATATCTGAACAAATTCCCACTCAACAGGTGGCTCAACTGAACATCTCAAAAGGTCGTACTCGACTGAGTATCTCAAAATCAAAGACTGAACTAAATATCTCAAGATCAAACACTGAACTGAATATCTAAAAATCAGACACAAAGATCCTTCAGTACCAGTCGACTGCATAGTAGGAAAGTCGACTGTCCAGAGGACATAATCCAAAATTTCCCCAAAAATAAACTAAGTCATAATCAGTCGACTTGGAAAGTCATCAGTCGACTTAACCGAGACAAATTCCAATAATTCTCAAGAAATAATCTAAGTATCTAAGTTGACTGAAAGGTTCATAGGTCGACTGTCCCGTAAGGACTGAACAAATTTACAATCAGCAGACCAGTCAACTGACAGCGGTCTGGGTCGACTGTCCCGAACAAATTTCACAAAAGACGGAATATATAGCAGTAGGGACGTACCAGTCGACTGCTTAGTAGGCCAGTCGACTGTCGGCCTACAGTTTTCAAAATTAGGTCTGAACACAAAGTCAAACTGGAGCTTTCTAAAGATCCATTGTTCACAAAAAAATAGTTCGTATTCCAACAAAATGACAAATCTCAATTAATCTCCATTACGGATACATTACTCCTACAATCAATTCCTTAAAACTCAATTCTCATGATCTAAATTACTAATCTTTTATTAAGGTTTCTCAAAACTAATTTCTTCCACAATTCTTAATCAAAATCTAGTTTATATCCATAAGATCCAGATGTTTACCATCCGATCACAAGCATAATCAATTCTTAACATGCTTTCGAGCAATACGATTTCATAAATCAATAATCACTCAACGATCTTAAGTTTCACATATAAGGTCTAAACAACAACAAATGTTCACATCATCCATATCATAATGTAAGATCCATATCATGCATACAACAAGTCAAACAAAATGGTTTCATATCATTCACAAATCAAACATACAAAACAAAACCACTCACATTGTTTTGAAGAAAATCCACGAAAAGCTCTCCTCCTTGCTAGATCCAAAAATCCCCTTCTTGCTCCTCAAACAAATCTCAAAATCTGTATATTTTGTAGATGACGGCTGGGGAAAGAAATCCCTTAAATATGCCGGATCAATATTTGGCTTTTACCCACATTTTGCAAAACAATCCTTTCCAAAAATTACAACTTTCATATATATACATTAGTCTTGTAAATTCAATAAAACTCCTTTAAATTAGGATCTAATAGAAAATATACTTCTAAACCTCAGCCAATACTGTTCAAAACGTCCAGAATGCCAATTTTGCATTTCAACCCTTGAAAATGTCAATTTTGCAAAAAGGTCCTTCTTTTCTCAAAATTTGCAAATAGTACTAATTTATTTCAAAAAATACTACATAAATCCCAAATAATAAATAATAATTTTTCATAAGGAAATCTAAATTTTTCAAACTTCTCATAAAAGCATTTGCACGTGTTTTGCACGTGTACAAAGATAGATTTTCTGAAAGTATTCATTAAATCTCCAAAAAAATAAATTTAAATTCATTTTTCAAATATAAAAATAATATTTGAAAATACGGGGTTCTACAGCTCGCCTGCTGACCTTAGCTGCTCGGCAAGAAGAACTCTTGCTCCACGGGTCTCAACGCCCCCTTGCTTTTCCAACCAGTAAGGGGCTCGCCCTCCGACCATAGAGGCTCGGCTGGCTGAGCTCCGGCACCCCGCGTGACTCCATAAAGGGATCCCCTTCATCCTACCCCACTGACCTCTTCTGAAAAATATGGATCCCATTCTTCGCCGTACACACCACCCTGCTCTTCCTACAGAGGCAAAAAATCACACCTACACGACTGGATCACCCAGCTTTCCAGAAGTGGGGGGCTCCTGATATGGGTCAGATGACGTGGCCCCTCCTGGGCCACAGGATCCCATCAAAAGGCGTTCACCCCCGATCATTAGATCTGCCACGTCAGCCCTAAACCACCTGGGCTTCTGCCATGTCAGGCCCACGAGCAACCAGGTCCAGGCCCGGCCCCAAACGGGTCCAGACCCGGTTGGCACTACCTATAAATACCAAGCTCTCTACCCCTTCAACAGGTAATCAATCTTTCACCTCTCAAAACTCTAGTTACTGTTACTCTTCAGTGACGGACTAGACCGTCGGAGGGTCTGCCACCGGGACCAACCCCGGTGTTTCTAGGCCAAGTGCAGGTACACGAGACTCCTGGATCCGAACTCCTAGACCCGAGCCGAGCCTCCAAATATGAGCCGAGCATCCGACCTCCACCTCGCTCCCACCTCTACTCCCAAGTCGTCCCCTTTGGCTGAGGGTCGGGCGTACCATCCGTACCGAAGCTTCCGCAAAATACAAATTGAGAAGAACTCACACCTGGTGCAGCCACCCCCCAAAAACAAACCGCATCAGATGCCTTAACTGAATTATACACGAAATTGCCTCTTTTAGTTTAAATGATACAAAAAAATTAAATGTCTGTCCCTTTTGTCTGTCCTGTGGAAACCTTACCTTCTCTAGAGGCGACCCTAGGATTTTAGGGGCCTGTAGCAAACTCTAAAAAAGGGGCCACAAATATACCAAAAAAAAAATTAGATTCATGTATTAGAAAAAAAAATAAAAAAAGTATACATGAATTGTTGCTCACCATGAATATATGAAACGGCTCTATCTAAAATCTAGATGTCCTTACTGTTTTCTTGTAAATTAGATATTAACAGAAAAAGTTAACAAAAAATAAATAAATATATTAGTATTCGCTTCGCATAGGCTATGAAGCAAAGAGAAAAGTATGATAAATATATTTTCATTCCAAACATAGTTGATTTGCTTCATTCTACAAATGTTCAAAACAACAGAGTTCTTTAGTAATGCTCTAAATATGGCAATATGTCAAACTCCAAGAAAAATACAATATCTCCACTTCTCTAGTACTACTCTACTTGCTTTCTTAAAAATAAATTCACCAATCAATTTCTCGTAATCAAGCTCTTGCACCAAACCACGCTGAATAGATAGCAGAGCTAGCCCGCTCAATCATCTTGCAACATGGTAGACCGAACGTACGACTTGATCAACTTCAACTTGGAGAAGCTTCTTTCTGCAGAAGCAACGGTCACGGGTATAGTGAGTAATATCCTGTAAGCAATCAATACATTCGGATAACAACCATCCATCTCCTTCAAATAGTTCAACATTTCGATTGTCTTCATTTCTCTTAGTGGTAACGTCTCCCTCAATTGTTTTAATTCCACAAACAAGTCTCCTCCGTCTATATCTGAAACCATATCTTTTTCAGATACATTTCCGAATTATAGCAAGATGACTTCAAACACTCATCACTCAATATCTTTGACTTCCTCATATCAAACAAGAACCTAAAAGTTTTTTGGTACATTTCAAATTGCTCAAATCTACTTCGGAATGAAGCCAAAGCATTATCCATCACATCTATGAAGTAACAAACTCTAAATGATTCTGACATGATCACATTTTTGCTAGTGCTTTTACCATATTGCTTCATTCTAACATGAGGACGCTTATTAGGAAATTTTGGTTCAACACCCATATCAATAGCAAGAACATTAGCTTCTATCAAGGCCTCCTCATATCCTGTTTCCCATTACATTTGAAAAAAAAAGAAGTTCTTTCAACTGAGTCAATGCATCCTCAAGGTGCATGTCCTCGGTTTGCAAGGTTTTACTCACTGCATTGACTCGAGACAACAACTTGTACTAAATAACCATTCCAAGAAAGAACTCAAAATTCTCCATTTGCTCGGTTGCAAGAGACCCGGCTTCACTTTTTGCCTTAGGATCATCACTACTATCGGCCAAGTTAATTAAGGCATCTCTTACTTGAGGAGCTTGAAACCTTATAGCTCTCACACTTTCGAGGTGGCTTTCCCAACGAGTTTGCGACAATGATTTAAGCGTAAGACCTTTAACCGTTTCCTTAAAAATACTCCACCTCTTTGTTGAAGATGAAAACAACGTATAAATACGTTGTATTGCTCCAAAGAAAGAAATAGCGGGAGTACTACAATGAGCCATATCACAGAGGGTAAGGTTAAGAGAATGACAACCGTAAGGAGTGTAAAATGCGCTAGGATTGATGTCAAACAATCTTCTTTGCACACCTTTTTTTCCCCTTCATATTCGACCCATTGTCATATCCTTGCCCTCTTATATGATCAACATCAAGTTCAAGTTTAGCCAAAATACTTTTGAGAGTCTCAAAAAGTCCCTCTCCCGATGTATCATCCACCTTTATAAGCTCAATAAAGAATTCCTCCACCTTAGATGAAGTTGCTGAGACGTCCACACAACATATCACAAGGGACATTTGCTCTTGGTGACTAATATCCGGAGTACAATCAAGAATGATGGAATAGTATTTTGCTTTCTTGATTTTCTTGAGAATCACACTTTTCACTTCATCCTCCAACAAATGGATCATTTCATTTTGAATCTTGTGGCTAAGATAATGCTTCCTTGTTTCGTTCTCCCGAATGCGACGAAGGTGCTCCCTCATTATTGGATCAAATTCGACAATCATTTCAATAAAACACAAAAAATTACCATTGTTCTCTTCGTCAATCTTCTTACTACTTCCACGGAATGCCAAATTACATCTTGCAAGTGTTTTCACAACCGCCAATATTCTTGTTAACACTTCACTCGACCGCTCCCTCTCTTCGATCATTTTTTCTTGTAAACCACGATCAATTGTTGTATTCATTCGAAACCTTTTTTCCAACTCAACCAAACTCCTCATGCACTTCACGTGAACATCACTACTTTCATGGAGTTTGATTGACCTAGCCACATTCCCCCAATCTTTGTATCCTTCATTAGCCAATTGAGTATTGTTGTCTCGTTCCTTGAACAATCTACAACAAAAGCAAAACACCACTGTCCTTTTTTATCGAATAAACTAGCCATTTCCTCTCTTGTGTCTCCCAATTGCTCAACAAGCGGGTGTAATAAGAACGAGCAAAATGCCTACCACCACTTCTCGGAAAATTGAACTTCACATCTTCTCTTTGTGGACCTTTCTCTACAATATGATCTCTAAATTTTTGAGAAATGATACGGCAATTTCCGGGATCATAAATGTTTAGAGTCCCTTCTTCCATCTTGTCCATAACTTGTTCTTCATCATTGTTCGCATTCGCCGCAACTTGTTCTTCAACATCATTGACATTCACCTCAACTTCGCCTTCATCAATTGCATCTTGTTCAATATCTTGGTCTTCTTCAATCGCATTTTGTGCAATCACTTGGACTTCTTCTACAATTGCATCTTCTTTAATACTATTCGCATTCGCCGCAACTTGTTCTTCAACATTGTCAACATCCACCGCAACTTGCTCTTCTTCAATTGCATCTTGTTCAATAACTTGAACTTCTTCTCCGATTGCATCTTCTTCAATAGCTTGGTCTTCTTCAATTGCATCTTGGTCCTCCTCGATTGTATCTTCTTCAACAATAAATGTTTTCTTGAAAAATAAGTTCTCAAGAACATCTCTTTGTGCTTCTACATATTTTTGTGTCTTTTATTTTTATTTTTTTTGGAGGCTCCTAATGAACACTTTGTTTTTCTCTTCGACGGCGGCTTCTTTTTGGGGGGAGCGATATCCATATTGCAACTACCAAAATGTAAAAGGTAAACTTAGAATATTGATCACAATAATTTGCCAGTGTCATGGAGTTCAAAAAAGTGTAGTTGACCGACAAGGGTAAGGCTTCTTAATGGAAGTACAAATGTTACATAGTCTAAGACATTTCCTGGGCAAGGACCACTATCCAACATCGAGGAAACTCCTAGACAAAATCAACCAATCTAAGCTATATGTCATACTACCACCATCTTCTCTGTGTAGTCCTCAGAAATCCAACATTGTCAAGGAGAAAAATCCCACTAACTAAATTTTAGAATAATATACAAGCAACAGAAAGAATATGGATTAAAACTTAGCCATTGTGAAAGACATAACTGAGTATCCAGTGCATTAATATTGATCACTCCAGCAATATTACCAAGCTTCATAACAATAAGTAATTGAACCAAACAATAAGTAATATTACCAAATACCAAGCTTAGGCCCGGCCCAATATGGAGGCAACTGATGCAGTTGCATCAGGCCCCCAAATCACCTTTTTTAAAGGGGGCCCCCGTTATTAAAAAAAAATTAAATAAAAATAAACAAATAAATAAATAAATTATATTAGCTTGTCTCTCTTCATTTTGGCTCCAAATTCTCTCATTTTCTTGTTCTTCTAGGATCGAAATGGGTCCAGGTCTTTAATCTGATATCGGCAGAAAAGCACGAGGTTCGGTTAATTTATTGATTTCTCTCTCTTTTTTGTTGTTGTAGATTTTGTTGTAATTTGTTGGGTAATTTTTCACTTATTTTTTGGTGGAAAATTTGCAGATCTTTTGTACAGGGATTAGTGAATTACTGGATTACCAGGGCGATCAGAAGTTCACGCTCACAACCGTGACTGAGAACGGAGTCAAGAGTGGTGAGTGTTTCTCTCTTTCTTATTGTTTCTTGTTGTTAGGGTTTCTGCTTTGCGATTCGGATCATTCTTGGTATAGATCTGCGGTTCGTTTGAAGGTTTGGTGTTTGTATAGGGATCTGCATGTGAATGGAATTAGCTGAAATTGAATTTATTTACCGAAATGATGAGGAGGATTGATTAGGTTCGATTACTTATTGTTTGGTATAATTCAAAAGCTTATGAATTGTTCTTATTTTGTCAGATGAATAGCTTGGTAATATTGCTGGATTACTTATTGTTATGAATAGCTTGGTAATAGCTTGGTATTTGGTAATATTACTTATTGTTTGGTTCGATTACTTATTGTTATGAAGCTTGGTAATTTGCTGGATTGATCAATATTAATGCACTGGATACTCAGTTATGTCTTTCACAATGGCTAAGTGTTAATCTATATTCTTTCTGTTTCTTGTCTATTATTCTAAAATTTAGTTAGTGGGATTTTTCTCCTTGACAATGTTGGATTTCTGAGGAATACACAGAGAAGATGGTGGTAGTATGACATATAGGTGAGATTGGTTGATTTTTTCTTGTAGTTTCCTCGATGTTGGATAGTGGTCCTTGCCCAAGAAATGTCTTAGACTATGTAACATTTGTACTTCCATTAAGGAGACTTACCCTTGTCGGTCAACTACACTTTTTTGAACTTCATGACACTGGCAAATTATTATGATCAATATTCTAAGTTTACCTTTTACATTTTGGTAGTTGCAATATTGATAGCGCTCCCCCCAAAAAGAAGCCGTCGTCGAAGAGAAAAACAAAGTGTGCATCAGGAGCCTCCAAAAAAAATAAAAATAAAAGACACAAAAAATATGTAGAAGCACAAAGACGTGTTCTGGAGAACTTATTTTTCAAGAAAACATTTGTTGTTGAAGAAGATACAATCGAGGAGGACCACGATGCAATTGAAGAAGACCAAGCTATTGAAGAAGATGCAATCGGAGAAGAAGTTCAAGTTATTGAACAAGATGCAATTGAAGAAGAGCAAGTTGTGGTGGATGTCGATAATGTTGAAGAACAAGTTGCGGCGAATGCGAATAGTATTGAAGAAGATGCAATTGTAGAATAAGTCCAAGTGATTGCACAAAATGCCATGGAAAAAGACCAAGATATTGAACAAGATGCAATTGAAGAAGGCAAAGTTGAGGTGAATGTCAATGATGTTGAAGAACAAGTTGCGGCGAATGCGAACAATGATGAAGAACAAGTTATGGACGAGGTGGAAGAGGGGACTCTAAACATTTATGATCCTGAGAATTGGGGTACCATTTCTCAAAAATTTAGAGAACATATTGTAGAGAAAGGTCCACAAAGAGAAGATATGAATTTCAATTTTCCGAGAAGTGGTGGTAGGCATTTTGCTCGTTCTTATTACACCCTCTTGTTGAGCAATGGGGAGACACAAGAGAGGAAATGGCTAGTTTATTCGATAAAAAAGGATGTGGTGTTTTGCTTTTGTTGTAGATTATTCAAGGAACGAGAAAACAATACTCAATTTGCTAATGAAGGATACAAAGATTGGGGAAATGTAGGTAGGTCATTCAAACTCTATGAAAGCAATGATGTTCACGTGAAGTGCATGAGGAGTTGGGTTGAATTGGAAAAAAGGTTTCGAACGAATACAACAATTGATCGTGGTTTACAAGAAAAAATGATCGAAGAGAGAGAGCGGTGGAGTGAAGTGTTAGCAAGAATATTAGCGGTTGTGAAAACACTTGCAAGATGTAATTTGGCATTCTGTGGAAGTAGTGAGAAGATTGACGAAGAGAACAATGGTAATTTTTTGTGTTTTATTGAAATGATTGCCGAATTTGATCCAATAATGAGGCCTTCGTCGCATTCGGGAGAAGGAAACAAGGAAGCATTATCTTAGCCACAAGATTCAAAATGAAATGGTCCTTTTGTTGGCGGATGAAGGGAAAAGTGTGATTCTCAAGAAAATCAAGAAAGCAAAATACTATTCCATCATTCTTGATTGTACTCCGGATATTAGTCACCAAGAGCAAATGTCCCTTGTGATACGGTGTGTGGACGTCTCGGCAACTTTGTCTAAGGTGGAGGAATTCTTTATTGAGTATATAAAGGTGGATGATACATCGGGAGAGGGACTTTTTGAGACTCTCGAAAGTCTTTTGGCTAAACTTGAACTTGATGTTGATGATATAAGAGGGCAAGGATATGACAATGGGTCGAATATGAAGGGAAAAAATAAATGCATGCAAAGAATATTGCTTGACATCAATCCTAGAGCATCTTACACTCCTTGTGGTTGTCATTCTCTTAACCTTACCTATTGTGAAATGGCTCATTGTAGTACTCCCGCTATTTCTTTCTTTAGAGTAATACAACGTATTTATACGTTGTTTTCATTTTCAACCAAGAGGTGGAGTATTTTTAAGGAAACGGTTAAAGGTCTGACGCTTAAATCATTGTCGCAAACTTGTTGGGAAAGCGACCTCGAAAGTGTGAGAGCTAAAAGGTTTCAAGCTCCTCAAATAAGAGATGCCCTAATTAACTTGGCCGATAGTAGTGATGATCCTAAGGCAAAAAGTGAAGCCGAATCTCTTGCAACCGAGCAAATAGAGAATTTTAAGTTCTTGCTTGGAATGGTTATTTGGGAAAAGTTGTTGTCTCGAGTCACTCAAACTCCATGAAAGTAGTGATGTTCACGTGAAGTGTATGAGGAGTTGGGTTGAATTGGAAAAAAGATTTCGAATGAATACAACAATTGATCGTGGTTTACAAGAAAAAATGATCGAAGAGAGGGAGCGGTGGAGTGAAGTGTTAACAAGAATATTGGCGGTTGTGAAAACACTTGCAAGATGTAATTTGGCATTCCGTGGAAGTAGTAAGAAGATTGACGAAGAGAACAATGGTAATTTTTTGTGTTTTATTGAAATGATTGCCGAATTTGATCCAATAATGAGGGAGCACCTTCGTCGCATTCGGGAGAACGAAACAAGGAAGCATTATCTTAGCCACAAGATTCAAAATGAAATGATCCATTTGGTGGAGGATGAAGTGAAAAGTGTGATTCTCAAGAAAATCAAGAAAGCAAAATACTATTCCATCATTCTTGATTGTACTTCGGATATTAGTCACCAAGAGCAAATCTCCCTTGTGATATGTTGTGTGGACGTCTCAGCAACTTCATCTAAGGTGGAGGAATTCTTTATTGAGCTTATAAAGGTGGATGATACATCGGGAGAGGGACTTTTTGAGACTTTCAAAAGTATTTTGGCTAAACTTGAACTTGATGTTGATCATATAAGAGGGCAAGGATATGACAATGGGTCGAATATGAAGGGGAAAAAAAAGGTGTGCAAAGAAGATTGTTTGACATCAATCCTAGAGCATTTTACACTCCTTACGGTTGTCATTCTCTTAACCTTACCCTCTGTGATATGGCTCATTGTAGTACTCCCGCTATTTCTTTCTTTGGAGCAATACAACGTATTTATACGTTGTTTTCATCTTCAACAAAGAGGTGGAGTATTTTTAAGGAAACGGTTAAAGGTCTTACGCTTAAATCATTGTCGCAAACTCGTTGGGAAAGCCACCTCGAAAGTGTGAAAGCTATAAGGTTTCAAGCTCCTCAAGTAAGAGATGCCCTAATTAACTTGGCCGATAGTAGTGATGATCCTAAGGCAAAAAGTGAAGCCGGGTCTCTTGCAACCGAGCAAATGGAGAATTTTAAGTTCTTTCTTGGAATGGTTATTTAGTACAAGTTGTTGTCTCGAGTCAATGCGGTGAGTAAAACCTGGCAAACCGAGGACATGCACCTTGAGGATGCATTGACTCAATTGGAAGAACTTCTTTTTTTTTTCAAATGTACAGGGAAACGGGAAATGAGGAGGCCTTGATAGAAGCTAATGTTCTTGCTATTGAGATGGTTGTTGAACCAAAATTTCCTAATAAGCGTCCTCATGTTAGAAAGAAGCAATATGGTGAATGCACTAGCAAAATTGTGATCATGTCACGCGAAGAATCATTTAGAGTTTGTTACTTCATGGATGTGATGGATAATGCTTTGGCTTCATTCTGAAGTAGATTTGAGCAATTTGAAATGTACCAAAAAACTTTTGGATTCTTTTTTTAAATGAAGAAGTCAAAGGTACTGAGTGATGAGTGTTTGAAGTCATCTTGCTATAATTCGGAAATGTATCTGAAAAAAGATATGGTTTCAGATATAGACGGAGGAGACTTGTTTGTGGAATTAAAACAATTGAGGGAGACGTTACCACTAAGAGAAATGAAGACAATCGAAATGTTGAACTATTTGAAGGAGATGGATGGTTGTTATCCGAATGTATTGATTGCTTATAGGATATTACTCACTATACCCATGACCGCTGCTTCTGCAGAAAGAAGCTTCTCCAAGTTGAAGTTGATCAAGTCATACCTTCGGTCTACCATGTTGCAAGATAGATTGAGCGGGCTAGCTGTGCTATCTATTGAGCGTGGTTTGGTGCAAGAGCTTGATTACAAGAAATTGATTGGTGAATTTGCTTCTAAGAAAGCAAGTAGAGTATTAAAGAAGTGAAGATATTGTATTTTTCTTGGAGTTTGACATATTGTCATGTTTAGAGCATTACTAAAGAACTCTATTGTTTTGAACTTTTATAGAATGAAGCAAATCAACTATGTTTGGAATGAAAATATATTTATCAAACTTTTCTCTTTGTTTCATAGCCTATACGAAGCGAATACTAATATATTAATTAATTTTTTGTTAACTTTTTCTACTAATATTTAATTTACAAGAAGCTAACAAACCAAAAGACAATCACGAGAGACAAAACAAAGAGCAACAATAAGGCATCCCACCGGAACAAACTCAGTGAGCAATGAAACCCAAACGGAACTAGGGAAGCTCAAGCCTCCAGTATGAATCACAACAGCAAAAAAACTAAAAGCAAAACCATAACATCAGTAAATAGAGAAAACGGCAATCAGAGCAAAAAGTATAAGACTAAGACGGAAAGGAAGTAGGACACTCTCTAAGCTCGACACCAGAACATCATAAATAAAGCAGTTAAGAGAAGCTGAAACGTAACATCCAGAACATCAGAAACAGCACATCTCCTTACACATAATTTCTCATCAATTAAGTGAGACAAGAGTGAGTTATACACATAGGCTCCTGTACCGCGAGATAGCTATTTAAAACTTTTGCAGGTCTGTAGTCCTAAAGAGTGCATGCATTGATTCTCCCTATAAATGCAGTGGACCCACTACGAAGTGGCGAATTTTAAGACGGCCATTTGATTTGATTCTCAGAGCATCTACAGTCGTACAAGCTAAAAATTGACAAAATTTATAAATAGAAGTAGCAATTTATATTTTCACTAATCGTAAAAGGCTCAAAATAGCAAAGTTGAGAAGAAGAAAAAAAATGAACAGGCGAAACAAATCTAAATTTCAGAATATTTTAAACTTTGTGTATTTTATTTAATTTTCATTAATTTTTAAATTTTGGAAAGAAAAAAAAAGAAGCAAAAGTCGAGTGACTGACAAACATTCCGTGACCTTGCTACCCTATTTGTCCCAGTTAATCACTAATTAGTGATTAATTATATAACTAAATCTAAATATCTAACTAATTATTTAACTAATTATATAGCTTTTTATTTAATTAAACTAATTAACTATCTGAACCATTTCCTAAAAGTTCAGGCATTCCCCTCGGAAATGTTTCTTCCGGGATTTTTTTTTTGAACTTCAAAAATTTTTTCGGACGAAACATGATGCGAAACATGATGTTTCATCCGATCAAATAAAAATATTATAAAATATTTCGGACGACACATCATATTTTGTTCGCTATAATATGCATATTGTTATTATTTTCTCTGAAAAATATAGCAGTTTACGTGTAGCTCATATACCATATTATCGCTATGAAAGCTAAAATATGTATAAATTAAAAAAATTCCACAAGAAAAAATGTGGATGCTCTTGGGATGGCATATGTTCGTTTTGTCTGTCACTTTGTTTTTCTAATTAACCTGGACCCCTCCAATTGCCAATTGGTGGCATCAAATCTATGGAAAAAAAAAAAAAAAAAATTGCCGTATCATAGTGTATACACCAGTTAAGATGTACACCATTGGATGCACTTTGAAACATGTGCTCCCTACTTGATTACCCACTTGGCGTGCATTTCCAAGTGCATTCAATGGTGTACATCTCAACTAGTGTATACACACACCATGGTGCAGTGCAGCAAATTCTTTTTTCATCAAATCAGGCACTTTAGTGTATACAACATGGTTCCACCATGGTGTACATCTCAACTAGTGTATACACCATGGTTCCATCCCTATTCAGTACCATCTTTTGATTTTTTTTTAATTGATTTTTTAAAGCAAAAAACTAAATTATATAATCATTATATTTCATTAATGAAAAAATAATACGGTTTGTTTTTGGGGGTGGCTGCACCAAGTGTGAGTTCTCTCAATTTGTAAAGTGGAAGTCGCGGTACTGGCTATATGCTCGACCCTCGGCTGAGAGAGCGGCTCGGGATTGGCAGAAGTGAGGTGGAAGACGGATGCTCGGCTCGGATTCAGCAAGCTCGGCTCGGTCTCGTGTACCTGCACTACGCCTAGGAACACCGGGGGAGATCCCGGTGGCAGGCCCTCCGACGATCTAGTCAGTTACTGATGAGCAACAGTAGCTAGGATTTCAGAGGGGAAAGATTCATTACCTTTTAATAAAGGGGAGGGCCCGGTATTTATAGGCAGTGCAAACAGGTCTGGGGCCTGAGCGGGCTGGGTCGCACCCATTTGCCTGTGGGCCTGAGGCAGTAACGGCCCGTTTGATCGCTGTTGACTCAATGATCAGGAGAGAGCTGGTTTTGAGGGTATCTAGTGGCCTAGGAGGGGCCACGTCATCTGACCCATATCAGGAGCCCCCCACTCCTGGAGGGCTGGATAATCCAGCCGGGTAGGAGTGGTTTTGCCTCTGTAGGAAGAGCGGAGTGGTGTGTATGGTGAAGAATATGGTCCGTCTCTTCCTGGAGAGGTCGGCAGGGTAGGATGAAGGGGATCCCCTTTTGTAGTCAGGAGAGGCGTTGAGTTCCAAAGAGCAGAAGCACGCTTAGCCGAGCGTCGAGGGTCTGGAGACGAGCCCCCTCACATGTTGGGAAAGCAGGGGACGTTGAGATCTGAAGAGTATGAGCTCTCTTAGCCGAGCGTCGAGGGTCGGGAGACGAGCCCCCTCACTTGTTGGAAAAACAAGGGGACGTCGAGATCTAAAGAGTAGGAGCTCGCTTAGCCAAGCGTAGAGGGTAGGTGTAACCCCTGTTTTTCACTTTTGGTATTCTGAGGGTATTTTTCATTTTTGTGAATTATTATTTTCCATTGTATTTTTCGGATCAATAAATTTAATTATTTTTATTCTATAATAATTTTCTGGCAGTTTCGACCTCCTTTTGTTGATTGTGCGCCGTTTGGCCGTTTTTTCGACATTTTGAGCTCTTTTTCTCAATTTCTTGATCCCGTTCATGTATAAATATTATTTTGGGGTCATGGTGGATTTTTAGGAGAGTTTTGACCAATTTGAGATTTTTGGCCCTTAAGGAGATTTTTAGGAGCTATAGGATTCATTGTATTTTGTATCCTCATTTGAAATCTACCCAATATCCATTACCCAATTGTATACCTATTGTTTCCTATTGATATCCACTACCCATTAACCCATATTTAATCCCCTATAAATACCCCCTCATCTATTAATCCCTAACCCTAATCTTTTTTTTTCCTTCTCTAATCAAACCCGGCCTTCCCCTCTCCTTCTCTTCTCTCCCGGCCTGCATACCACCCCAGGCCGACACCCCCTTGTGCTGCCCTAGCCATTGCCGACCATACAAACCCTCCCTCCTTCATCCATACAACTCCTTCTACATCAAAAACCCCGTCTTTTCCTCTCCTTTGGTGGCCGGCATCTCAAAACAGCACCCATCCATCTCAAATCAGCCCCCTACATCCCCTTCGCTGATTTGGATAAGTGGGTATCACCCGCTTCGAGTTCGTGCTTCAAGAAGACGGTCGTAGGCAAGATTCGGTTCGTGGGTTCGCTTGAAATCGCGCGTGGAAGGACTTTTGTTCGTGGGTTTTCTTTGAAGTCTTGGATTCGTCGCATTCATCATCACATAAAGGCAAGTAACTTGTACTTAAATTTCTTAGGTTGATACAAATAGAAAGTTCACACATAGGATAGGTTGAGACTAGAGACGGACAAAGATCATGTTTTTAATTGTGGGTTTCGTCTCTATTGTTCAAAACAGGCCATAGACGACTTAGGACATGGAGTTTGATAGGATTGTGCCTTAGGTTTCACCCAAACTCGATTGTTATCGCGTATGTGACATATTGTATACCCGATGTATGTTTGAACACCCATATGAGGAATACTAGATTTTGACATGTTAGATACCCTCCATTATGACATTTGGATAGTGGGTAGACAGCGTTTTGAATTTGGAAGAGTTTTGATGATTTTTGAGGAAGTTATGATGTCTTGAAGTTTGGTTGAGAAATCTGGAAATTTGGATTAAACTGGATTGATTGTTGTTTTTACCTGGATTAGAGTCCGAATCTCAACATGGCTATTTCCGAGTAATTTGTAGAGAATTGAATCTAATTTCTAATCCCACTGATTTCACCCTGATTGGACTTCGTATGAATTAGTTATGATTATTTTAGTGACTGTATGCCGGTAGTTCCCAGATTTATTTCGGGGTAGATTTTATCACCAATTTATTTTCAAGATCCAAGTTAGACCTAATTTCATGCCACAAGATTTTGTCCAGTGTTTCAATATGATGTTAGGTAGTTTTCTGATTTTTGTGATAATTAAAAGATGAGTTTTGAGTGATGCCTTACATCCTTTTCTATAGATCGCTTTTGCTATAAACTGCGTGTGATTGTATGTTGAATTCCGTGTTTACCTTATTTCTAATTACTGTATGAATATTTCATGTGATGTATGAAAGTTGGGTAATTGTGTATACTTTCATCCCGTTTTGGCGGAAGTGGATTTTGATGCGCTGTGTGCAAGATATGCATGATTTTGTACAGCGGTGTTGAAGAATTCCAGATCCATCAAAACTGTGTTATGTGTTATTTTCTATTTTTGAAAACATATCTATACTTTCTGGAAAAATATGAAAATCTATATTTTGAGACTATACATATAGGGGATTACCCCAGAATTTTCGTGGATTTAATTAATGACTTTGTATGCTGTTTTCATGTGGTTTAAGTTATTCCCCTGTTTTCTGGCTGTACATGAAAACTGTGTTGAATTGTGTTTTGAGTCGTGATGTTGTGAAATAGCATATAGATTTATTATAACCGTTAGAAGCGTGTGGAAGTATAGTTTCCAGATCCTTTGACGGATTATGATTTGCATGCATGTAGATCTTTGGATCACTGTTTTTGTACAGACTGGTCTTGCTGTCCTGTTTATAAACATATACCATTTTGCTCGTATTTGTGAATGTTTTGCACCTATACTTGCTGATCTAATTCCCTGAGACTAAACCTGATTATGACCTGTTAGTTTGACATTATTTAGCACACTCTCATGCCTGTGGATGATATTAATAATAAAAGTAATCAAGCCGGGGTTTATGGGACAGATCTAGTAGAGGGAAAGCATAGAAATGTGTACTTGGAGGTGGACCAATGGGTTCGAACTGTTCTGTTACCTGATTACCTGACTAAATGCTTCCCTATAGGAAGATGTACTCGGATGACTGTTACCTGATTACCTGACTGCATGCTTCCCTATAGGAAGATGTACTGCATGCTTCCCTATAGGAAGATGTACTCGGATGACTGTTACCTGATTACCTGACTACATGTTTCCCTACAGGAAAATATACTCGGATGACTGTTACTGTTACTATTTCCTGTACCTAAGTACACTGCCCTACAATATCCCCTACGAAATCTAAAGCGAAACTGCATTGACTGTAACAACCATGTGATAAAAGTATGGCACATGAAGTGTTACCTAGATAGTAATAATACAAGATATTAATATATGATTACCTGTATACCTGTTACCTGCACCTGATATTCCTGTTACCTGTTTTCCTGATACTTGATATAGATTTACCAGATTTACCCGAATACCTGATAATTATACATGCTACCTGTTTACCTGTTGACACTTGACATATGTTTACCTTTACCTGTTAGTATATCCTGTGATTAGATAGTGTCCATGTGCTTGTATCCTATTCTATTTGTGACCCGGACTTGCCATTGACGGGTACTGTGTTTTCTTCTTTTCCTTTTTCTTGCATTCGATGATTGCAGATTACGGTGGACAGATTCAAGAAGGTACTGGTAGTTCGCAGTATTAGTTGCTGATTATTATTTCTGTTTCCTGTTAGAACTTTATTCTGTATTCGTGAACTTGAATATTTCTGTACTTGAGACTTGAGTATTATTTGTATTTGGGCGATGTGACCCAGAATATTTGTTCCAGACTCTGTTTTATTTGAGAACAAGATATTTGATTTCAATTAATTCCTGTTGGTAAAAATTATCTCAATGATGCATGTTGGTTCCACTCTTTGCTTCCGACTGTGATATCTATATTGACTCTGATATATGTTGACTCTGATATACTGCCTGTGATATATATTGTAAAGATTTCTGAAACAGCTTAAGGATGATTATATTCATTCGCTGGGCTTGTGTTACGTGCCAGTGTTCTGTATTTTTGGGAAGCGGGGAGTGACAGTAGGGAGATGAGCCCCCTCACTTGTTGGAAAAGCATAACGACGTCGAGATCTGAAGAGTAAGAGCTCGCTTAGCTGAGCATCAAGGGTCGGAAGACGAGCCCCCTCACTTATTGGAAAAGCAGGGGAACGTCGAGATCTGAAGAGTAGGAGCTCGCTTAGCCGAGTATCGAGGGTCGGGAGACGAGCCCCCTCACTTGTTGGAAAAGTAGGGGGACATCGAGATCTGAAGATTGGGAGATCGCTTAGCGCTGCATCTAGGGTCGAGAGACGAGCCCCCTCACTTGTTGGGGAGCTTTTGTGGCTTGCGGTGACATCTGAGCTCCGAGCCTCAAGCTTGTTGGAGAAGCTTTTGGGGCTTGTGGTGTCATTCGAGCACCGAGCCTCAAGCTTGTTGGGAAAGCTTTTGGGGCTCGCGGTGCCATCCGAGCGCCGAGCCTCAAGCTTGTTGGAGAAGCTTTTGTGGCTCGCTGTGTCATCCGAGCGCCGAGCCTCAAGCTTATTGGGGAAGCTTTTGTGGCTCGCAGTGTCATCCGAGCACCGAGCCTCAAGCTTGTAGGCGAAGCTTTTGTGGCTCGCGGTGTTATCTGAGTGCTGAGCCTCAAACTTGTTGGAGAAGCTTTGGGGGCTCACGATGCCATCCGAGCGCCGAGCCTCAAAATTATGGAGAAGCTTTTGGGGCTCGCGGTGCCATCCGAGCGCCGAGCCTCAAGCTTGTTGGGAAAGCTTTTGGGGCTCGCGGTGCCATCCGAGTTCCGAACCACAAGCTAATTTCAGAAGCTTTTGTGGCTCGCGGTGTCATCCGAGCGCCAAGCCTCAAGCTTATTGGGGAAGCTTTTGTGGCTCGCGGTGCCAACCGAGCGTCAAGCCTCAAGCTTGTTGGGAAAGCTTTTGTTGTTCGCGGTATCATCCGAGCGCCGAACCTTAAGCTTGTTGGGGAAAGCTTTTGGGGCTCACGGTGTCATCCGAGCACCGAGAATCAAGCTTGTTGGAGAAGCTTTTGGGGCTCGCGGTGCCATCCGAGTAGCGAGCCTCAAGTTTGTTGGAGAAGCTTTTGAGGCTCACGGGTGCCATCCGAGCGCCGAGCCTCATGCTTATTGGAGAAGCTTTTGGGGCTCGCAGGTGCCATCCGAGCGCCGAGCCTGAAACTTTTGGGGCTCGCGGTGCCATCCGAGCGCCGAACCTCAAGCTTATTGGGGAAGCTTTTGGGGCTCGCAGTGTCATCCGAGCGCCGAGCCTCAAGCTTGTTGAATAAGCTTTTGGGGCTCGCGGTGCTATCCGAGCACCGAACCTCAAGCTTATTGGGTAAGCTTTTGTGGTTCGCGGTGGCATCCGAGTGCCAAGCCTCAAGCTTGTTGGGGAAGCTTTTGTGGCTCGTGGTGCCATCCGAGCATCAAGCCTCAAGCTTGTTGGGAAAGATTTTGTGGCTCGCGATATCATCCGATCGTTGAGCCTTTGTTGGGAAAGCTTTTGGGGCTTGCGGTGTCATCCGAGCGCCGAGCATCAAGCTTGTTGGAGAAGCTTTTGGGGCTCGCGGTGCCATCCGAGCGCCGAGCCTCAAGCTTGTTGGAGAAGCTTTTGGGGCTTATGGTGCCATCTGAGCGCCGAGCCTAAAGCTTGTTGAGAAAGCTTTTGGGGCTTGTGGTGCAATCCGAGCGCCGAACTTCAAGCTTCTTGGGGAAGCTTTTATGGCTCACGGTGTCATCCGAGTGCCGAGCCTCAAGCTTTTTGGGGAAGCTTTTGTGGCTCGCACTGCCATCCGAGCATCAAGCCACCAAAACTTGTTGGAAAAGCTTTGGTGGCTTGGTGTAGTGCTTGAGTAGTTGACCACGTATTCCGAGCTGTTGTACCGATCGATAAGGCTAAGGCTAAATAGGTAATTTCACACCCTAGGCTGACATCATAGGCATGAGAATCGAAGCGCTTTAGACCTTGGCGGCCGTTGGATCTTGATGATCAAGATCCAAGATCCAACGGTTAGATCTTCTCGTGAAAATCAAGGGGTCCCTTCCTCTATTATAAATCTCCCCCCTCCCCTTCATTTCCTCACTTTGTGCTCACTTCTCTAAGGCAACAAGAATTCCCCTTATAGCCGTCAACGACCATCTCTTCGATGATCTTCACGTTTCTCGGTATACCAGGTTAGTATTTTTGATTACCAATGTCGCGCTCTTAGTCCGGCTCCGAGGCAAGCACTTCAGGTCGTTCTGAGGAAGTCCATTCAGAGTCGACGTCTTGGACTCTAGGTGATTTTGGAGTGAAGGAGGAGGTTCAGTCGGACTTAGGATCGGATGGCGAGGGAGTCGTAGTTTATGATGTGCAACCTTTACGATCCCGTAGGCCGAGTAAGGAGCCTGTGGAGGAGGGTGAGCACGAGGGAGGAGACCCCGAGGGAGAGGGGTTTGTTGAGGATGGGGAGCACGAAGAAGGAGACCCTAAGGGAGAGGGGATTGTTGAGGAAGGAGAGCACGAGGAGAGAGATTTTGTTGAGGAGGACAACCAAGAGGGGCTCGTTCGAGGAGCCGAGGGAGGAACTGAGGGAGGCAATGGTCGGGGAGAAGAGGGAGGAGGAACCGCAGGAGAGGCAGTCGAGGAAGAGGAAGATCTTCCACCTTTGCCCCTGTTAGCGACCCCATCTCCGGAGAAGAAGCCTCACCCCCGTAGGCAAAAAAGGAAGTTAACTCGCCCCGATAGCCCGGGCTCGCAAGACAAATACGGACCCGAGATGGGGTTCGAGTTTCCCCCTGTGTCTCATAGAAATTCGGGGTCGATTAGGATGTACCCTGACGACGTGGAGAAGCTTCTTGCATTCACTTCATTGCTGTGGGATACGGGTCGGCCTATGATCAAGATGGACAGCGTCCAATGTGTTTTGAGGGTAGACTACTTGCATGTCTTAAGGGCGGCTTCATCCCGAAGGAATTTGAACTTCTGATGCCGAACCCCGGGATCCGTCCGACCACAGCACTGGAGCCAAGCTTCTGCAAGTTCCCCGAGGACGCCTTCATCTCGGGGTTGAGGCTGCCATTGCATCCGTTCATCGTGAGGGTTCTGAAGTGGGGGGGGGGGGGGGCAGGGGGGAGGGGGCGGGGGGGCTGAGCCCAATGCAGTATGGCCCCAACTCGTGGAAGCACCTAGTTTGCTTCGTTCTGAAGTGTTAGGAGAAGGGTGTTAAGCCGAGGCTCACGTACTTCCGTGCCATTCTAGGAATGAGCTCGCTCGGCGACTTGGAAGGGATTTTTTACCTCTCTCCATGCCCCCATAAGAAGGTGATGCACGGTCATCCGGAATCCATCAAATGATGGAAGGAAAAGTATTTTGTTATCCGGAGTGAGAAGCCTTGGAAGATTCTAACTGTTTGGAATTTTAGTAAGCCGAACCACAAGCCCCCGAAGCATAGTGAGTTGACTGAGAAAGAGTGGGCGACTATGGAGAAGATTATGGGAGAGCACAGCATAGGGTGGCCGTGCATCACGGATTGCACCTGGCCCGAGCCGGACTGAGCCCAGCCGACCCTAGTATGTTTTTGTTTTGAATTTGTTTATCTTCCTGCCTTCGTGTTAACATTTTTTCATGCTATCTTTTTGTAGAGATGTCTTCCAAACAGCTCGACAACCGACAGGCCGTGCTGGCCCTAGTCGCCAAGAGGAGGGCCGATCAGGAGAAGAAGGCCGATCAGAAGAAGGGCGCCTCGGCCGCGGGTTCCAGTAAAGGGCTAGCGCCAGTGCCTGTGGAGCCGTTCTTGAAGAGGATGAAGAAGCACCACCACACGTTGAGGTCGGCAAAGGAACCGGGGGCGGGCTCCGGTAGTAAGAAGGGGGTCGAGGTTTTGGAGCAGAGGCTCCTGCCACTTTGCCTCAATGCCGCGGAGATGGTGGGCAGGCAGGGCTTGGGGCCGCACATCCCGGACTGGGGGGTCAAGGTAAGGGATACCCTGCTCGAGGGCCCGGTGGCACTGGAGGCAGTAGAGCATCTCGCCACGGAGCGAGATCGGATGGCTTTGGCAATGAAGACGTCTGCGACAGCCTACATGAGGTGGGCTCAGGCGCAGCTCTCGTTAAGTGTTTGGTATTTTCTATGTGCATAGAACTAAGGGATTTCTCGAACTTCTTCTTCCTCGGCCAGGCGTTGCTTCATGGGCAGTACTTCCACAAGTGCTTGGAGAAGGAGATCCTTTTCGAGAGGAAGAATTCAAACAAGTATTTTCGTGAGCTTACTCGTCTGCAGGACGAGCTGAAGGAGACCCAGAACGCCCAGGCGGTCAGCCAAGCTCAGATGACCTCACCGCAAGACCATCATGCGAACGAGCTGGCACACTTCCGGGCTAAGGCCCAGGCGGAGGCTAAGAAAGCGCAGATCGCCATGGCTGAGATGTAGATCACCATGGCAGACACTCTGATCATGGCCCAGGACGAGACCTACGCCAAGGCCAAGGATCACTTTCTGTAGGTCTACCCGGACGCTCGGGTCGACCACCTCCATTACAACTGGCGGCTTCCCGTGCATCCGCCGATGCCTGACGGCGAGGAGGAGGAAGAGAGGGGGAACCCTCATCAAGAGGAGGCCAGGGGCGACCCTATTAACGAAGAGGTGTCATCTCCCCTAATCAGTAGCTTAGGATTTTTGCTCTTTTGACTTTGTATTTGCCTTACGCGGACTGGCCACTACCTTTTGTAACAAGTTTTTGAATTTATAAGAGAAAAGATTTTTCGCCACTCTTTTGTGACCCATTGTTTTTCCCATCTTCTTGATAGACGCATGAGGCCCTCGGTGCCGACCTTTGTTCTGCCGAGGTCTTCTGGCTCCGAACTGAGCAGGGGTCCAAGGAGAGTGTGCTGGCTCGCCATCGTAAGCAGGCTCGGGATCGAGAGGCCGCGGTGAATTATTTCATGAAAAAGTCTAAGGAGCTCAGCCCAGAGGTCGCTCGCCTGAAGAAGGCCATAGCCGACCGGGACTGGTGGAGAGTTAAGATGAACTGGTCAATCTCGGATGCCTCCACTGGGCGAACGGCTTCAGAGTCCTCTTCACGAGGCTATTGTAGAGAAGGGGTTGGAGATTCAGAGGCTGAAGCTCATGCTAGACACTGGTCTGCAAGAGGGAGCAAGCCATTCTGTATTGGGTCCTTCTCCGACCTTTTATCTAGAAGCGGCGAGGCCTGCTGACGTGCAGAGTTCTGTTGCCGAGACGTCCTTATTAGTCGTACAGGCAGAGCATGTGGAGGGTCCCGTGGGAAGCACTGAGTTCACATTTTAAGTCGAGTGATTTGTAATATCTTCATTGTATTGTGTGGCCGTTTCTGGTGCTCCATGAGTAATAAAACTTCGATTTCTTTACTTTAATAATTTGTTAAGCGAGACCGGTAGGGGTGTACCTCGAGAAACTTGCCGAGTATGGCTTTGCATGAGGTCGCCGCCGTGGTAGAAAGAGTCGTCGGGTTGTGGCTTCGCTCCGGAGCCGAACCGTTACGCCTCGCAGGTAGCATTTAATCAGGGATATTTCGCCTTCTAATAAAAATTAATGGAGACGCTTCATTTTCCACCGTTTGGACTCCCCAATGTCATAAATGCACCTCTCCGGGGGCTATATAATATTCACCTCGTCATCACTTTTTCACCAAGAAATGCCGGTGACTTACCTGCCACCCGCTGGAAATTCAGGGTTTTGGCTCTGAGGGTCGTTTACCCCGAGCTGTTAGCGGATGAGAGGTGGTTCGTCCCAGGGTGAGATTTGGGGTGCCTGCAGAAGGCGAGTACCCACAAGTTGGAATTCTTGGCCGATAGTCCCGGGTCGGTGGCTCTCCTGCCTTCATCTAGCAATTTTGGGTAGACGGCTCTGATGGCAGTTTACCCCGAGTTGCCAGCGGGTGAGAGGTGTGCCGACCAAGGTCCGAGGGCTCGGGGAGTTTCTTAGGTGAGCGTCCTGGGTCGGTGGCTCCCCTGCCACCCTCAAACAATTTGGGGTTTTGGATCTGAGGGCCGTTAACCCCGAGTTTTCTGCGGGTGAGAGGTGGGTCAACCAACGGTGCGGGGCTCGGGGCGTTTTCCGAAGGGGAGCACCCTAAATCTTTAATAAAAACTTTTGGGTTGGGTGTGGCTCAAGGTCTTCACCGAGCGCATAGGTCGCAGAGCCCCCATACCGTAGGAGAAGCTGTTATGAGTGTAGCTAGAGGTCATCGCCGAGCGTAAAGGTCGCATGGCTTGAAAAAGCCAAGGCCTTACTCCAGGTCGATGCCGAGCCCCTATAGCTGTTCCCGGGTAGATAGTATGAGTATAGCTGGAAGTCATTGTCGAGCGCGTAGGTCGTAGTGCTTGAAAAAGCCTAGGCCCTGCTCGAGGTCGATGCCGAGCCCCCATACCTTAGGAGAAGCTGTTATGAGCGTAGCTGGAGGTCATCGCCAAGCACAAAGGTCACATGGCTTGAAAAGCTAAGTCCTTGCTCGAGGTCGATGCCGAGCCGCCATACCTGTTCTCGGGTAGATAGTACGAGTGTAGCTAGAGTTCATTGCCGAGCGCATAGGTCGCATGCTTGAAAAAGCCCAAGCCCTCCTTAAGGTCGATGCTGAGCCCCCATACCTTAGGAGAAGCTGTTATGAGTGTAGCAGGAGGTCATCGCCGAGCATAAATGTCGCATGGCTTGAAAAAGCCAAGGCATTGCTCGAGGTCGATGCCGAGCCCCCATACCTGTTCTTGGGTAGATAGTACGAGTGTAGCTAGAGGTCATCGCCGAGCGCATAGGTCGCACTGCTAGAAAAAGCCCAGGCCCTGTGTTGTATATCTCAGCTATCTAAATAAATAGATAAATTAGACACAAATTAAAACCTCGCAAGTGTACGAATCGTTTATAGAAGCGTAGTGAAAAGCAAGGGTCGATCCCACAGAGATTGTAGTACTTAACTCACTGATCAATAAAACAAAGAAAAAAAGCAAATCATAAAGTTTATTCTAAAAGTTTATTTGAAAGGAAATGAAGAGATTAAAAACTAGATCAAGTAGTATCTCAAAAATATCAATTAAATGAGTTGGACTTGATTTCCACATATAGTTAAGAATGCTAGATTACCTTCTACACTGCTCTAATCACTCATGTTGTACCTTTAAGGGCATGGTATCTACTCCTTAAAGTTAATGTTTCCCTAGGCCAAGAATTAGGCATGGTATCTATTCTAATTCGTTTCTTTTCTTAAGTATTTAGCATGGTATCTACTAAGTTGCACTTGAAGAAAGCATAGGAACAATGGAAACGAACAAACACTCAAGGCTCTAGAAGTTGGTATCAAATCTAGATCCCTCAAGTTGATTAAACCAAGAACCCCTAAAGATTCCTGAGTTACAAGTATGACAAGATACGGATCGTCTCTATACTCATATAACAGAGTCAATTTTATAATAGGCTAACTTTATAATATCAGGTTCTTCGGATCAGTCGACTGTTTTGAAGAACTTCCTAACAATTGTTGATTCATATTATAAGTTTGATCATGATAACTGGGTTCAATCAATAAGTGATAGAAATAGTGTTTAGAAGATTATAACATTACATAACTATGGTTTCAATCTGCCCAACAATGAAATTAGTTGCACATATTCATAATAAAAACATTTCAACTAATAAATTTGTTCAAGGATTGCATTAAAAAAATTAGAGAGAGGAGAAAAAGAATAAAAAAATTAATTGCAAACCCCTCTGTCTCAAAAATTGCACCCAAAGAACTGCCTCAAAGAACGCGCCAGCACAGCAGTCTCGCCGCACGCGTCCTGTGGGTCCTCTCGAAGACTGCGCCGGTCAGAAGACAGCTGGCTGTCGAGCCACGTCAGCCAACCGAATCCCTGAGCCGCAGTCATGTCGCTGTCCTCTGCACGCCGCCCGAGAGCCGAAGCCTTCTGGTTCTCTTTTGTCTTGTCTTCCACGTCAGCGTAAAGAAGAAGAAGAAGCCCAAGTCACTGTCTGGTGATGCGTGCCTGCTGCTTCAATTCGAAGCCCAAAAAGAAGAGACAGAGAGAGACTCTGTGTTCGCTGGCTTCCTCTTTTCGTCTTCTGGCTTCTCTATTTATAGGAGTAGGTCTAGTACGTACGGCAATAGGATGTGGATGTATCAGTAGATTAGGATATATCTGCAAAGAAACAAATCAGAATTTAATATTTAGATAAACTTAAAATAACAGATTTTTATCTTTTTGCCTTATCCCGATCCATGTAAACTTAAAATTAAATTTGTTTTATTGATTTTTATCAGAAATAATCACTTTTTGCATTAAAAATCTTATTTCTTCATAAATAAATAATCAATTGAAATCTTAGAGAAACAAAACGACTTATAGACAATATAATTGAAAATAAGCACTTTTAATGGGTTATTGAATACAAATATTTGTATAAAAATTAGACACATCAAATACCCCCAAACTTAAGATTTTGCTTGTCCTCAAGCAAAAAGTAAAATTATGAATAAGGGAAAAATACTCAAGAATAACTCCACTCATCATACTAAGAGATTTCATCATGTAAGCATCAAAATTGCAATTAAAAATATAAACAATTGAAAATAAAGTAAAATCAAGCATACCCACTTTCTCCAGTGCAATTATTTATCCATAGCTCCAAACCCAATCATATTTTTCATGCAATTAATGTAATTATAGTATGTAACTACAGAATCTGTGATTATCCCTTCTCACTACTGCAAACCGAGTAGTGATGCGGTTTGTTTTTGGTCGCAGTGTGGATGCACCAGGTGTGAGTTCGGACTCAATTTGTAATGAGGGAAGAGTACGGTGCCGGACGGTGAGCGAGGGGCTCGCTTCGGCGCTTGAGGATCGGCTCGGATGGCCTCGCCTCGAGTACCTGCAGACGGTCCTGAAACACCGGGGTTTATCCCGGTGGTGGACCCTCCGACGATCTAGTCAGTCTCTGTGAGAGAGTAGCAATAACTAGGGGAATTTAAGTGGCAAGGATTGATTACCTGAAAAGGTGGGGGAGGGTCTGGTATTTATAGGGAATTCCAACCGGGTTTGGATCCGCTTGGGGGCCAGGTCTGAACCCGAATGCCCATGGGCCTGACGTGGCAGGAGGCTCAGGGGGTTTAGGGCGGACGTGGCAGTGCCAAGAGTGGTATAGGGCTGACGTGGCAAAGCCCTTGGTGGTATTTGGAGCTGAGATGGCTGATCATGGGGCTCCTGTGCCTCTGGAGAATCGGATGGCCTAGGTTGTGCCAGGTCATCTTCATTCTTTACCAGGCTGGGCGGACAGCCTGTGGGGCTGTCGCGGATCGGAGGCCGAGGGCCATCGAGGCTCGTCGGATACGAGGAGACCAGGTCTGTGGGGGTGAACTTGCGGTTCGATGCCGACCCTGTAATGGTCCGAAGCCGAGCCGGATTGTTGTTTTTCTTATTTTTGAGCGAGAGCCGTCCTGGGCCTTGGCTGGGCCCCAGGCCATTTTTACCCTACCACACAAGCCCCCCACTCCTGCCGGGGTGCGGGAGTTAGTCGTGGAGGAGTGTTTATGGTCGTGGAAATGGGATGGCGAATCGCTGGGCCTTCATGAGAAGGCTACTCTGATGCTAGACCGAACCTCGAGCTGGCGAGGGTTTATGGGTCGGTAAGGGCGATGGCGAGCCGTTGTGTCTTCCTTAGAAGATTACCCTGGTGCTAGACCGAACCTCGAGCTGGCGAGGGTTTATGGGTCGGTAAGGGCGATGGCGAGTCGTTGTGTCTTCCTGAGAAGATTACCCTGGTGCTAGACCGAACCTCGAGCTGGCGAGGGATTATTGGCCGGCAAGGGCGATGGCGAGCCGTTGTGTCTTCCTGAGAAGATTACCCTGGTGCTAGACCGAACCTCGAGCTGGCAAGGGATTATGGGCCGGCAAGGGTGATGGCGAGCCGTTGTGTCTTCCTGAGAAGATTACCCTGGTGCTAGACCGAACCTCGAGCTGGCGAGGGATTATGGGCCGGCAAGGGTGATGGCGAGCCGTTGTGTCTTCCTGAGAAGATTACCCTGGTGCTAGACCGAACCTCGAGCTGGCGAGGGATTGTGGGTCGGCAAGGGTGATGGCGAGCCGTTGAGCCTTCCTGAGAAGACTACCCTGATGCTAGATCGAACCTCGAGCTGGCGAGGGATTATGGGTCGACAAGGGTGATGGCGAGCCGTTGTGTCTTCCTGAGAAGATTACCCTGGTGCTAGACCGAACCTCGAGCTGGCGAGGGATTATGGGCCGGCAAGGGTGATGGCGAGCCGTTGTGTCTTCCTGAGAAGATTACCCTGGTGCTAGACCGAACCTCGAGCTGGCGAGGGATTATGGGTCGGCAAGGGTGATGGCGAACCGTTGTGCCTTAGAAGGTTTGAGCGGGGCGGTCTGCTGTCTTGGCGGAGTATTGAAGGCGCTCCGGGATCTGTGCAATGTTCCAATTTCCTAGGGGCATTAATGGCGCTGCCAAATAAATGCATGGCGCATGGGCTTCTGTCGTTTGGCTTTCCCAATGTTATAATGGCAGGTCCATGGGGGAGGTTATAAATACCCCTCTCCCCACAGCAGGTTTGATCACAGCAAGGGTGGTCCATCGGCCACTAGAGGTGTCTGCTTTGGCGGACGTCTGTCTCTTGCAAAATTTTGACCCTAAGGACCTCGGACTGGTGGTGACTTTGCCGTCTGGATCCTTTTTCGGGTCGGACGGCCCTGATACGGCTGTTTACCTGAGAAAGATCCAGACGGGAGGGGTATCAACCGAATTCCGAACCTGGGGCTGAGGAGCCTCGGATAGATTGGTCGTCTCGATCTCTGTCTTTCTTCTGGTGCTGACGGTTTCTGATGGTCTGTCAGCCCAAGGGAGTTAGAGATTGGAGGTGGGCCGATCTGTTTTCCGATAGGGTTCCAGGCGATGGTGGCTTTTCTTCCACCCTCGAACAGTTTGGGGTTTCGGCTACCGAGGCCGTAAGCCCCGAGCTGCTCGCGAGTGAGAGGGGAGCCGACCGAGCCCTGGAGCCCAGGGGCGCAGGCGATGGTGGCTTTTCTCCCACCCGGGAACAATTCGGGGTTTCGGCTGCCGAGGCCGTAAGCCCCGAGTTGTTCGCGGGTGAGAGGGGAGCCGACCGAAACCTGGAGCCTTAAATCTTTAGTAAAAATTTTTCTCTGCCGAACACTTGATCCGAACCGACCTCTGTGTGGTCTCCCACCGACGCTAGGTGACGTCAGCAGCGCCAGTTTCGAGGATGACGTGGTGCGATTCTATTGGTGGCAGACGCGCGCTATTCGAGGAACAGTAATGCGAAAATCGAGGCGTCGCCTCTCTCTATAAATATCCCTCCTCTTCCTCATTCTGTTTATTTCTCTTCTGCTGTCTTCTTAAAAAGAAATCAAACACTTCAGTGCTCGGCTTGACTGTTTAGCAGCAGCGGCTCGTCAGTCCGAGGCAATCCAAAGGTTAGTTTGTAAGTTTCTTTTGTTAGGCACAGATGTCTAGGGCTCAGTCTGGCTCGTCAGCGTCGACGTCGAGGGGGGAAGGGAAACCCGCCTCAAAATCGACTTCGTGGGAGGAGCCCGTGCTCGAGAGGGAGTTTGTACATGATGTGGAGCCTTCCGATTCGACTTCGTGGGAGGAGCCGGTAGGCGAGGAGGAGCCGGTGTACAATGTGAGGCCATTACGCTCCCGGAAACCTTTCGTGGTGGAGAGTAGCGAATCTGAGGAGGCAAGCGACAGTTCGGACGAAGTCTAGGTTCTAGAGTTGGCTTCCGAAGAGGAGGGTGGCCCAGAGGAGGGTGAAGTCGAAGGGGCTCGGATAGGAGGTGCGGGGGGGCGGGGGGGGGGGGGGGGAGGAGATCCACAGGTCAGGGTGTGGGTTTGAGCTCCACGCCGACCGGTCTGGGGCGATTATCTACCCCCTCGCCGGAAAGAGCCAAGAAGAAGAGGGCTCCGAAGAAGAAGGGGTCAGGGGCCGGTGGCTCGAGCCAGGCGTCCGTTTAGCGTAACTTAAGGACAGGGTCGCCCGTACAACCGAAGCCGTTCCGTCGGTACCCCTGACGATCTTTCTGATAAGGAGCTTTTTGGGGTCCAGCCATCTTCGCCGAGCCGGAAGAGGGTGAAGATGGACACGCTTCCGACCGTCTTGGAGGCTGGTGACTTGGAGGCTTTGCAGTTGGCGTACCACATAGGGTCCAGCTACGAGCTCATGTTGCCGAACTCTACCCTGCGCCCGACCGACCCCCTGCCTGCTTGGTACTGCGTCTTCCCAGTGGATGCCTTCATCTCTGGATTGAGGCTGCCGGTCCATCCGTTTGTTCGGGAGGTGTTGAATTGGGCGTCCCTGGTGCCGATGCAGTATGGGCCGAACTCCTGGAAGCAGATCATCTGCTTCGTGCTGTTATGCGAGGAGCAGAAGGTACCCCTCCGGCTGAATGTGTTCCGAGCGATGTTGATGATCAGCTCGTCAGGGGAGTCAGAGGGAGTTTATTATATCTCGCCTCGGAGTAAGGGGAAGGTCGTCCACGGTCACCCGGACTCCATCAAGGAGTGGAAGAAGAAATATGTGGTGATCCGGAGCGAGGAGCCTTGGAACATCCCTACTCGATGGAACCATTCTAAGCCGAGCTTCAAAGCGCCGAGGCCGAGGGACCTAACGGCCGAGGAGTGGGGGTTTGTTGAGCGCCTTCGTCTGTCGCACAGTATCAATTGGCCGAAGGTGACGGAGGGTCACCTGGCGAGCGTCGGACTGAGCCCAGCCGTGCTTTGTATGTAGTTGTTTCTTTTCTCTCGTTCTTGTTGTTCTTTTGCGCTCATTGTTCTTAATGGATCTTTTCGCAGGTATGGATCCCGAATCAATCAAGGCAAAGAGGCTCGCCATGAAGAAGGAGAAGGCCGAGAAGAAGGGGGACCCGGTGAAGACGGGGGGGTCGTCCCAGGTGGTCTTCGAGGCCCCAGTTTAGCCGAGGGGCAAAAGGACTCGCTCGGAGACGGGCAAGGACGTGGCGGTTCAGGGAAGCTTGGACCAGGGCAAGGCCACTGATCTTGATAAGGGGAAGGGTCCCCGTGGTGGAGGCAGAGGTAGAGGAGAGGTTGCGGCGACCGTGGGTGCCGGCTTGGTCGATCCGTGAGGGTGACTGTTTAACCCGAGGGCGCCAGGCGGTCAAGGTGGCGGCTAAGCTGGCGACCCCTCGGGACCGCGCGGAGATGAATGCCGAGGGCCTGGAGGATGCGTACACGCGCCTCGCACAGGCTAATGTGCTGGTAAGTCTACCGACCCCACTTGCCTTGTGAAATGTTTGTAAAGGAGGTTTTCTCAGTAGTGCTTGGTTGCTGCAGGCGACCGTGCAGGGGGCCCATGTGAGGGGCCTTTATGAGGCGACCTTGAAGCGGGAGCGCGACCGGGCTGACAAGGCCGTGCAGGAGATGAAGGAGCTGAAGATAGAGCTCGAAGGCTCGCACCAGAGGGAGCAGAAGATGAAGGTCGAGTTCGACGCCAAGGAGGCGGAATGGGCGAAGAAGATGGCGGCTCAGAAGAAGAAGTTCGCCAAGGAGAGGGAGGAGTTGACGGAGGCGGGTCAGAACATGGTGATCAAAGCCCAGGACGAGTGTTATGCGAAGGCCCTCAGTCATGTGAGGCACTTCTACCCGACCATCGACCTGTCTAACTTTGACTACGACATGGAGATCGAGGGGACACCGAAGACCCCTAATGAAGAAGGGCCCGTTGATGACCCGGCTGCCGACCCCCCTGTGAACCCGACCGATGCTGAGGTGGGAAAACAAGTTGTATAGTTTTGTCTTTCGTTTTCCATCTCTCGACTGTATTTGCCTACCGCGGACTGGCCACCGCATTTTTTGTATGAAGTAATTCCATTTATAAAAGATGACTGGCCAAGTGTTTTGACCTCGGATATTTCCGAACCATTTTTGCCGATGTGTTTTGAGTGGGCTGGTTCTCTTGTAGGTTACGGCTCCCCTTCCCGAGGTGGACCCCCGTCGTTCCGACGTGGCGTGGCTCCGGAGCAAGGTTAAGGCCCTGGAGGCCACGTTGGTTCGCTACCGAAATGGGGCTCGTGACAATGATGCGGCCTTTAACTATTATCGGAACAAGTCTGAAGCCCTAAGTGAGGAGGCGAGCCGACTGAGGAGGGCGATGGTGGATCGGGACCTTGGGAGTGTCGGCCTTGGATATACTATGTCGAGTGCATCGGTGCAGAGGCCCTCCTCTAAGAGGCTACTTCGTGATGTCATTGTGGAGAAGGAGATGGAGATACACCGTTATAAGACGATGCTGGGTGTCTCGGCATCCTCCTCGGGAGGTCGGCGAGCGGAGGGGGTTCCCTCTGCGTTGCTGCTGCTGGAGCGTGTGCGGCCCGTTGATGCCCAAAGCTCCGTGGCTGGTGTGTTGACCGTGGCTGAGCCTAAAGACCATCATGACGAGGAGGGGGCTCCTAGTCGTTCGGTCGGAGTGGTCCCGCCATTCGTCGGACCCGAGGGGCCCTAAGATGGCGGCTTCCTTCAGTTTGAGATGAGTGGAGTGGTCCTGTAACGGTCTTTGTTTGTTTTTTTTTTCCAGAACTAATAAGGGAGTATGAATAAAGAATTCTTTTCACTCTTTGCTCTGGTCAATAGTGTAGTGAATGATGGCGGAGGTGAGGTTCGGCCCCGTCGATCCGAGAGGGATCGGCGCGGGGCGTTAGGAAGACTCCCTGGCCTGAAGCCGAGTCGGACCTACCGAGACGTTGGGGACGATACCGGAGTGAGGACTCGGGTGCCGATCCCATTGTCCGGTGTTAGGTCGGGGCTGCCGAGGCGTTTGGAGTTTGACAAAAAGAGATTTCTTTCATATATGATAGGGAGGGTCGCTAAAACAGCCCTTTACACAGGAAAGCTTACAAAAAATATTATGTACATTAACCAAGCTAGAACCTATGTTCGCTCTTCCAGGAACTTCATTAGGTGCTCGGCATTCCAGGGTCGGCTGATGAGCCGGCCGTCCATATCTGTCAGTCGGTATGTACCAGGGCGTACAGCCTCGACTACACGGTATGGGCCTTCCCAGTTGGGAGCCAATTTCCTCTTCTTGGTTGGAACGGAGACGGACAGTTTTCGTAACACGAGGTCCCCCGCCTTGATGTTTGTGGGGCGGACCTTCTTGTTGTAAAACTTCTCGATCCGTTGTTGGTAGATGCTCCTTCGGATTGAAGACTTCTCTCTGACCTCGGCGACGAGGTCCAGGTTGGCCCTCAAGCCGGATGAATTGTCAGCTTCGTCGAAGGCCATGATACGGGGAGAAGGCAGGCCGACCTCGACGGGGATGACTGCTTCTGTCCCATAGGTCAGACTGAACGGCATCTCCCCCATGGGGATCCTCTTGGTGGTTCGGTGCGCCCATAGCACGGTAGGCAGTTCTTCGACCCACAGCCCTTTGGAGGAACTGTCGAGGCACTTTTTGAGGCCATCGAGGATTTGCCTGTTCGCGTTCTCCGCTTGGCCATTGGACTGAGGGTGGCAAATAGCGGAGAAACGCTGCTGGATGCCGATGTCTGCGCAGAAAGTTTGGAAGTTATGACCTTGGAATTGGGTTCCGTTGTCCGTGACGAGGACCCGAGGGACTCCGAACCGGCAAATGATGTTCTTCCAAAAGAATTGTTGTACTTGGCGCTTGGTGATGCTGGACAGAGGCTCGGCTTCGAGCCACTTGGTGAAGTAGTCGATGGCGACTATCAAGAATTTCTTTTGCCCTACCGCTACGGGGAAGGGGCCCACAAGGTCCATGCCCCACATGGCGAATGGCGTAGGACTAGACAGGGATCGGAGATTGGCTTGAGGAAGCCTCTTGATAGGGGAGAATCTTTGGTATGGGCCGCATCTCTTGACTAGGTCTTGCGAGTCTTGGAGCATGGTCGGCCAATAGTACCCCTGATTCAGGGCCTTTCGAGCAAGCATCCTGCTCCCCATGTGGCATCCGCCGATCCCCTCATGAAGATCTCTCAGTGCGTAGCTGGCCTCGTTGCTGGTGAGACAGCGGAGGTATGGCTTGCCGTCGGCCAAGGTGTATGAGCGTTTGAAGAGGACATCGTCAATCATGACGAACCTTTTAGCTCGAACCCTGACTCGTCTAGCTTCGGCCCGGTCTTCAGGAAGCTCGGCACTGACTAAGAATCTCCGGATGGGAGTGGTCCAGTCATCTGCACTGGCACCATCTTGAACACACATTGCCCCCTGGTCTTGATCGTTGATACTCGGCTTCAATAGGATTTCGATGAGCACCGTTTGGTCGAGACCCTCGAAGGAGGAAGAGGCGAGTTTTGACAACGCGTCTGCTTGAGCGTTCTGCTCCCTAGGGACTCGAATGACTGTGGAGTGGCAGAAGGACGCCAGGAGACGTCGGACCATTGCCAAATATCTCACCATGCGATCATCGCGGGCTTCGTACTTTCCGGTGATCTGATTGACCATGAGCTGAGAATCGCTGAAGGCCCGGACTTGCTTAGCTTCGGCTCGGTGTGCTAGGGTCAACCCGGCGATCATGGCCTCGTATTCCGCCTCGTTGTTGGAGGCCAGAAAGTTGAGGCGGAGGGAGTATTGAAGTAGGAATTGGTCGGGGCCACGAAGGATGATGCCAGCCCCACTCCCCGTTTCGCATGATGATCCATCGACAAAGACCTCCCAGGTCAGGATCCGAGGCCTCGGTGCTGGGCTGCTCGGAGACGGTGCACTCCGTTATGAACTCGGCGAGGGCCTGCCCTTTGATGGCCGTCCTCGGCTGGTAGCTGATGTCGAACTGACTCAGCTCAATTGACCACTTGACTAAGCGGCCGGAGTTTTCGGGCTTGTGAAGGACAGTCTTCAGTGGCTGGTCGGTCAGTACTTGGACGGAGTGGGCCTGGAAGTAAGGACGGAGTTTCCGGGCTGCCATGACCAAAGCATAGGCCACCTTCTCTATCTTTGCGTACCTCATCTCGGCGGGGAGCAGGACTTTGCATACATAATACAATGGTCTCTGAACTCCATCTTCTTCTCGGACGAGGACGGCGCTGAGGGCGCTATCCGAGGCGGACAGGTAGAGCCATAGTGGTTCGCCCGGCTCGGGCTTGCTGAGGAGAGGAGGGTTGGTTTGGTACTGCTTCAGCTGTTCGAAGGCTTCTTGTTGATGGGTACCCCACTCGAAGGCCCCCTTTTCCGCGTAGAGCCTTGAAGAAGGGGAGAGACTTTTCCCCTGACTTGGAGAGGAAACGGCCGATTGCAGCCAACCGGCCCGTAAGCCTCTGAACCTCCTTGACATTCCGGGGCGGGGCCATGTCAATAATAGCTTGGATTTTCTCGAGGTTCGCCTCGATGCCGCGCTGGCTGACGATGAACCCTAGGAATTTCCCAGTGGAGACGCCGAAGGCGCATTTAGCCGGGTTGAGCCTCATGTTGTGATGCCGAAGGACTCCGAAGGCTTCCTCGAGGTCGGCAACGTGGTCCGTCCCGGCCCAGCTCTTGACGAGCATGTCGTCGACATAGACTTCTACGTTGCGGCCGATCAGGTCTTTGAAGATTCTGTTGACGAGCCGTTGGTATGTGGCTCCGGCGTTTTTTAGCCCGAAGGGCATAACGCGATAACAAAAAAGACCCTGGTCGGTGACGAACGAGGTCTTGGAGATGTCCAGTGGAAACATCCAGATCTGATTGTACCCCGAGAATGCGTCCATGAAGGACAATAGCTCATGCCCCGAGGTTGCGTCGATTAAGGCGTCGATGCGGGGGAGGGGGAAAGGATCTTTCGGACATGCCTTATTTAGATCCGTGAAGTCGATACAGATTCGCCAGCCCCCGGTTGCCTTCTTCACCATGACGACATTAGCCAACCACTCAGGGTAGCTGACTTCCTGAATAAATCGAGCAGACAAGAGTTTGTCGACCTCTGTCTTCACAATTTGCTGCCTCTCCAGGGCGACTTTGCGCCTTTTTTGGACGACCGGCTTAGAGTTCGGGATGACGCTCAGCCGATGCATGATCAAGTCTTCGGAGATCCCGGGCATGTCGGAGGGCTTCCAGGCGAAGAGATCAACGTTGCGGCGGATGCAGGAGATTATGCCTGGCTTCAATTCCTCGGGGAGCGAGTGGCTCACCCGGAACCATTTTGATTCATCCTCGGCGCCGAACGGAACCTCCTCCAGCTCGTCGACAGGCTCTGGAGCGGGGCCGTCCCGCTCGGGTTCGAGCTCAACGGCGTCGAGGGGGAACACACCCCCTCCGACGGCGGTCATGTAGAACGACCGCGCTGCTTCTTGGCTACCTCGGATGATGCCGACCCCTTGCGGGGTGGGGAATTTAAGCTTCAGATGGTAAGCCGAAGGTACCGTTTGAAGGGAGCACAGTCCGGGTCGGCCGAGTATGGCATTGTAAGCCGCCTTGACGTTTACCACCATGAAGTCCATGGACTCGGTCCTCTAGACAGGAGTCGATCCTGCGGTAACGTCGAGAGTAAAAATTCCTTCTATTACGACAGGGACGCCGGAGAACCCATGCAAGGTGTATCCGGCTGGCTTGAGTTTGTCTCTGGGCAGCTTGAGATTCTCGAAGGCTTCGAGGAAGAGAGTATTTACCGAGTTGCCGTTGTCGACGAGGATTCGGCCAACCTCACAATTAGCCATGTGGAGGCCAATGACAAGGGCATCGCAATGAGGGAGGCGAACGCTTTCGAGGTCCTCTCCGGAGAAGGAGACAGGCACCGGTTGCAACCTGGGCGAGGGGTTGTCTTGGACAGCATTCACCTCTCGGATGAAGGCTTTTCGGGAAGTATTTGACTCTCCCCCCATTGGCCCCCCGTGGACACAGTGCAAGATGAATGGCGTGTCCGCGGCTCCCTCGGGTTCGGGGTCCCGATCCTGGATGCGGTTTGGAGTAGGGTTCGGAGGCGAAGGCCTCCGGTTCCTAGCATCTCGCCGATCCCGTGGGCCTTCTCTGGTGAATTCTCGGAGGTATCCTCGTGAGATGAGTTCCTCAATCTCGTCTTTCAGGGCCCGACATTGGTCGGTTTCGTGCCCATGATCTCTGTGGAAACGGCAGTAGAAGCGCTGATCTCGCTTCTTGTTGTTATTTGATCGGGGAGGTAGTCGGACAATGCCCTTATCCTCGATTTCTAAGAGGATGGCGGACACGTTATGTGTCAAGGGAGTGTACCTTTCGAAGTGAGGGACCGGAGGTGCCTTCTTCACGCCGACCCCTTCCTTTGTTGTTTTCTTGGCAGGTTCGGCCTCATCGACCCTGCGCTTGCCCTTCCCCACGACTTCCTTGCTGCCCTCTGGGTTAAGAGCTTCTTCAGCTCGTATGTACTTCTCGACCCGGTTGAGAAGGTCAGGGAAGTCCAGAGGTGGCTTCTTTGCCCGGGAGACCTTTAGCTGGTTGTGCCGGACATTGTGTCGGAAGGCAGCTGAGGCGACCCCGGCGTCAAGGGCAGAGACGGATCTTGCCTCGGTCGTGAACCTTTTGACGAAGTTACGGAGCAACTCCCCCTCCTTCTGACTGAGGTCGAGCAGGGAAGCGCTCATCTTTTCAGTCTTTCGGCTAGTGATGAAGTGGGCCAGGAAGCTGGCTTCCAGCTGGTCGAACGAGAAGATCGAGCCAGGGGAGAGTTTGGAGAACCAATCCCTGGCCGGACCCCGGAGGGTGGCCGGGAAGGCTCGGCACAGCAGGGGATCCGAAGCGCTGTGAATCATCATAAGGGTTTTGAAGCCCTCCATGTGATCAGCTGGATCACCCTCGCCGTTGTAAGTCTCGAACTGTGGAGGCCGAAAGTTCCGGGGGATCTCCGCTTCTATGTTGTTGACGGAAAATGGAGGTCGAGAAGGCCCACGTCCTTGGGCTAGGTTGGGATTCCCGTCGCCGATGCGCTCGATTCGATTTTCCATCTCTAGGAGGCATCGGAGCACCTCGTCTGTGCGCTCCGGAGGGGGAGTCGGCGCACGAGTGTGACTTCTCCCTTCGCTCATTCGAGGGGGTCGGCCGTAGGTCGTGGACCTTGGCGCTCCATGGAGGGCCTCCATGATTTTATCTCTGAAGCTTCTGAACTCGCCCCTGGTGACCGCGCCATGGTCGGAAGGGTCGGGTCGGGGCGTAGGAATTCGGCTGATGCGGCTGAGTGCCGACGGCCTGTCCCTGTAACGCCCCGAACTTCCTATATGGAGGATTCGAGACATGAGCCAGGACCTTTACATTCAATTAGTCACAATACATAGATCTGTGGAAAATTTTCAAACTTTTTACTACTACAACATTACAGACCGAGTGTTTCCATTGATTCCACATTACATCAGAGTATATAAGAATGAAAGATGACAATATCAGACACTTCATTTGTAAACCATGCCTTGACTGGAGTCCTCCTGTTGGTGATCCTGTACCCACGACTACGATCCAATACTTGTACTTCTACACTGCGGTACCTATTGAAGTGGGGACGTCAGTATTCACTGACGCTTAAGGGCTGATCATATAGCAGCGAATCTCCAAAAAACAAACATATAAAACATGGTAAGATATGTCGGTGTAGTTTAAGTGTTCGTGAGTGCAATGAATAGAATCTAATGCAATGTCAACTTATCTAGGATGCTCCTATTCTAATGCAAGCGAGTCTCCGGAACAGTATGCATCCCATACTACATACGCCCCATCTCAAGCCGTTTTCTCCATATAGGGATTTGAACCCACGTTATGAATTCTACTATTTGTACTCATCCTGTTCCTGTCATAATACTACATGACTGGTGACTATTGCCGGTGTACCAGACCACACTCAAAAGCCAACACGAACTACAAGGTACTTGTCAACCTTCTTCCGTGCCCTCAACTAGTCATGAGAAGGCATAGAACCTGCCGGGATCGTAGGGACTATTTCCCTAGGAAACCCTCTCGTTCTTATCATGGCACATTCAGGAATCAACAATCAAGATATGGAACCCGTGCTTCCAACTTGTCATGAAAAGCACCGCCCGTATCCCTTTTGACAGGGGAATACATCCCGATAACACCACCTAGTGTCAGCCTATAGGAGATGTTGGAGTATAGGGTATCACCCCCCAACACCAACTCTCTCCCTTTGGCAAAAATGGTTAAGTAACAAGTTACTACCCTAACGATGTTACTAACCCTAACAGACCAAATGGGCCGTACGAGCTACAAGATACTTTCAACCTAGAGTCGTACTCTCAACTCATCATGAGAAGGCACCATATGGGTCAAACAAGCGAGATACGCAACTCATGCTTCCAACTTGTCATGAAAAGCACCGTGCGTGTCCCTCTTCTAACCCAACAAGCGAGACATGCACTGTGCTTCCAACTTGTCATGAAAAGCACCGTACGTGTCCCTCTTCTAACCCAACAAGCGAGACCTGCACTGTGCTTCCAACTTGTCATGAAAAGCACCGCACGTGTCCCTCTTCTAAAGAGTGTCACAATTTGCCCGAACAATTAACCAAGTCTTAAACTAGACTTCACGCGATCTCCTCGGATCTACTCATAGCTTACTTATTTAAGACAATATCTGCATTCGAGCCCAATGAGCTTCGTATGGGACCAACGGCTGCGTAGGACAACACATAAAAACAACTACTTATCCTAAGCAGGGGTGGGTTCAATTCAACATAGAACGATAAAGCTCAAGCATGATGGGTTCTTTACTAGAACCTTTAGCAACTTAACCAGGATGTTCGACTACAACTTAAACATGGTACATAAACTCAAGCATGATAGTTTTACTAGAATGTCACATAGGCATGAATGGGTTCTTACACAACTCAAGCATGGTAAGTTTTGCTAGAATGTTACGTAGGCATGAGTGGGTTCTTTACACAACTCAAGCATGGTAAGTTTGTTAGAATATCACATAAGCATGAATGGGTTCTTTACACAACTCAAGCATGGTAAGTTTGCTAGAATATCACATAAGCATGAATGGGTTCTTTACACAACTCAAGCATGGTAAGTTTGCTAGAATGTTACATAGGCATGAATGGGTTCTTTACACAACTCAAGCATGGTAAGTTTGCTACAATATCACATAAGCATGAATGGGTTCTTTACACAACTCAAGCATGGTAAGTTTGCTAGAATGTTACTTAGGCATGAATGGGTTCTTTACACAACTCAAGCATGGTAAGTTTACTAGAATGTCACATAGCATGAATGGGTTCTCTTTTGACGTAGACAACAACTCAAGCATGATTTAATACAACTTAAGCATGGATTCCTACTACATCACAAGCATGGGTTCTTTTTCTACAACTCAAGCATGGATTCCTACTACATCACAAGCATGGGTTCTTTTTCTACAACTCAAGCATGGATTCCTACTACATCACAAGCATGGGTTCTTTTTCTACAACTCAGCATGGATTCCTAAAAGAAGCTACTATCCAAGCTTACTTACATATTACAAGAACTACTTATTTTAGGGATTACTAGTCCCATTTATTACAAGGAACTAGTTTTACCAAATTACAAGTTCCTACATAAACAATAATCAACTCTTATAGAGTTACAAGATAAACTCACTTTTCTTCAATCCCACAATTTCTACATCAAGAAAACTCATCTTTTTATGAACAAAAGTTAGTAAGGACATGATCTTTATTAGGTTGGAAAACAACATACAACAAAAATACTATCTCTTAAAATTAGCATGTAAAGTCCTACAACCCCCAAAATGGGTATGTAACCATTCTCACCTTACTAACTCATATGCACATAGTAGTTAGTCCAAGTTGTTTAATTTGTGTTTAACAAGGTAACTAATGAAACAACATAAACATAACGAGTACAAAGTCTCATCTTTATGGGTTCTTTGTGAATTCCATTCTTCCAACTTTCTTTATATGAATCCCTTTTTATAAAAAAAGCCATTCTTATGCTTATTTCTTTAGTCCAAGTAGTCGAATTTAACCATAATAACAACAATAATAATAGCAAGGCAAGATTTGAATTAGTCTATTCTCTAAGTTGTCACTTGCCTTTTTACGCGAATGCAAGACATTTGTGATGACTTCGCCCGGTTACTCAACAAGTTACAAACTTAAAGTGCTTTATATACTCATATTTCAAGTTGCCGTTTGACGTAAAAGTAAACATTGGTGATGAATACCCCTAGTTACTAAGCAACTCAAAACATTGGAGTAGATTGAATTTATTCATAATTTTTTTTTTCGTTATTACTCTATTTACTTAAACTCAGTTTAGGACTAGATCAAAGAGGATAATCACAAGAAACAGCATCACATTTGTCTTTTATGTATAATCGCATGACTCATACAATTTTGTAAGGAATTATGAAACTCAACAATCCTAAAGTAAATAAGTATACTTACTCTTACTTTATAAGAAATTGTTTATCCCAAAAAAATATTTCAATGCGTATCTAAATGAAAAACTCAAAAGTGTAATGGTGAGATTAATTTAAATCCTTTTTGAAAATTTTGTTTTTTTCTTTTCTAAAAATAAATCATAAATTTGTAAACCTTCCCCCCCCCCCCCCAAACTTGAATACCACATTGTCCTCAATGAGAAAGGAAAAAAGAAAAACAAAAAAAATGCGTAAAGTTCAAAATTTCTCCCCTGATTCGTCCTTAAATTTCTGCACGCGCAGAGTTCGGTATTTTGGCGATATCTGAAGCTGTAGCTTTCCAAATGGGCTGATTTTTTTTTTGCTGGAAAGCTAAGAAGATAGGCTACAACTTCTCTTTGAATCACTTTTCCAAATTTGACTCCAAATTGCTCAAAAACAGCCATCAATGCATGTGTTCAAAACAGCTCCGCCCCGGCGACTTCAAATTTTCTGCAATCCTACAAGATAAAATCCAAAACTTTAAAATAAAATAAACTAAAAGATAAATCAAATCTAAATGCAATAAGAGAAAACATGGGTTGCCTCCCAAGAAGCGCTAAGTTTGAAGTCTTCAACCGACATGATGAGTTTATGCAATATCTTCCTCTTGCGGCTCAAAACTCATCTCGCTTTAAGGTTTCCCACTATGCCCATCCACCTTGAACGTTTGATTTTTCTCTTTGCTATGAACCTCCAACACTCCATGTGGGAATACCTTTGTAACAACGTATGGACCGTACCATCTTGATATAAGCCTATCTGCAATGGTCCACCTTAATGCACCCTTGTGTTCTTGCAATACTCTCAACAGCGTCTCTTCTTCCTGCATCCTTAAATTTGCAGCAACTGTCACAGGTAATGTCTGGTTTTCACTCAAATATGCATACTTCAATTGTTCTGGCAGCAGCTTCAGCTCCATGTCTGGTGTCCTGATAACAGAAGAAACAATAGTATTATTAGACACAAGATTTTCAAACACATGTGCAAGCTTACCTGAATATGATTTTGGAGTTTCAAGGGTATGTACTGTCTCTGCAATCCTCCAATCATCATATTCCTGTTCAACTTGATACAGTGTTAGAGAGTGTGTAATTGTGGCTTGTAATGGATTGACACTATGTACCTGAAATGTTTGGTCACAAATTTCCTGAACCACATCAACATTATAACATTCATGATCATCGTGTGGTACTTTTGGTGTATCAAACATTTTAAACTCAATATTCTCACCATTCATTTTCATACTTATAGTGCCCTTTTTAACACAAATTTTTATATCAGCAGTACTCATAAAGGGTCTACCTAAGATGATAGGTAAAGAAGATAGCATTGAGGATTCTTCCATATCCAAAACAACAAAATCAGCTGGCAAAATAAAATCATTTACCTGAACCAAGACATCTTCTAAAATTCCTCTAGGTCTTTTGATGCTACGATCAGCCAGTTGCAAAGTGATTGATGTCGGTTTGAGTTGCCCCAATCCTAGCTTTTCGTAAACAGAGTATGGAAGAAGATTGATGCTTGCCCCCAAATCTAACAGTGCCATTTCAAAGAAATATTCACCAATCCTGCAAGGAATGGTAAAACTACCTGGATCCTTCAACTTAGGGGGTAATTTTCTTAACAATACCACACTCACTTCTTCTGTTAGAACCACATCCTCCTTAACCTGAAACGTTCTCTTGTGAGTACAGCATTCTTTCAAAAATTTGACATAAGAAGGAATTTGTTTAATAGAATCAAGTGGGAGAATATTGATTTTTACCTTCCTGAGAGTTTCAAAAATATCAAATAAATGTTGTTCTTTCTTTTGCTTGACTAACCTTTGAGGGAATGGTGGCAAAACTGCCCATTCTTCGTCACTTACCTTGTTGGAACCTAAAAATTTTGATGATTGTGTATTTGATTCGTCTGCATTTGTTCCAACTCTGCTGTCGATTACCTTACCACTTCTCAGGGCTGTCACCGATTGAAGCTGTTCTTGTCCTCTAGGGTTTGGTATAGTTTGTGATGGGAGTTCTCCTGCCTTTATTTCACTTAACTCCTTAGCAATTTGACCTATTTGAGTCTCCAATTTCTGAATGGCCTGCCCTTGTTGGTTGCTTGTTTGCTGTTGCTGTTGGAGTAATTGAAGAACGGTAGATTCGAAATCCAACTTCTTATGTTCTTGTACTGGACGATCGAACCCATTCCCACTCTGGAATTGCTGTGCATGCCCTTGTGCGAATTGATTTCCTTGATGGTTTTGATTATTGCTCCATGAGAAATTTGGCTGGTTTTGCCACCCTGGGTTGTACGTGTTTGAAAAAGGGTTGTTCTTAGGGCAGATACATTCCCTGTCCTAGGTAGTTTGCGTGCTCCTGATCTGTGAAAGAAGACATGGGACATGTATTAATTGTATGATCAAAATGAGAACAAATTGCACAAATTTCTTTTGGTTGGTTTTTGACGCCACCCAACGTTGAAATTGCATTAACAAGCATATCAATCTTTTTGTTCATAATTTCTATTTCTAATTGCATGCTATTATCACAAGAAATTTCGTAAACTCCCTGTTTTTTCGAAAGGACCCCTTCCCCTTGTTGAGAATTGTTGTGAGTTCTCGCCGAGTTCTTCAAATAGCTTCGATGGCCTCCTCACCACTCTTCCTCATCAAGATTCCATTGCAAGCTGAATCTACAATTGCTTTATTAGTGTCATTTAAACCCTAATAAAATTCTTGCACCTGATCATCCTTAGGCATGTTATGTGTAGGACACTTGAGAAGCTTGTTCTTGAAGTCCTTCCATGCTTCGAAGAATAAATCGCCATCTTTTTGTTGGAAGAGTTGAATCTCCCTGTTTAGTTGTTTGGTTTTCTGGGCTGGAAAGAATTCTTTCAAGAATTTTGTTGCCAATTGCTCCCATGATTGAATTGATCCTGGTTCCAAAGAATTATATCACAATTTAGCATTAAGTTTTAAAGAAAATGGAAACAAGATTAACCTGATTTGTTCAGGGGTAAGCCTTTAGACGCTTTGTGTTCTGCAAAGATCAAAGAAATCTTGCAATTTGAGGTGCGGATCCTCGTCTAGTCTGCCACTGAAGTGGGGAACCATGCTGAGTAATTGAGTTGATAGATGCATATTCCCTGTGACATTAGGTTGACAAGCTATGCAAGAAGGTTGCTCAATATTCTTCGGAGTGAATTTGTCTTGCATTGGTACTCGATTTGGTACTTCCTCACCCATTGTTGCTTTTGGAATAATTCGCTGTACAGTTGACTGATCCTTGGAGACAGTCGACTGATCTGAATCTGTCTGTGCAAAGTGTAACCTAAAAGAAAATATAATAAAAGAAAAGAAAAAAAGAAAAAGATTTTTATTGATTTGTAAGTTAAAATACTAAACAATCCCCGGCAACGGCGCCAAAAACTTGTTGTATATCTCAGCTATCTAAATAAATAGATAAACTAGATACAAATTAAAACCTCGCAAGTGTACGAATCGTTTATAGAAGCGTAGTGAAAAGCAAGGGTCGATCCCACAGAGATTGTAGTACTTAACTCACTAATCAATAAAACAAAGAAAAAAATGCAAATCATAAAGTTTGTTCTAAAAGTTTATTTGAAAGGAAATGAAGAGATTAAAAACTAGATCAAGTAGTATCTCAAAAATATCAATTAAATAAGTTGGGCTTGATTTCCACCTATAGTTAAGAATGCTAGATTACCTTCTACACTGCTATAATCACTCATGTTGTACCTTTAAGGGCATGGTATCTACTCCTTAAAGTTAATGTTACCCTAGGCCAAGAATTAGGCATGGTATCTACTCTAATTTGTTTCTTTTCTTAAGTATTTAGCATGGTATCTACTAAGTTGCACTTGAAGAAAGCGTAGGAACAATGGAAACGAACAAACACTCAAGGCTCTAGAAGTTGGTATCAAATCTAGATCCCTCAAGTTGATTAAACCAAGAACCCCTAAAGATTCCTGTGTTACAAGTATGAGCACAAGATACGGATCGTCTCTATACTCATATAACAGAGTCAATTTTATAATAGGCTAACTTTATAATATCAGGTTCTTCGGATCAGTCGACTGTTTTGAAGAACTTCCTAACAATTGTTGATTCATATTATAAATTTGATCATGATAATTGGGTTCAATCAATAAGTGATAGAAATAGTGTTTAGAAGATTATAACATTACATAACTATGGTTTCAATCTGCCCAACAATGAAATTAGTTGCACATATTCATAATAAAAACATTTCAACTAATAAATTTGTTCAAGGATTGCATTAAAAAAATTAGAGAGAGGAGAAAAAGAATAAAAAAATTAATTGCAAACCCCTCTGTCTCAAAAATTGCACCCAAAGAACTGCCTCAAAGAACGCACCAGCACAGCAGTCTCATCGCACGCGTCCTGTGGGTCCTCTCGAAGACTGCGCCAGGTCAGAAGACAGCTGGCTGTCGAGCCACGTCAGCCAACCGAATCCCTGAGCCGCAGTCACAACGCTGTCCTCTGCACGCCGCCCGAGAGCCGAAGCCTTCTGGTTCTCTTTTGTCTTGTCGTCCACGTCAGCGTAAAGAAGAAGAACAAGCCTAAGTCACTGTCTGCTGATGCGTGCCTGCTGCTTCAATTCGAAGCCCAAAAAGAAGAGACAGAGAGAGACTCTGTGTTCGCTGGCTTCCTCTTTTCGTCTTCTGGCTTCTCTATTTATAGGAGTAGGTCTAGTACGGCAATAGGATTTCGATGTATCAGTAGATTAGGATAAATCTGCAAAGATACAAATCAGAATTTAATATTTAAATTTAAATTTAATTAGATAAACTTAAAATAACAGATTTTTATCTTTTTGCCTTATCCAGATCCATGTAAACATAAAATTAAATTTGTTTTATTGATTTTTATCAGAAATAATCACTTTTTGCATTAAAAATCTTATTTCTTCATAAATAAATAATCAATTGAAATCTTAGAGAAACAAGACAACTTATAGACAATATAATTGAAAACAAGCACTTTTAATGGGTTATTGAATACAAATATTTGTATAAAAATTAGACACTTCACCCTGCTCGAGGTCGATGTCGTGCCCCCATATCTTAGGAAAAGTTGTTATGAGCGTAGCTGGAGGTCATCGCCAAGCGTAAAGGTCGCATGGCTTGAAAAAGTCAAGGCCTTGCTCGAGGTCGATGCCGATCCCCCATACCTGTTCTCAGGTAGGTAATACGAGTGTAGCTGGAGGTCATTGCCGAGCGCATAGGTCACAGTGCTTGAAAAAGCCCAGTCCCTCCTCGAGGTCGATGTCGAGCCCCCATACCTTAGGAGAAGCTGTTATGAGCGTAGCTGGAGGTCATCTCGACCGTAAAGGTCGCATGGCGTGAAAAAGCCAAGGCCTTGCTCGAGGTCGATGCCGAGCCCCCATACCTATTCTCGGGTAGATAGTATGAGTGTAGCTGGAGGTCACGCTGAGCGCATAGGTCGCAGTCCTTGAAAAAGCCCAAGCCCTGCTCGAGGTTGATGCCGAGCCCCCATACCTTAGGAGTGACTTTTATGGCTCGCAGTGACATCCGAGTACCGAGCCGCAAGCTTGTAGGAGAAGCTTTTGTGGCTTGCGGTGACATCCGAGCGCCAAGTCTCAGGCTTGTAGGAGAAGCTTTTGTGGCTCGCGGATCCATCCGAATGCCAAACCTCAAGCTTGTAGGAGAAGCTATTGTGGCTCGCGGTTCCATCTAAACACCGAGCTGCAAGCTTGTAAGAGAAGCTATTGTGGCTCGCGGTTCCATCCGAATGCCGAGCCTCAAGTTTGTAGGAGAAGCTATTGTGGCTCGCGGTTCCATCCGAACGCCAAGCCTCAAGCATGTAGGAGACGCTTTTGTGGCTCGTGATTCCATGCGAACATCGAGCCCAAAACTTGTTTTAAGAAAGCTGGCATGAGGCCAAGAGGGGTAAACGATTACATCATATTGACTTTACAAAACAAGGCACGTCGTGCCGATTACATTTCCTCCTAATGGCGGATTTTTCTCTGACCTCGTTTATGAGGCCCAGATAAGCACGTAGTTTCACCGAGTTTCTTTCTTCATCAAAGGCCATGATTTGAGACGAAGGGAGCCCGATCTCGCGGGGAATTACTACCTCTGCTCCGTAAGTCAGATTGAATGGTGACTCTCCCGTGGGGATCCTCTTCGTCATTCGATGGGCCCAAAGAACGCTCGACAACTCATCGACCCATGATCCTTTGGAAGAATTATCAAGCCGTTTCTTCAGACCGTCAAGGATCTGGCAGTTCGCGTTCTCGGCCTGACCGTTCGAATGCGGGTAGTACACCGAAGAGAAGCGTTGCTGGATTTTGAGATCCTCACAGAACTTCCAAAAATTCTTACCCTCAAACTGAGCCCCATTATCCATGATGAGTATGTGCAGAATTTCGAACTGGCAGATGATGTGTTTCCAGAAGAATTGCTGTGTCTGTTGCTCGGTGATCGTGTCTAGGGGCTCAGCCTCGATCCATTTGTGAAATAGTCGATCGCTACTATAAGAAACTTCCTTTGGCTCGTTGCTTTCGGAAAGGGGCCTACCAGGTCCATCCCCCACATAGGAAAGGGGGTCGGACTAGCCAGGGAGCTGAGGTTTGCTTGGGGAACCCGTCTCACCAAGGAGAATCATTGACAAGGGCCACACTTTTTGACCAGGGCCAGAGCATCTTGCAGCATCGTGGGCCAGTAATACCCGTGGTTCAGGGCCTTTCGGGCAAGCGATCGGCTCCCCATATGGAACCCGCCAATTCCTTCGTAGAGCTCCTTGAGAGCGTACTTGGACTCTTCAAGGATTAATCAGTAGAGGTAGGGTCTTCCGTCCGTCGTGGTGTACGAGCGTTTGAAGAGGGTTTCGCTGATCATGGCGAACCTCTCCGAGCGGACCCTGATCTACCTTGCCTCGGCTCGGTCTTCAGGGAGCTCTCCTTTGATTAGAAACTTTCAGATGGGAGTGGTCCAATCATCAGGCTGAGCTTCGTCATCTATACAGAGAGTCTCGGGGAGGTTGATACTCGGTTTCAAAAGTACTTCGATCAGAACAGTGCGGTCGAGACCTTCGAAGGACGAGGAGGCTCTTTGACAGGGCATTGGCCTGGGCCTTCTGCTCTCTTGGGATCCTTAAGACTGCAAACTCGTCAAAGGATGTCAAGAGCCGCTGGACCATGGCCAAATATCGGATCATCCGACCGTCACGGGCCTCGTACTCTCTAGTGATCTGATTGACCACGAGCTGAGAGTTGTTGAAGGCCCTGATCTGTCTAGCACCTTCCTGGTGTGCTAGGGTGAGCCCCGCGTTCATGGCTTCATATTCGGCCTCGTTGTTAGAGGCTGGAAAGTTGAGGCGGAGGGAATATTGGGGAAGGAAGTTATCGGGTCCTCGCAAAATGATGCCTGCGCAGCTCCCCGCTTTGCAGGAAGAGCCGTCGATGTAAACTTCCCACGTCTGGTCGGCCTTCCCACTTTCAGGTTGCTCGGAGATGGTGCGTTCCGTGATGAACTCGGCGAGGGCCTGTCCCTTGATTGCTGTCCTTGGTTGATAGCCGATGTAGTATTGGCTGAGCTCGATCGACTAATTGACCAGGCGGCCGGAGCTCTCGGGCTTGTGAAGGACGGCCTTCAGAGGCTGGTCCATGAGGACTTGGATTGAGTGCGCTTGGAAGTAAGGACGGAGCTTGTACGCGGCCATGACTAGGGCATATGCCACCTTCTCCATTTTCGCGTATCAGGTCTTGGCCGAGAGCAGAGCCTTGCTCACATAATACAACTACTTTTGGACTCTATCTTCTTCACGAACAAGAATAGCACTTAGCACATTTTCCGAGGCCGAGAGATAAAGCCAGAGAGGCTCGCCCGGCTCGGGTTTGCTGAGGAGCGGAGGATTGGCAAGGTACTCTTTTAATTGGGCGAATGCCTCCTGCTGCTGAGTGCCCCATTCGAAGCCTCCGGTTCCGCGCAGGGCTTTGAAGAACGGGAGGGACTACTCTCCGGACTTGGAGAGGAAACGGCTGATGGCCGCCAGTCTGCCCGTAAGCTACTGGACTTCCTTGAAGTTCCTCAGAGGGTCCATGTCAATTAAGGCCCAGATCTTCTCGGGGTTCGCCTCGATGCCATGCTGGCTGACAACGAACCCGAGGAATTTTCCGGAGGAGACTCCGAACGCACACTTGGCCGGATTGAGCCTCATATTGTGGGTCCGAAGGACGCCAAAGGCTTCTTCCAGGTCGGCGATGTGGTCCTGTCCCTGTTGGCTTTTGACGAGCATGTCGTCGACGTACACCTCCATGTTACTGTAGCGCCCCGATTTCCAATACTGGGAAACCGTGACACGAGCCAAGACTTTTTCTTCAATTAGTCATAGTACACAGAAAAACAGGAGAATTTAAAACTTTTTATTCAACACTCAATGTGTTACAAGTCTGAACATTATACAACTGCAATACGTTACAATCGAGTTACAATATTACCTTTACATTTCCAAGTATTACAACCTTCAACATCTTACATCAGAGTACTTTCCAACTAATAGATGATTAACACACATTTTACAGTGGAACTAAATACGACATTGACTCCTTGCTTTCCTTGCCTTGAGTCCTCCTGAATCTCGCCCTTGTACTTCGGCGATCCAGTACCTATGGAAGTGGGGACGTCAGTATTCACCGACGCTTAAAGGCTGATATCAAAGCAGCGAATCTCCCAAACAACATACAAAACATGGCAATGGTGTTGGTGTAGTTTAAGTGTTCGTGAGTGCTATGACTAGACTCTAATGCGATATTTAAATAGAACTAGGATGCTTCCTATTCTAATGTCAGCAAGTCTCCAAAAGAAACATGCAGCCCATACTACATGCACCCCATCTCAAGCCGTTTCTTCATATATAGGGATTTGAACCCGCGTTATGAATTCTAATTGTACACAACCTGTTCCTGACAATACTCCATGACTCTGTGAGGTTGCAGAAGGGATCAAATCCCTCAATGCAGTCTACTTATGGTGTCTCTGTTTTCCACTACTACCCGGCATGCTGGACCTCACTCGATCCCAGTGTATCGGGCATCGTTCCAAAATCAAACCATAGGGTCTTGCAAGCGTAGGGTAGCGCGAAGCCTACCCTGTGGCACCCTCTGGGGTCTCGCAAGTGCAGGACTGCACAATGCATCCTGTGGCACCCCAGCCACGGTATTTCAGGAATTAACAGCACGAGATACGCAACCCGTGTCCTCAACTTGTGAGACGGCACCGTACGTATCCCTTTGACGGGAAGGTACAACCCGATAACACCACCTAGTCTGCCTCCAGAGACGAGTGAGTCGTAAGGTGCCCCCTACAACCGACTCCTCTCTCCCGGCAAAAGGGTTTAAGTAAAATGATCTTCATAAGTCACTATCCTAATGATGTCCCTGACTCGAACAATCCTAGGGACGATAATATTATAAACATAACATGCTAGGCCTTAAAATTAGGCTTCGCAAGACAACTCTACTAGGCTGCTCAACCTAGACTCACCAGAACCCCTCGGGATCCGATTCCTGGCCCATCGATCCAAGACCTCGGCCGTGCGAATATACATGCATGCCGCTACCCTAAACTTGGATTCCGTCTATACTCCGGTCCTCGATCAACCTACCCTGGTTAAGATTCGATGGTACACAAGGAGTGACTCCTCCACAGTTCCTTAGGGTAAGAAAACATATGTCTTGATGGTCGATAGCCCTTAGGGTGGTAATATCACCTTAGACGAGCACAACGAACAGTGTACTAGCTAACAAGCTATACACGAGTAACAACCACATACGAGCTAACAAGCTACGTATGAAACAATAGCTACCTACGAGCCAGGCGGGCCTCGTAGGAGATAACAACGTACATACCAGCCAAATAAGCCGCGTATGAGACCAACAGCTACGCACGGGCCGGTCGAGCCGCGTACGAGACAACAACCTACATACGAGCCAAATAAACTACGTATGAGACCCACAGCTACATACGGGCCAGTCGAGCCATGTACGAGCACAACCATATGCAAACAACCATACAGGTAATCAATCCTAGAAGCAATCAAACGTGCTTACTAGCAAACTCGATCTTCTATTATTAGAAGCAACAGAAGAATCTACTAATAGTCTATGATCGGTATTCTACCAATGAAAAACCGAAGGCGACATAACAATCTTTATCAAACTAACTATTACTAGTGGTCTCCCAAGTCCTTATTACTTCAACCTATAGCACTTTAAGCATGGCATACAATTGCAAGCATCTATCCACGACAATCTAATTATGGTACATAACATAACCACTCACCACAATACTCCTAAGTACGAATATGATTTAAGCATGTGCTTATATCAAGCTTAAGCATGAATAATCACTATGATCTAAACATGAAGTCTATTATAGTCAAGCCTAAGCTACCACTGGGCGTGAATACTTACTACTTAGAGTATATATATCTCTACTACCACCTTAAGCACGGATCTTCATTACTTTAAGCATGATTAGTTACTATGATCTAATCACGAAGACGACTTGGTAGAACATCTACTATTACGATCTAGTATGGGTAGAACATAAACATAGAATTGCTACGACTAAGCATGATATGTGTTCCAAGTAGAGACCTACAACATTCTAACCATAGTATGATAATTCCTACCATGTATGTACAACCTAAACATGGTTCTTTTCTACATTAAACCTATAACATGGCATACACCATAAGCATGGTTCCTACAATTATTTAAGCATAAATGTCTACCATCTTTAGCATGAATAATGACTAAGCATGATCCTCTACTAACTTTAGCATAAACAATCCTTAAGCATGAATCTTGCCATATTCCTAAGCATGGTAGCTTAGTTAACATCAATCCTACAACGATATAAGCGTGGGTATTTACTTAGTAATTAACCTACAACATTCCTAGCATGGTAGATTAATTAAACATCAATCCTACAATCATCTAAGCATAGATAAATTAATCTAGCATGATATACCACTTTCCTATAATTATCTAAGCATAGATAAATTAATCTAGCATGGTATATGCTTTCCTACAATTATCTAAGCATAGATAAATTAATCTAGCATGGTATACTATTTTCCTACAATCATCTAAGCATAGATAAATTAATCTAGTATGATATATGCTTTCCTACAATTATCTAAGCATAGATAAATGAATCTAGCATGGTATACTATTTTCCTACAACCATCTAAGCATAGATAAATTAATCTAGCATTATATACCACTTATCTAAACATAGATAAATTAATCTAGCATGGTATACTACTTTCCTACAATCATCTAAGCATGAATCTTATTAAGCATGAATAACTACTAAGCATAAATATCTTACTAAGCATGGATAACTACTAGTATGAACATACAACATTCCTAAGTATATATATATATACTTCTAAACATGGTAAGTGATGAACACATTATTATTCACTTTTTAGAGCAATATTCTTAATATAATTAGACATTTAAAAGCTCTATATATGGTATTTAACTCTTATTTTCTCTTTTCCATAGGAAACAGCTTATAACAGCAAAACGAAGCAGATTTAGGACTTCAAGGACAACACACAGCAAACTGCAGAGGATCAGTCGACTGGTTCCCCAACACAGGCGACTGAACAAGAGAAGCTGATTTTCCACTACTCTCGACACAGTCGACTCACTCCCAAAAGCAGTCGACTGGCCTGATCAAAGATGAAATCTACAGAAGTCTCGACTCAGTCGACTGGTTCGAAGATAAGTCGACTGGTCTGCGGCGGAGTAAACAGATAAGATCTTCAAGGATACACCTGCATCTAAATTCAAATCTATTTGAATCAAGATTTTATGCAGCGAATCAAATCTAAAGACAGGGTATTTTTCAAGTGGACGTGGTGAACAGATGAGGAAAGAAAGGAGAAAAGAGAAAGATATTAATTATCAAATCAAATAAAGAAGGATCTTCCTGAAAAAGTGGAAACCCTAATTCTCAGCCGTGTTCTATAAATATCAGAATACCATCTCTTGAACGGGCTCTCGCTGGACTCCACGACTCCATCCAAGGACGATCAGATATATCTCTGGAAAGCAACTCAATCACCAAGTTCCTGAACAAGCATCGAGAGCATCACTCCATCAACATCGAAGAAGGAGAGAGAAGATCCAGCAACCAGAAGGCAGTCGACTGTGTGACAGACAGCCGACCATATTGCCGAAATCCATTAGTTTATTTCTTCTTCTCTCTTTATTCTTTTATGTTGATCATGTATTCAAACTTGTTAAGCAATAAAGTTATTATTATGTGGAACTAATTTCATAGTTGGGTAGATCGAAACCGTAGTTATGTAGTGCTATATTCTTCTGAGATCTTCTAATTACTTATTGATTGAATCTGGTTGAATTGACATAGATTAATGATCATCAAACTTGGTTTCGAAGTCTGAGAGCAGTCGACTGAGGTGAGAGCCAGTCGACTGACATACAGCACGTGAGAATATCAAGTTTATGTTATCATTTATCTAAATCTGTTATATGAAGCATATTGAGACGACCGAATCTCGTGCTCATAATTTGTAACAAAAGAATCTTTAGGGGTTCTTGGTTCAATCAACTTAGAGGATCTAGATCTGATACCAATTTCTAGAACTTTAAGTGTTTGTTCGTTTCCACTGTTCTTATGTTTTCTCTAAGTATAACTTAGTAGATACCCTGCTAGATACTTATGGAAAGAAACGAATTAGAGTAGATACCATGCCTAATTCTTGGCTTAGGGAAATAATACTTTAAGGAGTAGATACCATGCCCTTGAAGTGAACAACATGAGTAATTAGAAGTAAATTCAGAAGGCAACTTAGCATTACTAACTATTGGTGGAGATCAACTACCCAACTATTCAAGAGATATTTGTGATTCAACACCTCTCATCTTAGTTTTAATCTTTTAGTTCTTTTAGAATATTACAACAACTCTTCTTCATTTTTATTATTAGTTTTATTGATTAGTAAGTTGAAGTCTACAATCTCTGTGGGATCGACCCTTGCTATTACTACGATTCGATTCGTGCACTTGCGAGGTTTTATAATTTGTGTCTAGTTAGTCTATTTAATTAGGTAGCTAGATTTCCAACAAACAAGTTTTTGGCACCGTTGCCGGGGATTGTTTAGTATTTTAACTTACAAGTCAGTAGAATTTTTATTAGCTTTTCTTTTCTTTTATTAATAATTTTTCTTTTAGGTTACAGGACTTCGGTGAATGCACGGTAGAGGATCACTTCGTCCAGAGTTACTACCTATTGACGCAGAAACAGAACGAACTTTGCACAAACTAGGTAAACTTTTTGCAGCCAACCAGTCGACTGGTACCAGGAGACAGTCGACTGCACAGAGATTAATCTCACAGACAACAATGGCTGAAGAAATACAAAATCGAGTACTAATGCAGGACAAATTCACTCCTAAGAATATTGAGCAACCTTCCTGCATTGCATTTCAACCTAATGCCACAGGGAACATGCACCTATCTCCTCATTTACTTAGTATGGTTCCCCACTTTAGTGGCAAACCAGATGAAGAGCCTCATCTTCACTTGCAAGACTTTTTCGATCTTTGCAGGACACAAAGCGTCCAAGGGCTTACTGCTGAACAAATCAGGTTAATTTTGTTTCCTTTTTCTTTAAAACTTAATGCTAAGTTGTGGTACAATTCTTTGGAACCAGGATCAATCAATTCATGGGAGCAATTGGCAACGAAATTTTTGAAAGAATTCTTTCCAGCCCAAAAGACCAAACAGCTAAAAAGGGAGATTCAACTCTTCCAACAAAAGGATGGAGATTTATTCTTTGAGGCATGGAAGGATTTCAAGAGCAAGCTTCTCAAGTGTCCTACTCACAATCTGCCTAAGGACGATCAGGTACAAGCTTTTTATGAAGGTTTAAATGACACTAATAAAGCAATTGTTGATGCAGCTTGCAATGGAATTTTGATGAGGAAAAGTGGAGAAGAAGCCATTGAACTTTTTGAAGAACTCAGCGAGAACTCCCAACAATTCTCAACAAGAAGGGGACCTACGAAAAAACAGGGAGTTTACGAAATCTCTAATAATAATAACATTCAATTAGAAATGGCAAACATGAATAAGAAAATTGATATGCTTGTTAATGCAATGTCAACGATGGGTGGAGTTAAAAATCAAACAAATGAAATGTGTGCAATTTGCTCGCATTTAGATCACACAACTGATACATGTCCCATGTCTACTTTCACAGATCAGGAGCATGCGAATTATGTGGGTCGAGGAGTATTTCCACCAAAGAACAATCCATACTCGAACACATATAACCCAGGATGGAGGAATTATCCAAACTTCTCATGGAGCAATAATCAAAATAATCAAGGGAATCAATTCACACAAGGACATGCAAGGAACCCTCAGATAGGAAGTGGATTTGAAAGACCAGCTCCAGAACAGAAGAAGTTGGATTTTGAAACCACTGTTCTTCAATTGCTCCAACAACAATATCAAACAAGCAACCAACAAGGACAAGCGATTCAGAAGTTGGAAACCCAAATTGGTCAGATTGCAAAAGAGCTAAGCGAAAGAAAGGCAGGTGAACTTCCTTCACAAACCATACCAAACCCTGGAGGTCAAGAACAGCTCCAAGCAGTCACAACCCTAAGAAATGGTAAGATAATTGACAACATGGTTGGAACACACACAGACAAGCCAGTCAGTAAACCAGTCGACTGTTTTTACAAACCAGTCGACTGCACAGACAAACCAGATACACAACCATCAAAAGCTTTCGGTTCAAGTAAGGTAAGTGAAAAAGTAGGGACAGTTCCACCACCATTCCCTCAAAGGTTAGTCAATAAAAAGAAAGAACAACATTTATATGACATCTTTGAAACTCTCAAAAAGGTAGAAATTAATATTCCCCTACTTGATGCTATTAAACAAATTCCTTCTTATGCCAAATTTTTGAAAGACTGTTGTACTCACAAAAGAACATTTCAGGTTAAGGAGGATGTGGCTTTGACAGAAGAAGTGAGCGCTGTATTATTAAGAAAACTACCACCTAAACTGAAAGATCCAGGTAGTTTCACCATTCCTTGCAAGGTTGGTGAGCACTTCTTTGAAAAAGCACTGTTAGACTTGGGGGCAAGCATCAACCTTCTTCCTTACTCGGTTTACGAAAAGCTTGGATTGGGGGAACTCAAGCCAACATCCATCACTTTGCAATTGGCTGATCGCAGCATCAAAAGACCTAGAGGTATTTTAGAAGATGTCCTAGTTCAGGTAAATGATTTTATTTTGCCTGCTGATTTTGTTGTGTTAGATATGAAGGAATCTTCAATGTCATCATCTCTACCGATCATATTAGGTAGGCCCTTTATGAGTACAGCTGATATAAAAATTTGTGTTAAAAAGGGTATTATAAGTATGAAGATAAACGGAGAAAAAGTGGAATTTAAAATGTTTGATACACTGAAATTACCACAAGATGATCATGAATGCTATAATATTGATGTAGTGCAGGAGATCGTTGATCAAACATTTCAGGTACATAGCGTTGAACCACTTCAAGCCACAATCACTCAATCTCTAACTTTATCTCATGTTGAACAGGAATATGATGACTGGGAGATTGCAGAGACAGTACATCACCTTGAAACTCCACAGTCATATTCAGGTAAGCCTGCACCTTTATTTGAAAAATTGGTGTCTGATAATCTTTGTTTTTCTACAGATCAGGCGCCTGGTGCACAGATAAAGTCAACTAGTCTTCTAACCAGTCGACTGAACCAAGAAACACAGGACAAGTCGACTGCTGACATGAACCAGTCGACTGTACAGAAGCATCCAGACATAGAACTCAAGCAGCTGCCCGATCATTTGAAACATGCATTTTTAGGTGAGAACCAGACGTTACCAGTAATAATTGCTGCAAACTTGAGTGCACAGGAAGAATATAAGTTGCTGAAGGTATTGCGAGAACACAAGAGTGCAATAGGATGGACCATTGCAGACATCAAGGGAATAAGTCCATCCAAATGCATGCATAGAATACTCCTGGAGGACGATGCAAAACCTAGCAGAGAGGCACAGAGAAGGCTGAACCCCAACATGAAGGAAGTGGTAAGAGCAGAAATTTTGAAGCTACTAGATGTTGGCATCATCTATCCTATCTCAGATAGCAAATGGGTAAGTCCTATACATGTAGTACCTAAGAAAAGTGGAGTTACAGTGGTAACAAATGAAGAGAATGAACTTATCCCAACAAGAGTAACCACAGGATGGAGGGTATGCATTGACTATAGGAAGTTGAATAATGAAACCAGGAAAGATCACTTCCCTCTTCCTTTTATTGATCAAATGTTAGAAAGATTAGCAGGATATAGTCATTATTGTTTTCTAGATGGTTATAGTGGCTATAATCAAATTGCTATTTGAAGATCAAGAAAAGACCACTTTTACATGCCCTTTTGGTACTTTTGCTTACAGGAGGATGCCGTTTGGATTGTGCAACGCTCCAGCTACATTTCAAAGATGCATGATGAGCATATTTTCAGACATGGTGGAAAGATTCATTGAGGTATTTATGGATGACTTTAGTGTTTTTGGATCTTGTTTTGATGAATGCCTTAACCATTTGCAGCTTGTGCTTAAAAGATGTGAAGAATGCAATTTAGTGCTGAATTGGGAAAAGTGCCATTTTATGGTACAACAAGGTATTGTTTTGGGGCATGTTGTGTCAAAAAGAGGCATAGAGGTAGACAAAGCAAAAATTGACATCATATCAAAGCTACCCCCTCCCACTACAGTTAAGGGTGTTAGGAGTTTTCTAGGACATGCAGGGTTCTATAGAAGATTCATAAAAGATTTCTCAAAAATCTCCAAACCCCTTTGTGACTTGTTGGCTAAAGATGTTGAGTTTGTATGGACAGAAGAATGTACAAATGCTTTTAATACATTGAAAACTCTTCTCATTTCTGCACCTATTGTCATGGCACCAGATTGGAGCCATCCTTTTGAGCTCATGTGTGATGCAAGTGATTATGCCTTAGGGGCTGTTTTAGGTCAAAGAATCAATAAGAAACCCCATGTTATTTACTATGCTTCTCGAACTCTAAACGATGCACAGCTAAATTATTCTACTACCGAAAAAGAAATGTTAGCTGTTATTTTTGCTGTAGAGAAGTTTAGATCATATTTAATTGGTTCTAAAGTTATTGTTTTTACTGACCATGCTGCCTTGAGATATTTGTTTGCTAAAAAGGATGCTAAGCCTAGGTTAATCAGATGGGTGCTGCTGCTTCAAGAATTTGATCTTGAGATTAGAGACAAGAAAGGATGCGACAATGTTGTGGCAGATCACATGTCCAGACTACTTCAGGAGGAAGAGAGAATTGAGCCCCCGCTGAATGAAAATTTCCCAGATGAACATCTATTTGAAATAAATGCTCAAACTCTCGGGGCAGTCGACTGGTCACTCAACCAGTCGACTTATCTCTCTGAAGAACTCCCCTGGTTTGCTGATATTGTCAATTTTCTAACTGCTCATGTTTTTCCTCCAGGTATGACACATCAGGAAAGGAAAAGATTGGTGGATCTGAGCAAACACTATTATTGGGATGATCCTTATTTATTCAAATTTTGCTCTGATCAAATTATAAGAAGATGTGTGGCAGACGAGGAACAAAGGAGTATTCTACAACATTGCCACCAATATGCATGTGGAGGACATTTTGGGCCAAAGAGAACAGCACTTAAGGTATTGCAATCTGGTTTTTATTGGCCTAAAGTATTCAAAGATGCTTTTTCTTTTTGCAGGACTTGCGACAAATGCCAAAGGACAGGCAACATCTCTTCTAGAAACCAAATGCCACTACACAACATACAAGTAATCGAGCTTTTCGATGTTTGGGGAATCGACTTCATGGGTCCATTTCCTAACTCGTTTGGTTATTTATATATACTTGTTGGTGTGGATTATGTGTCTAAATGGGTCGAGGCTGTCCCCTCACGAACTAATGATCACAAAGTTGTTGTCAAGTTTTTGCAGGAGAACATTTTCACTAGGTTTGGTACACCACGAGCAATAATAAGTGATGGAGGGAGCCACTTCAATAACTACCCATTTGCTTCTTTGATGAAGAAATATGGGATTACACATAGAGTGGGAACTCCATATCATCCTCAAACCAGTGGGCAGGTGGAGATTAGCAACAGAGAGATCAAGAGTATCTTGGAAAAGACAGTCAACACAAGGAGGAAGGATTGGTCGCTACGCTTGAACGATGCCTTATGGGCTTACAGAACCGCTTTCAAGACACCCATTGGCATGTCACCATACCTTTTGGTCTTTGGAAAAGCATGTCATCTGCCGGTAGAGTTGGAACACAAGGCGTATTGGGCCATTAAAAAGTTCAACTTTGATATGAAACAGGCAGGTGACAAAAGGCGATTGCAACTAAATGAGCTTGAAGAATTGAGGCACGATGCATATGAAAATGCCAAGCTATACAAGGAAAGGACTAAGTTATACCATGATAAACAATTAGCAAGGAAGGAGTTTTATGAAGGACAAAAGGTATTGATCTACAACTCAAGATTAAGACTCTTTCCAGGCAAGCTCAAGTCAAGATGGTATGGACCATACATTGTCACAAAAGTCTTTCCACATGGTGCATTGGAAGTTCACAGCGAAGAACGAAATCAAACATTCAAGGTGAACGGACACAGGGCGAAGCCATACATAGAGATGAGTCTAGAACCGCAAGAGGAAGATGTGAATCTTCAAACCATTCAATACATTGCATGAACTCATCATGTCTAGCTGAAGACATGAAACACAGCGCTTATTGGGAGGCAACCCAACTTTCAGGGGAGTATTTACACTTTCCCTTTATTTTATTCATTATTATTCATTTTTATTTTTATTTTTCAGTCTCTCCTTACTAGATGGTAACACATGCCTATATCTTATGTTTTGTGCGAACATTGAGGACAATGTTCCATCTAAGTGTGGGGGTATTAGTTAGTTATATTTGGAATCTTTTGAATTTTTTTTAGGATAAACAATTTCTTATAAAGTAAGAGTAAGGATACTTATTTACTTTAGGATTGTTGAGTTTCATAATTCCATACAAAAATTGTGTGCGTCATGCGATTATACATAATAAACAAATGTGATGCTTTTTCTGATAATTATTCCCTTCAGATCTAGTCCTAAATCGAGTTTAAGTAAATAGAGTGATACAATATATGTATATATATTTGAATAAAGTCAGTCTACTCCAATGTTTTGAGGGCTTAGTAACTAGGGCTATTCATCACCAATGTTTACCTTTACGTCAAACGGCAACTTGAAATATGAGTATGCAAAGCACTTTAATGTTTGTGACTTGTTGAGTAACCGGGTGGATACATCACAAATGTTTCGCATTCGCGTCAAAAGACAAGTGACAACTTTAAAGAAGAGACCATTATTAAAAAAAAAAAAAAAAAAAAAAACTCTAGTTTGCTACTGGATTTGTAGTAGAGAAAAGGGATAATCACAGACTGAGTAGATGCATACTATAACTACATTAATCGCATGACAAGTATGACTAAGTTTGGGATTTATGAATAGACAATTGCACTGAAGAAAATGGGTATGGTTAATTTTACTTTATCTGAAATTGTTTGTAGTTTTATATTTTTCATTTTGATGTCCACATAATAAGAAATCTTGGTGGTTGAATCTATTGTTATTATTATTCTCCCTATTCATAATTCTAGTTTGCTTGAGGACAAGCAAAAGCTAAGTGTGGGGGTATTTGATGAACACATTATTATTCACTTTTTAGAGCAATATTCTTAATATAATTAGACATTTAAAAGCTCTATATATGGTATTTAACTCTTATTTTCTCTTTTCCATAGGAAACAGCTTATAACAGCAAAACGAAGCAGATTTAGGACTTCAAGGACAACACACAGCAAACTGCAGAGGATCAGTCGACTGGTTCCCCAACACAGGCGACTGAACAAGAGAAGCTGATTTTCCACTACTCTCGACACAGTCGACTCACTCCCAAAAGCAGTCGACTGGCCTGATCAAAGATGAAATCTACAGAAGTCTCGACTCAGTCGACTGGTTCGAAGATAAGTCGACTGGTCTGCGGCGGAGTAAACAGATAAGATCTTCAAGGATACACCTGCATCTAAATTCAAATCTATTTGAATCAAGATTTTATGCAGCGAATCAAATCTAAAGACAGGGTATTTTCCAAGTGGACGTGGTGAACAGATGAGGAAAGAAAGGAGAAAAGAGAAAGATATTAATCATCAAATCAAATAAAGAAGGATCTTCCTGAAAAAGTGGAAACCCTAATTCTCAGCCGTGTTCTATAAATATCAGAATACCATCTCTTGAACGGGCTCTCGCTGGACTCCACGACTCCATCCAAGGACGATCAGATTATCTCTGGAAAGCAACTCAATCACCAAGTTCCTGAACAAGCATCGAGAGCATCACTCCATCAACATCGAAGAAGGAGAGAGAAGATCCAGCAACCAGAAGGCAGTCGACTGTGTGACAGACAGCCGACCATATTGCCGGAATCCATTAGTTTATTTCTTCTTCTCTCTTTATTCTTTTATGTTGATCATGTATTCAAACTTGTTAAGCAATAAAGTTATTATTATGTGGAACTAATTTCATAGTTGGGTAGATCGAAACCGTAGTTATGTAGTGCTATATTCTTCTGAGATCTTCTAATTACTTATTGATTGAATCTGGTTGAATTGACATAGATTAATGATCATCAAACTTGGTCTCGAAGTCTGAGAGCAGTCGACTGAGGTGAGAGCCAGTCGACTGACATACAGCACGTGAGAATATCAAGTTTATGTTATCATTTATCTAAATCTGTTATATGAAGCATATTGAGACGACCGAATCTCGTGCTCATAATTTGTAACAAAAGAATCTTTAGGGGTTCTTGGTTCAATCAACTTAGAGGATCTAGATCTGATACCAATTTCTAGAACTTTAAGTGTTTGTTCGTTTCCACTGTTCTTATGTTTTCTCTAAGTATAACTTAGTAGATACCCTGCTAGATACTTATGGAAAGAAACGAATTAGAGTAGATACCATGCCTAATTCTTGGCTTAGGGAAACAATACTTTAAGGAGTAGATACCATGCCCTTGAAGTGAACAACATGAGTAATTAGAAGTAAATTCAGAAGGCAACTTAGCATTACTAACTATTGGTGGAGATCAACTACCCAACTATTCAAGAGATATTTGTGATTCAACACCTCTCATCTTAGTTTTAATCTTTTAGTTCTTTTAGAATATTACAACAACTCTTCTTCATTTTTATTATTAGTTTTATTGATTAGTAAGTTGAAGTCTACAATCTCTGTGGGATCGACCCTTGCTATTACTACGATTCGATTCGTGCACTTGCGAGGTTTTATAATTTGTGTCTAGTTAGTCTATTTAATAAGGTAGCTAGATTTCCAACAAACAGTAAGTAATTTTAGCATTTATCGTACAACATTCTAAGCATGTATGTCATTCCTAAACATGATATGAAATTTTAGAGTAAATCCTATAACATTCTAAGCATGGTTATACACTTAGCATGGTATACATCATTCCTAAACATGGTAGGTATTTTTAATATAAATCCTACAACATTCTAAGCATGGTTATACACTTAGCATGGTATACCTCATTCCTAAATATGGTAGGTATTTTTAATATAAATCCTACAACATTCTAAGCATGTTTATACACTTAGCATGGCATACATCATTCCTAAACATGGTAGGTATTTTTAATATAAATCCTACAACATTCTAAGCATGATACTTACTTCAAAACATCCATTTAATGCTCATATGCATCTACTACAATTTAATAAACACAACATCTACTACAACATAACATCTACTACCACTTCCATAAAAACATAAACCTTTTCTATAATTTTGTGTAGACATCTACTACAACCATTTTATTTTAACATGAACATAAACGTCTACACTACTTCTTTTAATCATCTACTACTACTACTACTACTTTATTTAAACATACTACTACTATTTTATTTAAACATACTACTACCATTTTATTTTAACATGAACATAAACCTCCACACTACTTCTTTTAATCATCTACTACTACTACTACTATTTTGAGCCTCTACTATAACATAAATATCTACAACTAAATTACTTACTAAAAATTTTTATTAGCATATGTTTCTTATTATTACTAGTGGACATAAAAGAGATCTTTTTAATCCTTTTACAACTAGTGATTAGATTAGTTTCTTTTTCATAATTAGAACTAACATCTAATTTAGGTTCTTTTTACTTAAGATTATAAAAGAAACAACAATAATAAAAATAAGGTATCTTTTTAGTCCAAGTTCAATACAAGTCCTACAACCGAAAATGGTTGTATAAAAAGGTTCATATGCTTTGTCCATGAGTTCACATCAAGTCCTACAACCCCAAACGGTTGTATGTACAAGTCCATATGCCTTATGTCATTTTAGTCCAATTAACAAACACAACCCACAACTACAACTATAAAGATTTAATCTTTGTGTTTATTTAGCACTACTACTTGTTTTCATTCATTTCTTGTGGTTATTATCTTTAACATTTACAACATACAAAATAAGAATCCCATACAACAATACTTATCACAACAAACCATTCCAAAAAAAACCAAAGAAAACAAAACAAGGAAGGTAAGAAGAAGAAAAACATCAAAACAATCAATACAAACAAACAAACAAACAAAGAGAAACCCCCACCTTCCTTTCTTAGTTGGAAGGACTTGCTATGCTACTACTTCTCCTTCCTCCTAGCCTTTAGAAATCTCTATGGAATACCTACAATGGGAAAACTCTCAAATTAGTATGGTGTTCTCTCTTTCTTTTCCTTTCCTTTCTTTCTTTCTTTTTGATCTTTCTAAAATGAGACAAAGGTGGAGGAAGGGGGTTTTTATAGGTGGAGAGAAGGGTGGAGAGTGCAAATGTGCATACATATAATTGCACAAAAGCCCTTCCCTATAATGGGGGCCGGCCATACTCCTAGGGTGGTAGGGATGAGGTGGAGGTATGGTGAGGGTATGGTGCTATGTGGTGGAGGTGTTATGTGAGGGTTTCTAGAAGGGTTTCCTTAACCTCCTCATGCACACTTAACCTAGGTTAAACACTTATAAACCCTAACAATCTAATAGGTTTTGTCATAACAAAACAAGTATTGTCCAAAAATACACAACACACAATTTGTATAATGTACTAATCGACATACTACACGTATGTGCGCATATATGTCTGTATACCGAAAATCTTTGCATAATCCGTATAAAATAATTTGATCTCGGAAATAATAATAAAATAAATTCTATTATTAGTTCGGAAGATCACGGTATCAATTTGATACAATACGGATGTATACTGACGGATATCTGGATACAGATAATGTCTATGAATCAACCGGGTGAAAATCACCAAAATATTCCAATTTTGAAATTAAAACAAAGTAATAATAAAATAATAATAATATATCAATTTATATAAGGTAATATCCGTCCGGGATATTACAGTTACGACCGATCTGGTCCTTGAAGACTTGGTGACGAGCCTCTCATAGGTAGCACCGGCATTCTTCAGCCCGAAGGGCATAACCCGGTAGCATAAAGACCTTGGTTGGTGACGAATGACGTCTTGGCTATATCAGGGGGAACATTTGGATCTGATTGTAGCCTGAGAAGGCATCCATGAAGGACAGGATCTAGTGACCCAAAGTTGCGTCGATCAGAGCATCGATGCTTGGAAGAGGAAACGGATCTTTGGGGCACGCCTTGTTGAGGTTCGTAAAGTCTATGCCTATCCTCTAGCTCCCGCTTGCCTTTCTCACCATCACGACGTTCGCCAGCCACTCGGGGTAGCTGACCTCCTGGATGAACCGGACAGACAAGAGCTTGTCTACCTCCACTTTCATAGCCTGCTACCTCTACGGGGTGAACTTACGTCGCTTCTGGATGATCGACTTCGAGCTAGGGATCACGCTTAGTCTGTACATGATCAGGTCTTCGGAGATCCTGGGCATGTCGGAGGGCTTCCATGCGAAGAGGTCAACATTGCAGTGAATGCAGTCGATTAGGCCAGACTTTAGGTCGAGCGCGAGTGAGCAGGTCACGCAGAACCATTTTGACTTGTCTCCCGTCTCGAACAAGACTTCTTCTAGTTCGTCCGTGGGTTCGGGCTCTGGTTGGCTCCTCTCGGGTTGCAGTTCGACGACGTCCAGGGGAAACACACCGCCTCCGACCGCCATCATATAGTACGATCGTGCTGCCTCTTGGTTCCCCTGAACAACCCCGACAACTAACTCTGTAGGGAACTTCAATTTCAGGTGGTAGGCCGAGGGAATAGCCTGGAGGGAGCAGAGCCCTGGTCGGCCGAGGATGGCATTGTAAGCTGCATTGACATTCACAACCATGAAGTCCATCGACTCGGTCCGTCTGTGGGGGGTCATACCGGCAGTGACATCCCCGGTCACAATCCCCTCTATTGGCACCGGGATGCCGGAGAACCCGTGCAGGGTGTACCCAGCTGGCTTCAGCTTATCTCGAGGGAGCTTGAGGTTCTGAAAAGCTTCCAGGAAAAGAATGTTCACCGAGCTCTCGTTGTCCACGAGAATCCGATGGACCTCGTTGTTTGCCATGACGAGGCTGATGACGAGCACATCGCAGTGCGGGAGCCGGACCCCCTCCAGGTCCTCCCCCGAGAAGGAGATAGGGAGTTGTTAGACCAGGGGGAAGAGAGGTCTCGGATGGCGTTTACCTCTCCGACGAACGCCTTGCAGGAAGTACTAGAATTCTCTCCCATAGGTCCCCCATGGACGTAGTGTAGAATGGCTTGGCCTCCGATCTCTTTAGGCTCGGGGTCCCACTCGGGACGCTGTTTGGGGGCCCGAGGAGGAGGAGAGGGCCTTCGGTTCCTCGTTTCCTTTTGGTCCCGAGCGTCTTCCTGGGTGAATTCTCGGTGATACCCTCGTTGAATGAGAGCTTCTATTTCGTCCTTCAGGGCCCGACAGTAGTCGGTGTCGTGCTCGTTGTTCCGATGAAAACGGCAGTAGAACTGCTGGTCCCTTTTCTTGTTGCTGGTTGGTCGAGGGGGCATCTGGACGAGGTCACTGTCTTCGATCGCTAATAGGATAGCCGACACATTTTGTGTTAGTGGCGTGTACCTCTCGAAGCGCGGGATCGGAGAGACCCTTTTCATGCTGGTGCCGTCTTTAGGAACCTTTTTGGCCGGCTCTACCTCATCGGCCTTGCGCTTCCCATTCCCCGGGACCTCCTTGGCATCCTCGAAATTTATGGCCTCCTCTGCCCGAGTGTACTTCTCGACTCGATTGATCAGGTCGGGGAAATCAAGGGGAGGTTTCTTGGCCAGAGACGCCTTCAGCTAGCCGTGTCGGATGTTGTGTCGGAAGACTGCTGAGGCGACCCAGTATCGAGGGAGGAGACAGACCTCGCCTCTGTGGTGAACCTCCAGATGAACTGTCGGAGTGACTCCCCTTCCTTCTGCCAGAGGTCCATTAGGGACGTGCTCGTCTTCTCGGCCTTCCTGCTGGTCACGAAGTGGGCCAGAAAATTGGCCTTCCAGCTGGTCGAACGAGTAGATCGAGCCAGGGATGAGCTTAGAGAACCATTCCCGAGCCGGACCCCGGAGGGTGGCGGGGAAGGCACGACATAGGTAGGGAACCGAAGCGTTGTGAATCATCATAAGGGTCTTGAACCCCTCCATATGATCGGCAAGATCACCCTCACCGTCATAGGTGTCGAACTGGAGAGGCCAAAAATTCTGGATATTTCTGCTTGTAGGATTGCGGAGGAGAGAGGAGGTCGGGTCGGTCTCTGGCCTCCCTCCCCAAAGTGGTCGAGGCGGTTCTCCATTTCTTGTAGGAGTCGTAGGACGTCCTCGTCATGTTCTGGCGAGCAGGTCAGGCAGCGAGACTTGCTGACTCCGACATCCGACCGCGAGTGAGAGCGGTGGAGTGTATCGTTGACGGGGGTCCCTAAGATGGCCTCCAGGATCTTGTTCCGGAAGTTTTGGAACTCACGGCGGGTGACTGGAGCTCGTCTGGCCGGGTCACATTGGGGTGGCGGCCTCCGGTCGGCACGACTGAGCTCCGGCTCCTGCTCCTGCTCTTGGGAGTGGCTCGGGATTGGCAGGAGTGAAGTGGAAGACGGATGCTCGGCTCGGATCCAGCAAGCTTGGCTCAGATCTAGAGGCTCAGCTCGGTCTCGTGTACCTACACTATGCCTAGGAACACCGGGGGAGATCCCGGTGGTAGGCCCTCCGACGATCTAGTCAGTTACTGAAGAGCAACAGTAGCTAGGGTTTCAGAGGGGAAAGATTGATTACCGTTTAATGAAGGGGAGGGCCTGGTATTTATAGGCAGTGCAAACGGATTTGGGGCCTAAGCGGGCCGGGTCACATCCATTTGCCTATGGGCCTGAGGCGGTAACTGTTAGGGTTATATACTGAAAGCATCACTTTTGTATTAACTTTATTTCCTTATTTTTTTTTTGAATGAGAATCATATGAGCATATGTTTGCATATTGTGTTTATTATAATATTAATGCAAGTGTCTGATATTCTATAAGGTTGATAATATGGTGTGAGGTGACACACAGAAGATCATATTATCAGTTCCCTATGGAATATATAAATAGTTCACAACCTAGACGGACTTGGACAATCCATTGGAAAGGTTGTAGTGTAATCTGGTATTAGTCTATCTTGACTGTAGGTTTACACTAGTACACTTTGTGTGTATTGAACAGGACCACTTGAGGTTGTTCTCTTTGTACTGACTACAAAAGAGAACAAACACCTCTGTTATTATGGATGCTTATGCTCTTAATCCAGATATAATAACAGACATGTATATGCAGTGTGCATTACTTTGACTCATAAAAGAGTGAGATTCATTATGGATCAACAACCTCTATGAATTGGGTAATAGCATTGTATGTATGATGGGCTGTTGATTGTAAAAGGAATCCATGTCCCGATACGTCGGGTTGATGATGTCCCCTTAAGGAGCTTATAAGGATTTGTCATGTAAACCCTGCAGGTGGATTACATCCGACATGACAAATAAAGTTGAGTGGTACTACTTAAGGATAAAAGATGTTGATCAATATAGTTGTCAGTAACTTAATTTGATCGACGGACATTCGATATCTTAACATGGGGAGCTGAACGAGCATATAATAAAAGGAGCCCATAAATATAATTTGGGATTAGGAAGGTAGTGCAACAATAGCTCTTTAGTGGACCGAGCTATTGTTAATGGGCCTGGGTTGTGTGTTCGGGCTGAACACGAGATACCCAGATTCGTTAGGAGACCTAACCCTAATTTCTCCTCATGGTCCCTGCCGTAGCCTTATATATATCCTCTATTCTCTGGCCGTCATTGATTATCTGAGATATAAGATTTTTTCTCAAAATTCGTGATTCACGTAAGGAGAGAAAGAGAGGTCAGCCAAGGAGAAGAAAGGTTGGGAGATCGTCGCCCACACGACGTCCAACCCGAGGAAGGAATACGTGCAGAAGATCTTGGGATCGCTAACAGTTCGAGGTTGCTAGAAACTATCGTCTTCTTCTCATCGCAGGTATAATTCGTGAACCCTAGATTCCGCTATAAAGGGTTAGATCACGTATTAAATCTATTAAGCATTTATGATCGATACGCACACCAATCCGTAGTCCTGGGAATCATCACAGTTCCTACAATTGGTATCAGAGCCGGTATTGGATCTGCGTATTGATTGTTACATCCATGTTGTCCAATAAAACTTGCATTGTATGATAGTCGGTAGATGTAGATCTGTTCTAACTCGGTTTTGCAGGCATCTTAGATCCAACTATTATGGTCCAATGCATGTTTTGTTTGTGTTGTTGTTGTCTTGTGGATGTAATTAATATCACGAGGGTTGATCGTGCTTATAATTTTAATTTTTTCAATCTAGATTATGTATGAACTCCTTCAGGAGGCATAGGATTGATGTAATTTTAATTTTTCAATCTAGATTATGTATGAACTCTTTCGGGAGGCATAGGATTGATGTAATTTTAATTTTTTTTCTTTCGATCGATCGTGATGGCGGTGGTGGCTGTTTCTAACGTCGGAGGAGATGCTGTTTTTAGGCAGTACGGAGATCGACAGATGGTTTTCGATGAAGAAATCGGCAGCCAAACTTTAAAAAAAAAAAAAAAAAAAAAAAATCGGGGGCGCTGCCCCGAACCCCGCATAACCCTGCGCAGGGTCAGATTTGGGATTCGCATAGTCGGGGAAGAATCAGGAAAGATGGCCATAATAGTTGGATATTTATTTTCAAATTTATTGCCATTATTGCTTATTCTGATTATGCATGTTTATTATTTTGTGATTTTTTTTAAAAAAAAAACTAGGATCACATTAATAATGGACAACATGGACATAAATTAACTAGTAGAAAAACCCTCATTGTTAAATAACTAAGTGGGAGAGGGAATTCATTTAACATGAATCCCACGGTCTCCATTGCTGGTTTGTAGGTGATATAATTATACTTGCGTGTTGGCTTTAGTGCTTTCCTCCATATCGGATGAGTATAATTATGGATCACCAGTACAAACTTCCTTAGGGATAATTGTAGAAAGTTACCTAGTATGTGTTCACTTCTCCATCTGAAGGAACTCAATACAAGATAATGGACTTAGTATTAAGCAATGGTATACACTTAGATACAAATAATGGTATCCTCCCCATCGGAGTCACTGCTATTATTTGTAGGACCAGAGCAAGACCAACAGATTAATTTTATTTGTCATAAAGTTGTGTTGACATGATAGTAAAATTAATAGGAAAAACCTACCTGAATAAATATTGAATTTGTATACGTCCACACTATCGTGGCATGCTAAATTCATGGTGTTTAAGGTGTTGGTGAATTTTTTTATTATTATTTTGAGGGAATCAATATTTAATTAATTCAAAAAGTTTTGCCCTACATAATTTTTCTTATGTGTTTCTCAGGATTTCAAAAATGGGTTCTTTCAGTCCACTTATGGTGATTCTTAAAGAAAACAAACTTACTGGACCTAATTATATTGACTGGAAACGTAACTTGGATATTGTCTTAACTGCTGAAGAGTACAAATTTGTGCTCAATGAGGAATGCCCACCTAAGCCTGATGCTAACTCTGATGAAGAGGTCAAAGAGGCTTATAAGAAGTAGAAAAAGGAAGATGAGATGGCGCGGTGTTACATTTTGGCATCTATGTCAAATGTAGCAGCATCAGCATCAGGCTATGCCCACAGCTTATGATATGATGTACAACCTTAAGGAACTCTTCGGACATCAGAGTAGAGCAGCTAGGCAATATGCTATGAAGAGTTTGATGAGAACATCTATGGCTGAGGGGACACCAGTAAGGGATCATGTTCTCAAGATGATGGGTCATCTAAATGAGATGGAGATCCTTGGTGCTGAAATCGATGGGGAAACCCAGGTCGATATCATTCTCGGGACTCTAACTAAAAGTTTTGACTCATTTTGCCTTAATTACAACATGAACAAAAGGTTGTATAGTTTGGCAGAACTTGCAAAAGAACTACAGGATGCTGAAGCTCTCTTCAAGCAGAATGCCCATGTTTATGTGACTGAAAAGGACTACTTCTAAGCCGAAAGGTGGTAAGAAGAAAGTTCAGAAACAAGTAAACTCAGCAAAGAAGGGCATGGGACCTCAAGACGCTGTGAAAAAGCCTAAAGGCAAGTGTTTCAAGTGCAAAGGGTCAGGACATTGGAAGACTGTCTGTCCACTTCTCAAACAAGTGAACAAAAAAGGTATATCTCATTTACTAGTTGTTGAAACATGTTTAGCGGTGTTATCTACCGGCACCTGGTGTGTAGATACAGGAGCAACTAATCATGTCTGCAATACATTGTAGGGGTTCCAGGAAACCAGACGGCTCAGTGATGGAGAGATATGCTTGTTTATGGGTGACGCTACAAGAGTAGCGGTCGTTGCAATAGGAGATGTTGTTTTATCTTTTGGTAGAAATAAGTCTTTGACATTGAGAGATTGTCTTTATGCACCTTCACTTAGAAGGAATTTAATTTCTGTTTCCATGCTAGTTAAGGATGGATATTCAGTTTATTTTAATGACAATATTGTTATTAGAAAAAATAAGCATTTTATCTGTTCTGGTGCATTGGATGATAATCTATATGTCATTAATCCTATTTTGCCCACGATGCAACTTATGGAAATGAATAATATGTCTTCTAACATAAATAAGAGAAAAGAACCTTCTTGTATGAACCAAACATATCTTTGGCACTTGCGATTGGGGCATGTTAACCTAAGAAGGATTCAAAGACTGGTTAAAGATGGACCTTTGAGTTCATTGGAAGTGGAGGCACTACCAGTCTGTGAATCCTGCTTGGTAGGTAAAATGACCAAAAGGCCTTTCAAGGCAAAGGGGTATAGGGCCAAAGATGTGTTGGAATTGGTTCATTCTGATTTGTGTGGGGCCATGACTGTCCAGGCTAGAGGTGGCTTTGAATATTTTGTCACATTTACTAATGATTATTCAAGGTATGGATATATATATATTTGATGCGACGTAAGTCTGAGTGCTTTGAGAAATTCAAAGAGTACAAGGCAGAAACGGAGAAACGTCATGGAAAATGTATCAAGTCATTACGTTCAGATCATGGTGGCGAGTATCTCTTTGGGGAGTTTAAGGACTATTTGTCAGAGGCTGGGATTACATCCCAATTATCAGCACCTGGAACACCCCAACAGAATGGTGTAGCAGAAAGAAGGAATAGGACTCTTATGGAGATGGTTAGATCAATGATGAGTTATTCAGATTTACCAGATTCGTTTTGGGGATATGCCTTAAAAACTGCAGCTTATATTTTGAACTTGGTTCCTTCTAAGTCAGTACCAATTACTCCCACAGAACTGTGGACTGGGCGTAAGCCTAGTCTGAAACATGTTCGGATTTGGGGTAGTCCAGCACATGTGCTAAATGGGAAAGCCGATAAGTTGGAATCTCGTATAGAAGTACGCTTGTTTGTAGGCTATCCAAGAGGAACGAAAGGAGGTTTATTTTATAGTCCTAAGGATCAGAAGGTCATTGTTAGCACCAATACTCGATTCTTAGAGAAAGACTATGTGATGAACCATAAACCCATAAGTAGAGCTGTTCTAGAAGAACTGAGAGGTGAGACACCAAATACTTCAGTACCAACAGTACAACAGGATGTACCACCAGTAACTGCACAACGTGTCACAAATGTTACACCACAACCGATAGTGCCTCGTCGTAGTGGGAGGGTTGTGATAGAACCTGATGGATATATGTTCTTGGGAGAGTCGTCAGACTTTGTCCCTGAGGAACAAGATTATGATCCCTGTACCTACAATGAAGCACTCCAAGATAAAAATGCAGAGTCTTGGCAAAAAGCAATGATATCTAAAATAGAATCTATGGATTCTAATCAAGTCTGGGAGCTTGTAGAACCACCTATTGGTGTAAAAGCCATTGGATGCAAGTGGGTCTATAAGAGAAAAGGAGGATCAGACGGTAAGGTTGAAACCTTTAAAGCTCGGCTTGTTACAAAAGGTTTTACTCAAAGAGAGGGTATCAATTATGAGGAAACTTTTTCGCCAGTAGCCATGCTTAAGTCTATCCGGATTCTTTTATCTATTGCAGGTCATCTTGATTCTGAGATTTGGCAAATGGATGTCAAGACAGCTTTCCTTAATGGAAGTCTTGAAGAAGACATCTATATGAAGCAACCAGACGGGTTCATTGAAAAGGGCCAAGAGCATCTTATTTGTCAGCTCAAGAAGTCCATTTATGGACTTAAGCAAGCTTCCAGATCTTGGAACATATGTTTTGATCAGGTGATAAAATCCTATGGATTTGATCAATGTCAAGATGAATCGTGTGTATACAAAAAGTGTGACGGAAACGTAATGGTATTCCTAGTACTTTACGTGGATGACATCTTGCTCATTGGAAACAATGTGAAGGTATTATCTAACGTAAGGGTATGGTTATCCAAACAGTTTGATATGAAGGACTTGGGAGAAGTAGGTCACATCCTTGGGATCAAAGTTCTACGAGATCGCAAGAAAAGGATGTTGGGCTTGTCCCAAGCTTCCTATATCGATACTATACTAACTCGTTTTAGCATGCAAAATTCTAAGAAAGGTTTCTTATCTTTTAGGCATGGAATTGCCCTATCGAAGGAGCAGTGTCCGAGGACACCTAAAGAGATAGAGAACATGAAAGCAGTTCCTTATGCTTCAGCAGTAGGAAGCTTAATGTATGCAATGCTATGTACGAGACCAGATATCTGCTTTGCCATTGGCATGGTTAGCAGATATCAGTCTAACCCGGGACAAGAGCACTGGACTTCCGTAAAGCATATTTTGAAGTACCTGAAAAGGACTAAAGATTACATGCTAGTTTACCAGGCAGATAGTTTAGTTGCCTTGGGGTATACAGACTCAGATTTTCAGTCAGATAGGGATTCCAGGAAATCAACCTCAGGTTATGTATTTACTTTGGGAGGTGGAGCCACTATATGGAGGAGTATCAAGCAAAAATGTATTGCTGATTCTACCATGGAAGCCAAGTATGTGGCAGCCGCTGAGGCAGCCAAAGAAGCGGTTTGGCTCAGAAACTTCCTATTGGACTTGGATGTGGTACCTAATTTGCCTAAGGCTATTACACTTTATTGTGATAATAGTGGTGCAGTTGCAAATTCGAAGGAACCAGGAGCCCATAAGACAGGTAAACACATTGAGCGTAAGTACCACCTGATACGAGATTTCGTAAAGAAAGGAAAAGTTGTTGTGATCAAGATAGCATCAGCAGACAACCTAGTTGATCCCTTCACTAAGAGCTTACCAGCTAAGGCTTTTGATAGTCATGTTGAGGGAATAGGAGTCAGATGCGTAGCAGCATGGCTTTAAGTATAAGTGGGAGATTTGTAACAGTAAACTGAAAAGCAATGCTTTGAGTATAAGTGGGAGATTGTTAGGGTTATATACTGAAAGCATCACTTTTGTATTAACTTTATTTCCTTATTTTTTTTTGAATGAGAATCATATGGGCATATGTTCGCATATTGTGTTTATTATAATATTAATGCAAGTGTCTGATATTCTATAAGGTTGATAATATGGTGTGAGGTGACACACAGAAGATCATATTATCAGAACCCTATGGAATATACAAATAGTTCACAACCTAGACGGACTTGGACAATCCATTGGAAAGGTTGTAGTGTAATCTGGTATTAGTCTATCTTGACTATAGGTTTACACTAGTACACTTTGTGTGTATTGAACAGGACCACTTGAGGTTGTTCTCTTTGTACTGACTACAAAAGAGAACAAACACCTCTGTTATTATGGATGCTTATGCTCTTAATCCAGATATAATAACAGACATGTATATGCAGTGTGCATTACTTTGACTCATAAAACAGTGAGATTCATTATGGATCAACAACCTCTATGAATTGGGTAATAGCATTGTATGTATGATGGGCTGTTGATTGTAAAAGGAATCCATGTCCCGATACGTCGGGTTGATGATGTCGCCTTAAGGAGCTCATAAGGATTTGTCATGTAAACCCTGCAGGTGGATTACATCCGACATGACAAATAAAGTTGAGTGGTACTACTTAAGGATAAAAGATGTTGATCAATATAGTTGTCAGTAACTTAATTTGATCGACGGACATTCGATATCTTAACATGGGGAGCTGAACGAGCATATAATAAAAGGAGCCCATAAATATAATTTGGGATTAGGAAGGTAGTGCAACAATAGCTCTTTAGTGGACCGAACTATTGTTAATGGGCCTGGGTTGTGTGTTCGGGCTGAACACGGGATACCCAGATTCGTTAGGAGACCTAACCCTAATTTCTCCTCATGGTCCCTGCCGTAGCCTTATATATATCCTCTATTCTCTGGCCGTCATTGATTATCTGAGATATAAGATTTTTTCTCAAAATTCGTGATTCACGTAAGGAGATAAAGAGAGGTCAGCCAAGGAGAAGAAAGGTTGGGAGATCGTCGCCCACACGACGTCCAACCCGAGGAAGGAATACGTGCAGAAGATCTTGGGATCGCTGACAGTTCGAGGTTACTAGAAACTATCGTCTTCTTCTCATCGCAGGTATAATTCGTGAACCCTAGATTCCGCTATAAAGGGTTAGATCACGTATTAAATCTGTTAAGCATTTATGATCGATACGCACACCAATCCGTAGTCCTGGGAATCATCACAGTTCCTACAGTAACGGCCCATTTGACAGCTGTTGACTCGATGATCAGGAGAGAGCAGGTTTTGAGGGGATCTGGTGGCCCAAGAGGGGCCACATCATCTGACCCATATCAAAAAATAACTGAACAAATAATTAACTTAAATATCTGAGAAAAGTTAAGTATAGTACATCATAAAAAAAAGATAAAAGACTAAAATTACAGCATATGGTTTGCCCAACTAGTGAAACAGGGGGAAAAAAAACTCATAAATTCACGTACATCTGCTATCCCGTAATCTAGTCTAGTCTAGGGTATTGTTGATTAGTATCTCCTCGTTATCAAACCTTTTCTCTGCTAAGGTATTACCAATCTAATATTTCATTCTAACTGAAGCAAAGCCTGCAAAGGATAAATTGAGTATAACATGTGAGATGCTCTCATTTTCTGTTTGTGGGCCGTGTCCATCACTTATCTTCCCTTTTTAGCTAAAAAGTAGAGGCCCAAGCATAAGTCCACCTCATTGGCCCAAGCCCATCAAGAGATTTTGAGAAGGATTTTCAAACATATATATAGAGAGAAAGAGATAGAGTAATGTTCCGTTGTGCACTAGGCTTCTGTGTGCACTCGTGTACACTCGGCCTTCCCATCTTTGTATCGACGATCCGAACCGTTCACATTAATCTAAACATCTAAATTAGTTTAAATATGTAAAATCAAATCATTTGAAATTCATTTGCCCATCCATCATGTGACTATAAAAAACAACGATTTTCAATCATACAATTTTGTAACACTTCAATGGATGGGCAAATGAACTACAAATGATTTGATTTTAAATATTTAAACTAATTTAGATATGTAGATCAATCTGAACGGTTCAAATCGTTCATACGAAGGCGGGAAGGCCGAGTGCACGCGGAGGCCTAGTGCACAACATAACATTACTATATATATATGTATGTATGTATGTATATATATATATATATATATATATATATATATGTTTGAATATTCTTAGGTGAGAAAATAAGAAACATTCCTAGAGACCATCGGATCTTTCTCACCATCAAGATCTGCATATGAGGGTAAAAACATACCCCCGCTCGAGCAGAGGTATTTTAGTAATTTACCTAATAACCCCTTCAACCGCTTCCTTCCTTCTTCTCATCTTCTTTCTCCATCAATCTCTTCATCTTCTATCTCCCGCTCTTTCATTTCCCAAATTCGAAAGCCTACATTTCCCAAATTCAATCCCAGCCCCGAGACTCTCGTCCTTTGGAAATCCTCAAACCCCCGATGCCCCTCTCCCATCTTCATGTTGAAAACCCCAAATTCTTCTCACTCTAGCTGCCCCCTTCACCCCTACCCATTAAAACCCTATATTCCCCAACCTCCACCATCGGTCGAAGCTAATCATTCAAAACCCCTAGTCTCCCCATCGAAACACTAGCCTCCCAGTCAAAACAGTAGCCTTCCCCGCACGACCTGAAACCTGGACCCACTTAGGCGACAGAGAAGGCGCCCAATTTCTACCCCGCCAATGATGAGAATGTCAAAATATCAAGTGAGAACATTACATGGTTTCCATCTCCCATAAAATTAAGAAAATAAAATAAAATCCAAATATTTGAATAGTTGAATCAAAAGTTAGTACTGTTATTAATGCAATATCTGTTTTCTGTATTTGCAGCTCATCAGATTGCTCGTCATAAGGTAGAAGAAGCTGAAGCTATTGAAGTTGCTACCTGTCTATGCACAAGAGCGCAGATGCTAATGACAAATGCTGATTTGTTGTCATATAAGGATACATTTGCTCTTAGAATTCCTGATACTATATTCACATAATCATCACCATCGGAATCACTTAAGCTGAATTCTTCAATCCTCTTCGACTGACTATCAGGGACCAACAGTTTTATTTTCATTTGTACAGGATCATCAGTAAATGGATGATCACCTCTTTCACCTCTTTCATTATCAGTAAAATTAGGAAAATAAAATAAAATCCAAATATTTGTGTCATTGCCCTTTTGTAGGATCACCTCTTTCATCTCCATCACTGTGAATGGGGCTTCAAGGGCCTATAGTGGTGATTCCACATTCTGCGTGTGGAGAGCCAAAAGCCATCACTGAGTGGAGCTCGAAATTCAGCCTTGGTCCCAAGAAGGTTTTTGTAGTGATATTGAAACACATTTTTAATTTGCTCCACTTCTTGTACCACACCCGTCTCCGTATGGACTTACAGAATAAGGGTGAATCTTCATTGCTGCAACTCTATGAAAGAAGTTCGTATTCGCGTCTCCCTCTATGAGCCACAAATTCTAAACCTTTGTTACCACTGGATTTCTTCAAGCTTATACATCTGGGCAATTTCCTCCCTAGAACAAAGTAGCTTGTTCTTTTCCTCTTGCGTAAGATCCCTAAATTCCTCCAATAAATCCAGTTCGTCAATACCCTCAAGGATGGAATCCTTGGCCCGCCAGATTGTAGTGAACCTAGTACGATTCCATCTCCTGAGTATTGATCGAAGCTTGAAACCTTTTCACACCATATAGCCACCGCCTTCGTTCCTCTGGTTGGTACGACCCAGCTTTCCATGACTATATGATGAAAACCCTGAATTTTCAGCCAAGCCTTTTCGAACTTGAACTTTGACATTGTAGCGCCCCGAATTTCAATGATAGAAATAAGAGACACAACTCCAAAATCTTTACTTCAATGTAATCCAAACACAGTATAAAACACAAAAAAAATACAATTTTTCTTTACAACAGTTCTTTATTACAATGCACAACGGAAAATTTAACACATTTATTACAATACATCTCAACATTCAAGCTCCAGTCATCTCAAGGTCCAAGCTTTAATCTTGCTCAAGCAACTTACTCACAAATCCTAAAAAACTGACCATAAAAGTGGGCACGTCAGTTGAATACAACTGACACAATACTATAATAATAGTAACCCTCCAAAATTTTCCAATCACAAACTTGTCGCACAAAATAAAATACAACAATGATAAAAGATTCAAAAAACCAACAAGTGAAACTACGCTAAATGAATGTGTGCGCCGAGAAAACAAAGAAAAAGTGCATAAAACAATATCCAAGAAAACACAATGCACACAATGCACACTAATGCATATTTGTTTGGATTCTGTGCATCCTATACTACATAGGTCCGAAGGCAAGTCCTTAGCGTTCACCATATTTTAAGGTTCAATCCCTCGCCATGAAAACTACATCGGTGACAGAGAAAAAAATATATACTCCGTGAATAGACCCCAGCCCCGGTACGCATCCCGCCGAGCTATACAAGTGTAAACACACAAGCATCCCGCAAGAATCGCTCTAACTCCAGAGAATCACCTCATTGCCGTACATTCTGCGAAAAGGCCTGCCGACCCTCGACGCGCAAACATACCAAATCCGTCTCACTTCTAGATATTCCGCAAATATACCTGCCAAACCTCAACGCGCAAACATACTCTAGAGACAGAACAAATATACAGTCACTCCCTGCTTCCCAAAATACGGAACACGAGTACGTAACGTAGGCCCATCGAATGATGTAAACACCATCCATAAGCTGTACCAGACTAACTCAGCAATAAGAACAACAAAATACAACCACGCAAGAAAAATAACCGCATGAAACAAAGATAAATTCCAATAATAAATGAAATAATTCAACAGTATAAATATCTAACATCTGAGATCAAAACAAACTACGGGTCATAAAGCCCAAAACAAAGTACAAATTATAACAATGTTCAGAAAAGAAATCTAGCAGCAAATAGAACTATGCAGCGGAGACTAGTTCCAACTCTAGAAACATTGCTCACCAATTCATTCGGGAACAGACCCTTCAGTACCTGTAAAATGTTGATCTAAAAAGAAAGAAAAGAGTGCCCTTAGAGCAACTCGTGGGTGGCAAGTAGAGAAAACAAAGGATAATACGAAAGCATGAATATCAAGGGAAAGGAACATGGTCAAAGACAAAGAGGCAATATTATCAAAGGTGTACAATAATCACGCATGTAATGAGTGATGTCAAGACGAGATCAAGCATGAGAGGCAGGTTATTAAGCATTTTATTAATCTATCTAGTGCACGTACTGCTGCGTCCCATTCCACAGGTTCCGCGCAAGCATAGTGATCGTTTTAGACCGATGGTGAATTCACGGTTTGTGTACTCGGCATTGATAACAATAATTTACATACAATAATTATCAATCAATCATTGCAAGCAATACTCCTCCTTCCATGTCAAGTGTTCGTGCGTGTGAGAAGGCCTTACCGAGTATATTTTTCGATTGTTCACTACCAATTCTACCCACAATACCCCGGCTTGTTAATAGTTTATTTTCATCCTATGTTATCATGCAAGTGGGTGTCAATTTTGTATATTACTGTGTGACTAATTCTAAGTATTACAGACAAAGCATGAAGCAAACACACCATATAACGCATTTCACAAAATCAGGACAGCATGACCTGCTGTACCAAAACATGGATTATGGTCACTATAAAAAAGCAAACCTGAATCTGCTGGAAGATCTGGAAAGTAGACTTCCACACGGTTCCAGAGGGTATAATTAAGGCATATGAAAGACACAGGAACTAAGGTGAAAACTCTATTCTAATCAGGTTTTATGTTCAGTCAGCATGCAGTAGATTGTATTCAACTAATTATTTTGGGTCAGAGAACTCATTAATAAAACCTACAAAAATTCAGGGGAGTATCTATACATGTCTAGGTCCAGCCTAATTTATTTCAGATTTTTATTTTACCGTTAACGGGGTCAAATAAAATAAGGAATAGCAGGATACGCATGAAATTATGAGTCTGGAATTACTAACACAGTTGCAGTAAAGTGGTGATATCTAACAGATGACAAATCGGAATTTAAATCCAGACTAGGGAAAAATTATCTAGACATCAAGGGCTATATTTTATGTTCAGTAAGTTCTTTCAAATTATGTCATTAGTATGGCTAAAAATCTGATTCAAAGTAAAACATCCACCAGTCCAGAAATCAACTTAACATAAAAAGGATAACAAATAAATCATACGATCACATATAGCATGCAAATTGGTAATCAAAGTGACCCTAGGTGTCAACATACAAATTTCTAAGTTTAAGATGCAATTATCACAGTCAAGGTGTCAATTCATCGATAAACTTCAATTTAGCACATACAATTTCAATGTCCAATTTATCAAGCAGTCCTATGCATGAATCTAGTTATTTAATTGTGTATATGCCTGAAATAATGGGGACTGGGTTTAAGATCAAAGAGATAGTACGATGTTAAGAGTATGTCGGGTTAGCTCGTGTAAACCCTCGATAATCTTAACGGAATTGTCAAAAACAGTTTTTTTGATAACAAATTGGACGGACCTACTTGCAGGAGATCAATTAATCTTGAACACAAACAATAAAAATGGTTCAAGAAGAGACTTGCCTGTTATATCACAGATACAATTAAATAGAAAGAACGGGATCAGAATTCCGGGCAAAATCTCTCAAAAACACGTGCGAAGAACTAACAGCAACAGCAAAAGCAAAAAATCCAAGAGAGAACTTCACACCGGATCGGCCAGAACACAGAACGGCAAAACAGGATCTGATGCACCCAGAACACAGAACACCAAATCTGTCCAATAGGAGCTCTTCCTCACACCGGATCCATTCCAAACACGGGACAGCGAGTCTAGATCTGCTGTGGCCGAACACGAAACAGCGACTCCGACCAATGGATGATCATCTTCCTCGGCAAGGGGAGAGAGAGAGACGGCGAACAGTGGCGACGACTGCACGGCACTACGACGGGGGCGAAGCGGCATCGGCACCACGGTCGGGAAGCGACAGCAGCGACGGCAACCACGACGACAGCAAACCCTGTTTTTGGTTGGAGACAGAAAACGACGACTACGGCGACTCAGAGACTCGACAGCGGCTCTAGGGGATTGCAATGGAGCGGTGAGGGACGACGAGGGCAATTGGGGTGCACGGAGATGGGTTAGGGCGATAGTGGTGAAGGGCGATCGGAGTTGGTGACGGGGGTAGGGTGGTTTCGGTTGGGTTTGGGTTCAGCGAAAATAGAGAGAAAGGTAGGGATCGGGGAGAGAGAGTAACGGCAGAAGAGAGAGAGAGAATAAATTATTAGGGTTGAATAGGATTATTTATAGGGGTTCAAGAATTAGGATTTTGGGGTTGAGATTATGTGGGTTCTGGATAACGGTTTTGGCTCCAAAAAGAGAAAATTAAATGCAATGAGATGAGACGAACACAAAGGAGAACAAATTAAACTCAGAATAGAAAGAGAAAAATTTGCAAGGAGAACAGATTCCAACCAAAGAAGACAGATTGATCAAGAGAGAACACAAGAACCCAAGAAAAGACAAAATGCACAATAACAAATGAATTCAAATACAATGATCAAAAGAATACAAAATACAATAAAATCTGAAAATAGGGCTTATAAATCCTACCTACCTTACAAGAAGAATTTCGTCCTCGAAATTCATACAAGAGGTACATAGGGCAATGCCCGAAACAAACAAAGCAAAACAAAACACTACTCAAATAAATGAGGAAACCTCTCCCGAATCTCTTCCTCTAACTCCCAAGTAGACTCCCCTGGCGAGCGAGGATCCCAAGAAACTCGGACCAACTTGATGACTCTATTCTTTGGTACCTTCTCTCGACGGTCTAAGATAAAGACGGGTCAAATTTCACAGGACAAATTCGGCCTCACAGACAAGTCTGAGTAGTCAACCACATGACTGTCATCTCTGATGTATTTTCTGAGCTGGGAAACAACGAATACATCATGGACACCCGCTAAAGCTGGCGGTAGAGCGAGCCTGTAAGCTACCTTGCCCACACGTTCCACAATATCGAATGGACCGATAAATCAAGGACTCGACTTGCCTCCACCGCCGAAATGGATAACACCTTTCCAAAGCGATAGCTTAAGGAACACATGTTTGCCTGCCTCAACTCTAGAGGTCTCCGACGACAGTCATCCCACCTCTTCTACCGATCCTGAGCGGTCTGTAGATGCTTGCGGATCTGAGCCATGGTATCAACTATCTTCGTGATCAACTCAGGGCCTAAAAGCTTTCTCTCGCCGATATCATCCCAACAGACTGGCAATCTGCACTTGCGCCCATACAAACCTTCGAATGGAGCAGCCTTGAGACTCGCCTGGCAACTGTTATTATAAGAGAACTCGGCCAAGTGAAGATGATCCTCTCACGAACCTCCAAACTGAAGAACGCAGTATCTCAACATATCTTTTAGGGTCTGAATTTTCCATTCTGACTGCCCATCCGTCTGAGGATGGAACGCTGTACTGTAGCTTAACTTAGTACCCAAGCTCCTCTGCAAACTCTCCCAGAACTGAGACCTGAATCTCGTATCTCTATCCGATACGATGCTGACAAGAACTCCATCCAGACGAACAACCTCCTAAACGTACTACTCGGCCAAAATCTCCGTGGACTGACCCACACGGAAAGGAATGAAGTGAGCACACTTCGTCAGCCGATCCACTATCACCCAGATAGCATTATGACCTTTAGGACTCCTCGGTAAAGCTATCACAAAGTCCATCGTGATATTCTCCCACTTCCATTCAGGGATAGGAAGGGGTTGCAAAACTCTTGCGGTCCTCTGATGCTCCGCCTTCACCTACTGACAGATTAGGCACTGGGCGACGAATCGAGCCACATCCCGCTTCATACCATGCCACCAGAAATGCTATTTCAAGTCCCTGTACATCTTGGTACCACCAGGATGAATAGAATACGGGGACCGATGAGCTTCCTCAAGTAACTTCTGCCTGACTTCTCCTCCAGGTACACACAACCTATAGCCAAACTGAAGCGACCCATCAGCATGGACAACCAAATCAGATCTCAAACCAGCTTCAACCTCACTTCGAAACTCCTGTAATTGCTGATCACTCCTTTGAGCTACCATGATCTGCTCTACCAAGGACGACTGCAACTGCAACAACATAAGCTGCCAATCTGATCCGAGAAGCAACACATCCAACTCTAGCCACCTCATGTCCTCCACTACCTCCTTCTGCTGAGTGAGGAACATAGCGGCAGGCCTCCGACTCAAAGCATCTGGCACCGAATTAACTCTGCCCGGGTGATACTGCAAATTGATGTCAAAATCTGCCATCAATTCCAGCCATCTTCTCTGCCTCATGTTCAACTCCTTCTGCATGAACACATACCTGAGGCTCTTGTGATCTATGAAAATCTCAACTCTATCCGCAAGCAAATAGTGCCTCCACAACTTCAAAGCAAAGATCACAGCTGCAAGCTCCAGATCATGAGTAGTATAGTTCTTCTCATGAGGTCTCAACTGCCTCGATGCATAAGCAACAACCCTGCCTCGCTGCATCAGCACTTCTCCCAAACCTCTCCCCGAAGCATCACAAAAGATCACAAAACCACCCGAACTGTCGGGGATAGTCAGCATAGGCGCTGACGTCAACCGACGCTTCAACTCGGTGAAAGCTCCATCACAAGCTTCATCCCAGACGAACTTGTGCTCCTTCCTGGTTAAACTGGTCAAGGGTCCAGCGATCTTGGAGAAATCCTGAATGAACTTCTGATAGTAACTAGCCAAACCAAGGAAACTCCGCACCTCAGGAACAGACTTCGGAATAGGCCAATCCTTGACGCAGAAATCTTCGACAGATCCACAGAAACACCAGCACCGGAGATAATGTGGCCAAGAAAAGCAACCCGATCCAGCCAGAACTCGCACTTATCGAGCTTTTCATACAGCTGGTTCTCCCTCAAAGTCTGCAGAACCACCTTCAGATGCTCAACATGATCCTCCTTGTTCCGCGAGTACACTAATATGTCGTTGATGAAGACCACGACAAACTGATCCAAGAACGGAAAAAACACACGGTTCATCAAACCCATGAATACAGTCGGTGCATTAGTCACTCCAAAAGGCATCACCAAGAACTCGTAATGACCATATCTCATTCGGAAAGCCATTTTTGAAACATCCTCTGACTTCACCCTGACTTGATGGTACCCGGAATGCAGATCCAACTTCGAGAACACTGAAGCACCTCCCAGTTGGTCGAACAAATCGTCAATCCTCGGCAATGGATACCGATTCTTGACAGTAACATGGTTCAACTCCCTGTAGTCAATGCAAAGCCTGCGGCTTCCATCCTTCTTACTGACAAACAGAACTGGGGCTCCCCATGGAGAAACACTAGGTCTGACAAAACCTTTATCAAGCAGCTCCTGAACTTGCACCTTCAGTTCCGCCAATTCAATCGGCGCCATACGATACGAACTCTTGGAAATAGGGGTCATACCGAGCTGAACATCAATGTTGAACTCCACATCTTAGACTGGCAGCAAACCGGGCAATTCCTCGGGAAACACATCAAGGAAGTCCCTTACAACCAAGGGTGCAACAACCCTATCAGAACCCAGCGACGCAAGAGAAACAACCTTGGGATCCAACAAGTTCTTGACATGCCCTGACGGTGTCTCACCTGCATGGAAAACAAATTCTGGCTAACCAGAAAGCCTGAAAGTCACTTTCTTCTCCCGAAAATCAATCACGGCACACCATTCCATGCCCAGAATAACATCAAAACTGGAATTGGGAATCACAATCAAATCTACCGAGAAAACTACACCACCAATTAGCAACGGACACTGCTTGCAAACCCTAGAACAAACAACGACACCTCCACCTGTGGTGATGTCCCAAGCTGCAGCATAGCATCGCAAGCCAAACCATGCTGATCGACAAAGCGAGAAGAAATGAAAGAGTGGGTAGCACCCGAATCAAACAACACATGAGCATGAAGAGAGAAGACTAAAATCACACATAGAAGAAGATCAAACAAGGGATAAGGTGCCAGCAGGATATATACACGAATAATTGTACAAAGGGTTGAGGGGGGAATAAAAATAACATGCAGAAAACTGAAAGAAAGAAAAGAAAGTATAACTACTGTGATATACCTGCAACCACTCCAACAGCGACTTCCGCTTCCTCGGCTGTCAGGTTATAAGCCTGACCACGATCACCAACCTGACCTCCTCTAAGAGCCGCATGCCTCTGATCAAAGACTTGCCTCTGCAGAGGGAGACAGGGCCTGCCCTGACCATGCATCGGCGCTTCTAGCTGAGCAGCACCAGCAACCGGCGCAGGAGCTCTGTTCCTTGGACAGTCACGAACCATATGCTCACTGCTCCCACACACTAAACACTTTCGGTTGGCCATCCTGTAGTCTCGCTGTGAATGCCCAGTTTTATGGCAGTAGCCACAAGCCTCAACATTCCTCGGGACAGCAGGTGTGTACAGCTGTGCTCTCGCGGGAGGGGGCAGAACTGGCCTCCGAATAGGTCATCCGGAAGGTCGAGCTGCAATGGGGTGCGAAACAGTCCTCTGAGAAACACTAGACCCGCTGAGAGTCTGCTCCTGGATCTGAGCCGCATCTAGAACATCGGAATAAGCATGAAGCCAAAGAGCACCCAAATGGTCCAGGGGGGGAAGCTCAAGCCCGAAAGAAAACGACTAGCCCGGGCCTCATCAGTGGCAACGAGGGTAAGGGCAAAGCGACTGAGCCGAGTAAACTCTACAGCATACTCGTCCACGGAACGGTTTTCCTGTTTAAGATAATGCTCAAATTAATACCGTCACAAGTGAAATAGGCAACAACAAATGACATTTAAGAACATTATCTAGCTGACCTGAGTTAGGAAAATAAACTGTTGCTCCATCTCTGCCTTGGTGACACTGGGAAAGAACTTCACCATGAAGCTCTCAGAGAAAGTGGCCCACTCATTAGGTTGCGGCATCCTATCGGATTCAACTCACCACTAGATATGAGCGAGATCCACCAACTGGATGCAAACCACATCCACACGATCCTCCTCAGCAACACGAGTGGCGACCAGTAGTTGCTCCGTTCGGATAAGCCATTGCTCGGCCTCCAATGGCGAATCAGTACCCGAAAACTTTTTCGGGTGCAGCCTCATGAAATCCGCTATCATACCATGCCTAGGTGGCAGAGCACCAGTGGAGGTCCAGCGACATTCCCATTGGCTTCCAAAGTGGCTCTCATCAGCTCATTATGCTCCTACTAAAGAGCCATCATCTGCTGAATCGTTTGGAGAATAGCAGTGTTTTCCGGCTGCTGATCCCCCAAGCGAGAAGAAGAATTCCCACGAGCCATCGACTGAAACACGATCAAAGATAGTTAGTACCCAGATCATATGTTGGTTATTATACAAGTATTCATGTGATTATCGTGGTGTGCAAATCATTGAGTTAACCCGGCTAGAGCTAAACTCGACTAATATACCAATCAAAGCCAAACCTCGTAAAGATAGTCATGTTCGATTGATATATTACTCAATCCTGGGCTCTGATACCACTAAAAAACCTGTCACGTCCCGCTTCCCAAAATACGGAACACGAGTACGTAACGTAGGCCCAGTGAATGATGTAAACACAATCCATAAGCTGTACCAGACTAACTCAGCAATAAGAACAACAAAATACAACCACGCAAGAAAAATAACCACATGAAACAAAGATGAATTCCAATAATAAATGAAATAATCCAACAGTATAAATATCCAACATCTGGGATCAAAACAAACTACGGGTCATAAAGCCCAAAACAAAGTACAAATTATAACAATGTTCAGAAAATAAATCTAGCAGCAAATAGAACTATGCAGCGGATACTGGTTCCAACTCTAGAAACATTTTTTTGAGGGAAACTCTGGAAATGTTGCTCACCAATTCCTTCGGAAATAGATCCTTCAGTACCTGTAAAATCTTGATCTAAAAAGAAAGAAAAGAGTACCCTTAGAGCAAGTCGTGGGCGGCAAGTAGAGAAAACAAAGGATAATAGAAAAACATGAATATCAAGGGAAATGAACATGGTAAAAGACAAAGAACAAAATAAAGAGTAGGCAATATTATCAAAGGTGTATAATAATCACGCATGTATGAGTGATGTCAAGACGAGATCATGCATGAGATGCAGGTTATCAAGCATTTTTATCAATCTATCTAGTGCACGTACTGCTGCGTCCCATTCCACAGGTTCCGCCCAAGCACAGTGATCTTTTTAGACCGATGGTGAATTCACGGTTCTTGTACTTGGCATTAATAAAAATAATTTATGTGCAAGAATCATCAATCAATCATTGCAAGCAATACTCCTCCTTCTATGTTAAGTGTTCATGCGTGCTAGAAGGCCTTACCGAGTACATTTTCCGATTGTTTACTACCAAGTCTACCCATAATATCCGGCTTGTTAATAGTTTATTTTCATCCTATATGAGCATGCAAGAGAGTTTCAATATTGTATATTACTATGTGTGACTAATTCTAAGTATTACAGACAAAGCATGAAGCAAACACATCATATAACGCATTTCACAAAATCAGGACAGCATGACCTTTCTGTACCAAAACATGGATTATGATCACTAAAAAATAGCAAACCTTAATCTTCCGGAAGATCTGGAAAGTAGACTTCCACACGGTTCCAACGAGTATAATTCAGGCATATGAAAGACAAAGGAACTAGGGTGAAAACTCTATTCTAATCAGGTTTTATGTTCAGTCAGCATGCAGTAGGTTGTGTTCAACTAATTATTTCGGGTCAGAAAACTCATTAATAAAATCTAAAAAAATTCAGGGGAGTATCTATACATGTCTAGGTCCAGCCTAATTTATTTTAGATTTTTCTTTTACGGTTAACAGGGTCAAATAAAATAAGGAACAGCAGGATATGCATGAAATTATGAGTCTGGAATTACTAACACGGTTGCAGTAAAGTGATGATATCTAACAGATGAAATTGGAATTTAAATCCAGACCAAGAAAAAATTATCTAGACATCAAGGGCTACATTTTATGTTCAGTAAGTTCTTTCAAATTATGTCATTAGCATGGCTAAAAATCTGATTCAAAGTGAAACATCCAGCAGTCCAGAAATCAACTTAACATAAAAAGGATAACAAATAAATCATGCGATCACATATAGCATGCAAATTGGTAATTAAAGTGATCCTAGGTGTCAACATGCAAATTTCTAAGTTTAAGATGCAATTATCACAGTCATGGTGTCAATTCATCGATTAACTTCAATTTAGCACATACAATTTCAATGTCCAATTTATCAAGTCGTCCTATGCATGAATCTAGTTATTTAATTGTGCATATGCATGAAACAATGGGGACTGGGTTTAAGATCAAAGAAATAGCACGATGTTAAGAGTATGTCGGATTAGCTCGTGTAAACCCTCGATAATCTTAACGGAATTGTCAAAAGCAGTTTTTTTGATAACAAAATGGACGGATCTACTTGCAAGAGATCAATTAATCTTGAATACAAACAATAAAAAGGGTTCAAAAAGAGACTTGCCTGTTATATCGCAGATACAATTAAATAGGAATAACAGGATCAGAATTCCGGGCGAAATCTCCCAAAAACACGTGCGAAGAACCAACAGCAATAGCAAAAAATCCAAGAGAGAACTTCACACCGGATCGTCCAGAACATAGAACGGCAAAACGGGATCTGATGCGCCCAGAACACAGAACACCAAATCTGTCCAATAGGAGCTTTTCCTCACACCGAATCCGATCCAAACACGGGACAGCGAGTCTAGATCTGCTGTGGCCGAACACGAAACAGCGACTCCGACCAATGGATGGTCGTCTTCCTTGGCAAGGAGAGAGAGAGAGAGACGAACGATGGCGACGACTGCGCGGCACTGCGGCGGGGGCGAAGTGGCGTCGGCACCACGGTTGGGAAGCGACGACGGCGAACCCTGTTTTCAGTTGGCAATAGAGAGCGACGACAATGGTGACTCTGGGACTCGACGGCGGCGCTAGGGGATTGCAATGGAGCGGTGAGGGACGACGAGTGCAATGGGGGTGCACGGAGATGGGTTAGAGGGACGGTGAAAGTGGTTGAGGTGGTGAAGGGCGATCGGAGTTGGCGACGGGGATATGGTGGTTTCGGTTGGGTTTAGGTTCAGCGAAAACAGATAGAAAGGTAGGGATCGGGGAGAGAGAGTAACAGCAGAAGAGAGAGAGAGAATAAATTATTAGGGTTTAATTGGATTATTTATAGGGGTTCAAGAATTAGGGTTTTTGGTTGAGACTATGTGGGTTCTGGGTAACGGTTTTGGCTCCAAAAAGAGAAAGATAAATGCAATGAGATGAGACGAACACAAAGGAGAACAAATCAAACTCAAAATAGAAAGAGCAAAATTTGCAAAAAGAGCAGAATCCAACCAAAGAACACAGATTGATCAAGAGAGAACAAAAGAACCTAAGAAAAGACAAAATGCACAATAATAAATGAATTCAAATACAATAATCAAAAGAATACAAAATACAATAAAATCTGAAAATAGGGCTTACATATATAGTCCCGGAATACATCTGCCCGACTGAAAACAGAGCCCATACTTACGTTGCCCAAGTTCCGCATAACTCCCAATCAAGTGTCTGTCCTTAGATTTGTAATAATGACAACCTGAGCTGCCTAAAACTAGCTATACCCTACCGGACTTCACTTGTCAAACCAGGATCACTAGCCCCTCAGACTAATTTCCTACAATCAGAATATCCATTGCCAGTATTCTTGGGTTCGTTCAGTATCTAGTGCTCCCAACTAAACACCTCAAGCGTCCATCTAGGGTTCTCACAATAACCCTACTCGAAATCAAAACCTCACTTGGTTCAATCATTCAAAATACTCTTTATATTCTCTTTTTTGAAAAACAATAATTTTCCCACAACACCACGGCTGTGAATCAAAATCTCAAACAGGAACATCTCATTCCAAAATTTATGAACTTTTGTACATACACAATCTCTTTATTATTCACATTTCATTTAATAAACCGTTGTTACCATAAAAGACCCTTTTTCATATGGAAACAAATTCCATTCCATAGAAATTCTTTAAATTCAAACTTATATCTCACTTTCCATACATACATGAAACTCAATAAATTCTTCTAGAATTCAAATCAATTTAAACTGAAACAAGTGTCTTTATTATCTGGAATCTTATTCCAAAAATCTGAAATTCTTTAGTTCTAGACATCCGAAATTTTGCCTCTTTTGAAACTGAAAATAAACCTCTTTAAAATTCAAATTTCCATTTTTAAATACTGGAACATATATCCCCTAAAAACTAATAATTTTATCTATAAAAATATAGATTTACACCCTCAAAATTATTATTTGAACATATTAAAATCTGGAAGTAGATTTCAACAAAATCTGTTATTTGCACACTCGAACCTGATCAAAAGAATCAATTAGTCATCAAGTCATCACACAATCTCTAGATTTATACATATACATATACTCATTTGTATGCATACTAGGGTTCTCAAACCCTAACTCACAACACCACAGCCCCAACAACCCAAAACAAACCAAACCGAAACCCAAAACACACCAAATCGTAGCCCCGGGTCTGCATAGTGCTCGAGTTGGCACTGTGCCACCCCCGGGTTGCTGTGCAGCCCTTGCCCCACAAACCCTAGGTCTAGGGTTTAACCCCGAAACCCTAACCCCAGTATTCTTCACATAAAAATATATTTTTTTCAATGGGTTTTAACCTAAAATCAACGTATAAAAATTATAGTTTTCAACTCCTCATGAATTCACATTAAAATAGTATAACTCATAAAAATCTATCTTTTAATTACTCAAATCATTTTTCTTTAATCATACAATAAGATCAACACATCTATAATAACATATAGGTTCATTAGATCTATTTCTACAAATAAAAACTAGATTCTTCATGCATAGAAACTCCATTATTCAAGAACAAATTATTTTAGATCCGTACACAATCAAGATTCAATTTTTATGCCTCATAATCAATAATCTCATGTCACATACATCTCTGCAAGTACTACAATCATATTACATACAATCCATGATTAACAAGAGTTCATCCCTAGCATGATACTATATATTTATGAGATTAAACATACCAAAAGAGTTGTTGTGTTACCCACCTCAAGAAAAATATGTTACAAACTATTAGTCTTCTCCTCCAAGCAAAATATCAACTCCAATAATACCAAAATCACAAAAATCTCAAAAGAAAGAAAGGAGGCTGAAAGCTTTCTGCCTCCCCTAAATAGGCCGGGATCTTTTCTAGGGTTTCTTTGAAAATTTTACAAATAAAACCTCCTAGAAGTCCTAATTTGCATAATTAATTACTTATTCAATCAAATCAAATCAAAATCAAATCAAATCAAATCAAATGGATAAAACTTCATCCTCAAATACTCCACTGGAAAACCGGCCCCCAAAATGCAGCCAACCTTTTTTTTAATTCAAATTTTACCCCCAAACGACTTTTTACAAAAAAAGTCCAATTCTTTCGAAATATTTACAAAAGCAATTTCTTTTATTCAGAAAAATGCCAAAAATTAAAATATATCCAATTACAAATAATAGAATTTATTTAGCAACTCAAAATTCTAAAACTTCTCTTTCAAAAATAATTGCACGTGTTTTGCACATGCAAAACAATAATTTCACAGAAATCAAAATAATTAAATAATTCATTTAAAATTTATTTATCAATTAAAAATGTTACCTTTAAATTTCTGGGGCGTTACATCACTCCCTCCTTAGAAGAGTTATGTCCTCTAATGCTAACAGAGGAAAAAAAGAACAACACGGAATTTACACAAACAATTCCGAAAAATCAGTCTTTATCCGATCCTCAGCTTCCCACGTAGCCTCCTTGAATAACTGGTTCCTCCACAGTACCTTGACCATCGGTATGATCTTATTCAGCAGAACCTTCTCTCTTCGATCCAAGATCTCCACGAGTTTCTTTTTGTAGCTCAAGTTTAGCTGTAGTCCTTCAGGTACCTAAGGTTGCTGATGATTGTAATCTGGTACGTACTTTCTCAATATAAACACATGGAATACGTTGTGTACCTATGCCAACTCTTCTGGTAGATCCAATTTGTAAGCTGCCTTCCCAATCCGTTTTAGAATCTTGTAAGGTCCAATATACCTTGGTGCCAACTTGCCTCCTATTCCGAATCTGATGACTCTTTTGTAGACTCTTGATTTTGATGACTACAACACAATGCACAATTGTTCTATCTTACATATCTTTTGCAGTGTGTATTTAAAGTGTTCAAGGCCACAATACAATGATGAAGCTTTCAAAAGCACTAGTTCAAGCCACATAGACAAGAACGATTTCAAGACTCAAGATCAAGATACAAGACGAAGACTTCTCAAGAGCTTCAAATGTGATTAGCTAAAAGAACAAGTGTCTTGTAATCTATTTGTAATATTTGTGTGTCTTAGAAATCTTTGTAAAAAGCATTGTCACACACACCCATACATACCCAAGAATAAAATAAAGTTTACTAAAATAAAAAGTTAAAATAAAGCTTGTATGAATTCAGCTGTCAAGTACCAGTCGACTTACTCTAGTAAGCAGTCGACTGTTCTAGTACAAAACAGACTAAACTCACTCAAGCTCTGAGCAGTCGACTTATGTGGCAACCCAGTCGGCTGTTCAAGCAGTTTTGATAGTTTTCTAAAGTTTAAAATTTGCTTTTCAAATTCAAATCTTTTACAGCCGTTTTATGGCAGTTGTGGAACTGTTTCCCAACGTCTTGGAGATTCTAACTCTATAAATAGAGTGCAGAACCAACTTGGAAAAGGTTCCTACAATTGATTAACAAGTCTTCTTACTTTTTGTGAAAAAAGAACTCAAGTTTTCTAATACTCTCATTCTCTATACTTGGTTCTCTAATTTCAGTCTTGTATAACAAAGATTTCGTTCTAAACTGAAGTTAGAAATCTTTAGCCTCTTAACAAAAAGCACTCAAAAATAAGGCTTTAGGTTATTGTAACCTTTCATTTTTTGTTGTTTACTCTCGGATTGTGAGAGTGGTCCTCTTGGTTGGAGAGAAGGACTCTTGGTGTAGAGGCAGTGTCACTCTAGATTGTAGAGTGCAGTCTTGCTCTCTCTAGTGGTTAGAGAGGTCTACGGATTTGACATATTTATTGTCAAAGGTCGTAGAGTATTCTTGTACTTTTTCAAGAATAGTGGAAAATCTCAAGTAGGTTAGCTTGGGGACTGGATGTAGGTCGGGAGGACCGAACCAGGATATATCGTGGTGTTAGCATTGTTGAATCTCTGTGGTTTGAACTCTCTAACTTGCAATTTTATTTTTGCTGCATTTCTTTGTAAATCGTGTCTTTCTAGTCGACTGGTTGTCGAATTAACAGACTCGCTGGTCATCAGTTGATTACTCTCTTTTATCTGACGCAACAGTCGACTGATCTCTATTTACAATCGACTTAATAGTTGCATCAATTTTAATTTATTAAGTTTTTGTAAACAACACTATTCACCCCCCTAGTGTTATTTGCCTTGCATACAGGATCCAACACTTGGTATCACAGCCTGGTTAAGTGTAATGACATCTTCTTCAAATGCAAGTCAATACCATAAAGGTCAATCCATACAAAGGCCGCCTCTATTTGATGGAACAAACTACAATTACTGAAAAATGTAGAATGAAGATCTACTTACAATCCATCAACTATGAGATTTGGAACATGACCGAGACAGAGTATACCGTGCCCACTCTTCCCTATGCCCCATGGAATGATGATATGAAGAACAACACCCTGAACAATGCAAAGGCGATGAATGCTCTCTTTTGTGCACTTACCAAAGAAGAATTTAACCGTGTGTCAAACGCAACAACGGCATTCCAAATATGGCATACTCTTGAGGTAACACATGAAGGTACAAATAGGGTCAAAGAATCTAAAATTTCTGTTCTTGTTCACAGGTTCGAGATGTTCCGAATGAAGGGGAATGAAAATGTATCGGACATGTATCAAGATTCACCAACATCACAAACTCTCTTGTGGCTTTTGGCAAAACATATACGCAAGCAGAGATGGTAAGGAAGGTTCTTCGTGCTCTAACCCCCGAATGGGAAAAGAAGACCACCGCAATTGAAGAACCCAATGATTTAACACAACTCTCACTTGAGAATCTTGTGGAAAATCTAATGGCGTATGAAGTACAATTGTAGGAACGCAAGAAGGACTTAGAACCGCAACAAGACAAAAGAAGACTCTTGCTTTCAAGGCCATGTCCGATTCAGAAGATGATGATGATGATGATAAAGAAGAAATGGCCATGTTCACAAGGAAATTCAAGAAATTTCTAATGAACCTCCTACTTGTTTAAATTTAATTCTAAGTTTAAAGATACTAATGAACCTCCTACTTGTTTCAAGTGCAATAAGATAGGTCACATGAAGAAGGACTGTCCATTGGAAAATGCAAAATCTAAAGGGAAAGTCTCTAACTTCAAGAAGGACAAAGTCACCAGAACAAGTACATGAAGAACAAGAAGGCCTACCAAGCAACTTGGGATGATAGTGCCTCATCATCTGAAGAAGAAAATGAACAATCAAATGAAGTCGCAAACGTGTGCTCCATGGCAAATAGCAATGTAAGTGATAGTATTGAATCTAATGATTTATTAGAAGCTTTTAATGAAGTTTTTCAAGAACTAAAAAGGGAGAAGATAAAAGCTAAAAATCTAGAGAAAGTTAATCAGACTCTTTCTCAAGAAAATCTTGATTTACAAGTTGAAGTCAAGTCTTTAAATTCTCGTCTTTCCAACTTGGATATAGATCTTATATCTCTAAAAAAGAATTATGAAGAGATATCGAAGAATGTATCAATAAGGGAAAAGAGAATTTAAATGAAGTTCTCCAAAATCAAGTTCAATCCAATAAAAGATTTGGACTTGGTTTTGAAAAAAAATTTGAAAAAGGTCATTCTTCTATTAACACTAGTAATAATAAGACTTATTCTATTTCTAGTGTAAGGAATAAGCTGTATGATTTTTTTTGAAAAACCAAAAATTATTCTTAATCATGAAAATAGTAATCATTCAGACCAGACCAGTCGACTGACCCCTAAATTCAACCGTCTGTCCAGAGGTATGGAGTCTTATTCAAAAAGACAACAACCTCATATTAGTCGACTAGTTTCACCTTCCAGTCGACTGCCACCACAAAATAGTCGACTGATGGGTACAATAAAGTCGACTGGACAGAGCAAAAATATTTATGTTCCAGTCAACCTGAGTCTTAATGATAGGGTTTCTTATATAAATTCTTTTATTCATAATGTTTGTAATTCTGTTAATTATAAGCATGCATATGGTGGTAAATCAAACTCACTTTTGGTTGGTTTCCCAAATACTAATCTCCTTCGGGCCCAATGAAAAGGGTACCATATTCACAATTAATATTTTGTAGGTATCTAAAAGGGAACGATGGATACTTGACAGTGGATGTTCTAAACACATGACTGGCCATTCAAACTTGCTCTCTTCCATAAAAGAGATAGATGGAGGAACTGTTACATTTGGAGACAATAACAAAGGAAAAGTCATCGGAATAGGCATGGTAGGTAAGAATACTACTCCTATTATTGAAGATGTATTCTTAATGAGTGATTTAAAGCATAACTTGTTAAGTATTAGTCAGTTATGTGATAAGGATTATAAAATAGTGTTTGAAAAAGATGCATGCTTGATTTATGATTCATCTATAAAATGTAATCTTTCAAGGTTTTAGAAAGAATAATATATATGAACTATGTTTAAAAACAAATGAGTTTTCGAATGATTTTTGTTTCGTTCCTTCTAACAACGATTCTTGGCTTTGGCATAAGAGATTTGGACATGTAAATATGAAAAACATTGCTAAACTATCTCAGAATAACCTAGTTAAAGTACTGTCAAAATTATCTTTTAAGAAAGATAAAATGTGTGATGCATGTCAATTAGGAAAATAAGTAAAATCTACTTTTAAAACAAAAGAAATGATTTCTACTAGTAGACCTCTCGAATTGATCCGTATAGATTTTTTTGGTCCAACTAGAGTCGCTTCTTTAAATAAAGTAGATATGTATTTGTTTTAGTAGATGATTTTTCAAGATTTACATGGGTATTCTTTTTTAAACATAAAAATGAAGCTTTGGAAGAATTTGCAAATTTCTGCAAACGTATTCAAAATCAAAAATCTCTAACCATAGTCACTATTAGAAGTGATCATGGTGGAGAATTTGAGAATGAAACGTTTTCAGAATATTGCAACAAGAATGATATAACACATACTTTTGCATTTCCTAGAGCTTCACCACAAAATTGAGTGGTTGAAAGAAAGAATAGGACATTGCAAAAATGTGCACGTACCATGCCTGTTGAAAGTAATTTGCCTAAATACTTCTCGGCTGAAGTTGTTTCTACAGCATGCTATGTTTTAAATAGAATATTAATTAGGCCAAAGCTTAAGAAAACTTGTTTTGAATTATTTTATGAACGAATTCCTAAAGTATTTTATTTTAAAGTATTTGGTTGTAAGTGTTTCATATTAAACACAAAAGATAATCTAGATAAATTTGATACTATATCTAATGAAGGCATCTTCATTGGATACTCAAATAGGAGTAAGGCATATAGAATTTTCAATAAGTCATCTTTGACTATTGAAGAATTTATGCATATTTCATTTGATGAATCTTTACCTTCATCTAATGTTATTGAAGATGATGAAATTGAATCATTACCACTAGATAACATCGTTAAATCACTTGAGTAAACAACCCTAGATAAGTCGACTGCTGCGTTGCATCAGTCGGCTGATGAGTTTATTAAGTCGACTAATCCTGCAGAGATAACTCCAACTTTAACAAAGTCATTTTTTGAAGTTCGAGATCATCCTCATGACTTAATTATTGGTGACATCTTACATGGCATTCAAACAAGGTCACATTTCAATATGATTTCTCATACTGCCTTCTTATCGGATTTTGAACCGAAAAATATTCAAGAAGCATGTGAGAATGAATTTTGGTTGAATGCTATGCAAGATGAACTTAAACTGTAGCGCCCCGAATTTTCAATATGATATCTTAGAAACGTGGCACAATTCTCAGCATCAACTTCAAATGTAATATTAAACACAGCCCAAAATACCAGTAAAATTTGTCTCAAAATTTTATTACACTAATATTTACATAGCACAGCGGAATACATACACCTTGAATTACAAACTTTCTTTCTTTACAACACTTTCTTTTTACAAAATCACGCAATCCATTACATCACTTTAACTCAAGCATCCAAATCCCAAGCTATAGGTAATCACTTGTAAAATATGAGGCTAGAGATGACTCTAACCCCCAAAACTAAAGGGGTCAGCCATAAAGGTGTGAGTGACATAAAAACAAGCAACCTGAATAAAGCATAGATTCATCAACAACAGGAAATAAATAGGAGTAAGTGAATTAGGGAAAATCACGAAACACGAAAACACATCAAGTGAGGCTAGACTAAGTATCAAGTGTAGAAAACCGAAAACACATCATAATACCAAGTCACGAAAACATCAATGCTATATGCTGATTCTCTAATGCGCACTTGTCGGAGTCTATGCATCCCACTCTACATAGGTCCGGTGCAAGCCCTTAATGTCTCCACTTTATAGGGTTTAATCCCCCGCCATGCAACTAATCCTACTACGATGACTACTATGAGATATAGATAAACTGTGAGTATTAGCCCATACCCCAATAATTCGAAGGTCAGTCTCTATCCACAGATAATTCCGGAGACTATTTCACTCACGCCTGGGAATCTTCGAGAATACCCCATACCGCAATCTATGGCACCTCATCACACGAATACCACAAGTGCGTCGCCTCGACCCCGATAATTCCGGAGATCAATCCCACACCATAGGTAATTCCGGAGACTATTTCACTCACACCTGGATAATTTCGGAGATTATCTCACACCGCGAGTCATACTGAGGTCCATAACCCATGTTCTCATTCATCATATCACCACTAGTGCCTATCCTTATCATTTAGGTTATTTAATTAGTTTACGGATCTCCTAGAGTTGATGTAACCCACCGGACTAAACTCAACAACTGATCAACTAAAATGCCTCAACAGGCTCAAACATAAATATCTCAACTACCGGTATACTAGGGTCACACACACCCTCTAGAGACCTCGCACCCAAATATCCAAACCAATCTTTCAACATAAATTGCTCAGTTAAAACGACATGTAAATATTTGTTCAGTAGAAGATAAGGTATAGAATAGTAAGTTATAGATTAAAGCATTTAAAGAATAAATCATTTAAAAGAACATTCAAATATGTCAAGATACATCATTATCATTCGACTATAGACAAGCGTCGGTCGACTGTCCAGAGAGAAAATCCAATAACTTTGAGAAAATAATTCTAAGTAATATCAGTCGACTATAAAAACCATCAGTCGACTGTCCAGAGTGAAAAATCCAATAACTTTGAGAAAATAATTCTAAGTAATATCGGTCAACTGTAAAAAGCCATCGGTCGACTGTCCAGAGCGAAAAATCCAATAACTTTAAGAAAATAATTCTAAGTAATATCAGTCGACTGTAAAAACCATCGGTCGACTGTCCAGAGCAAAAATTTCAAGAAAACTAGAGAACACAACAGCCAGATCGCGACGGTCGACTGTGAAATTACACCGGTCGACTGTCGACCTGCAGACTGTAGATTTTGGTTGTGCACATTTCAACCGATACGTAGATTTACTTTATAAAAATGATTTCTACAAAAAGCATATTTCTTATTTGATCAAATACAACTTATAGGATATATAATAGTCCATAAAACTAAATCAAAACTACTTGAATTTATAAAAATAGCGATTTGTTGATTTCTTTCAACTGAAACATGAGTTGTGCATATAATCAAAATAGAGTTTCAAAAAAAACACAATTATTCATTGAAATAGCTTCGTATTCAGATCCAAACTATATCAATACCAAATTCTCATAAATCCCCAAATTGGATGTATTTCCTCAAACTCAACTCAATTCCTAATTTCGATTCTCAAGACATGATCCCTTGATTCATAAACTCTTTCTCCAAATTTCTCAAACTGATTCACCATTATAACTCATAAACATAATCAATTTATAACATTACCATGTCAAGTTTCAATCAATCAATACTCAAGAGTGATAAAAATCTCGTTTTTATTAAATTTATGCATGAAATCTACCATATTCAATCAATCCAACATTAATCCAAAAGAAATAGCCTACCCATGATCTCCAATAGGTCACTCATCAATCTCGACTTACCCACATACAATTTTATTCATAAACAACTAGGGTTTCACAAGATCCAATTTTTATCATCAATCCAACATACATATTCATACCCAAATCCTAGCATGCTTTCTAGGAGATGAAACACCACATACAACATTCAAAGAACAAACAAAACAATTTATATTACTCACATACAATATACACAAAACAAAATGAAATAAAACAAGTCACTCACCTTATTGAAGAGATCGAACGAAAAGGAATAGAAATTAAGAAAGCCCCCCTCCTTCGCCAGAAATCCAAAGTCTTCTCCTTAGAACTCCAAAATAATGAGAAATAAGAGATCTCCTCTGTTGTACAGCAAAAGAAGGCTGCACAAAACCCTATATAGTCCGGGATTTAAGTTTCTAGGGTTTTAGAAGATATTTTGCAAAATACTTCTTTTACAACATACATTTACATAAATAGATCCCTTCATTAGAATACTAGTTAAAAACCAATTTAATCAATTCAAAAATCAAAAAGATCCCCTCCAGCATCAGCCGGCACTGTAGGAAAATCCAGGAAAATAGTTTTGCACTTTCACCCCTTAAAATAGCAATTTTGCGAAAAGATCCTCTTTTATCAAAACTTGTAAAATAATTCAAATATGTTGAAACAAACGGTAAAATCTTTATACTTGAATTTACTAGGCATTATATTCATCTTAAAAATCTGAAAAATCTGGAGTTTTCACCCCCATTTGGTAATTTTGCACAAAAGTCCTTCTTTTTGAAATATTTGCAAATAAGTCCAATAATTATTAGAAAAATCTAGAAAAATCACGAATAATATCAAATAATAAATATCGAGTTTTCCCAAAATAATTTTTGGTTTTAAGCTTTCAAATACAACATCCGCACGTGTTTTGCACGTGTAAAAGATAAAATTCATAAATGAACATTTATTAAATCACCAAAACCATTTTAGTTCATTTTCAAATCTCAAAAATAGTATTTAAAAATATGGGGTACTACATAAACAATTTGTAAGAAATGATGTATGGGATTTAGTTCCACGATCTCCTGATCATACTATTATTGGTACCAAATGGGTATTTAAAAATAAGTTAGATGAATCATGACAAGTTGTTAGGAACAAAGCTAGATTAGTTACTCAATGATATAATCAAGAAGAAGGAATTGATTTTGATGAAACATATGCTCCTGTTGCTAGACTAGAATCAATTAGAATTTTATTATCTTTTGCGTGTTTTATGAATTTCACATTTTTCCAAATGGTTGTTAAAAGTGCTTTCTTAAATGGTTTTATTAAGGAAGATGTTTATGTTAAGAAACCACCTAGTTTCGAACATGAACAATTCCCTAACCATATTTTTAAATTGAAAAAGGCTTTATATGGTCTTAAACAAGCACCTCGTGCTTGGTATGATCGTTTAAAAAACTTTTCTTTTAGAAACAGGTTTTGAAATTGGTAAAGTAGATACTACTTTGTTTATTAAGAAAATAAAAACAGATATATTAATCATACAAATTTACGTAGATGACATAATTTTTGGATCAACTAACAATAATCTCTGTCAAGAGTTTGCTACTACTATGAAAAATGAGCTTGAGATGAGTTACATGGGTGAACTCAATTATTTTCTTGGACTACAAATAAAAAGTCTCAAAATGGCATATTTATTAATCAATGAAAATATGCTAAGGAATTATTCAAACGATGTGGCATGGATGGCACTAGTAGTAAGACCACACCTATGGCTACTACTACTACACTTGACAAAGATGAATTAGATAAGAGTGTCGATCAAAAGCTCTATCGAGGCATGATTGGCTCACTCTTATATATAACTGCTATTAGACTAGATATAATGTTTAGCGTATGTTTGTGTGCTAGATATCAGTCTAATCCAAAAGAATCTCACTTAAAAGTAGTTAAACAAATTTTAAGATATATTAAAGGCACATTTGAATATGGTTTATTTTATCCACGCACCAATAATTCTCAGCTATTATCATATAGTGATGCTGATTTTGCTGGTAGTAAAACTGATCACAAAAGTACTAGTGAAACTTGTCACTTTTTGGGACATTCACTAGTATCTTGGTGCAGTAAAAAGTAAAATTCAGTATCTCTATCTACTACAGAGGCTGAATATATTACTGCAAGTTTGGCTTGTGCTTAAATTTTGTGGATGAAACAAACTCTATTAGATTATGGTATTTCTTATTCAAAACCCTTTATAATGTGTGACAATACCAGTGCCATTAATCTATCTAAAAATTCGGTTCAATATTCACGTACGAAACATATTGATATTCGACATCATTTTCTACGTGATCATGTCTTAAAAGGAGATATACTATTGGATGTTATTTCAACTGATAAACAAGTAGCAGATGTCTTTACCAAACCATTAAAAGAAGATATTTTTATCAAATTTAGAAGAGAACTAGGAATTTGCTCATATCATGATATTTTCTAACATTTTTAGTCTCTAAGTCGACTTATATATGTGTTTCAGTCGACTTATACAGTGTTCTTGTGTTGTGTTTTGTTTCTCAATTTTTGTCTCTTGACAAGTCGACTGTAATGATTTCTCCAGTCGACTGAAGATGACTTTCTTAAACTTAAGCATTTGGTTTTATTTTGCTCTCGACTTAGTCGAATGTTCTAAAAACCAGTTGACCGTCGCGACTATATTTTCGTTTTTTGATTCTGAATCATCACAGATTGAGGTTACTCCTTGAGATCCGACCCCATCTGTCTTTTACCCTCTTCAAATCAGAACCCTTGATTCAACCATTTCTCTAATTGTAGCCCTCCGTTCAAGGTAAAAAACCTAGTCTTCATCACTATCCCTTTTCACTTTTTACCTTTCCTCTTCAATCCAGTCGGCTGCTGTTTGGGTTCTCTGACTTTCTGGTTTGCTGATCTTAAATTTCGATTGCTCTCAAGTCATGATCTGCTTCTTGTTGGTCGATTCCGCAGTCTCTTTCTTTGGAGGCTTGGGTTTTCTTGTCCTCTTTTTGGGTAATCCTCTCTTTTTTCTCTTTTTCTCTTAGGGTATTCTAGGTTTTAGAAATGCCTAAGCCTATGAGATCAAGAGCTTCAAATGTTGAAGATGAACAATCTCGACATAATTATCTTCAGTATTTGAGGCATCCCTCACTAGTTGAAAAATATTTCATTTATGCTGTGGTATTTATCTATGGATGTTTGTTAGTTTTTGTTGATGACAAAGGGGGAGAGATATCTTATGTATCTTATTATTTGTGCATGTTAAAGTTGTGCTTGTGCATGTTTTAAAGTTGTTGTGCATGTTTTACTTTATTGTGCATATTGTACTTTTTTCAGGGGAGCTTGCTCTTTATTGTATATCTTTTACAATTATGTGTGAGCATCATGTTATGTAAATTCTTACTATATACTATTTTAAGTTATTGTGTTGTCATCATCAAAAAGGAGGAGAATGTAGATTCTTGATTTTGATGACTACAACACAATGCACAATTGTTCTATCTTACATATCTTTTGCAGTGTGTATTTAAAGTGTTCAAGGCCACAATACAATGATGAAGCTTTCAAAAGCACTAGTTCAAGCCACATAGACAAGAACGATTTCAAGACTCAAGATCAAGATACAAGACGAAGACTTCTCAACAGCTTCAAATGTGATTAGCTAAAAGAACAAGTGTCTTGTAATCTATTTGTAATATTTGTGTGTCTTAGAAATCTTTGTAAAAAGCATTGTCACACACACCCATACATACCCAAGAATAAAATAAAGTTTACTAAAATAGAAAGTTAAAATAAAGCTTGTATGAATTCAGCTGTCAAGTACCAGTCGACTTACTCTAGTAAGCAGTCGACTGTTCTAGTACGAAAACAGACTAAACTCACTCAAGCTCTGAGCAGTCGACTTATGTGGCAACCCAGTCGGCTGTTCAAGCAGTTTTGATAGTTTTCTAAAGTTTAAAATTTGCTTTTCAAATTCAAATCTTTTACAGCCGTTTTATGGCAGTTGTGGAACTGTTTCCCAACGTCTTGGAGATTCTAACTCTATAAATAGAGTGCAGAACCAACTTGGAAAAGGTTCCTACAATTGATTAACAAGTCTTCTTACTTTTTGTGAAAAAAGAACTCAAGTTTTCTAATACTCTCATTCTCTATACTTGGTTCTCTAATTTCAGTCTTGTATAACAAAGATTTCGTTCTAAACTGAAGTTAGAAGTTGATCTTTAGCCTCTTAACAAAAAGCACTCAAAAACAAGGTTTTAGGTTATTGTAATCTTCCATTTTTGTTGTTTACTCTCGGTTTGTGAGTGTGGTCCTCTCGGTTGGAGAGAAGGACTCTTGGTGTAGAATCAGTGTCACTCTAGGTTGTAGAGTGGAGTCTTTCTCTCTTTAGTGGTGAGAGAGGTCTACGGATTTGACATAGTTGTTGTCAAAGGTCGTAGAGTATTCTTGTAATTTTTTAAGAATAGTGGAAAATCTCAAGTGGGTTGCTTGGGGACTAAATGTAGGTCGGGAGGACCAAACCAGGATATATTGTGGTGTTAGCATTGTTGATTCTCTGTGGTTTGAGCTCTCTAACTTGCAGTTATATTTTTGGTGCATTTCTTTGTAAATTGTGTCTGTCCAGTCGCCTGGTTCTCTATTTAAGTCGACTTAACCGACTCGCTGGTGTTCAGTTGATTACTCTCTTTTATCTGACTCAACAGTCGACTGATCTCTGTTTACAGTCGACTTAACAGTTGCATCAATTTTAATTTATTATGTTTTTTGTAAACAACACTATTCACCCCCCTCCCCCACCCCCCTAGTGTTATTTTCCTTGCATACAGGATCCAACATCCTTTCGTAGGTGATACCTTCAGAAAAACTGTATCCCCAACCTCAAATTCCATGTTCAGCGTCGGACATCTGCATAACTCTTATGCCTGCTTTGCGCTTTGACCAATCTCTTTCGAATTGGCTTGATCTTCTCCGAAGTCTGCTACACGATCTCTGACCCAAATATCTGCCTCCCTGCCAACTTCATACCAACAAATGGGTGTTCGGCAGTTCCTCCCGTACAAAGCCTCTTACGGTGCTATTCCAATACTCGCATGATAGCTGCAAGCTCTAAATCATGTGTCAGATAGTTCTTCTCATGAGGACGCAACTGCCTCGAAAGATGCAACCCAAACCTCTGAAAGATGCATCACTATAGATATCATAATCTACACCCGCCCGTGGCAACACGAGAATAGATGTTGTCGTCAACTTCTACTTCAATTCTTGGAAACTAGCTTCACACTTACCCATTCATTTGAAATCCACATTATTCTTAGTCAATCCCATCAACGAACTACTAACTGTGCGTAACCTTGGCTGAAATGCCGATAGCACCCTGTCAACCCCAAGAAACTCCAGACCTCCTTCACACTCGTTGGTTTAGGCCAACTCTGCACCGCCTCAATCTGCTTCTTCACTTTGTCTTATTCAACTGGCGCCATCTTGTAAGAAGCTTTAGATATCGAAGCACTACCCGGCTGAACGTTGATGCAAAACTCAACATCACGTTGCGACAGTAACCTCGGTAGCTCATCCAAGAACACTATTGGAAAGTCTCAAACTACAAGAATTGCCCTGACTTCCTCTGGAAATCCCGTCTCTGCTAGTGCCGCAACCACCTTCATGTTCCCTCTCTTCCCTTGAAAAGTCACCGCGAGTCCTCTCGGTGCCTTCACCACCACCTCTTTACTCTTGCACTCTATAGTGGCATCATAAATTGCCATTCAGTCGATGCCCACAGTCACATCAAAACCCAAGACATCCAGCTCGATAAGTTCAATCCCCAAAAGCCTTCCTCCAATCTCGATATCACACCCTGAATAGTATCGATTCACAATCAACTCCTCTCCTGACGGAGTTGCCACCGAAAGAACATGACCAGGAAAAACTTTGGGCTCAACACCCAACACCCTAGCAAATTTGGAAGACACAAAAGTATGCGAAGACCCAGTATCAAACAAAACTTTAGTTTTTATTCCATTCAACAAAACAAGTCCTGTTACATGAGAAATTACTAGGGCTGTTCATCGGTGCGAAACTGAACCGACCGAACCGAAATTCTCGGTTTGGTATATTTGAAACCAAAATACAAACCGAAACTGATAAATTTTGGTTTGAACCGAACCGAATTTTATCAGTTCGGTTCGATTAATAACCGAACTAACCGAAATTTTTAGTACAATGGTTCTTCACTTCAAACCAGTTTGATCAACAATGGTTGAGAGGCTTCAACAAAGTGTGAGCCAGCAGCTTCTAGTTCAGTTAAGTCTTCGTGTACCATTGAAAGAAGTGAAGGCTATAAGTCTCAAATTAACCTGTGGATTGAAAATGGTCGGAAACTGAACTGTGATAATCATTCTGCGGAAAAGGTTGCTGAAGTGGGTAAAGTAAGTAGAAAGAGATCTAGACCTGCAGAGAACCCCGACCAAGGCCGAAAGATCGGCAAATGATTCAAAACTGTGTAAAGGAGCTGCGTGAAATTATTCCCAATGGAGCTAAGGTGACTTAATCAATTTTTGAAGCCTTGAGTTGATTATTTTGCTTTACTTTTCTAATCTTATGATTTGAGATGGAGCTTTTGAAGTGCACTTGCATAGGAGCTTAGTTTGAGATGGATCCTAGGGGTATAATTTATTTTGGTTCAAAAAAAGTTCGGTTTTTTGTTCGGTTCGGTTTATTTAGAAGCCAACCAAAAACCGAACCGAACTCTCTAAAAAAAATTCGGTTTGAATCAAAACCGAACCGAAAACTGAATAACCGAACCAAATTGGTAAATTTCGGTTTGGTTCGGTTCGGTAATCGGTTTTAACCAAAGTATGAACAGCCCTAGAAATTACAATATTAAATACTCAATATTATTCTCATCCAAAGTTTTTGTTCAATACACTTCAACCATAATCTAAAACTCTTGCATTCCCGTAATTACATCTTCAGAGTTGTCAGCATCCTCCTCTGTTAACGCGAATACTCGCCCCTACTTCTGCTGCTTGCCACCACCTGCACCACTCTGCTTCAGCTACGAGAAATTAGACCTGCTCTTCTTTGCCGCATTGGAAACAAGTCTAGGTCCTTACTAGCTTAGAACACGACGACTTGAAAAGGCCAATCTCTCCATAGTTGTAACACTTTATCCCCTGAGTTGGTGACTGTCGGGCTCAATGAACCTACCCCTCTTCTCTGGGAGCTTGCCTCTGCTATGAGTCACCGCTGCTGGCCTCTTGTTCTTGTTCTAGGTTTCCTTCTACAACTGGAACTGCTCCATGTCCACTTCTATCATTGCTTCTCTTCTGACAAGCTTATCAAATCTTCGGATTCCCAACGATATCATCTTAGACCTTAGGTTCGGCCTTAGGCCCTGCTCGAACTTCCTCGCCTTCTTAGCTTCATCTGCAATGAGCTCAAGTTCGTACCCGAAAACTGAGTGAACTTGGTCTCATATTCTCTCACTGAAAAGTTGCTATATTGTAGGCTCAAGAACTCCATCGCCTTCTTCTCATGTATATCCATGGGGAAGTAATGGTCCCTGAACTCCTCTAGGAAACGCATCCCATGTTACTAGCTCTTCGCCGAAAGTTCTTTTTACGGACTGCCACCAGACACCGGCATCCTTCTCCAACTGCATCGTGGCTAACATCACCTTGCTAGCTACGGGAGTCTCCAGCACTTCAAAGACAGTTGTCGGCCTCATTAGGGTCAGCCTGCCCTTCGAACACAGGTGGCTTCATTGTCTTGAATGACTCCACCTGAATAACAGGATCCGCATTTGGATTTGCTGGTCCCGGTCCAGGGTTCCGGCCCTTCCCAACAGTCATGAAAGCATTGAGAGTCTGATAAACCCTCATGATCTCAGCTTCCAAGTCAAGTCTGCCCTTGTCAAGCCCTGCTTCCCAAAATACAGGAATACGATTCTGTGACGAAGGCCCAGCGAATGATTTTAACATCATCCATAAGCTGTAACAGTCTTAACTCAACAACATGAAAACAAATAATCACAACCACGCAGAAAAATATAATCACATAAACAGATACTGAGATAAAACATGCAGTAGTCCAACATAATAACCAACAACTGGAAATAAACAACAAATATGGGTCAACAAATCCCGGGATACAAAGTTCAACAAAAGTAACAATGCGATATGAAAATTAACATGGAAGAAATAATTTATTGCGAAGCAAGCTCCTGCTCCAATCCTAGAAGAACTGCTCACCAATGTCTTCTGGTAATTCTCCTTGTGCACATGTGGTTGGATCAACTAGAGTGGAGAAAAATGTCCATAGAGCAAGTATGGATAGTAAGTAGTGAAAAGTAAAGAGTAAAGGAACATGGTACATCAAGAAATATGAAGCAAGATCAAAGTCTAAAAGCAATAACAATATCAATAAACAATGGTCAAGTGTACAAGTGTCAACTTAGGTTTATTAGCACTAGTAATTTGCACGTGCGATGCACGTTTTTTTAATATGTAGGAACAGAGCAAGTTCCACTGGCAACCTCTTTTTTGAACAACTCCAAAGCAGTGATGGGTGATTCTAAAGTAACAAAGCTCTCCAGTTCTCTACTCCAGTTCATTAGCAGGTCAGTCATATTTTGAATAAATGCAAGGCACTTCTCCGGTCTTTACCTCGCCCCTGTGTTATATATTGAACCCATTCACCCGATACCATTGTGCATGATCTGCCATCTAGTGCTTCTTCATTTTATAAGTTTCTTGGTGTTTGCAACTTATATCAAATTCCTAGTTGTTAATTCAACGGTATATTCTGTTTGGATATTAATGCAATTGGCACATATGACCCTAACATAGTAACATTACATAACTATAAATGTTCGTGATGCATACATCGATATAACTAAAAACATAAAGTAAATATTGTAGCAATATTCATGCATTCAGTGTAAGTAATTACTATATAAACTTGTCACCTAAACTTAAATAAGATTACAATATTCAACTTAAAAACCCCATAAATTCATTGCTAAAGAAGAGTCAGGAAGATACCTGAAGTACCATCGACAAGAAGAGTTGTGAAGATACTGTGGTGAAGATACCTGAAAAATGAATTCACGACAAATACCCATCAAGTTCCTTCACCTATTAAAGAACACGACAAATACCCATCTCTATTCTTATGTACATATGCTACCATTCTCATCTAATAAATTGAAATTTAAAGAAGAAAAAGAAGAAGAAGAAAAACCTATGTTTAAATTCTAGAAATTAATTGTAATTTGGTGAAGTCCTGACCTGTTAATCCTAGAAGGAACATTCTCAGATGACATGATGACAACAGGTATATCTTTGAGGGACTATGACTCCTGATTCAATTATCAAACCATCCCCATAAATCTCTTGAAAAAATAATTACCACACAGAATAAAACCCAATAAGATTATGTTTCCTCACTTGAAATTATATAATATAATTTTTAAAAAAAATTAAATGTACCTTAATCTTCTTTAGCAGATCATACCCAGTCATTCCAGGCATGCAGTAGTCTGTGATGACCAAATTCACCCCAATTTCCTGAAAAATGAATTCCACAATTAAACAATCCAAAAACTGAAAGTTTTAAATAAAAAAAAACATTGGAAACAAAGGAGCTTGGGTTGTCCTCTGATTGTGCAAAAAACTTGTTACTTGTATCCTCACTGAATGCATGAATATTGCTACAATATTTCGGGAATTTATGAAGTGTACCCTGAAAAATGAATTCACCAAAGAAAAGAAGCGTCGTGAAGATACCTGAAGTACCATCGAGATCGGAAGGAACCCAAACTCCGACCCGTTAACAGTCTTCAGAAACCCGATCCGCCTCCCGAACTCGCCTCCATCGACTCATCAAAATTTCTAAAACAAAAAAAATATATCGACTTAACCCCATTTTTAGCCATATCACAAGCCCCCCACTCCCATAGACTGTGTATTACAGCCTTTGGGGAGTAGTTTTGTTGTCTTAATGGCGTATAGGGCTTTATCAGAGTTCTCAAAGGGTGTTCGAATATCGTTTGAGGGATGATGGAGCTTTTTTGAGTTCCTAATGTGTTCAAGATTGTTGTTAGGCTCTTCTGAATTTTCGGAAATTTTTTCCAATTTTTTAACCATTTTTCGGATTAGTTATTTAGTCATGCGAAGCAACAATTTGTCTCCAAGAAATATCAATTAATTAATCTAATAAATAATTATTTACTCTGGAGCTCCAAAATATTTTTCTCAAATTTATAATTATTTTTTAGAATTTTTAATTAATTTTTCTGAATTTTAAATAATTTTTTGTAATTTTTAAACAATTAATTCCAAATTTATAATTAAAATGAAAGGATTTATCAAACAAAATCTATGTGGCACAATCTGAGACGTTGATCATACCGTGGCACGCTTTTCGGAGTGATCTGACGACTGTGAAGGGGGCGAATTTTGCCCGTTTGAATGTCGATGGCAACTGACCTCGAGACGCTTCGCCAAAGTCTAAGGGAGCGACACGTGGCGTGTGGGCTCTGGCTTCTTCACGTTTTGGACGTCGGTTGCAAATGACTTCGGAAAGCTTGCCGAAGTCTAGGGGATCGACACGTGGCGTGTGGGCCCCTATTTCTTCGTGCTTTGGACGTCGGTGGCAATTGACCTCGGGAAAGAATAGGAGGCCACACGTGGCCAGTAGGTCCCAGTCACCGTTGACCAGTCAACGCAATTATTTGCGTTTGGACGTCGGTGGCAAACGACCTCGGGGACGAATGGGGGAGCGACACGTGGCCAGTGGGTCCCAGTCACCGTTGACCAGTCAACGCAATTGTTTGCGTTTGGACGTCGGTGGCAAATGACCTCAGGAAAGAATGGGAGAGCGTCACGTGGCTAGTGGGTCCCAGCCACCGTTGACCAGTCAACACAATTATTTGCATTCTGACGTCGGTGGCAAACGACTTCGGGGATGAATCGGAGAGCGCCACGCGGCCAATGGGTCCCAGCCACCGTTGACCAGTCAACACAATTGTTTGCGTTTGGACGTCGGTGGAAAATGACTTCGGGGACGAATAGGAGAGCGCCACGTGGCCAGTGGGTCCCAGCCACCATTGACCAGTCAACGCAATTGTTTGGGTTTGGACATCAGTGGCACACAACTTCGGGGGCGAATAGGAGAGCACCACGTGACCAGTGGGTCCCAGCCACCGTTGACCAGTCAATGCAATTGTTTGTGTTTGGATGTCGGTGGCAAACGACTTCGGAGACGAATAGGAGAGCGCCACGTGGCCATTTCATACGTCTCTTGAGTTGCCCAGATATTTTTGTCGTTTTCTGCTAAATGGGCCAGGCCTTTGCACCGTTGGGGCCTTTTACCCTTGGGAAGTGTGCCAACCACCCCAGTCCCTATAAGTCTCCAACCCCACTCTCATTTGCCCTCTATTCTCGTTTTTTACTCAGGCAAGACTTTTCACTAGCGAGAGCTTCCGACGAGTTTTTACGGTGCTCCGGTGTATTTTCCGACCATTGCTGTCAATTCAAGGTAATTCTATACTTAGCTTATTTCCTTCCTTTAGAGAATGTCTATTGACCCCGTAAGGCAAGAGCCCTCCCCTCCTCTTGCTGCCGAGGCCTCCTCTAGTCAGGTCCTCCCAGAAGACAGGGGCAAGGCCATAGTAGAGCCTTCTTCGGTAATTGTGGAGATGAGGGTTGAGGAGGAGCAGAGGATAGGAGAGTTCGGAAGGTTTCCAGGGGTGCTAACCGGACTGCAGAGGGTTCGAAAACTTTCGGAGGACCAGGCAGAGCAGATTATGTATGGGATGGGTCGCAGCTTCGAGGAAAACGAAGCTAGAGAGACGACGGAGGCAGACGAGACAGTTTCTATCCTCACCGAGGAGGACGTGGGACGCATTTGGGAAGGCTTCCAAATTCCGAGGGAGTATGCCCTAATGCTCCCTGGGGCGGGAGTGAGGGCCAACTCGCCGATGCCCATTGACATGTGCTTCTGGACTGTCGACGCGTTCTTGGTAGGAGTTTGTCTCCCACTCCACCCCATCGTCGTCGAAGTGCTGAGGTGGTTCCGCCTCAGCCCCGTTTAGTGCATGCCGAACATGTGACGATTGATCAACGGATTTATCTTGCACTGCCAAGCGGCCGGTATCGCACCGAGGTTGAGTGTTCTCTAGAAAGTGTACCAGATTCACCAACAACACAAGACGGAGTATCATTTCTATCTTGCTCCGAGGTATGGGGCGAAGCTGGTAAGCAGTCTGGACTCAATAAAGAATTCGAGGGACAAATACTTTTTAATCCGAAGTCCGGTCCCTTGGGAGATCCCTACGACTTTGGTAGAGGCGGTCTCGAAGAGAGTCAAGGAGTGTCCAACACTTGGTTCCGAGGAAGAGGACATGGTTCGGACGCTACTCGACCGCCCGAAATTTGGTTGGAGGGACTTGACCGAGGAGGTGCTCTTCCGAGGGGGGCTCAGCTCGATAAACCCCAGTATCGTTTTGCTATATTTGTCTCCTCTTTTTTTTCCTTCGGCGCTAGTTGCAAGGTAGGCCATATTTTCTAACTTTTTTGCTTTCTCTCTTCTTGCAGAGGCTGTGGACTTCGACGACCTGTTGGCGATGAAGGGTGCCCTGGGCAGCAAAGCCCCGAAGAAGAGGAAGAGAGGAGATTCGAAGGCGATCTCGCCAGGGGCAAAGGCGCATCGCACCGTTGCGGAGCATTTGGTGAGGCGACCATTGGCTCCGAAGTTGCTAACCCAGGGGTGGCGTCGGCCTCTAACGACACGGGGTCTTCCCCCTATCGGCAGCCTTAGGTCTGGAGGCCCCGCCGCTAACCGCCGATGCCGAGGTGTTCCTAACCGAGGAACACAAGAAGATATTCGTCTCGGACTGGTAGGTCTGCAAGCTCGACGAGTTCCTAGGAGACTCGTCGATGTGCATGCAAGCGATTCGGCATCTTGCAACGCTGAAGGACAAAGCAGTCATGAAGGAGGGGAGCGTGGGAGACGATGCGCTCGTGGTCACTCGTTCGGCGATGTCGGTGAGTCTTGAAGAGTTCTTTCTGTTGAGTACTTAATCTCCCTTTTTTTTTCTTTGTATTTATAACTCAAGTCCTGCTCCCCTCAGATTACTTGCCACTTCAGCCATCTGATGGAGAAAATGGCTGAGCAGGAGAGGGAGCTGAAGCTGAAGGTAGACAAGGCTCGAGCGGAGAGCATCCAGGTCACCAAGGACCTCGAGCAGGCAAGGCTTAAAGCCGAGTCAAAGAACTCAAGATTGGGGCACCTCGAAGCCATGGTCGCCAAGCTGGAGGCTAACAATGCTCAGCTTCTTAAGGCTGCCGAGGAGGCGGCTAGGGACAAAGCGGATGCAGTGGCTGCGGCGAAGCTGGAGGTGGTGAAGATGGCCGAGGAGTAGGCCATGGCGAAGGCGCACAGGGTTCCTCATCACAAACATGGTGAAGGTGTATGCTCGAACCATAGATCCAGTGATGGAGAAGTTCCCTGAAGTGGACTGTGCCGGCTGGCGTCTTTTCCGGACCCCGTCCCCGGGTTCGACGACATCTCGGAAGGGGACGAGGAGGGCGAAGGAGAAGAAGAGGATGAGGAGGTCGAGGCCGGAGGCGCCGAACCTGAGGATGGCGCTCTGTCGGAGGCTACACCCTTGGCTATCGTGGCCCCTGAGGAGGCGTCTTCAGCGCTGGATCGCGCGAAAGAGGTCGACCCCTTATTTGTCTTGTATTTTGCTCCTTCTTTATGTATTGCCTTGTTGCGGACTGGCCACTGCATTTGGTATTCAATGAAATGAAATTTTTTGTCTAAGTGTTAGTGAAGTTTCAGAACTGTTTGTCTTGTTTTTGAGTTGTTGGGTACGAGTCGTGTAAACTTAGTAGCTCTGTGCTCTTGCTTTTTTCAAATTGTCGAAGCACTACCACTCGTCGAAGTGCCTCAGGTGGCCGAAGTGGCTCATCTCAAGGCTAGTCTAGGGGCGACGAGGTTGGGGCTTGCTAGGAACCAAGAGTGGCTTCGCGAAGTGGAGTGGGAGCTTCGTAAAGTGGAGTGTGAGCTGAATCATCTGAGATTGGTCTTAGTTCTTCGAGACATAGAGAGGAGATGATTAGAAGAGAGGATTAACGAGATGACCCCCGAAGGCGATGAGGTCGGTTCGTCGGCGGCTGCTAACCTCAGCTTGAGACTTAGGCGCCTTCGTCACTCCCTGACCAAGGTGACAGCAGAGAGGGACGAACTTAAGAAGGTAACTCTCGATAAGAGCATGGAGGTTGCTCATCTTCGGCGGACAATCACCGACGCCTCTCGCGGTGTAGGCTCGATGTGACTGCCACGTTTGAAGATAACTGTGACGGACGACTCGCTTACAGAGCGAATTGTCGAGCTTGAGGCGGAGATCGCTCGTCTTCGAACGCGATCTGAGGGAAGCACTGTCAGAACTACTTCTTACACTCAGGAGGAGTATAATAGGGGGATAACGTTCCGCGAGCTCGCCTCCTAACAAAGTGGGGTGGCAGCTTCATCGAGTGGAGCATCTGTTAGGGACACCGTTAGATCGGGTGCAGACGATGCTTCTAGGCTTGCCGGCCTAAGAGCGTCCGTCGAAGTAGGGCATCAACAGCACGGCCTTCATTGCCCACGGGTGTCTTCTAACAGATGTACCCCCACCCCTAGGAGGGGCTGAAGTAGCTTTCTATGATCTTGTAATCTAGGTTTCGCAAGTTTTGTATCTCAATGTAAAGATGAATCGTTGGTCTGTAATTACTTGTATCTCTAAATTTAATAAAATAGTACTTGTTTTGTGAACTTGTGTGTTTTGCTAGCGTTTGTAATTGTCAATAGTTGGAGCAATTCCGAATGGTGGGACGCTTTGTACTCACTCGCCCGCGAGTAGCAAAAGTTGCATCGTACCAAGTGTTGGACTCCAAACTTGTTATTTAGAGAATATCAACAGCTGTAGGAGCAATTCCGAAAGGTGATCCGCTTCATATTCGCTTAGAAGCAAGTAGTTGAAGCAGAGTCGAACCAAGTGTTGGACTCCAAGTGTGTCGTTTAGAGAATATCAACAGCTGTAGGAGCAATTCCGAATGGTGATCCGCTTCTTACTCGCTTAGAAGCAAGTAGTTGAAGTGGAGTCGAACCAAGTGTTGGACTCCAAGCGTGTCGTTTGAAGAATTTCAGCAGATGTGGGAGCAATTCCGAATGGTGAACCGCTTCGTACTCGCTTAAAAGCAAGTAGTTGAAGCGGAGTCGAACCAAGTTTTGGACTCCAAGCGTGTTGTTTGAATGCGAATTTTTTTTGTAAGTACAATTGGATTACTCAAACATAGAGAACTTGCGGGAAAGATTGCTTTTATTGAAAACAATTAGACGGCCGCTTTTAAGTTGTGAGCCGCTTTTACACCTTGATAAAGAAAATACAAATAAGAACTTTTGACATGTTTTATGGAGCGCTCTTGGGGAAGTTGCTTGGAGCGGTGTTTAGACACCCTCTTGGTACTTCATCAAGTGCTCCGCGTTCCATGTCCTCGGTATTCTCCTGCCCCACGGGTCTTCGAGTTGATATGCTCGTGGGCGAATAACTCTGGAGACCCTATACGGTCCTTCCCAATTGGGTGCCAACTTGCCTTTTTTGCTCGGATTGGAGATCGACAACTTCCGCAGTACAAGGTCTCCCTCTTTGAGGTTAGCTGGCCATACCTTCTTGTTGTAAGACTGAGTGATCCTACGGCGATAGGTCTCCTGTCGAATGGCAGCTCTCTTACGGACCTCGTCTATGAGATCTAAGCAGTTGCAAAGTTGGTTCGCATTCTATGCTTCACTGTAGGCTATCAGTTGGGGTGAAGGAAGGCCCACCTCTAAGGGGATGAGGGCTTCAGAACCATAGGTGAGGTTGAAGGGGGACTCCCTTGTCGGGGCTCTCTTGGTGGTTCGATAGTTCCAAAGCACGTTGGGGATTTGTTCGACCCACAGCCCCTTGGTAGATTTATCCAGCCTCTTCTTCAGTCCAGAGAAGATTTGTCGATTGGCATTCTCTGCTTGACCATTGGAGTGAGGGTGGGCTACCGAGGAGAACCGCTGCTGGATGCCGAGGTCACCGCAGAAGTTGCGAAAGGTCGCTCCTGCGAATTGAGTCCCATTGTCAGTTAAGAGGATGCGGGGTACCCCAAACCAGAAAACGATGTTCTTCCAAAAGAACTTCTGGACCTTGTGCTCGGTAATTGTCGATAGAGGTTCAGCCTCAATCCATTTTGAGAAGTAGTCTATCGCCACGACTAAGAACTTCAGCTGGCCCGGTGCTGGAGGTCCGAGCAAGTCCATCCCCCACATCGCAAAGGGGATTGGACTTGCCACGGAGGTGAGTTGTGCTTGAGGCCGGTGACGGATTGGGGTGAGTTTCTGGCAGGATTCGCACTAGCGGACGTACTCCTCGGAGTCACTTGGTAGTGTGGGCCAGAAGTAGCCGTAATTTAGGAGTTTACGGGCGAGGGATCTTGCTCCCAAGTGCACGCCACACAGACCGTCATGGGCCTCCTTTAGGGCATTGAGGCTTCCTTCGGGGAGAGGCACCTCAGATAGGGTCGGCCGTCAATCTGAGTGTAACAGCATTTGTATATGACTTCGTCAAGGAGTGTGTACCGCTCTGCTCATGTCCTGATCATCCTTGCCTCTTCCGGGTCTTCAGGAAGGACTCCGTCTCTGAGGTACTTGAGGAGAGGCTTCATCTAGTTCTCCCCAAGTGTTAGGGGGTAGGCTTCCATTGGCTCCGGGCTATCTTCATCAATACTTGATCTAGGAAAACCTCTATCAAGTTGGTCCGTTCTAGACCTTGGAGGGACGAGGAGGCGAGCTTTGAGAGAGAATCCGCCTATGCGTTTTCCTCACGAGGAACCTGCTGAAGTTGAACATCTTCGAATAAGGCTAGTACCTCCTTAACCTTCGCCAAGTACTTGGCCACACGCTCGTCCCTTGCCTTGTATTCCCCAGACACTTGGTTAACAACCAACTGTGAATCACTGAAGACTCTGACGCGCTTGGCCCCGGCTTTGCAAGCCATACAGAGCCTCACTATGAGGGCCTCATACTCTGCTTCATTGTTTGATGCCGAGAAGTTTTGTATTGGAGGACGAAAGCGTCTGGGCCGGTCAAGATGATGCCAGCCCTACTTCCGTCGGTGCAAGAAGATCCATCCACATAAACGATCCAGACCAGGGAGTCAGAAGATGACTCACAAGGGTTGGGGATGGTGCTCTCCAAAATGAATTCTGCCAGAGCTTGGTCCTTGATTGCTGTTCTAGGCTGGTAGCTGATGTCATATTGGCTTAGCTCGATGGACCACTTCATAAGGCACCCGGAGGTCTCAGGCTAGTGGATACCTTGTTTAAGCAGTTGGTCGGTAAGAATGACCACCGAATGAGATTGGAAGTAGGGGTGCAACTTTCGGGCCGCCATAACCAAGGCGAGAGCCATCTTCTCCAGCTTTGGGTAACGAAGTTCGACGTCACGGAGGACCTTGCTCACATAATAGATGGGCTTCTGCGTTCTATCCTCTTCTCTTACAAGGACCGCACTGAGGGTCTGTTCCGAAGCGGCGAGATAAAGGTAAAGGACCTCCCTAGGCACGGGCTTGCTCAAGAGTAGGGGTTTGCTAGGTATGCCTTGAGCTAGTCGAAGGACTCTTGTTGCTGCTGCCCCCATTCGAAGCCTTTAGCACCCCTGAGGGCCTTGAAGAAGGGGAGGCACTTTTCCCCGGGCTTGGAGAGGAATCGCCCGATTGCCGCGAGGCGCCCAGTGAGCCTCTATACCTCTTTAACACTGGAAGGGGGAGCCATTTTGAGAATGGCCTGGATCTTCTCGGGGTTGGCCTCTATTCCCCATCTGGCTGACCATGAACCCCAAGAACTTACCGGATGAGACTCCGAACGCACACTTGTTCCAATTGAGCCTCATATTGTGCCTCCTGAGCACCCCGAAGGCTTCTTGGAGGTCAAGGACATGCACCTGCCCTTAGGTGCTCTTAACCAACATGTCATCTACATAGACTTTCATGTTTCGGCCAATTTGGTCTCAGAAGACCCTGTTCACGAGGCGCTGATAAGTGGCTCCCGCGTTCTTCAAGCCGAACGGCATAACCTTGTAGCAATACAGGCCCTGATCCGTTACAAACGAAGTCTTCGGGATGTCGGGAGGGAACATCCAAATCGGGTTGTACCCCAAGAAAGCGTCCATGAAACTGAGGAGCTCGTGCCCAGAGGTCGCATCAATTAGGGCATGGATGCTGGGAAGGGGAAAAGGGTCCTTCGGGCACGCCTTATTGAGATCGGTGAAGTCGATGCGTATCCTCCAGCTCCCGTTGGCTTTCTTGACCATCACCACATTGGATAGCCACTCGGAATAGTTCACCTCCTGGATGAATTGGGCGTTGAGGAGCTTTTTGACTTCTTCTTTGATCGCCTGTTGATGCTCGGGAGCGAACTTGCGTCGCTTTTGCTGAACGGGTTGACACCCTGGGCAACGCTGAGATGGTGCATTAGGAGCTCCTCAGAGATCCCAGGCATATCGACCGCGGTCCAGGCGAAGAGATTGTGGTTCTCCCTTATGCACTGGGAGATGTCTTCTTTGATGGAGGGGGAGAGTGCCTTGCTGACCCGGAACGTCTTGGTGGCGTCTTCCTCTGAGAAGGCCACTTCTTCTAGTTCATCCACTAGTTCAGAGATGGTCTGGCTACTCTCCGGTAGGCGCTCGAGGGCTTCTAAGGAGAGGACCGGGCCTCCCATTGAGGTCATATAGCACTTGCGAGCTGCCTTCTGACTCCCTCTCACTTCTCCTACCCCTGCGGGAGTGGGGAACTTCATCTTCATGTGGTAAACCGAAGGGATAGCTTGGAGTGCAGCGAGGCCTGGTCGACCCAGGATCACATTATAGGCGGCTTTCACATCCACCACCATGAAGTCCATCGGCTCCGTGCGAGTGGCCGGGGTTTTGCCAGTGGTGACGTCGAGAGTTATAACTCCCTCTATCGTCACCGGAACCCCGGTGAATCCATGAAGGGTGTTGCCAGCTACCTTGAGCCGGCCCCTTGATAGCTGGAGGCCCTTGAACGCCTCCAAGAAGAGGATGTTAACCGAACTTCCATTGTCCACCAGCACCCGGTGGACGTCGAAATTGGCCATTTTGAGGTTAATGACGAGGGCATCGCAGTGGGGCGTGCAGACGCCTTCCATGTCCCTATCGGAGAACGTCACAGGGACTCCGAGGCCCTTAGGGGGAGGATGGCTCTGCACGGAGTTGACTTCCCTAACGAAGGCTTTTTGGGAGGAGTTAGAATCTCCCCCTATTGGGCCTCCGTGTATAAGGTGCAAGATGGCCTCTGCTTCGGCCTTCGGGGTCTCCATGCACTGCTCTGTTCTCCTGTTAGCCCCCCTTGGGGGTGGAGGCAGATCGGCTCTGTCCCTCCTTACAAACCGAGCGAGCAGTCCCCTCTGGATAAGGGCCTCGATCTCGTCCTTCAGGGCCTGACAATCATCAGTGTCGTGCCCATGGTCCCGGTGGAAGCGGCACCACTTGTCCCAGTTTCTCTTCTTCCCAGGGGTGTTCATCTTCGGAGGTGGCGGCAGGAAACCTTCATTCCCAATCTCCATCAGGATGGTGGAGACACTCGCATTGAGTGGAGTAAACTTCTCAAAGCGGGGGAGAGGGTGCCGCTGACCTCCGTTATCCTTTTGGAGCTTCTTAGCTCCTTCTTCCTCTGCAGCCTTCCATTTTTTTCCTGGAAGACGACCCCTCCAGACTGGGGCGTTTGAGAGCCTCTTCGGCTCGGATGTACTTCTCGCTCCTAAGGAGTAGCTCAGAGAAGTTCCAAGGAGGCTTCTTGGCCAAGGAAGCCCTGAGGTCGGGGTTGATGACATTAGATTGGAAGGCAGCCGAAGCTACTACTGATCTAGGGAGGCAATGGACCTGGCTTTGGCAGTGAACTGCTTGACATAGTCCCTCAGCCATTCGCCCTTCTTTTCGCTGAGGAAGAGCAGTGAGGTGCTCGTCTTTTCGGAACGGCGACTGCTCACGAAATGCATGAAGAAGAGGCCTTCGAATTGATCAAAGGAGAAGATAGATGCCGGTGCAAGTTGAGAATACCACTCCCTAGCCGGCCCCTTGAGTGTGGCCGGGAAGGTCTTGCAAAGGAAGGCGACGGATGCATGATGGATCATCATGAGAGTTTTGAAACTCTCAATGTGATCTGCGGGGTCCGACTCCCCGGTATAAGTCTCGAAGTGTGGAGGCTTGAAGTTTTCCGGGACAGGGGCCTCCACGATGGTGTGGGAGAATAGGAGCCTACTCGGGCGAAGGTTCCTCGCCTGTTGCTCCTCGTTTCTGTCCAGCTGGCCGAGGTGCCTCTCCATCTCGTGGAGCGGCGGTAGACCGAGTCCTCCCTTTGGTCGTACCTCGCTGAGCCCCGAGACTTGTCCCCATGCAGAGGAAGGCTGGGGCTGCGACAGCGATAGCTCTGAGTATGTAATACCCTGATTTTTCATTTAATGAAAAATTATTTATTTTGCACGTAGTGTGCACGTGCAATATTTTGGTTGAATTAAATCTTATAATTATTTTATTATGATGTGTATAAATATCCAAATATGTGTTTCAAATTATTTTTATACAAAAGCCTTTTTCTTTAAATGAATAGAAAGCCATATTTTTAAAGCCTTTTCTTAAAGCCCAAAATGAATTTTATTCATTTTATTTTAAAATAACTATCTTGGCCCAAAACTAAAGCCCATGGATTAATTTATTTAAAAAATCTATTTTTATAAAAACCAAATGCACAAATTTGGTCCTAGTTGCATGCACGTGCACTACATGTACACGTGAAATGCACACCTTTCTCATGGCCGGATTGCACTTCTTTTGGAGGGAGATTCAAAAAGCACTACAAAAGAAAGTAGCTTTCCCGGCGGTTTTTTCCGTCTATACCGGCGTTTTTTTACGCCGGGGAAACTTTCACCGGCGTTTACAATAACGCCGGTCCAACTGCCGCCGAAGCGGGCGTCGCTGAAACGAAGGGCCCTACACCGGCGTTTTTGGTGGACGCCGGTAAATACTAGGACTACACCGGCGGTCATAAAACGCCGGTGTATGTCCGTTTCTGGGTGCCGTGTTTGTGTGCCTATATACATACACCGGCGGTCGTAAACCGCCGGTATTTATCCATTCACCGGCGTAAATAAAAACGCCGGTGTATATCGAAAGTATACCGGCGGTCAAGAAACGCCGGTGTATGTCCGTTTCTGAGTGCCGTGTTTGTGTGCCTATATACATACACCGGCGGTCGTAAACCGCCGGTATTTAACCATTCACCGGCGTAAATAAAAACGCCGGTGTATATCGAAAGTATACCGGCGGTCAAGAAACGCCGGTGTATGTCCGTTTGTAAGCGCCTGTTTTTCCCTGTTTACGAACACCGGCGCGACTAAAAATGCCGGTGTAGTTATATACGCCGGCGTTTATAAAACGCCGGTGTATATCTGTGCCGTTACAGCTGAAAACTTTCACCGGCGTGCGTTGAAACGCCGGTGTATCATACACTCCAACAATTAAATTATATACACCGCCGTTTTTTAAAACGTCGTTCTGGCTATGCCCGTTTATTTTCGATACTCCGCTTTTCCGTTCGATTTCAATTCACAGTTTCATTTACATAACCTATAAACTAATTCTCACAACTGATTCAATCAATTTCGTTGCATACTACTGTGCAAACCATAGCCAAACACAAGAATAATTAAAGATAATCAAGTTTCACACGTGTCATATCAACGTCCAAATTCATTGATTAATTAACAATGTCATAATTAACAAATTAATATAGAGACTAACATCCAAAATATCCAAACAAACCAGTCTGACAAATATCCAAAATATCCCAAATTCAAAGTATGACATAACTCTCATAAAAAAACCAGTCTGACATAACAACGGCAAGGAGGAGGACATAAGAACAACAACCATACAGCAAGGAGGACATAAGAACAGCAAGGAGGACCGCAGATTCATACCCCTCGAGTAGCTTCAGCTCTGATCATCTGCATTTCCTTCATCTTGACGACCGCTCTGTGAATAAAAAATAACAGTTTAATTGAACAGTAGATCACAATACAGAATATACATATTTTTTGAACTTGCAAAAAGAACTACCTGTGTCTCGAATTATAAGATGAAAGTGCCAACTGCAAATGGAATTGTTAATGCTATATACAGAGTTAAAATAATTACATTGCAATGCTAAAAATTCCGTACTTAATTTTGTTTTTAAATATATCTAAAATAACAAAACAAATGAAAATTCAGTATCTAACTTGAAACCTTTATATTCTCCTCTGATTGGGAATATCAACTATCTAAAACAATAAAACAAATGAAAATTCAGTATCTAAGCATGTCCTTCATGGATTGTTCAGACAATCCATGAAACTGTCATCGTGGACGGAAACCAAATATAAGAAAAATAAGAAAAATAAGATAGGGCTCATATCAAGTGTATTTTTAGGAAACTGTCATCGTGGAAGGAAACCAAATATATATAGAAGCCAGAAATGGAAACAGAAAGAAGAAAGGTAGAGACTTTGGATACACCAGGCTACCATAGCGGCATTTTCCTCATCTCTCTCTCATCCCTTATTTTCCTTCAGCACACGAACAGAAAGAGACATCAGCAACCACCTTAAGAGCGACAAGAACAACAATAATAATAAATTATTATGAACAAGATGTCTCTATATGGGTTTCCAGTTCTCCACTCGAGCCCACTCTTTCTAATCACAGCCCAATTAAGAACATAGACCACATCCACTAAACAATCCAATCATAGCCCAGTCAAAATTTGCCATCCTGGATCTTAATGAAATACGCTTCATTAACAGTGAAAGAAAATGAGGATGCTAGCAGCATACTTAGTTTGGAAGTGAACCCATTTTTGTTCAAAAATCATGCCAAAGATGGCAATCAGCTTCATTAACAGTATCTGAAAATGAAAATTTCCATTAACTGAGCTTATATGTTGCTCTACTAATTCACTGTGCCCAACTAAATCTAAAACCCAATTGTTGTGCGTATCCGGAGGATTTTGGCATACGTACCTATAGCATCCTCAGTTCACAGTAAACCCGTTTTGCTCAAAAAAACATGCCAAGATCACAATCAGATGCATGAAAATAAGCTTCACTATCAACAAAAGAAGAACTGAGGATGCTATGCAGCATACTTAGTTTGGAAGTGAACCCATTTTGTGTTAAACAATCAGGTTACATTGACAGTATCCGAAAATGAAAATTTCTCCATTATCTGAGCTTATATGTTGCTCTACTACTTTTTCAGCACCAACTATATCGCAAAACCCAAGTGTGGTGCATATCCGGCCGGAGAATTTTGGCATGCGTACCTATACAATATCCTCAGTTCACAGTGAACCCATTTTTTGGTATAAAAACATACATGCCAAGAAGACAATCAGGTGCCTGAAATCAGCTTCACTAACAGTTAGTGAAAATGGGACCATAGAATAGCTTAAGAAGACCATCAGGTTTGTGAAGTAAGCTTCACTAACAGTGATAGAAACTGGGGATGCTATGCAGCATACTCATTTTGGAAGTGAACCCATTTTGTGTTAAAAAAACCATGCCAAAGATTGCAATCAGGTTACATTGACAGTGCCCAAAAATGAAAATTTCTCCATTATCTAAGCTTATATGTTGCTCTACTACTTTTTTAGCCCAGCTATATCGCAAAACCCAGGTGTGGTGCATATCCGGCCGGAGAATTTTGGCATACGTACCTATACAATATCCTCAGTTCACAGTGAACCCATTTTCGGTATAAAAACAAACATGCCAAGAAGACAATCAGGTGCTTGAAATGTGCTTCACTAACAGTTAGTGAAAATGGGACCATAAAATAGCTTAAGAAGACCATCAGGTTTGTGAAGTAAGCTTCACTAACAGTGATAGAAACTGGGGATGCTATGCAGCATACTCATTTTGGAAGTGAACCCATTTTGTGTTAAAAAAACCGGTTACATTGATAGTATTTGAAAATGAAAATTTCTCCATCATCTGATGACCACAGTGAACCCATTTTTGGTTTAAAAACATACATGCCAAGAAGACAATCAGGTGCTTGAAATCAGCTTCACTAACAGTTAGTGAAAATGGGACCATACAATAGCTTAAGAAGACCATCAGGTTTGTGAAATAATCTTCACTAACAGTGAAAGAAACTGGGGATGCTATGCAGCATACTCATTTTGGAAGTGAACCCATTTTGTGTTAAAAAAACCATGCTAAAGATTGCAATCAGGTTATATTGACAGTGCCCGAAAATGAAAATTTCTTCATTATCTAAGCTTATATGTTGCTCTACTACTTTTTTAGCCCAACTATATCGCAAAACCCAAGTGTGGTGCATATCCGGCCGGAGAATTTTGGCATACGTACCTATACAATATCCTCAGTTCACAGTGAACCCATTTTCGGTATAAAAACATACATGCCAAGAAGACAATCAGGTGCTTGAAATGAGCTTCACTAACAGTTAGTGAAAATGGGACCATAAAATAGCTTAAGAAGACCATCAGGTTTGTGAAGTAAGCTTAACTAACAGTGATAGAAACTGGGGATGCTATGCAGCATACTCATTTTGGAAGTGAACCCATTTTGTGTTAAAAAAACCGGTTACATTGACAGTATTTGAAAATGAAAATTTCTCCATCATCTGATGACCACAGTGAACCCATTTTTGGTTTAAAAACATACATGCCAAGAAGACAATCAGGTGCTTGAAATCAGCTTCACTAACAGTTAGTGAAAATGGCACCATACAATAGCTTAAGAAGACCATCAGGTTTGTGAAATAATCTTCACTAACAGTGAAAGAAACTGGGGATGCTATGCAGCATACTCATTTTGGAAGTGAACCCATTTTGTGTTAAAAAAACCATGCCAAAGATTGCAATCAGGTTACATTGACAGTGCCCGAAAATGAAAATTTCTTCATTATCTAAGCTTATATGTTGCTCTACTACTTTTTTAGCCCAACTATATCGCAAAACCCAAGTGTGGTGCATATCCGGCCGGAGAATTTTGGCATACGTACCTATACAATATCCTCAGTTCACAGTGAACTCATTTTCGGTATAAAAACATACATGCCAAGAAGACAATCAGGTGCTTGAAATGTGCTTCACTAACAGTTAGTGAAAATGGGACCATAAAATAGCTTAAGAAGACCATCAGGTTTGTGAAGTAAGTTTCACTAACAGTGATAGAAACTGGAGATGCTATGCAGCATACTCATTTTGCAAGTGGACCCATTTTGTGTTAAAAAAACCGGTTACATTGACAGTATTTGAAAATGAAAATTTCTCCATCATCTGATGACCACAGTGAACCCATTTTTGGTTTAAAAACATACATGCCAAGAAGACAATCAGGTGCTTGAAATCAGCTTCACTAACAGTTAGTGAAAATGGGACCATACAATAGCTTAAGAAGACCATCAGGTTTGTGAAATAATCTTCACTAACAGTGAAAGAAACTGGGGATGCTATGCAGCATACTCATTTTGGAAGTGAACCCATTTTGTGTTAAAAAAACCATGCCAAAGATTGCAATCAGGTTACATTGACAGTATCCGAAAATGAAAATTTCTCCATTATCTGAGCTTATATGTTGCTCTACTACTTTTTCAGCCCAACTATATCGCAAAACCCAAGTGTGGTGCATATCCGGCCGGAGAATTTTGGCATACGTACCTATACAATATCCTCAGTTCACAGTGAACCCATTTTCGGTATAAAAACATACATGCCAAGAAGACAATCAGGTGCTTGAAATCAGCTTCACTAACAGTTTGTGAAAATGGGACCATAAAATAGCTTAAGAAGACCATCTGGTTTGTGAAATAAGCTTCACTCACAGTGAAAGAAACTGGGGATGCTAGAGAATGAGGATACACCAGGCACCAGCCTATGCACCATCCTCAGTTCATGGAAGAAAAATACGAATAGGGCTCATAGCAAGTGTAGTTTTAACTGGAATTGTCATCGTGGAAGGAAACCAAATATAGAAGCCAGAAAGAGGAATGGTAGAGAATGAGGATACACCAGGCTAACGTAGCGGCATTTTCCTCATCTCTCTCTCACCCCTTCTTTCCCTTCTCCACTCCAACTCGTCTCTTTCTAATCACAGCCCAATTAAGAACAATTGTTCACAGTCACTGCTAAAGAAACATATATGCTCAGATTATGAAAAATTTATATGCTCAGATTATGGAAATTTTCAGTCACTGTTAAAGAAACTAAGTAGGCTGCATAGCATCCCCAGTTTCCTTCACTGTTAGTGAAGCTTGTTTGGAAAATTGTTCACTCAAACATGCCCCTTGTTTCTGAACTCAAACATGACATTAATAAACATCTTTTCTAATAATGGCTACACTTGTGGAAGCTCTCTCTAAGCCTCAATTCTTCAAGGTTTTGTTGCCTACTTCTTTACAGAAGTTGGTACTCCATTCTCCTCTCTTTAAAGAAGAATAGAGTACCAGCTTCTGTAAAGAAGTAGGCAACAAAACCTTGAAGAATTGAGACTTAGAGAGAGCTTCCACAATTGTAGCCATTATCAGAAAAGATGTTTATTAATGTGATGTTTGAGTTCAGATACAAGGAGCATGTTTGAGTGAACAATTGGGTTTTGAATGGAGATTGTAGTCATAGATCAATTCTTCATGGAATAAAAATACGAATAGGGCTCATAGCAAGTGTAGTTTTAACTGGAATTGTCATCGTGGAAGGAAACCAAATATAGAAGCCAGAAAGAGGAATGGTAGAGAATGAGGATACACCAGGCTAACATAGTGGCATTTTCCTCATCTCTCTCTCACCCCTTCTTTCCCTTCAGCACACGAACACATAGAGACATCAGCAACAACAGCAAGAGCGACAAGAACAACAACCATAATAAATTATTATGAACAAGATGTCTCTATATGGGTTTCCAGATCTCCACTCCAACTCGTCTCTTTCTAATCACAGCCCAATTAAGAACAATTGTTCACAGTCACTGTTAAAGAAACATATATGCTCAGATTATGAAAAGTTTTCATTTTCAGATACTGTTAAAGAAGCTGATTTCATGCATCTGATTGCAATCTTTGGCATGGTTTTTTTAACACAAAATGGGACTACTTCCAAACTAAGTATGCTGCATAGCATCCCCAGTTTCTTTCACTGTTAGTGAAGCTTATTTCACAAACCTGATGGTCTTCTTAAGCTATTTTATGGTCCCATTTTCACCTCCTCCAAATCAGTACAATGTCATCTATACCAGGTTATGTGCCAAAATGGGGTTGGGCATACGATGCAAGGCCGACAAGTATTAGTTGTTTGTGAGTATGCAATAGGATGCAGCTATGAACATGGGCTCATATCAAGTGTAGTATTACGGACTGTCATCGTGGAAGGAAACCAATTTAATATAGAAGCCATATATGGAGCCAGAAAGAGGGATCGTAGAGAATGAGGATACACCAGGCTAACATAGCGGCATTTTCCTCGTCTCTCTCTCATCCCTTCATTCTCTTCAACACACGCACACAAAGAGACATCAGCAACAACAGCAAAAGGGGATTGGTCCAACAATAAGTGTAGATTATAAAAAACGAGATGTCTCTATTTTGGGTTTCCAGATCTCCACTCCAGCCCTTTCTCTCTAATCACAGCCCACTTAAGAAATATAGACGAAATGCGACATAGACGACAGCCACAATGCAGACTCACAAACACTAGTACGTGTCTTTCATGCATTCAAGTAACATAATCTCTTTAAAAATACCAATTTCAAGACTTACCGATGTTTTTTGACAGTGGGCGGCGTGCTACCCTCACTCTCATATGTTTGCCTGCCACTATTATTTAGTGGCTGCTCATCCCCATGGCTCTCGTTGCCATCATTTATATTTACCCTCTTTCCATGCCTCGGCATGTTGTACCTGTCAAGGATCCGATAACTTGGTTCAAATGATAGTTTGGTTCAAATGACACTAAGCATAGTTTAATGTAAATAATACCAAGCAGTAGAAAATAGAAAGACAATTAAACCAGTGTATTAAATTCATAATGAACATATTCGAAATTACAGACATAATATTACAACAAGATTTAAGACATAAAATTACAGACATATAATAAACTTGCATAAAAAATCATGTAAACTACAATACGACATCTTCCAGTACATCGCCCTCTTCTCCATCCTTGCGGAGCCAAGTCCCGCAAATTCCAAGATCGGTTGTGTTTACATCAAACACAGGAAACTCAGAAGCAATGTAACTGTTCATGTCTTCACCGTCTTCATCGTCTGAAGTATCGCCCAGTTGGAATACATCTCTTGGTTGCATAGGGATAGCCACATACAATTTTGGCAGGGTTGGATCTGCAATGTAGAACACTTGTTGCACTTGGGATGGAAACACAAATGGCTCATGGCTAATGTGTGTACCGATGTGAATCAATTTTGAGAAGTTCACAACTGTGAAGCCAAGCTTGTCCTTGTTGTTAGCAAAATTCCTATCAAACTCAGCCCAATCCCCACGATATAAGACAACACGGAAATGGCCAAAATAATTCAACTCAATGATATCCGTGAGCACTCCATAGTAGTCGAGATCCCCATCTACAGGCCTCGTGTCCGATTTGGAAGCATAACTTCTAGTCTTAGATGTCACTACCATTCCACTATTTTGAGACTTCAAATTAGATTCACGATCCTTAGTACGAAATCTAAAACCATTGAATATGTATCCTCCGTATCTTTTGGCCATCTGATAGGGACCTTTGGCAAGTACTTGTATTTCAGATGACGCACCTTCAGGACCCAAAGAATGTACCTATTAATTTTGCGCAAATCGTATCAACACCATAGAAAATATAGATATAATAAAGATTAACTTGCATAACTGTAATTCACCTACATGAGATTCAAACCACTTATGAAATTTTTCATTCATCAGCTTGTTTTGTTCACGTGGTGGTAGTCTTCTTGGTCTAGCCCTTCGTTTGATGTCCCTGACAAATTCGCTAAAAAACAAGCAATTGAAATTAGGAATAACAAAAGTATCAAAAATATCGAACTCCGCGGTTTTCACTGTATTCGATTTACATTTAAAAGCAACTTACTTTCGAAATGGTTCCACTGATGCATGATGGTCTAGCACATATCGATGTGCCTGTTCCCACGCTAAGCTATCGAGCTCAAATGCATCAACTTTACCAACAGTGGTGCCAGCGGTATCAAAAAGATATTGTGCACCATCAAGGTTGGAAATGTCTGGATTTCTACGTGGTCTACTGGAAGATGTCTCCACACCAGGCAAATACCTGGAAAAAAAAATGTGAGCACTCCTCTGATAGATATCCCTGGGCTATTGACCCTTCAGGATATGCTCTATTTTTCACATAACCCTTTAGCCGGTATAGGTACCTGAACATGTACAATTAATAAACTAGAGCGGATTAGGGGATTAAAAGAAATGAGCTTTTGAAAATTCAATTTCGTAAGATGAACGAATTATTTTACCTCTCAATGGGGTACATCCACCGATAGTGAACAGGACCACCGATTCTGGCTTCACCAGCAAGGTGGATTATCAAGTGAATCATAATAGTGAAAAACGATGGAGGAAATATCATCTCCATTTTACTAAGTGTCAATGCCGCCTGCTGCTCCAATTGGTCCAGATCTTCAACACGAAGCATTCTTGAGCAAATACCTTTATATATGCTACAAAGATCTTTCAGGACAGTAGTGACTTGCTCACACATTGAAGACCTTAGGGCCACAGGAAGGAGATCCTGCATTAGGATGTGGTAGTCGTGTGACTTTAGCCCCTGAAGCCTCTTCTCTTTAAAGTTGACACATTTTGCCATGTTAGAAGAATAGCTATCGGGGACTTTCAGTTCAAGTAGTACTTTGCAAAACAACTCCAACTCTGATTTTGACATTGAATAGATTGCAGGAGGTAGGAGCACTTTCCCGTTCGGCAATTCTTCTGGGTGCAACTCATGTCGGATGCCCATTGACTTCAAATCAAGTCGGCTCTTCAGATTGTCCTTTGTCTTCCGATCATCTCCCATAACTGTTCCTATACAATTCTCACCTATATTTTTGCCGATATGCATCACATCTAAATTATGTCTCAGTAAGTTGAATTCCCAATACAGCAACTTGAAGAAAATACTCTTCTTCTTCCATGCACCTAAACTCGTCAAGTTTTGATCCTCATCCTCGCCATATAGATCAGTCTCCTCATCTTGCTCCGGCCTTGCCCTTTTCTTGCCCTTTGTCCTGACTTCAGGTTCCTTTCCATATTTGAATTGATGACCATCTACCCGCCTCAAAATATCTGAACCAGAGGAAGACCCAGGAGCATGTTCCCACTCGTCGGTGCCATCAAATGTCGCTGCCTCTGCCCGAAATATATGTGTGTCAGGCAACCATCTCCTATGACCCATATAGCAAAACTTTCTGCCATTGTACAACCACCTTGAACTAGTTTGGTCAGCACAACATGGACATGCATAACGTCCTTTAGTACTATATCCAGATAAATTTGCATATGCTGGAAAATCATTGATTGTCCAAGACAACACGGCACGAAGAGAAAATGTTTCTTTAGCCACAGCATCATAGGTTGGAACACCCACCCACAACTTCTGAAGTTCATCTATTAACGGTTGTAGGTACACATCTATATCATTTCCAGGACCTTTCGGTCCAGGAACTATCATAGACAAAATAAATGAGGACTGCTTCATGCATTTCCAAGGCGGCAAATTGTATGGTATCAACACAACCGGCCATATGCTGTATGTACTACTCATTTGCCTGAAAGAGTTGAAACCATCACTAGCTAGTCCAAGTCTCACATTTCGAGGATCTTCCGCAAAATCAGGATATCTTTCATCAAATCTTTTCCAAGATTGAGAATCAGCAGAATGTCTAAGAATCCCATCATTAGTGCGGCCTTCAGCATGCCATTTCATATCAGAAGAAGTTTTCGTGGACATAAACAACCTTTGTAACCTAGGGATCAGAGGAAAGTAACGCAATGTTTTGGCAGGCTTCTTTTTCCTACTTCGCTTAGTAGATCCGCTGGCTCCCTCGTCTTGATTTGGTCTTTCTTTCCATTTCGAAGAACCACACACTTCGCAATTCTCCAGACTTTCCTTACCACTCGTGAAAAGCATACAGTCATTTGGACATGCTGCTATCTTCTCATATCCTAGATCGAGAGAACTTAGGAATTTTTTGATTTTATAGGCTGAGTTTGGAATACAGATTTCAGGAAATGCTTCATTCAACAATTCAAGTAGCATAGTGAAGGACTTAGCAGACCACCCGTTTAAACATTTAATCTGAAATAGTCTGACAATGAATGAGAACTTAGAAAATTTGGTGCAGTCGCGGTACAACGGGATACTAGCATCTTCAAGTAACTTAGCGAAGGATTCTTACTGCTTATTATTTTCATGGGTGGGGCCAGACATTTCCTCGTCCACCCCACCACCAATCTGGTTTGTTTCTATTGACTCATTGTGAACTTCGGTTGTTGGGTCATTGGTGTGGAAAGGAACATTATGATTCCCCATGGCATCTTGTAACAAAGCATGCATCTCATCGGGAACGCTTAAGTCTTCGTTCACTAAGGGCTCAGCCTCATTTTCTAATACAACCGGACGAACAGGAGCTGCCGTATGATCCTCTCCATGACAAAACCACCTTGTGTACCCTTGAAGAAAACCGTTGACAGCCAAGTGTGTATGTACTACGTCACATGTCCTCAGCATACAATTTGTACAGCGAAGGCATGGACAAAGGATTAGGTTGGGATCACGGGAATGTCGTTTGGCAAAGATAATAAAATCTTTAATACCATCACGGTACTCCTTGGATAATCGTGGTTTACTAATCCAACTTCTATCCATTATATCAATAGCACACAGTCTGAAATTAAAATTTGATATATTAAATAGTAATAACAGTAAAAGGCATTTTGTATATTAAATTTCACCTATTTGAAAATCATCCCTAGCTGCAAATAAATAAACGATATAATCTTTAACTGTAAAATAAAGAAATTGTGGCTCCAAAAAATGTACAAAAAAAAACTACTTCTTAATACAATCTACTCTATTCACCAAACCCTAAACGACCTTTTGTGGAAATGATCACAACCACCTTAGACGGTATTTTATCACACACCCTGTGTTCGAGCATAAAAAAAAATCGACTATAGTCTCCCCTGTATTTGGCTTTCCGTTCAAGGAGATGATGATGGTAAAGGGTATTTTGCTGATGAAGAGGAATCGGCCGAATAATGAGTGCGTCCTGCTGTAACTACGGTAACAAGAAGATCTGATGACTCATGAACTATTCTGTTCATGACTACTAATAATCACTTATCTCATAATAATAATAATAATAATAATAATAATAATACTACTAAACAAAAGAAACAGTAAAAGAAAAATTAAAATGTCTAGTATGTAAGCATATATTTTGCAGACTGAACCAATTGTTGTACATAGCCGGAGAATTTTGGCATAGAGCTATAGCATCCTCAGTTCACAGTGAACCCAGTTTGGTCAAAAAAACATGCCAAAATGACAATCAGATGCATGGGATAAGCTTCAATTAATTAACAGTGAAAGAAACTGGGGATGCTATGCAGCATACTTAGTTACGAAGTGAACCCATTTTGTTAAAAAACCATGCCAAGGATTCCAGTCAGGTTACTTTAACAGTATCTGAAAATGAAAAATTTCCCATTATCTGAGCTTATATGTTGCTCTACTACTTCTTCATCCCAACTAAATCTAAAACCCAATTGTAGCCGCATATCCGGCCGGAGGATTTTGGCATACGTACCTATACCATCCTCAGTTCACAGTGAACCGATTTTGGTAAAAAAAACATGCCAAGATGACAATCAGATGCATGAAAATAAGCTTCACTAACAACAAAAAAAGAAAATGGGGATGCTAGCAGCATACTTAGATTGGAAGTTAACCCATTTTCGTATAAAAAACCATGCCAAAGATTGACAATCAGGTTACTTTAACAGTATTTGAAAATGATAAATTTTCCATTATCAGAGCTTATATGTTGCTATACTACTTCTTCAACCCAACTAAATCTAAAACCCAATTGTTGTGCGTATCCGAAGGATTTTGGCATACGTACCTATAGCATCCTCAGTTCACTTAGTCTGGAAGTGAACCTATACAAACTGGGGATGCTATGCATGCAGCATACTTAGTTTGGAAGTGAACCCATTTTGTGTTAAAAAACCATGCCAAAGATTGCAATCAGGTTACTTTAACGGTATCTGAAAATGAAAATCTCCCATTATCTGAGCTTATATGTTGCTCTACTACTTCTTTAGCCCAACTAAATCTAAAATCCAATTGTTGTGCATATCCGGCCGGAGGATTTTGACATACGTACCTATAGCATCCTCAGTTCACAGTGAACCCATTTTGGGTAAAAAAACATGCATGCCAAGAAGACAATCAGATGCATGAAATCAGCTTCATTAACAGTGAAAGAAAACGGGTATGCTATGCAGCATACTTAGTTTGGAAGTGAACCCATTTTGTGTTAAAAAACCATGCCAAAGATTGCAATCAGGTTACTTTAATAGTATCTGAAAATGAAAATTTCCCATTAACTGAGCTTATATGTTGCTCTACTAATTCACTGTGCCCAACTAAATCTAAAACCCAAGTGTGGTGCATATCCGGCCAGAGAATTTTGGCATACGTACCTATACAATATCCTCAGTTCACAGTGAACCCATTTTGGGTAAAAAAACAAACATGCCATGAAGACAATCAGATGCATGAAATCAGCTTCATTAACAGTAAAAGAAGATGAAAATTTCCATTATCTAAGCATATATTTTTCTATTAATTCTTCATCTCAACTAAACCGTTCATGCTAAGGAAATCGAAATGAATAAACTGAAAAAAGCTGCCTTTTTTGGAAAATAAGGGAAATCAAGAGATCATACCGAAGAGAGAGGGAGGGAGCGGGGCGACGAGGGCGGGGGCGTAGGAGAGAGAGAGAGAGGGGGCGACCGCCGATTCACCTCCAGATCGAGAGAGGGAAGAACGAAATCGAAAAGGACGAAGGGAATAAGGGACGATTTCGAATGGTCGAAGGCCGTCGAAGAGGACGAAGCGGCGGAGGCAAACGCGCGGGAAATAGAGCGGGGAAGGAGGGAAACGAAGCGCCTTTTTTCCCTCTTTTTGATAATAAAAGGCGTAATCAGAACTATGATTTTGATATGTGTATTTTTGGGGAATTATACCTTGCAAAAGAACTAGAAATAAAGAAGATTAATATAGTAAAGTGACATTATAGATGCATGAAAATATGAATTATGAATATTCGTTAGTACATCTCATTTGAGAACAAAGTGATAACCATGAAATGTGAATTATTCTTATTGAAGAATAGCGTGACAAAATATGAGGTGTGTTTCCTTAATTTGAGATGTTTAAACTGTTCAGTCGACTTAATGTGTGTAGCAGTCGACTGTATAGAACTGGAGAAATTACATGATTGAACTATGCAGACCAGGCGACTGTGTTGAAAGACAGTCGACTGCCCTGTGGGTGATAATTGAAATTGGAATACTGCGGAACAGCCGACTGCCGTGTGCAGTAGTCGACTCTCCCGAGTGGTTATGATTAATTGGAATTGACTGGACAAGTCGACTGGTGGAGTTCCAAGTCGACTGTCCAGAGTGATTTTTGATATATCTGAAATCTTATGGTTTGCTTGTGGTAAAGATTGTGAATCTGGATATTGGAAAACTCTTTTTATTGCTGTATGAATTTATATGAAATGAATCATAGTTTGAATTGAGAAATTTACATGAGATGAATCATAGATTTGAATTGAGAATTACATGAATATGAAAGCTAAGATCATGATTATGAAAAATAAACTCATGAGCTGGGAATGCTCAGATTATGTTAGAATTTGTGAATTGGAATTGAAATGAAAGAGTAGCTAAGTCTCCCCCGGCAGTTGAAAAAGAAATTGAAATGAATATTGAAAAGAAAGACCAAGGTTGGTCATGTTGAAATGAATGAATAAGTCCGGTTTGGTGGAGAGGCTAACTCTAGAGCTTTGATTTTGTTCATGATTCTAATAAAAACTAAGGATTAGTACATAGTGGAGATGTGATGAAAGTGGGAGAAAAACACGAGTGAGAGCTATTAGATTTGCGGCGGAGGGTATTTCACAGGTTCTTCACGATGAGTCGTGACATGACGTGGATACGGCTCCAGGGTACCGTGGCGGCAGAAAGTATTTCACAGGTTCTTCACGATGCGTCGTGACATGACGTGGATACTGTTCCAGGGTACCGTCCCGGTGATGACGCTTGTGGGATGTTTGGTGACTGCATGAGGATCGTGTGCCATGAAGGAGGCTGAATTGTCCATAGGTTCTTCACGATGCGTCGTGACATGACGTGGGATTCCCCTCCAGTTTCTGTACACGTGCTTGCACTCATAGATCATCTAAGACACTACCGTAGTTACAGTAGTAGATTAAGTCATGGCGAGGGATTGAACCCTACAAAGATGAAGAACGATTAAGGGCTTGCCCTCAGACCTATGTAGTATGGGATGCATAGAATCCGAACAAGTATGCATTAGTGTCATGTAACATAAATAATTGCATTAAGGACTAAGTGCACAATTACAACACGACATCAAAGGGGTAGTCCCTTTTATCTGAAATGTGACAAGTTTGTATTTGCTAAATATGGAAAATTAAGTTATACTATTTCCGGCATAGAGAGGATGGCCGTGTATAATGATCGTCGGTTGAATAAACTGACGTACCCACAGTCTTATATGCAGGTAAATGGCATGTTAAAGGTTAAGGAGGAATGGATGCATAAAGATTTTACCATGTTGTTGTATATTTATTCAAATGCTGTATATCTTTACTTCCGCTGTGCAAATGTAAATGTAATATGATGTAAACTCTGATGTAAAAAGAAAAGTTTGAATTTCCTTGTAAAATTGTACTAAAGAAAGTGAAAAGATCCTGTAGAACATCTCGAATTCAGTGATTTGGGATTCGGGGCGTTACAGAGTAGGTAGTGGACTGATAGAATGACAGGGGTGACTCGGAGTGGGCTGCGGACTTCGGGAGCGGTGGCGGTGATCAGGAGAAGGGCGGCAATGGCTCAGAGCCGGCCTAGGACTTAGGGAATGATGGTGATGGCTCGGAGCCGGCCGAGGACTGCAGGAGCGACGATGTTGGCGAGGAGCTGGCTGAGGGCTGGGAGCCCGATGGCCGCTGTTGGGGGCAGCGTTGAGCGCCTGAAGGACCACCTCCTGGAATTTTTGAAATTCTGCCCTCGTGACGGGGGCCTCCTGTTCGCGATGGACTCGAGCTGCAGGACGACCAGCCGGGTAGCGGCTTGGGCGATGCTGGGGTGACTCTCTCCGCCTCCGAGGAGAGTTGGACCCCCTGCGGTCTGTTCGGCGGGGAGACCGGTTCCTCTGGTGCTCTCGGCGAGGATTCGCTTCGCTGGTCCGCCTCTCGTCCAGGCGGATTCGAAGGTCAGGGTTCACATTCTGTTTCGGTTACCGTTGACTACACATCTACAATAACATGTAGATTCATTTGATCTATTTCTACAAATAAAAACTAGATCTTTCATGCATAGAAATTCCATTATTCAAGGACAAATTATTTTAGATCCATACACAATCATGATTCAATTTTTATGCTACATAATCAATAATCTCATATCACATACATCTCTAAAAATACTACAATCAAGCTACATACAATCCATGACTAATAAGATTCATCCCTAGCATGATACTGTCACGCCCCACTTCCCAAAAGGAATATGAAATACGGTACGTAACTGAGCCCATCGGATAGATTTCACCATCCATAAGCTGTACGGATCTACTTGACTCGTCACAACAGTAAATATAACAATATACTCAACCAGGCATGCATCAACAATTATAATTCAACAGTATTTATTCGCAACAGTAATGAATATCCCAAACAAATACGGGATCTGAAACAAAATAATATCCTGGGACTACAAACCCAATACAAGTCTCGATACAGTTCATGAATAAAATAGTTCAACACAAAACATTATGCAACCTTTTCCAATGCGCAGCTCAAAACTTGTGCTCACCAACTCTAATAGGCAATTGAACAACAAAACCTCCTCATATAGCAATTACAGAAGAAAAAAAAACAAAACAAAACAAAACAAAAAGAACACGGAAAACATAATGCCTGTTAGATGTAAGTTCCGGGCCGCAAGCAGTACAAGCAAGAAAAAGGAAAGGAAAACTAAAACAAAACAGAAATACTGACATGGAGATAAGCAACAAAGGTGACAGTCTACGGATAACTGGGATAGCAGGATAACGGTAAAAAGTGTAGTAATAACAGTAACAGTGAAGTCAACGGTAACCGTAACAGAATGTGACAGTGAAAACAGTTATTCTTATGTCTAATGTTCATTACTATCTTAGTAGCACTTCATGCGTCCCAAATTATACCGCATGGTAGCTACATCAAACAGTTTCGTATTAAAATTTCATAGTGGATCCTATAGGGCAGTATATTCAGACAAACAGTAACAGTAACAGTAATAACAAACAGTGTCATGGATCATGCCTTCATGCATCCGAGATAAACGAAGGGTACCACAGTAAACAGTGGGGAAAATGAGTTCCCTTCTGAATACGAATTTCTATATTGTCCACTAACAGATCTTACCCTTAAAAAACCACGGCTTGATTAGTTTTCATTATTATTAAAAAGGTGTGAACAAATACAAACAAGTAAAAAGACATGGAAAGAACAAAGGATAAGTCTAAGATGAATAGGAAACACAAACGGCAACAAAAACAACTCATACAGTCAAAACAACGAAACTTCTAGTTCTGGATAGCAAAACACTATTGTACCAAATCTGAGATTTCCGTTGCTACAGAACTACAAATCTAGATCTGTCAGAAAATCTGCAAACTAGACTCTCTGCCGAATCCAACGCAAATATACAAGTCATACATCAGCCACAAAAACAGGGTTTAAAACAGCGTTTAATACAGAAGTTATGTTCAGTCAGAAAATGCAAAATCTGGTTTATAAACATAAAAAGATTTGAAAACATCATAATTAAATCTGAGAAAAATCTGGAAGAATCCCTAAAATATCTAGTTTCAAAATATAAAACATCATCAAATTATATTATAGATAGTATAGTCAATATAATTGGGAAAACTGAGTAATGCAACAAATCTTCGAATCTGAAAGTTCAGACACAACAGTACCAAAACAGAGATAATTCACAAAATAAAATTCAAAATCTAGATATTTCAAAAGGGTGATAAAATAGACAAATCAGGCTACAGTTCTTATTTACAAAATTTTTATAAAAAACGAATAGAATAGGTAGGAAACATAATTCTTTACTGAACAGCATGCAGTTTGGAAATATATCGATTGGTTTCATAAGCATGAAATGAGATACAAAAGTTATTAATTAATTCCACAAAAATTAGGGATTGATTCCAATCATGTTTAAACATACTCAGCAAAATATACAGTTCAAATTCTACTTTTAGTATCAGTTTTAAAATAATATTTCATACAGGATACATATAGTTCAGATTCTACAATATATGATATGACTGCAGTAAAACAGCAATAACTCATGTATCGAAAATTAGAATTCAGATCCTTCAAAAGTTCTAAAAACTAGAAATCAAAGCCTACAAATCATGTTCACAAATTTATTTATTTTACTGATGTTAACAGGGTCAAAATTATTGTACAAAAATAGGGTAGCAGTGAAACAAAAGTTCTTTTATGCCTTTAATCAAATTGTTTAATTGCAAACGATCCAAACTAAGATGTCATAAAAAGCATGGTATATAAGCAGCAAGCTTATTACTGCGGATAAACGTATAACTAACATCAAATTCTGGTTCTCTCATTGGCTAGATAGTTGCGGAGGCTCAAAGAAGAAGGCCAAGATACTTCAAGAGATTGAGGATACTGGAGATCAAGATCTCATGAGGCCGGGGGGATACTGTTCGATCTAAATTGTGGGTCAACCCATGGATAGTCATCTGCGCCTCTGTTAGTAGGTTATTTTGTTCATTTTGGGGACTCTGCATGTCCCGATTATTGTAATATTTCAAGCTTGTTTGTGTACTGCTGTTCTTAGGAGGGGATGTTTATTTTGTTTGGGGGGCTATCTATGTTGCGTGTAAGGGGGATGAGATCATATCGTTGAGTCTAGTTGAGGAGTACGACAATAGTCCAATGCCCTCTCTACGACTCAGTGTTATGCCATCTCAAACTCAAACACGCACAGAGCTCACCCCGCCTTCCAATCCCTTACTTACTATATTGTAATCGTTTTACTCTGCTTATCTTTATATATATATTTCTGTGAGGTAGGACCATCCTACCTTTTACCAGTAAAAAAAAAAGCATAGCATGTGAATAAATAGCCTATAATAAAATAATACATCATACAAACATCCATGTAGCAATCATCTACAACATACGATATGTCACAACAAGCATACAACCAAGATGTCCGTCTAATCTAATGTTTTCATGCAATGGGTGTCAACTACTGTGAACTACTCATGATCAAGAGATGAAGGAACTGATCAAATAACAAAATATGGTTATCATGAGGGTACTAACAATTTCATGCGAGACTACTTACGGTATTTAACTTGTATGACAAAAAAAATACATACAAGCTACTTGCCTAAAAATGACGACGACGATGATGAACAGAATAACGGGAATGGATCCCAAACAACTAGCACAATGAACAAGAGAATGCACGAACAAGAGCAAGATCCAACCAACGATAATACGGCGGTGCATGTGTTCTCACACACACGCACACAAAGCAACAACAGCAGCAAGGGTGTCAGCCTCGGCAAGAAGGAAGGCAGGTGACAGTGACGAAACGGGCGGTGCGACGCTTGGCACTGTCGACCACAGACGAAGACGATAATAGCGCGAGGGCTTGGGGCGCGCTGCGGCAAGGACAAGGGATCGGGGGCACGGGGGTAAGCAGCGGAGAGGGGAAGAGGAGAGGGGGTGGTCTGCCGGCGTCAGGTGTAGGACGACGACAGGGGCAGTAGAGGAACGGGAGAGAGAGAGAGATCGGGAGTAGGGGAGAGAGAGACAACTGCTGTAGGTGAGAGGGAGAGAGATTAGGGTTTGGTAATTAGGGTTAGGGAGTTTAGTGGGGTTTAAATAGAATCAATATGGGTTTTGGTGAACTGGGTAGTATCCAATAGGAAGAAAAGAGTTCAATAAGAGACAATTAGGCCATGAAATAGGTTTAGACAATAACAAAGACAAGAAAAAATTTGTAGATCAAATAAATGAGAATAATAAGGCTGAATCAAACAGAAATGAATCACAAGGACAACGACAACATACAATTCAATTGAATGAAACTCAACAAAATCAGAAATAAAATAAAATACCCATGAATTTAATTAAATAAAAATAAAAATAAAAAAATGAGTAACAGGGGTTACAAATACTATATATTTATGAGATAAAATATAGTAAGAGAGTTGGAGTATTACCCACCTCAAGAAGAAATTGTTACAAACTAGTAGTCTTCTCCTACAAGCAAAAGATCAACTCCAATAACACAAAAATCACAAAAATCTCAAAAGAAAGAAAGGTGGCCGAAAGCTTTCTGCCCCTTCCCCCCCCCCCCCCCCCCCCTAAATAGGTTGTGATCTTTTCTAGGGTTTCTTTGAAAATTTTACAAATAAAACCCCATAGAAGTCCCAATTTGCATAATTAATTATTTATTCAGCCAAATCAAATCATAATCAAATCAAATGGATAAAATTTCATCCTCAAATCTCTCCACTGAAAAATTGGCCCCCAAAATGCAGCCAACCTTTTTTGAATTCAATTTTTAGCTCCACTTTTTACAAAAAAGTTCTCTTCTTTCAAAATATTTACAAAAGTAGTTTCTCTTATTCAGAAAAATCCCAAAAATTAAAATATATCCAATTATAAATAAGAGAATTTGTTTATCCACTCAAAATTCTAAACTTGCCTTTCAAAAATATTTGCAGTGTTTCGCACGTGCAAAACGACCATTTCACAGAAATTCAAAATAATTAAATAAATTCATTTAAAAATTATTTATCAATTCAAAATATTACTTTTAAATTTCTGGGGAGTTACAGGCTTTTTCCATTGGTACAGCTCTCCCTATGCAAGAATAATAGGAACATGATCATAAGTCGGTTTTGGTAAGGAATTTGCATAAACCATAGGGAACCTAGCTTCCTAGTCCATCAAAACCAAGACCTTGTCTAGCTTAGCCATGATAGGAGAAGCTTGCATATTGAACCAGGTAAATAGTCTATCTGGGATTGGAATGTCCACCAGTTCCAAATCCATTATAACTCGGTTGAACTTCTCCCTCTCTGCATCACTCAAACCTCTGCCACAGTTTTCGAAGGCGAATCTCATAATGTTGAATCCCCCCCCCCAACTATCCAAAGGCGGTGCCAAAGTGTTTGGATTGAAAGAAGTTCATACCAAAATTCAGCTCTAGAAGAGGCTAGATTAAGGTCATCAAAAACTGTAATTGATTGAGTCTAGTAATTAGTCCACCGTTAGAGAAGGACTGACAACGAGAATACCCCTTGAATTTCATGAAGGTAGTTATATATGTTCTAGGTTAAAATCAATAGCAATGCCCCTAGATGCCCTCGGAGATGGTTGCAGCCACCATTCTTTTATCCTATGCCCACCCAACCTTCTGAATCTCGACACCAGTGAGAGTTTGCTTTCTTGTAGACCAATGATATCTGCTTTAGAAGATTTAATAACATCTCCAACCATCTCTCTCGTACCCCTACCCCCCAAACCACTAACATTCCAAAGGAGTTGTCACCCCCTGCTTCCCAAATACGGAAGTACAGGCACACAACTAAGGTCTTACTAATGATACAAAGCATCCATAAGCTGTATAGTTATAACTCAACAATATAATTATGAACACAATCACGCATTTAATAGAAATAATCACATGAACATATAATAGAGTTAAATGATTCTCAAACATAACAATCATCTGGAAAATATAAACTTCAGGTCAAAATGCACTACTAATCGGAATGGATATAACGACGTATCTATCCCGGCGTCTATGCCCAAACGCCGCGATAGATCGCCATTATAATATTTTTTTTAATAGCTTGGATCTATGACGGCGGTGCTATATTACGCCGTTAGATATATAATATATAACGGCAGGTTTTATAGACACCGCCGTTATAGACCAAATAGCTATTCGCCTATTTCGTTTTCGCTCAGCTGCCGCCTGCCGAATATTTACTCCCGCTCCACTCTTCATTCTCCCCCCCCCCCCCCCAAAAAAAAACCGTATACTTCTAACCCTAACTAATCCAGCGCCGCTTACAGATTCGTCTCCAAAATCTCTCTCTCTCTCTCTCTCTCTCTCTCTCTCTCTCTCTCTCTCTCTCTCTCTCCCCCTAACCAGTCGACCTCTTCGGCGCCATCTTCCCCTCTCCCCACACGGCTTCGTCTCCCCACACGGCTTCGTCCCCACCGTCCCCCATCGCCAACATCCCTGTATCCGCTGTCCTCGATGCCATCGTCGTCTCCAGCACCCGTCGCCCCCGTCGCCGTCGTCGCCCCCATCTACAAAACCCTAACTCCACCTTGTTGTCGCTGTCGTCATCTCATGCCCGAAGCCCTCGTCTCCTCTCCTTTTCTCTTCGTTTCCCAATCCTGATGCAGGAGCCTGACCTCTCCTTTCCCTCCTCGATTTGTAAGCTCGCGGCTTAAGGTAATCTCCCCTTCCAATTATGTTGTATTTTCTTATTAAGTCAACTTAGCACTAGATTTTGATATTGGTGGTATATTTTGGATGCTGGATTACAAGTCGTTCTTGATATTGTTGAGCAGTTTTATTTCGGGTATAACTTTGTGCATAATTATTTGTAATTTTTCAATCTCAGGTGCTTATTTAGATAGCTAGTGAAGTGCTTAATTCAAAATTAAGTTTGGACTTCAACCAAACTTGCAATTTTTAATTTCTTGAATGACTAGTAAAGGAAAGAATTAGGAGGTAGAGTAACTAAAGGGTACTTAGTCAGATTGGGAACATGAGATGGAAGGAGACTAATTCAATCATGGGATTGCTGTGTTTTGGTATGGATGTCCGTCATACTATCTGCAGAAGTATCGTAACTGTCTGTGGTCCATGCATTTTATTGAGTTTTCCTTTGATTTATCTTATTGGAATTGTTGGATTTTTTCTTTTGCTTTGCAGAGCATCTTATTTGAAACTAATGTACACCAAACTAGCTGGCATATGGCCAGGTTAAGCTACAGTTTGTAAGTGAGAAGCTGGGGGTAAGTGATTATGTTCAATACTTTTCTCTAATTTGGGTTACTTCATTCTCGTTTCTCAGCAGTATCTGAGAACTGAATGCTGTTACTGGTGTTCTTAACTTCATGTTGTTTTTATTTATTTTGAAGTTTCTTCATAATAAATTTGTTTTTATTTATTTTGAATCCAATGTACGTAGTTATATAATAAATTTGTAAGAACTCCATCTTTTAGAACTAGTTTAGCAGAATTGAGGTTTGTAACATGGTTGATAAAACTTTAAATAATCTTGTATCATGTAATGTGGTCTGTGCAATTAACCCAAATGCTAACTCAGTTCTTCAGTATATTTGTTTACACCACTTGTTCTTCTTGTTTACTTTGTTGAAATTTCAGGAAGCTTCAACAAATATTAGGAAAATATGCAACCACTCGTTGAAGGAATGAGAATTTTCTCATATTGAGGTTTGTGTCTCCACTCTCATATTGTTCTATGTTTTCTATTCCCTCTTTATTAATATAGTGCTTATCTTATATAGTTTAACATTCTCTAGTGCTTATCAAACATAGTAATGCAAACATGACAAAATAGCAATGCACACTAAGCTGATGTTATAGGTACTCATGTTTCGTACATAAAGTGGACTGATCAACAATAATTAATTTTATGACTACTAGGTAGGATGCAGTAGCTTATAGCATTATAAATCCATTGAGGACTACTCAAATTTTGATAGAAGCTTTCTATATATGTCAGCTTGAAATTATGTATGGATTAGTATTCAATTCTTTAGCCTGGAATCACAAAGAAAAGTGTGTGAATTATTTGGTATAGTCATTGATCTTGGAGGAGTGGATAGTAAAGCTGCTTCTATGCTTTTAAGAACAGGGGTTGGAAGGCTCCTCCTTGTGGATTTTGATCAGGTTCTTTCTTTTAACCCTGTACTGAGCATCTTAGATGAATTTAGATTTGCAAATCCTTCATTTGTAACGAGTAAACATCCAACCTACAAGTTTTTTATGATATTTACCATGTTTATCCATTCTACAAGAGTCCTTCCATTTCCAATAATTCTTCTTTTATCAGAGTGACTAATTAAGAAATATGTGAAATTGTTTTTGTTCCCGTGAATGCTTAGTCTGCAATTCATATAAAATTTTTTCCTACTTGATAGTACATTCATGTGTAATCATAATGCTCTTCTTCCTATACATGCAACAAGTGTTACTTTGATCCAAGAAACATGTAAGATCTGAATGAACAATCACTAATTTCGTTGTGATTTTCTAAATAACCGATGCACTTCTACAAGAAATGATGAAAGTGTATTCCACTTTTTCATGAAGTTATTTGTATCATTACAGGGAGAAGATAGTGAATGGGTGACAGTAGAATACATCCACCCCAATCCATCACCTGATGACTGGATAGGCATTTTCTCTGATGATGAGATGGATTATGTTTCTGAAGTTGCACACTATGAATCATTTATTTAATGATTTGTAGGAGTGACTTGTGATGAATTAATCCTAACTGGGCTTTATTTTTCCTCGTTGGTTTTAAGTGATGATGAGAAGGATTATGTTTCTGAAGTTGCACACTATGAATCATTTATTTAATGATTTGTAGGAGTAACTTGTGATAAATTAATCCTAACTGAGCTTTATTATGAAATTCACTTTTGTCATTTCTCCTCATTCACATGGATGAGCAAATGGATAGCAAAAAACTTGTTGGGTGGGTGTTATACTTGCGCAGAAAGGCATGGTGAACTAACCCAGGTAGCGTCTACTAACTTATTCAATGTTCATATGTGCCCAAGTCTATTCCATTAACTCCGGTGTTAATTTTTTTTGAAACAGGCTATTTTGAGTGGACTGTGGGTTGTTTTTGAGGACATAGATAAAGTACCAAATGAAGTTCAATGGCTCATGCTACCATTGTTAGAAGGAAAGGTATGTTTATCAGTTTATGTACCTTTCGTGCATTTCGTGCATATTAGGCCTAACAGTTTATGTACCTTTATGTACCTTTCGTGCATTTCGTGCATTTTGTGCACATAAGTCCTCACTGATGAAACAAATAAACCCAAATTTGTTTAACTAGTTAGCAGCAGTTAGGGAACAAATGTTGAGCTAATGTAGTACTTCAAATGAATCCAACCAACTAGAAACACTCTTTTTCAAAATTTCCCACATATTTGTATAAAAAAACTGCAAGAATCTGGATGATTAGAACATTAGGACAAACTACTGCATGCCAATAGCATTGGCAATGATATGCTTCCCCCTTTACCCAAAAAAATTACCTAATCACATTCATCAGTGTAATCAAATTCACCTAGCCCAATTCTCATCATTTCTCCTCAAAAAATAACACCACCACCATAAAAGAGTTTATAAAAATAACATGCCAGAATAACTTATTCAAACCTGATTAGTACCTGCATAGAGCTTTCCCTTCTTGTGCAGTTTGATACTTGAAATAACAGGACACTACCTGAGATGAAGACTTTTCACAAAAGTAAGAATAAGTGGTGTACTATTATGTATTGGAAAATCCAGTGAATGCATCTAAGTTCTAGTGCATTGATAAAATTTCAAATTATGGATGAACACATTGTTACTTCACTGTTGTGGCCCAGGGCTGTTCATACTTCGGTTAAAACCATACAATGTTCATAATTTAAGAGTAGCTACAGATTATTTAAGAGTAGCTACAGATTATTTTCCCATTGGTATTCTTAGAGAAAGAATTTGGACTCTGAGAACTACAATCATTTTATGTTCATAATCTTTGTTTATTTATGCAATCAGCAAAGCATTTCATTTGTTAAACTTGGATTCTGAGAACTTGGACTCTGTAGCAAGATTTTTTATTATATATCATCACATCAAATAATTAGATGCTCTGAAATGAGTATTAAACAGAAAATTCAAAGAATAATTCTCTTGTCAATCACACACACAAACAATAAAATACTTTGCAGGATTTACTTTGAATACATCTTCAAGGTTGATCAATGTTTCATATGATCATTGTGTTAATAGCTTATTTATATGATACTTTTCATCGTTCTGTTAATGTCTTGCTACAGATTTATGATCATTGTGTTAATAGCTTATTTATCAATGTCTTGCTACAGATTTATATGTTTCATATGATCATTGTTATTCTTAATTCCTTGTTGAAGTTAGATTGGCCCATTGTCTTTCTCAATCTATTCCTGTATCGAGTAAAATCTGGTTTTTTATACTTCTTCAGTTTTTTTCACCTTTTACACTAATAATTAACAAGCTCACTTTTTCATATGTACTTTCAGCTATGGAGCTGACTTTATCTCTCGAGAAACTGGTGAATGAGAAGCTCCTCAATTTACACTGTGTATGTGTTCTTCATATTATTTCTGTGCTGCTGCTTATATGAAGACATCTTGGATTCAAACTCACTTCCAGAAAAATTTCTACTTGTTTTCCTTGGAACAGGTTGCAAGTCGTTGCAATGATCCTCAGCTTGCTGACTTCGTTGAAAGTGAATTCCTTGTCGAGCAGGTGAGGCCATTCATTCCTTGCTCTTTTTGTTTATTTCTAGAAACTGATGCTTTTATCAGTTAGCACTCACCTATTATAATGCTTCTACCTCGTGAAGTCTATTGATTGAATGATTACAACACTTCACTTGAATGTTTAGTTAACAAAGTTCATATTGCTTTCTGCAAATATAGGATTGAATAATTGTTGTATCTCCTTCAAGTCCTCGCCTTTCAAGTTTTTTGTTTTGATTGGTGCTGCAGGCTCAAGTTTTTTGTTCATTTGCTGATTGTTCATTTGTTCTGGTGTGCTTGAGAGTTGAGATGACTCAGATGAGGCCTGCAAACAACAACGGTGTTACAGAAAGTCAGAAACTTGTAATTTCAAATTGTAAAATATAAGCTTATATAGTTGATTGGTTGTAAATTGTAATCATTTGTAACTTGTAAATTAAGTTTTTTTGCTAGTTATTACTGTAATTTTGTAGTGTATAAATTATGAGAACAATGCTAATTGGTTGTTGTTTGCTTAATGAATAATGAATAATGAATCTTTCACTCAGAATCTAATATAAACATTCAAAACTGAAATCATTTTTTTAAGTTCGGTTAGTACGGTTATTAACCGAACCGAACCGATATATTTTGGTTCGGTTAAAACCGAAATGTACATGTTCGGTTCGGAGTTCGATTTCAATTTTACCAAACCAAAAAGTTCGGTTCGGTTCGGTTTTGAACCGATGAACACCCCTAAGACCTATGGACTGTAACGGCAGTCTTTAAAAGCGCCGTAATAGACCTACGAATTGTAACGACGCTTTTTAAAAATGCCGCTATAGGGCTACGGGTTGTAACGGCGGTTTAAAAATGCGCCGTTACAAGTTATACACATATAGCGGCGTTTTTTTAGAAGCACCGGTATAGGCATCCAACCTACAATGGCGCTTTTCTAGAGCGCCGTTACAGATCATAGGCCTATAGCGGTGCCTTTTAAGACGAGTCGTTGTAGACCTATGGTCTGTAACGGCGCTCTAGAAAAGTGCCGCGATAGGCCTATGATCTGTAACGACGGTCGATGCAACGGCGCTGCCCGCGGCAATAATTAAAACGCCGCTACCATCTATGGCGGCGTTTATAAGCGCCGCCATAGACAAAAAAAAAACGCCGCTATAAACGTTCCGTTTAGTAGTGATGCCATGGAATACAATGTATTGAAACAATAACAATGCAATAACCAGTTCGCTGCGCCTAGCTAGATAAAGTAGCGGCTGAGGAATAACATAAAATAAAAGAAACAATTCAACACAACAAAATCCGTCTCGATCATCTAGAAGGTTTGATTGCCAAGTTCCTCTAATAGTTCCTCTTCAGTACCTGCAAACTCAATATCTAGGGTGGTGGGGGTGTTCGTTAGAGCAAGCTTTGAACTATAAGTAGCAACAAGCAATATGATAACAAGGCTGTAAAGTATAACATGGAAGACAACATGAACTGGCAATACAATTACGGAAATAATATAATCATGTGTGATGCAAGTGATAACCACAGGCAAGTACAATTAAGACTCAGGGATATGATCAATCGGAAATTAGGAATCATGCAATCAGGAATCATGTAATCAGAAGTCATGTAATCAGTGTCAATTCTCCTTGTCAATCTTAAGTCCATCATTTTTTATTAGCCTATCTAGTGCACACAATCATGTGTCTCATACCACAGATTCGGGTGCATAAAAATAAAGTGAACGTTTGGACTTAAACAGTGAATGCTACAGGGTTATGTACTCGGGAATCATGTAATCAAGTAATCAAGTAATCAAGAATCATGTAATCAAGATAATGGATTCTAGAGGTAGCCCCTGCATATTCTAGAGGTGGCTCCCGTAAATCCTAGAGGTGGCCACCGTCGATTCCTACGATGTGGCACTTAGCTCTGCAAATAATCAAGTAATCAAGTATCGAGCAATCAAGTAATATGGAAAACATGGGCCCCCTTCCGAGTACACTCTCCTATATCGCCCACTACTAAGTCGTACGCTTATTGCCCTGGCTTGTTATTCCTTTATCAAGTCACTTAGGATATTGGATTCTAGGTGTGGCCCCCACGTACTATAAAGGTAGCCTCTATAGATTCTAGACGTGGCCCCCACCACTACCCACGATGTTGCACTTATTTCCATACGACACTTAGTTCTGCTATCCAAAACAACAACAATAACTATGATAACGATGCAAGTTATGACAGAAACATGCCGATAATCAGGATAAGTATAAAGAATTGATGCAATACATGATATAGAGACAAGATGGTGATCAAGAAGATTTCGAATGATAGGTGCAAATGCATGATATGGAACTTTTCTATCAATCACTATATTACTAGAATTCATTAAGCATGAATAACAATATACATATAGTTCAAGAACACAAAATACAATTCTGGACAACAATACATTATGGTAATAAAACTTACTTTTCCACTGTTACAAGAAAGAAAAATCGATTCCGTAAGGGGTTCTAGAAAGTAGACTCTCATATGAATATAATGTTCAGTAGCTATGCTTATCAGTCAATTCTCTAAAGATACAATGTTCAGGTAGCAATATAGGTTTAAATTTCTCATGTCTATAACTCCACTAAAAGTCATTAATAAATTTCCACGAAAATCTTATTAGTATACAAGATTTCATCATCTCAGAATTCCACCAATGAATTGTATTTTGACTAATTTATGGGGATGATATATCTCAAACAAAAAACCTGGAAATCTAGACGTTATAGTACTAAAACGTAAATATCTCACAACATACTAGTAAGTTTGTGAAACCGAAAGGTGATCTAGACTCTACACTCAGAGGAATACGAGATACATCTATAATGTTTAAATTTTGGTGAAAAGGATAAGGTACAGATCTGCACACAAAATTAGAGAAACGACAGGCCAGAAAATTAAATGCTTCTTATTTTAAAATCTCTATGCACAAGTTAGAATTTATAACCAGAATTACATTTGTATTCATTTACAGTAACTCAATCAGATCTTATCAAGTACGTATCCAGATAATCATGAATTCATAATGTTAAATTTATAATCTCTAACATGCAACAAAATGCTAATCAATCACCAATATATTATAATTAACTCTGGCAAGGTATTCGTATAAACTAGTGATTATGATTGTGCATGCAATGAGGGAACATGGAAGGAAGGGTTTACAGAGATCGACATAAGACGTAGTTGACAGCGAAACGGGTTAATGATATTGTAATACCCTGATTTTTCAATTAATGAAAAATTATTTTTATTTTTGCACGTAGTGTGCACGTGCAATATTTTGATTGAATTATTTTTATTTAGATGTGCATGAATATTTAGATATGTGTTCTCAAATTGTTTTTGTACAAAAGCCTTTCTTTAAATAAATAGAAAGCCTTATTTTAATTTAATTAAAAGGCCTTTTTCTTAAAAGCCCAAATGTATTTTATTTTATTTATTTTAATAACTATTTTGGCCCAAAAATAAAGCCCATGGATTAATCTCTTTTTTATTTAAACTTGTCATGTAGAAGACTATTTTATAACTATTTATTTTTGTAAAAAATTAAAATGTACCATTTTGGCCTAGTTGCATGCACGTGCAATACACGTACACGTGCATTGCACACCCTTTTCATGGCCGGCATGCATTATTTTTGGAGGGAGTTTTGAAATTGATCATGGTGTTCATGGAGGTGGTTATGTGGATGTAGGTAGTTTTTATAACTCCTACTCTAATCTTGGCCCTCCATCTTTCAACCAACTAATCAATCCTAGCCATCCATTTCACTTGTTTTCTAGTATAAATACCCCCCCTCTCATGGCTATATTCATATGCAAATTATATCTTTCCAAATCATAGTTTTATTGTAGTAATAGTGTGAGTTAAAAAGATAGAGAGATTGTGTGGGATTGCTTGCTTGTTCCAAGGAGTAGAGGCCGGCCATTGCAAGAGGGAGCATTCGGTTTGCTTGGTGGCTTGGAGGTGCGCGCATTCGGCTAGGAGGAGGTGCATCTTGTTGCAAGGACTTGGTTGCTTTGTGTGTTTATTTTCTCTCCATTCAAGGTGGGTAAACATTTCATATTTCTAATATAGGGATCTATGCTAGATTCAACTATCAAAAAGATGCATGAAAAATACTAATAAGAACACACTTTAATTGAGAAGTTAGTTTATGAATTGATTGAAATGTGGTGATTAATTTGTATGTGGTTCTAGTATTAAATTAAATTAAATTGTGTGTAGAATTATCCATGATTATTAGTATGTAGTAATGATGGTGATTAAATTCCCTTAAGAATGTTGCTAGTATGAATTGAGACATGATGCATGAATAAGAACGCTTGTTAATTGTAAAGTTGAAACATGGAATTGATTGAGAAAGAGTACACTTTAATTTGAAAAGAGTGAATTTCTTGAATGATTGAGATGTGATTATGCAAATTAATAAGTGATTATATATATTGTGACATAGATTGATTAATGGAACTACTTTGTTATCATCAAAAAAACTACTCATAAAGTTAGTAGTTGAGTTTTATCTATTCATGTGTTAAATAGACCTCTATGTTGATATGGGTATGGACAAAGTTCAAATATATCTCTTTGTCGAATAAAGAGTTAATAACAGTAAATTATTACAAGAAAATTTGAATAAAAAGATTAGGAGATCAATTGTTTAGAAATGTCGAAAATGAAAAATATATTAGTTTTTAATGAATGATTCATTGATTTGTGTGAAAAATATAATTTATTAGTACAAAAATTATTTTTATCTTACTGGTATGAAATTCATATGAATGAAAATTGATCTGGAGATTTCAGTAATTTTTTACAAAAGCAATAAGAAACAAAGTTTGGTTGAACATCGAAATAATTTTATAACAGTGGGAATTAGTCTAAAAGGAATTTAACGCACACTGTAACAACCCGAGCATGTAGCTCGAGTGGTCACAGCGTCACGTTGGGTTCTCTGCCGTGACTGGTTCGAATCCCAGGATCAACAATATTTTTGTTTAGTTTCTTTCAAAATGATTAATCAGCGGACTGAGAGCATTTATAGCTCTCAGTTGCCTTTTATACTGTGGCACAAACCGGCCTAGTGGCCTGTGCTTTGGGCTTTGTTGGTGGCGTGCTGGGTTCGAATCTTGCTATCGGCAAGATGAAAAAAATATTTTTTTTGGGAGTTTTATGTATCGAAAAATTATGAAAAAAATATGTATATTCTCCTAAAAATGTAAGGGACTTTCTAAAAATAGTTTGGGGATTATTTGAATGAATTTAACTATGGTTTGGAGTTAAAATGCATAAATAGACATATGGTTCTATATGGATTATTGATATGAAATTATAATTTGAAAGAATAAGTGAATTGAAACATTAAGAGTTGATTTGGCAAAAAGAAATGTAGTTATGTGACATGATGCAATTATTTTCTCACTTGTGAAACAATATGAAGTGTGTACATTGTTTAGTAATGAAGAATTATTATGATGTGATAATTGATAAGTATATGCAAATTTATGTGCAATGATGGACTTGTGAACAAAATTGAAATCATGAATTGAAAAGAGACTATACATGTGAGTATGAGAACTCAACATGGAAATTTATAAGTTGAAGATTGTGAAATAAAATTTGAAATAGAGTAGCTAAGTCTCCCCGGCATTGAGAAAGGAAATGAAATGAAATGAAATTAGACCAAGGTTGGTCATGATGAAATGAATGAATAAGTCTGGTTGATGGAGAGGCTAACTCCAGAGATTAAATTTTTGTTCATGATTTTTAATAAAACTAAGGACTAGTACATAGTGGAGACGTGATGAAAGTAGAAGAAAAACACGAGTGAGGGCCATCGGATTTGCGGCGGAGAGTATTTCACAGGTTCTTCACGATGAGTCGTGACATGACGTGGATACGACTCCAGGGTACCGTGGCGGCGGAGAGTATTTCACAGGTTCTTCACGATGCGTCGTGACATGACGTGGATACTACTCCAGGGTACCGTCCATGTGGTGACACTTGTGGGATGTTTGGTGACTGCATGAGGATCGTGTGCCATGAAGGAGGCTGAATTGTCCATAGGTTCTTCACGATGCGTCGTGACATGACGTGGGATTCCCCTCCAGTTTCTGTACACATGCTTGCACTCATAGATCATCTAAGACACTACCGTAGTTACAGTAGTAGATTAAGTCATGGCGAGGGATTGAACCCTACAAAGATGAAGAACGATTAAGGGCTTGCCCTCGGACCTATGTAGTATGGGATGCATAGAATCCGAACAAGTGCGCATTAGTGTCATGTAACATAAATAAATGCATTAAGGATTAAGTGCACAATCACAACACGACATCTATAGGGTAGTCCCTTTAATTTGAATGTCACAAGTTTGTGTTTGTTAAATATGGAAGGTTAAGTTATACTATTTCCGGCATAGAAAGGATGGCCGTGTATAATGTTCGTCGGTTGAATAAACCGACGTACCCACAGTCTTATATGCAGGTAAATGACATGTTAAAGATTAAAGAAGAATGGATGCTTAAAGATTATACCATGCTGTTGTACTTTTATTTAATTGTTGTAAATTTTACTTCCGCTGTGCAAAAGAAAAGTGTAATATTGATGTAAACTCTGATGTAAGATGAAAAGTTTAAATTTCCCTGTAAAATTGTACTAAAGAAAGTGAAAAGATCCTGTAGAACATCTCGAATTCAGTGTATTTGGGATTCGGGGCGTTACAGAGTGGTATCAGAGCCACGCTTTCTACGCTTTCTACACTTGTACAAATTTATAAGGAACGACACCCTAGAAGTGGACATTAGAGTGTGTGTTTGAGTCTAGAGATTTAAATGTAAGTGACTTACATTTGTGTTGCTCTATGACTCATGCTTCTTCCTCCTTATTTTATAAGATGGCTGATCACTTCGACCCTGCTGGAGGCGACGACTGACATATCATTGAGGAAGAGTACCATCCTAGACAGGCTGATTCCGAGGACGAGTATCACCCTGGGCAAGCTGATTCTGACGGTGAAGAATGGCCTGAATCCCGAGAGATCACCCCACCTTCGGATTCATCTGATGACTCTTCTTCTGACGAAGAAGAAGAACCAGTTCCAAGTGGTCTTGTGACTTCTCTTCAGAGGCAGGCAGAGACGCTGCGAGAGAGAGTCAGATTGTTGGAGGCTCAGCTGGCGAAGCGGAAGGACGACTTTTCTGTTCTCAGTCATCGGGTTTGGGAGCTCGAGAAGAGGAAGAACCTAACTGACGTGCTGAAGGATGAAGTTGAAGAACTACGGGAAGAACTTCGAGCAGCGAAGAGGACCCGTAGGAGTTAGATTGTTGTAGCTTCTATTTCTTTCATTCTGATGTCAAAAATGTTTTTTAAATTCGAATGTATAAACTTTGGAATTCAATGAAATGCAAGTTGGTTTAAATTCTTGTCATATACTTCGAATTTGACGGATCTTTTGCATCAGAATATGTCGAGAAGAGGAGCTAGGAATGGTGAGGGGTTGGATCTAGAGACTGAACTTGCGAGGGTCTACCAGATGCTGAATGCAGTGGCCCAGAACCAAGGTAGGGAGCCGGCGAATCCAGTGCCCGAGGCGATTAAGCTAGTGGAATCATTCAAGAGAATGAAACCACCAGTATTCGAGGGAAAGTCAGACCCAGATGCGGCTGACAACTGGATCCGTCAAGTGGAGACGATCTTTGAGGTGTTGGAGACCCCGGAAGGTAGCAAGGTCAAGTTGGCGACTTTGCAGCTGGAGAAGGATGCGGCGGTTTGGTGGCAATCCATGAAGAGGAACATGGGAGGCATAGTGCTTGGCTGGAAGGAATTTCTGAAAGAATTCCGCAGTCACTATTTCCTCTCCGACGTCCAGGAGAAGAAGGCAATGGAGTTTCTGTCGCTTCAGCAAGGCAGCATGTCGGTGAGAGCATATGAGACCAAGTTTACTTAGCTCTCGAGGTATGCACCGGAACTGGTGATGGATGAGGCTAAGAAGGCTCGCAAGTTCGAGCATGGACTGAGACCGAGCTTGAGGTCCCGGATGATACCTCTTGGTATCAGGCGATTCGACAAGCTGGTCAAGAGGGCAGCAGCGACGGAGGCGGATATGGAGCAGTTCCATGTTGTTCAGAACCGGAGGAACAACTGGCAGTTTGGTAAGAGGCCTGCACACTCTGGGAGTTTCAAGGGGCAACCATCTGCATAAAGGTTCAAACCGACAGGGGCGAACGCTATTAGTGTAGCTGGAGGACCTGAAAACAATGTGGTGAGACCTCCTGCGGTGACTTGCTTCAACTGTGGTGAGGCGGGACATTTCCGATCTCAATGTCCCAAACTACGGAATGGTAATAGAATGTACCAATGCAGCAGACTGGGAAGAGGCTGTACCAATCAGGGCAAGTATTTGCCTTGACGGAAGCTGATGTTGATGAGGCAGATCAGGTCATCTCTGGTACGAGGGCTGGTGTTTAGAGGTTTTTGTCATTTCTTTTCCCGTTGTTTAGTGAGACTATTATGTAATGGTGTGTATTATGTAACAGGCGAACTTTATCTTAATGGAATGAAAGCTGTTGTATTGTTCGATACTGGATCCTCTCATACATTTGTGTCTCCAAAATTTGCTAAAGTGTTGGGAGTTGAACCAAAGATTTTTCCAGGCAAGATCTTAGCAGTAGCTACTCCGTCAGGGGAAACTTTAACCGTTGATCGGTATTACGCTGATTGCGAGATAGTGATTGGAGATCGAATCTTTGGCATTGATCTAATCGAGCTGACTATCTTGGGAGTCGATGTTATCATTGGCATTGATTGGATGTCGGTGTACAGTGCAAGCATCGAGTGTAAGACCAAGACAGTAACAGTGAAGGCTCTAGGTGGACCTGAAGTCACGTTCCAATGGAAGCAGAAATGTTCTAAGCTGGTGGCAACTATCCGCAAGGAAGAGACTCCTGTGGAAGTGCAAGGGATTCCTGTGGTTCGGGACTATCCAACTGTATTCTTGGAAGATTTTCCTGGGTTATCCCTGCATCGTGATGTAGAGTTCAGCATCACTGTTCAACCGGGAAGTGCACCCATTTCTAAGGCACCGTATAGGATGGCTCCAGTGGAACAGGATGAGGTGAAACGGCAGATTGAGGAACTGTTGGAGAAAGGCTTTATTCAACCTAGTGCGTCACCTTGGGGAGCACCAGTGCTTTTGGTAAAGAAGAAGGATGGATCGATGAGAATGTGTATCGATTACCGGGAGCTGAATAAGGTCACTGTTCATAATAAGTATCCGATTCCTCGAATTGATGACTTGTTCGATCGTCTACAAGGAGCAGCTATTTTCTCCAAAATAGATTTTCGATCAGGTTACCACCAAGTTCGAGTGAAAGCTGAAGATGTGCACAAAACTGCATTTAGAACTCGACATGGGCATTACGAATTCTTAGTTATGCCATTCGGAGTGACAAATGCACCTGCAATCTTCATGGATTTGATGAACAGAGTTCTGAGGCCGTTCATTGATTCTTTCGTCGTGGTGTTTATCGATGATATTCTCGTGTACTCCAAGTATGAGGAGGAGCACACCGAGCATCTGGCAGCAGTTTTGCAGAAGTTGGAAGAGCAGAAGTTGTATGCCAAGTTATCCAAGTGTGATTTCTAGAAATCTGAAGTGGCATTCCTAGGTCACATCCTTTCTAAGGAGGGAGTGGCAACTGACCCTCAGAAGATAGAGGCAGTGAGAGATTGGGCTAGGCCTACTACAGTGAAGGAAGTCAGAAGTTTTCTTGGGATGACTGGATACTATAGGAGATTCATTCAAGGTTATGCTCAGATAGCTGTACTGCTTACTAGACTGACCAAGAAGAATGTGAGCTTCAAGTGGACTGAGCAATGTGAGGCGAGCTTTCAGGAGTTGAAAGATAGGCTGACTACTGCACCTATTTTGGCTTTGCCTAGAGCAGGTGTTGAGTATGATGTTTATAGCGATGCTTCACATCGTGGGCTTGGTTGTGTCTTAATGCAAGAGAGAAGAGTAATCGCTTATGGGTCTAGGCAACTACGACCGCATAAGAAAAATTATCCGACTCATGATCTGGAGTTGGCTGCGATTATCTTTGCCCTGAAGCAATGGAGGCACTACGTGTACGGTGAGAAGTTGAATATGTACACGGACCACAAGAGCTTGAAGTATATATATCAGCAGAGGGATCTGAATTTGAGGCAGCGGAGATGGTTGGAAGTGCTCGAGGATATGCGACCTGAGATCAAGTATCATCCTGGAAAAGCTAATGTTGTTGCTGATGCACTTAGTCGCAAGAGCAGTTTGGCAGTTTGATTACAACTCAGAGGCATCTGATTGAGGAGTTGGACCGAGCAGGTATTGAGGTTGTCTTGCAAGGATTGGGAGCATCTTTGGCTCAGTTGAGGCTTCGGTCTACTCTGAATGCAAGGATTATTGCAAGTCAAGAGGTTGATGCTGATATTTTGAAGATGAAGGAGCAGGTTGGTGCTGGCAGGTTGCCCGGATTTCAAATCAGGGATAGAGTGCTGTGGTTCGGAGATAGACTGTGCGTTCCAAATCAGGCGGACCTGAAAGAGAGTATTCTTCAGGAGGCACATGCTACTCTTTTGTCGGTACATCCTGGGAGTACTAAGATGTACAAGGACATCAAACAGCATTTCTGGTGGTCAGGTTTGAAGCGGGATGTGGCTGAATTTGTTGCGAAGTGTGAGGTTTGTCAGCAAGTCAAAGCCGAAAATCAGAGATCCGGAGGTCTATTACAGCCGTTACCTATTCCAGAATGGAAGTGGGATAACATCAGTATGGATTTCATCACGGGATTGCCTAAGAGTCCTAAAGGCAATGATGCGATTTGGGTCATAATCGATCGACTAACCAAGTCCGCTCACTTTTTGGTGATGAAACTCACTGCTTCGATGGACAAGTTAGCTGAGATGTATGTTGGTGAGATTGTCAGACTTCATGGCGTTCCGTCAACTATTGTGTCTGATCGAGATGCACGGTTTACTTCGCATTTCTGGAGGAGTCTTCAGACAGCTTTGGGTACCAAGACAGATTTCAGCACTGCTTTTCATCCGCAAACCGATGGGCAGACCGAGAGAGTCAACCGTATTCTTGAGGATATGCTGCGGTGTTGTATACTAGACTTCGGAGGCAGTTGGGAAAGGCATTTACCTTTGGTGGAGTTTGCCTACAACAACAATTTTCAGGCTAGCATTGAGATGGCGCCGTACGAAGCTTTGTATGGCAGGAAGTGCAGGACTCCTGTTTGTTGGTTTGAAGTTGGGGAGCGTCAGTTGTTTGGTCCTGAACTTGTACAGCTGACTTCTGAGAAGATTGATCTGATCAGGAAAAGGTTGGTGGAAGCTCAGAGCAGGCAGAAAAGCTATGCAGACAACCGGAGAAGGGACCTTGAGTTTGAGGTTGGTGACTTCGTCTTTCTGAAGGTATCGCCCAGTAAAGGTGTGGTTCGTTTTGGCAAAGGCGGGAAGTTAGCCCCGAGGTTTATAGGCCCGAACAAGATATTGAAAAGGATCGGGAAAACTGCTTACCGGCTTGAATTACCGGAAGAGTTGTCTCAGGTGCACAATGTCTTTCATGTGTCTATGCTGAGAGGTTATATTCCAGACCCGAGTCATCATTTGCCTGAAGTGCCGGAAGGTTTGCAGTTAGACCTAAATTACATCGAGTCTCCTGTTGAGATTGTTGATCGTCGAGAGAAAGTCTTAAGGAATAAGACGATACCGATGGTCAAGGTAGTCTGGAGAAATCACTTGGTTGAAGAGGCTACTTGGGAATCTGAGGAGAGGATGTTGAAGGACTATCCTGAGCTTTTTGTTTGATTATATTTTTATATCTTTTTGTTTTTGTTGTTATGTTGTATTGTTTGTTTTCCTCGCTCTTGATTGTAGTTCCGGGGACGGAACTATTCTCAGGAGGGAGTGCTGTAATACCCTGATTTTTCAATTAATGAAAAATTATTTTTATTTTTGCACGTAGTGTGCACGTGCAATATTTTGATTGAATTATTTTTATTTAGATGTGCATGAATATTTAGATATGTGTTCTCAAATTGTTTTTGTACAAAAGCCTTTCTTTAAATAAATAGAAAGCCTTATTTTAATTTAATTAAAAGGCCTTTTTCTTAAAAGCCCAAATGTATTTTATTTTATTTATTTTAATAACTATTTTGGCCCAAAAATAAAGCCCATGGATTAATCTCTTTTTTATTTAAACTTGTCATGTAGAAGACTATTTTATAACTATTTATTTTTGTAAAAAATTAAAATGTACCATTTTGGCCTAGTTGCATGCACGTGCACTACACGTACACGTGCATTGCACACCCTTTTCATGGCCGGCATGCATTATTTTTGGAGGGAGTTTTGAAATTGATCATGGTGTTCATGGAGGTGGTTATGTGGATGTGGGTAGTTTTTATAACTCCTACTCTAATCTTGGCCCTCCATCTTTCAACCAACTAATCAATCCTAGCCATCCATTTCACTTGTTTTCTAGTATAAATACCCCCCCTCTCATGGCTATATTCATATGCAAATTATATCTTTCCAAATCATAGTTTTATTGTAGTAATAGTGTGAGTTAAAAAGATAGAGAGATTGTGTGGGATTGCTTGCTTGTTCCAAGGAGTAAAGGCCGGCCATTGCAAGAGGGAGCATTCGGTTTGCTTGGTGGCTTGGAGGTGCGCGCATTCGGCTAGGAGGAGGTGCATCTTGTTGCAAGGACTTGGTTGCTTTGTGTATTTATTTTCTCTCCATTCAAGGTGGGTAAACATTTCATATTTCTAATATAGGGATCTATGCTAGATTCAACTATCAAAAAGATGCATGAAAAATACTAATAAGAACACACTTTAATTGAGAAGTTAGTTTATGAATTGATTGAAATGTGGTGATTAATTTGTATGTGGTTCTAGTATTAAATTAAATTAAATTGTGTGTAGAATTATCCATGATTATTAGTATGTAGTAATGATGGTGATTAAATTCTCTTAAGAATGTTGCTAGTATGAATTGAGACATGATGCATGAATAAGAACGCTTGTTAATTGTAAAGTTGAAACATGGAATTGATTGAGAAAGAGTACACTTTAATTTGAAAAGAGTGAATTTCTTGAATGATTGAGATGTGATTATGCAAATTAATAAGTGATTATATATATTGTGACATAGATTGATTAATGGAACTACTTTGTTATCATCAAAAAAACTACTCATAAAGTTAGTAGTTGAGTTTTATCTATTCATGTGTTAAATAGACCTCTATGTTGATATGGGTATGGACAAAGTTCAAATATATCTCTTTGTCGAATAAAGAGTTAATAACAGTAAATTATTACAAGAAAATTTGAATAAAAAGATTAGGAGATCAATTGTTTAGAAATGTCGAAAATGAAAAATATATTAGTTTTTAATGAATGATTCATTGATTTGTGTGAAAAATATAATTTATTAGTACAAAAATTATTTTTATCTTACTGGTATGAAATTCATATGAATGAAAATTGATCTGGAGATTTCAGTAATTTTTTACAAAAGCAATAAGAAACAAAGTTTGGTTGAACATCGAAATAATTTTATAACAGTGGGAATTAGTCTAAAAGGAATTTAACGCACACTGTAACAACCCGAGCATGTAGCTCGAGTGGTCACAGCGTCACGTTGGGTTCTCTGCCGTGACTGGTTCGAATCCCAGGATCAACAATATTTTTGTTTAGTTTCTTTCAAAATGATTAATCAGCGGACTGAGAGCATTTATAGCTCTCAGTTGCCTTTTATACTGTGGCACAAACCGGCCTAGTGGCCTGTGCTTTGGGCTTTGTTGGTGGCGTGCTGGGTTCGAATCTTGCTATCGGCAAGATGAAAAAAATATTTTTTTTGGGAGTTTTATGTATCGAAAAATTATGAAAAAAATATGTATATTCTCCTAAAAATGTAAGGGACTTTCTAAAAATAGTTTGGGGATTATTTGAATGAATTTAACTATGGTTTGGAGTTAAAATGCATAAATAGACATATGGTTCTATATGGATTATTGATATGAAATTATAATTTGAAAGAATAAGTGAATTGAAACATTAAGAGTTGATTTGGCAAAAAGAAATGTAGTTATGTGACATGATGCAATTATTTTCTCACTTGTGGAACAATATGAAGTGTGTACATTGTTTAGTAATGAAGAATTATTATGATGTGATAATTGATAAGTATATGCAAATTTATGTGCAATGATGGACTTGTGAACAAAATTGAAATCATGAATTGAAAAGAGACTATACATGTGAGTATGAGAACTCAACATGGAAATTTATAAGTTGAAGATTGTGAAATAAAATTTGAAATAGAGTAGCTAAGTCTCCCCGGCATTGAGAAAGGAAATGAAATGAAATGAAATTAGACCAAGGTTGGTCATGATGAAATGAATGAATAAGTCTGGTTGATGGAGAGGCTAACTCCAGAGATTAAATTTTTGTTCATGATTTTTAATAAAACTAAGGACTAGTACATAGTGGAGACGTGATGAAAGTAGAAGAAAAACACGAGTGAGGGCCATCGGATTTGCGGCGGAGAGTATTTCACAGGTTCTTCACGATGAGTCTTGACATGACGTGGATACGGCTCCAGGGTACCGTGGCGGCGGAGAGTATTTCACAGGTTCTTCACGATGCGTCGTGACATGACGTGGATACTACTCCAGGGTACCGTCCATGTGGTGACACTTGTGGGATGTTTGGTGACTGCATGAGGATCGTGTGCCATGAAGGAGGCTGAATTGTCCATAGGTTCTTCACGATGCGTCGTGACATGACGTGGGATTCCCCTCCAGTTTCTGTACACATGCTTGCACTCATAGATCATCTAAGACACTACCGTAGTTACAGTAGTAGATTAAGTCATGGCGAGGGATTGAACCCTACAAAGATGAAGAACGATTAAAGGCTTGCCCTCGGACCTATGTAGTATGGGATGCATAGAATCCGAACAAGTGCGCATTAGTGTCATGTAACATAAATAAATGCATTAAGGATTAAGTGCACAATCACAACACGACATCTATAGGGTAGTCCCTTTAATTTGAATGTCACAAGTTTGTGTTTGTTAAATATGGAAGGTTAAGTTATACTATTTCCGGCATAGAAAGGATGGCCGTGTATAATGTTCGTCGGTTGAATAAATCGACGTACCCACAGTCTTATATGCAGGTAAATGACATGTTAAAGATTAAAGAAGAATGGATGCTTAAAGATTATGCCATGCTGTTGTACTTTTATTTAATTGTTGTAAATTTTACTTCCGTTGTGCAAAAGAAAAGTGTCATATTGATGTAAACTCTGATGTAAGATGAAATGTTTAAATTTCCCTGTAAAATTGTACTAAAGAAAGTGAAAAGATCATGTAGAACATCTCGAATTCAGTGTATTTGGGATTCGGGGTGTTACAGATATACGGTTCAAGAATTTTATAAATCGATACGACACAATATAGAATATGAATTGAACTTTGACTTGATAATTCGATAGAGAAAAACAACAAAGGAAATGACTACTTGCTAGGAGTTCAATAAAATGCTTGCCTTGACGACAATTATGATGTGCTAAGATGATGGGAAGAAGGTGAAGCAACGACAGCAACGGCAGTGGCACACGAACAATAACTAGGTAGCAACAACACAACAACAGCAAGAACAACAGCGAGGGACATTATTGGTCAGGTTGTATGGAGGCAACAAGAGATTGGACTTATATGGAGGTTGTTTGTAATATCCCGGGCGGATATTACCTTGTATAAATTGTTATTTTATTATTATTTTATTATTATTTTGTTTTAATTCCAAAATTGAATTATTTTGGCGATTTTCACCCGGTTTGTTCATAGACATTATCTGTACACCGGTCAGTATACTTCCGTATTGTATCAAATTGGTACCGTGATCTTCCGAACTAATAATAAAATTTATTTTATTGTTATTTCCAAAATTAAATCATTTTTATACAGATTATGCGAAGATTTTTGGTATACGCATATATATACACACATGTATGTAGTATGTCGATTAGTACATTATACAAATTGTGTGTTGTGTATTTTTGGACAAAATACTTGTCCTTGTTATGACAAACCTATTAGATTATTAGTGTTTTTATTTGAATGGTTAACCTAGGTTAAGTATGCATGAGAAGATTAGGAAAAACTCTTCTAGAAACCTTATCATGCTTCCACCTCACACCCTAGCCCATACCTCCACCTCACCCTACCTCCCTACAAGGGCATGGCCGGTTCCATGAGCTAGGTGGTTTTGTGCACTTTGGTGAGTGCAATTTTGCACTCTCCATCTTTCCCTCCACCTATAAATACCCCCTCCTTCTTCACTTGTCTCACTTTTTACAAAAACACAAAGACAAAAGAAAGGAAAGGAAAAGAAAGAGAGAACCCACTCTAACAAGAGAGTTTCCATTATAGGTTTCATAGGAGCTTTCAAGCTTAGGGGAAGGAGAAGGTTGCTAGGCTAGTCCTTCCAACAAGAAAGAAAGGTGGGGGTTCTCCACTTGTTTTTTTGGCTGTTTGAGTTGTTGTTTTTATTCCTTCTTCTCCTTATCTTCTTATTTTGTTTTCTTTTGTTTTGGGTGTTTGTTCTTGTGATAGTGTTGTTGTATGTGGTAGCATAATATGGATAAAAAGAAATGTGATAAGTAGTAGTACTAAATAAACATAAAGATTGACTCTTTTGGTTGTTGAAATGGTTGTTCTTGTTGTTGTTTGGACTACGAACATAAACACATGATGACTTGTGTATACACCCATTTTGAGGTTGTAGGAATTGACATTGGACATACACATATGCATATGACTATTGAGTACATACCCATTTGGGATGTAGGACTAAAACAAGGACTTGGCACAAGCATATGATTTTTGGCACATAGAACTAATTACTACCCATTTTGGGATTGTGGACTATTAAAAGTAATTCCTTCTTGGTTTTTGCTCTCTACTTTGATAGTTAACAAAATCTTGTTAACTCTTAGTTAATAAAAAGATAGGCTTGTGGTATGTAAGAAATAAGTGGTTGAAGAAATAATGTTGTTTTATGTAGGGCTTGTAATTAATAATAAAAAAAAAAGGTAAACTACTTGTAGTATTGTAGTTCATGCTTAAGTAGTGGTAGATGTTTACTCTTAAGAAAAGTAATAATAAATGTTATACTTAAATAGATAAGAAATAGATGCTTATTCTTAAGAAAAGTAGTAGTAGTAGATGTTTATGTCTAAATAAAGTAGTAGTATATGTTTATGCTTAAGTAAAGTTGTAGTAGATGTTTATGTTTATATATAAGTAAGGTCATGTTGAAGTAGTAAATGACATTTTGTTTAGAAGTATAGTAGTAACCCATGCTCCCATTGTAGTAGATATTCATGGTTAAATAGTTATAGGTTGATGTTTATGTTGTGTTTATATTTTTGTAGAAAGTCCATGTTTTAATGTCCACCATGTTGTAGGTTAATGGAACCATGTTTATGATATGTATCATGTTGTAGGAAATTCCTTCTTGAAGTGTATACCATGTTGTAGGTTTAATGTATAAAAGAATCATGCTTATGTTGTATACATGTTGTAGGAAAAATAAATACCATATTTAGATTATGATAGGAAAGTCTTATATCATGCTTGGATCATTGTAGGAAAAATATATACCATGCTTAGATTGTAGTAGGAACCATTATACATGCTTAGATTGTTGTAGAAATTATTATACCATGCCTGGATTGTAGTAGGAACCATTATACATGCTTAGATTGTTATAGGAATTATTATACCATGCTTGGATTGTAGTAGGAACCATTATACATGCTTAGATTGTTATAGGAATTATTATACCATGCTTGGATTGTAGTAGGAACCACTATACATACTTAGATTGTTGTAGGAATTATTATACCATGCTTAGATTGTAGTATGAACCATTATACATGCTTAGATTATTGTAGGAATTATTATACCATGCTTGGATTGTAGTAGGAACCATTATACATGTTTAGAATATTGTAGGTCTCTACTTGAAATACATACCATCCTAAGATTGTGTAGGATTCATGTTTAATCACCTATCATGCTTAGATTGTTGTAGGAAAGCACAATCCATGCTTAGGTTGTTGTAGGAAAATTGTATACCATGCTTAGACTAATGATAAGTAGTATTACCATGCTTAAATTGTTGTAGGGTCAATGTTTAATTAATATTGAAGTTGAATACCATGCTTAGGAGTGTGTAGGATTAATGTTCAATCACCGACCATGCCTAAGATTGTTGTAGGAACACATAAGTAGTATGTTATGCTTAAGATATGTTGTAGGTTCCTACCATACTTAAGAATTGTTGTAAAATAATGTTTAAGTGGTATACCATGCTAAATTGTTGGCACTCATGGGTAGGTTGTAGCAATTAACCATGCTTAAAGTAGTAGGAGACATCCATGCTTAAATCTAGTAGCTATTCGTGCCTTAACTTGTAGTAGCTTCTACTTAAGTTGTATCCATGTCGTGGTTGTAGCGTTAGTGAAGGACCAATTATATGATAGTTGCAATATTGTGTTGTGAAGTAGTTCTAGTTAATTCCCTAGAAGGAATCCCCTGTTTGAGATTACATAGTTAGAGCAATGCATGCTTGAATGGTGTATTGTAGCATTCTAGTCAATAGAACCGCGCTTGAATTGTACGTGGTAGTGAAAGATTGAAAAGGAACCATGAACCCATGCATCTAGCTCCTAGGTGATTCTAGCTCAACTTGAGAGAGAACCCGAGAATCCAGTCGCATATAGTTCTAGTTCGTTTTGAAAGGAAACCGTGAGTTCTAGTGTGTGAGTTTCAAATTGGAATTGGACCCTACCATGGGGGCATTCCTCATCCTTATGGGAGGGTCACTAGTAATAGTTTGTTCGATAAAAGTTGTTATGTCGCTTTTGGGCTTTTCATTGGTAGAATGCCTATCATAGACTATTAGTAGATTCCTCTGTTGCTTCTAATTATAGAAGATCGAGTTGTTAGTAAGCACATTTGGTTGCTTATAGGTTTGATTACCTGTATGGTTGGTTGCATATGGTTGTGCTCGTACGTGGCTCGACTGGCCCGTATATAGCTATGGGTCTCATACGTAGTTTATTTGGCTCGTATGTAGGTTGTTGTCTCGTACGCGACTCGACCGGCCCGTGCGTAGCTGTTGGTCTCATACGCGGTGTATTTGGCTAGTATGTACGTTGTTATCTCATACGAGGCCCGCCTAGCTCGTAGGTAGTTGTTGGTTCATACGTAGCTTATTGGCTCGTATGTGGTCAGTTTACTCGTATATAGCTTATTAGCTAATACACAGTTTTTTGTGCTCATCTAGGGTGATATTATTACCCTAGGGGCTATCGACCATCAAGACATATGTTTTCTTATTCCTAAGGAACTGTGGAGGAGTCACTCCTTGTGTACCGTCGGATCTTAACCGGTGTAGGTTGATCAAGGACCAGAGTATAGACAGAATCCAAGTTCAGAGTAGTGGCATGCATGTATGTTCGTATTGCCGGGGTCTTGGATCGATAGGCCAGGAACCGAATCCTGAGGGATTCGGGTAAGTCTAGGTTGAGCAGCCTAGTAGAGTTATCTTGCGAAGTCTAATTTAAGACCTAGCATGTTGTGTTTGTAATATTGTCATTCCTAGGATTGTTCAGGGTTAGGTACATCATTAGGGTAGTGACTTATAAAGATCATTTACTTAAACCTTTTGCCGGAAAGAGAGGAGTGGGTTGTAGGGGGCCTCTTATGACCAACTCGTCCTTGGGGCAGACCTTAGGTGGTGTTATCGGGTTGTACCTTCCCGTCAAAGGGATACGTACGGTGCCTTCTCACGAGTTGGGAGCAAGGGTTGCGTATCTCACACTGTTAATTCCTGAAGTGCCATGATAAGGCGGGCGGAGCTAGGGGGATGGACCCCAGAACTCCGTCGGGTCCTATGCCGGGGAAGCGAACCGGCCATAGACTACGGTCTGGCTAGGGGGCGGTAGCGGGCTCTCCTATTGGCGGAAACTCCGAGGGTTTGTCTGGTTTTTGAGTGAGGTCCGATTAGCCGAGGTAGTAGTGGCAAACATAGACACCATGAGCGGACTGCATTAGTGGGACTTGATCACGTCTGCAACCTCATCAGTCATGTTGTATCTGTCAGGAGTAGGTTGTGTACAATTAGAAATTCATAACGCGAGTTCGAATCCCTATATATGGAGAAACGGCTTGAGATGGGGCGCATGTAGTATGGGCTGCATGTTGCTTCAGAGACTTGCTGGCATTAGAATAGGAGCATCCTAGCTTTAGTCATTATTGCATTAGATTCTAGTCATAGCACTCACGAACACTTAAACTACACCGACACATTTGCCATGTTGTATGTTGTTTTGGGAGACTCGCTGCTAAGTTATCAGCCTTAAAGCGTCAGTGAATACTGACGTCCCTACTTCAATAGGTACTGGATTGCAGAAGTACAGGTGCGAGATTCAGGAGGACTCAAGTCAAGGAAAGCGAGGAGTCGATGTCATGTTTAGTTTCCGCTATAATATTTATGTTGATTATCTATTTGTCGAAAAGTACCCAAGTGGGAATTACCAAGTGTTGTTCTTCATTCATTGTACTCTGATGTAATTTGTTGAAGGTTGTAATACTTGGGAATGTAAAGGTATTATTGTAACACTATTGTAATGTATTGCAGTTGTATAATATTCAGACTTGTAATACATTGGGTGTTGAATAAAAAGTTTTAAATTCTCCTGTTTTTCTGTGTATTGTGACTAATTGAAGAAAAGATTCTGGCTTATGTCACGAATTCTCCATATAGGAAGTTCGGGGCACTACATTGTTGTTGGGTTTGAAGTGGTGGTGGTGTTCGGGTGTGAGTTGTTCGGGGAGGAGGGGCTGATGGGTTTTGAGGGGATTGTAGGAGTTCGAGGTGAAGGAGAAGGTTGGGATGGGCTGTCGGGTGTTGAAGATGGTGCGGGGTTGATGGTGGCTGTTGGGTTGGAGAGGGGTGGCCGCAAGGAGTGGTGGTGGTGTTGGGTTGCAGGAGGAGAACCATGAGGGTGATGGGGTTATGGGGTGATGGAGTTTCGGGTTTGACTGGTAGCAAGATTGAATTTTGGAGGGGATGAAGTGTTCGAGTGGTGGAGGATGAAGGAGTTTGGGTAGTGGATTAGGGTTTGGGTTTTGTTTAGAATTTGGGCTTGGGTTTGAATTAGAATTAGGGCTTGGGCTTTCACAAGAATGGATAGTTAACCAATTAGTAAATGAATTCATTAGACGAAAAAAGAATAGTAGATGACCAAAATGAAAAATAAAAATAAAGTAACAAGAAAATACGATGGAAATTATGTATTGACAAAATAGAGGCTTATATTCCTACACACCTTACAAAAAATTTCATCCTTGAAATTTATTCAAGCAGAACGTGGGATTGAGCAAGTGCAAAACACATGAAATAACGAAGCAGGAGCTTAGAGCGAGAGAAATTAGGTGGTGGTAGCACTAGAATAGGAGAGAATATGGGTAAGAAATAAGTGATCTAGAGTGATGTCAAATAATGAATGAGTGAATGAGAATGAATGCAACGTACGAAAAGAAAAACTATGTAAGAAGCAAAAAGTAGCACCAAATTTTTTTAATACAAATATACTGGATATGTAACACCCCGCAAAGTTGAGTTATGACAATTTTGCTCCACGTGTGTTACGCACATGTATTTTGTATAGTTATGTGTAATATCCGTAACATTATTAATATAAATATTTTCACGTAATTTGTATTTCGATTGCTATGGACAATTTTCGTCATCTCGAATTTATTTTGTATATGAATATTTATTCGTATGTACTTTGCACGTGTTTTTCATTGTGCACATGTCAATTAGAAAATCTTTTAGAGTACGTAAATATTTTTCTTCTATTTTACAATGTATAATTTATTTTAATGAAACTAACTAACTTGAATCCATTTAAATTTGAGTAACATATGCAATTTTTTGTTAATTAAAATTCCTACTTTTTTTTGTGTGCATTTAATGTGCACACACACAAGCTTTTCGAAAACCGGGGTTTGCCCACACTAATGTGGCCGACCAAAATTGTTGGGAGGGAACGAGACAAGAATTTGAATGAGATAGTGGATTAGTGGAGAGTTTAATTAGGAATATGGGTAGTTAGATTAGGTTAATGCTCCTCTCTCTCTCTCTTTAAAAAGTCCTCCATCTCGACCACTCATGAGAAAAGAAAATAAAAACAAAAAAAATATTTGTGCATTTTCAAAGAGCTTTACTGCTGAATTTTTTCTTGGCGCTCGAATTTTGTGGAGAGATTGGAGATCTTATTAGGAGTTCAATTTGCTAGGGATTCATCAAAAGAGGTGGGTGTTTCTTTAGTTTCTAAATTTTTACAATGCCATGATAATATTAAAATTCATGTTAGGTGCAATATAAAATCTTTTAGATGGTGAATTAATTCTAGAATCAAATGCATTATCAATTTAATTGAACTAAATGAAATTATAGAAGGGAAAATTTGTTTATCATGTATTAGATTGTTAAATTTCACTAAATTACTTATATGATAATGTTATGCTTCATAGCCAAAATTTTCAAATAGAAATGGACACACTATATTGAAAACTTGTATAAGATGTAGTTCTAGAAGTGCATTGTTGTAGTTGTATGATTTAAATATGTGATGTCTCATGAGTAATTATAAATGTGTTGAATGCTGAATTTTCCCATGTCAACTCTTTGTACTATGGAATTCGAATTGTACAAGTTAGGAACTTATATTTCGATGTTAGAGTAATGTAAATGTAGCAAGGTGCAATAAATTATATTCCTTTTCCTCAGAAGTGTTCGACGGAGTGTGAGGCTAGAGAGCCTAGTTAGTCGGTGTGGATTTGGGCACTGTGTACAATGCCAAGGTCACGAGTTTGATTCTGCCATAGTGCGGATTGATCACGGTTTTTATTTTAAAAACAATTCGGAGTGATGTTTGATTCATATTAATTAATCTATAGTAGTTTGACAGAATTACAGGATAGAAAGACTGGTTTGTGTGTGGGATTCGGGGTGTAAGGGGTCACGGGTTCGAGCCTTGGGAACCTTATTCTTTTTTGAAATTCTTTTAAACTCTTATAATCTGTAAGCTGAAACATATAGTATATTTTTTGAAGATTCTACACCAACAGCAGGTTGGAAATTTGGTTGTGGGTTGCAATTTGGGGCATTGTCTGTGATCGGGTGGATGAGGTCGTTTTTGGGATTATTATTATTTTTGCATATAATTTCATGTATTATTTTTGGGGAAAATGATTAAATTAATCTAAAATATTAATGGAATATTTTGAAATAATTATATATACACTTTAGAATTTTATTTGTGGTAAAATTATGCACTTTTTGAAGATATGGTTCCATCGATTATTTTGATTTATTCCACAATCATTTCATTTTAAGGCAAACTAAAATTTGGAATATTTTTGAGATAGTTGTAATAAGTTTAGAGATGTATTCTGTATTAAAAATGTGATAAATTGTTTAGATGACAAAATAAAAAGTGAAAAGTTAACATACTACGTTTGAAAGGACTTTCTTCATTTAATTGAAGTATTATGGAAAAAGGAGTTGAACATTTGTTTTGAATGGTTGAATTGAAAGAGAATGAATAAAGAGAATCAATGATTCATAATGAATGAGAAATGTTGTAATAGAGGTTGATAATAACCTAGAAGATGTCTGATTTGAGATGTGTGGTTTCTAGGAGCTGAGCGAGACCCGTAATGACTGGCAAATTATGATAAATAAAATTTTGAGAAATAGCCAATATGGGCTGAGTTCTCAGTGTGTGAGTTTAAGTCCAGCAGGGTAAACTAGTTTTAAGCCATGATAACTCAAATTAAATTAAGGACAGGCACTAGACAAGAAGACGTGATGAGACCGGGGCAAACGTAAGTGGGGTGTTTCTATATAGTTGGGCAGTGTATTCGGGACTATAGTTCCAGTCGGGCGGTGTACTCCGGGACTGTGATTGCTGTGAGGAGCAAGACGAGCCTTAATTAAATCCAGGATAACGAATGATCGGGCAGTATACTTCGGGATCATGAATAGTTGGGCGGATAGGAGGCAGATCTCTAACATAATTCGGGCTAGAGCGGCACTTGCGGGAGGTTTGCACGATGAGGATTCTGTATATTCGGGCAGTGTACTCCGGGACTGGAATCCGTACCCATTGAATGTCTAAACCTTGTCTTGTTACCGTAGTAGGATTTCAGGATAAGGGATTGAATCCTATAATGAGGAGTACGTTAAGGGCTTGCCCTCTTACCTATGTAGTATGGGATGCATAGAATTTGAACAAGTGTGCATTAATGTTGCAGCGTAAGTAGGAATGTCTGCATTAGTCATTAAGTTCATATCATACACTGACATAATTAGGATAGTCACTTTTCATTTTGCATTCAATTTTGTGTTTGCTAAATTAAAGAATCGTTGTATTATAGCATTGCGTCAGTTGTATGCAACTGACGTGCCTGTAGTTTTCTTGTTGCAGGACTCAGTTGAGCAAGCGACAAGGATATGAGTTTGGTGTTGATGATTGCTGCATAATTTAATACGATTAATGTTCTAAGTTGTATTTATTTTATAATTTTCCGCTGCGTGTTGTAAAGATTGACATTGTAAAAAAAAAGTTTTAAATTCCTTGTATTTCTGTACGAAATTGAAGTAAAGATTTTGTTTGTGCTACGAATTACCTATGTTTGGAATTCGGGGCGTTACTGCATAATACCTGCAACTGCTCCTTCGGCAAATTCTGCCTCATTTGATGTCAAATTGTAGACCCGACCACGTCCTCCAGTCTGTCCTCCCCTGCTATATTGTCCCTCCTCTTCAGGCAATCCCGGGCCATGTGATCACTCACTCCACACACATGGGACCAGCGGTTGGCAGTCCTGCAGTACTTGCACATGTGTCCACCTTGTGGCAGTAGTCACACGTCAGGTCCTTCTTCGGAGCCGAAATTGATTATAAAAGAACCTATTTCACCACGGCTTTGGCCTCCTTTCAAGGCAAGGTAGTGCTCTAGTTGTCGGGGTCTGAGCAGGCTTTTGTATTGGTCCTCCTGATGGCCTTGCGATAGTGGTGGGCTGCACTGCCCGCTGAGCTGCTTTCCTCCTCTTTTGGGTCTTCTGCTGGATCCTAGCTACATCAAGCATGGTAGCGTAGGTGCGATGTTAATGAGCGACTGGGCAGTCTTGAATATCATAGTCCAATCCCGTCAGAAACCTTCGGGCCATGTCCTCCTCATTTTCCACCAAAGCTTATGTAAAACGACTCAGCCGAGTGAACTCTGTGGCATACTCATCAATTGACCGATTCCCCTGGGTTAGAGAGGTGAATTGGTGCTCCATCTCCACCATAGTAACACCTAGGGAAAACTTGGTCAGTAAGCTCTCGGTAAAGGGTGGCCGAAGTGATAGGCCTCTCCAATCTTTCGATCTCTGCCTTCCACCAGATGTGGGCGAGAGTTGGATGCTGACCACATCCACATGGTCCACATCAGAGATTGGTGCGGCCTGTAGTAACTACTCTATCCTGATTAGCCACAACTCAACCTCCAGTGATGTCGCAGTACCCGCAAATTTATCTGGGCGCAACTTCATAAATCTGACACTGTATTAGGCCTTGGCGTAATAGTCCTGGTGTGGGTCCAGCGACATCTCTATTGTCAGCATCTTGGGCTCTTTCCAGACTAGCTCTCATCAACTGATTGTGTTCCTGTTGTAGCGCCATCATCCGCTGCATTGCCTAGAGAATGGCAGTGTTCTCTGATGGTTCATCCCTTGGTTGAGAAGTCGATGAGCCTCCGTGAGCCATAATCTGCAATACAATCAAGCAAGGTCAGTATCCAGACTACAAGATGGTTATTAAATGTTCGTGTGATCAATGCGGTGTGCATATTGTTGAGCTAAACCTGGCTTTAGAGCCTAACCTGGCTATGATACCACTTCACAAAATATGGAAGTATGGGCATGCAACTAAGGCCCAGCTAATGATACACATCATCTATTAGTTGTCCAATTATAACTCAACAATATAATTATGAACATAACCACACATGCAATATAAATAATCATATAAACAGGTAATAGAGTTAAATGATCCTCAAACATAACCATCATTTGGAAAACATAAACTTTGGGTCAAAACACCCGGGAATACAATGTAGTGAAACAATAACAATGTAATAACCAATTCGCTACGCCTAGCTATATAAATTAGCGACTGAGGAATAACATAGATCAAAAAAATAATTTAACACAGCAAAATCCATCTCGATCAGCTAGAAGGTTTGATCGCCAAGTTCCTCTAGTAGTTCCTCTTCAATACCTGCAAACTCAACATCTGGGTGGTGGGGGGTGTCCGTTAGAGCAAGCTTTGAACGACAAGTAGTAACAAGCAATATGATAACAAGGAAACAAAGTATAACATGGAAGGCAACAAGAACTGGCAATACAATTACTGAAATAATATAATTATGTGTGATGCAAGTGACAACTATAGGCAAGTACAATTAAGACTTAGGGATATGATCAATCAGGAATCAGGAATAATATAATCAGGAATCATGCAATCAGTGTCAATGCTCCATGAAAATCTTAAGTCTATCAGTTTTTATTAACCTATCTAGTGCACGCATTCCTATGTCTCACATCACAGGTTCGGGTGCATAACAATTAAGTGAAAATTTGGACGTAAATAGTGAAGGCTACATGGCTATGTACTCGGGAATCATGTAATCAAGATAATGGAATCTTGAGGTGGCCCCCGCAGATCCTAAAGGTGGCCCCCGTCAATTCGTACGACATGGCACTTAGCTGCGCAATTAATCGAGTAATCAAGTATCAGGTTCAAGAATCGAGTAATCAAGTAATACGAAAAACATAAGCACCCTTCAGAGTACACTCTCCTATATCGCCCACTACTAAGTCATACCCTTATTACCCCGACTTGTTATTACTCCTATCATGCCACAACTTAGGATATTGGATTCTAGAGGTGGCTCCCATGTACTTTAAAGGTGGCCCTCGCCACTATCCATGATGTGGCACTTAGTTCTACATGACACTCAGTTCCATGTGATACTTAGTTCTGTCATCCAAAGCAACAACAATAACTATGATAACGATGCAAGTTATGACATAAATATGACGGTACTCAGGACAAGTATCAAAAATTGATGCAATACATAATATAGAGACAAGATGGTAATCAAGAAGGTTTCATATGGTAGGTGCAAATGCATTATATGGAACTGTTCTATTGATCCACTATATTACTACAATTCATTAAGCAAGAATAACAATATACATATAGTTCAAGAATACAAAATACAATTCTGGACAACAATACATGACAGTACTAAAACTCACTTTCCCGCTGCTACAGGAAAGAAAAATTGATTCTATCAGGAGTTCTAGAAAGTAGACTCCCATACGAATCTAACGCTTACTCGACACATTCTAAGATCAGTAGTTATGCCCATCAGTCAATTCTTTACAAATATAATGTTCATGCTACAATATAGGGTTAAATTTCTCATGTCTATAACTCCACTAACAGCATCCACACTGGTTTTTGTCAAATTTGGCAAAATGGCAAAATGAGAATTGACAATATGAGAGTGTCTTTGCAGATTTGCCAAAATATGAGAAAATAATAAAAAAAAAGTTTAACGGACGAAACATGTTGTTCCGTCCGAGAGGTTTTTTTTTTGGTAATTTTCAGGATAATTAAAATGGTATGATTTATTAAATGGTATTAGTGATTTAATTAGTTATTAAATTAACACTAAACCATGATTAAATTAATACTAAACCATTACATTAATACTTAAACCATGTTTTACAGTGGTCATTTGTTGGAACGGGACATGTTGTTCGGTCCAAGAATTTTTTGGTGCCCGTCTGATGCAATTTATTTATTTATTTATTTATTTATTTATTTTGGATGGTACATCATGTGCCGTCCGATCAATTTTTAATTTAGAAAAAAAAATCCCCACTTTGATTAAACGACAAGATGTGTTTGATCCCCTTTAAAAAAAATTTTAAAATGAGATGAAACTTTATGTACCGTCCCCTATATTTGGCAATTATCAAATCCGTTTCTCAAATATGAGAAGCTATTGTTCCCCATTTCTTATAATTTGGCAAAATTGCAAACGAGTGCAACGCTCAGTTTCTCATAATTAAGCAAATTTGGCAAAATAGAAAACGAGGTGGATGCTCTAAAACTCATTAATAAATTTCCATGAAAATCCTAATCTAGTTCTTGACGATGTATATTAGTATACATAATTTCATCATCTCAGAATTCCACCAATGAATTGCTATTTTGACTAGTGTACGGGGACGATATATCTCAAACAGAAAATCTGAAAATCTAGACATTATAGTACTAAAACTTAAATATCTCACAACATAAAAGTCAATTTACGTAACCGAAAGATGATCTGGATTCTACACTCAGAGAGATACAAGATACACCTATGATGTTTAAATTTTGGTCATAGGTACATGGTAAAAATCTCCAAACAAAATCAGACAAAGACAGGGCAGAAAATCTAATGCTTCGTATTTTAAAATATCTATTCACAAGTTAGAATTTATAACTAGAATTATATTCGTACAATAATTCAATAAGATCTTATCAAGTATGTATTCAGAGAATCATGAATTCATAATGTTAAGTTCATAATCTCTAACATGCAACAAAATGTTAATCAATCACCAATGTTATAATTAAATCTGTGACAAAGTATTCGTATAAACTGGTGATTATGATAGTGCATGCAATGAGGGAACATAGAAGGACGTGTTTACAGGAACGACTTAAGAGGTAGTCGATAGCGAAACGAACCAATAATATACGGTGCAAGAATTTTGTAAATCAATATGACACGATATAGAATACGAATTGAACTTCGGCATGATAATTCATTAGAGAAAAACAACAAAGGAAAGGACTACTTACTAGGAGTTCATTAAAATGCTTACCTTGATGATGGTTACGATGTGCAAAGACGATGGGAAGAAGGTGAAGCAACAACGGTAATGGCAGCGGCACACGGGCAACAACAAATCAGCAACTAGGCAGCAACAACACATCAATAGCATGAAGACACCGACAACGACATTGAGGGATGTCGGGTTCGGGATTGGTCGGGTTGTATGGAAGCAATAAGAGGGGTTATATGGAGGTTGTTGTTGGGTTTGAAATGGTGGTGGTGTTCGGTTGTGAGGTGTTCGAGTGGTGAAGGATGGAGGAGTTCGGGTAGTGGATTAGGGTTTGAGTTTTATTTAGAATTTGGGCTTGGGCTTTCACAATAATGGATAATTAACTAGGTAGTACATGAAAATGAGTTCAATAGAAGAAAAAAGAATAGTAGATGACCGAAATTAAAAAAATAAAAATAAAGTAATAAGAAATTTCGTATTGATGAAATAGAGGGTTACAGGAGTATTATCATTAATAACTGGTTGGGGGTAACATGTATGGACGGGTTCTGGGTTCACTGTAAAGACTTCCCTATTACTTTCCCATCCTCTAATCTTGTATAGAAGTAGAGCATTACTATCTCTATCTCCCACAACATGACCACAGGTTTTGGCAAGACATAAGACATCAAAATTTGACATAAAATTTAAAAAAGGAAGCTTAAAGACTACACATACCACCACCATCGGTCTTAGCACCCAGGGCCGGCCCTGAGTTTACGGGGGCCCGAGACGAACTTCTAAAATGGGCCCCAATATAGAATTTGTTGTAAAAAATTGGTAAAAAGATTTGGTGGAAATTTATTTTTGCTACAATTCTTAAAAATCTGATATATATATATGAAGAACTAGATTGAGATTTAAGGATTTGAGAAATCTCCCGGCAGTGAAATGAAATGAATTGAGAAATAGACCAGGTTGGTCAAGTGAAATGAAATGATAAGTCCGGTTGATGGAGAGGCTAACTCTAGAGCTTGATTTTTATTCATGATTCTAATGTAACTTAAATACATAGTGTGGAGGTGATGAAGGTGAGAGAAAAACATGGGTATGAGAGCTAGGGTACGGTGCGGGTGTGTGAGCCGCAGAATGCATGCTTGATGCGTCAAGACATGGCGCGGGCACAACTCAGTAATGATCGGACTCTAGTCACGCTTGTGGGATGCTTTGGTGACTGCAAGAGGAGTGTGTTCAGGGAGGAGGCTGAATTGTCGCAGAATGCATGCTTGACGAGTCAAGACATGGCGCGAAATTCTACTCCAGGGGCCAGGATACATGCTTGTACTCATAGAATCATCTAAGATACTCATTGGAATTACAGAAGTAGAGTAAGTCATGGCGGGGGATTGAACCCTACAAAAATGAAGAACGATTAAGAGGCTTGCCCTCGAACCTATGTAGTATGGGATGCATAGAATTCGAACAAGTGTGCATTAGTGTCATGATTAACTAAATAAATTGCATTAAGGATTAAGTGCACAATCACGACACGACATCTCTAAAAGTTCCCTTTGATTTTATATGTTTATTATGAACAAGTTTGTGATTTGTAAGAAATGAGATTCATTATACTGTTTCTGGCATAGAGAGGATGGCCATGTATAATTATCGTCGGTTGAATAAACTGACGTACCCACAGTGTTGTATGCAGGATAAATTACATGTAAGGAGGAATGGATGCATAAAGAGTTTATCATATTGTTGTTCATTTATGTAAATGTTGTATATTTTGCTTCCGCTGTGTAAATTCAAATGTAATGCGTTGTAAACTCTGATGTAAAAGAAAAGTTTTAAAATTCCTTGTAAAATTGTACTCGAGAAAAGCAAAAAGATCCTGAAGAACATCTCGAATTCAGTAATTTGAGATTCGGGGTGTTACACTTTCTCAGGGTAGTTAGCAGTGTGCTTTGATCGGTGCTTCTTTCCACCATCTCCTCCACTTTTCTGGTGCTGCAACACCCCCTTTGATCCCCCCAAGACTGCTAGTCATTTTCCTTTACTAGCATGTAATCTATGAGCTGCAACTAAATTTGTGAGTGATGGCCCAAAACCAGGCTTTTATCTGCCTTTTTCCACTACATCCTTAGCCCTTGGATCTAGAGCCTGATATGAGATCTTGGCCCTCAGTAACCAAGATCGATTTTGGGTATGAATCCAAACTCCGGCTATCCTCTACATCTTTCACAGCCCAAATCAGTTCCCTATGCGCTCTCTCAATCTCGTGAGCACCATTAGTAGTGGAATCAAGTACCTACTCCGATGATGTTTGTCGAGGGCGGAGAAGCTAGCAGTGAGCTCCACCTTAGCTTCAAGAATAAAGTGAACGATTTATGCTTCTTCGAATGTGTAAATTTTGGCAAACCTTGGCATCTTGGTGATATCAGGGCTTCAAATCTTGATTCTAGTTGACATGACATCTGATTTCCTGGCCATCTTAGGGTTGATCTCTTCGACAGTTCCAAAGTCGGCGATAATCTCTTCTATGGCCTCTCTTCTCCAATAATGGAGAGAGACATTATGGATCCAGATCCAAAATGGCCCCTATTGCGGTGTTTCAGCTCTTTGGAGTCCAGTTGGTGAATTGAGCTGCGTAGAATCCGAACTCCACCACCCTCATCGATGCTACATCTAGCATCTTTTCCAGGGACGGGAACGACACTAAGAACTGAAGGTGGCATATTCTTTTAACAATTCAATCTCGGTGTCCCTTCATTGGCCACCGAATCTATGTGTCTTTGAAGAGTTGGTTCTCTAATGTGCGACCCTTAGTGATCCTAGCTACCGCATACCATTGCATGAGCCAAACCTCCTCCTGTTTGATGACTATGAGACTTAGTCGCCAACTTGATCTGAACGGGGTTCTCTGGTGATCTACCTCTTTGAACCTCCTTACTTTCCTCTGCTTTGTTCACAACTACATTCGTGCAAACATAAGATATGTGCCCCCACTTCATACACTACAAACACCGAATATATTTCTTGCAATCTGCTCGAATGTGACCTAAGTCCCCACAAATGAAATAGGGGATAGCTTGCACCTTGCCTTTGCAGGTTTTCTTTGAGGTTTGGGGACCTCCATTGCTAAGTGTCTTTCTCTTCCTTATGGTTTTGCTTTCAACCGTCGTCCGTGGTTCCTCCCCCACAACAATTGCTAATTCCGCTTCATTTCTTGGGCTTCCCCTCTAGAGCCCCAAGCCCTTTGGAGCCTAGAGCAAGGAGTTTTTCTGGGGTAGGATTGGAACTATGGTGCGGAGGGTGTTGGCGGATGTTTTGTTATGGCAGGTAGATTGATGTTGAGGAGGTTGGAGAGATCGGGTTTGAGGTGGAGAAGGAACATGAGAATGGAGTTGTCGTGATGGTGGGGATTTTGGGTGGTGGAGCAAATTGGGTTTGGGTTTGGGATATGTGGGTTGGTGGTTGTTAGGGTAACGGGGTAAGAGCTAGTTGGTGGTTGAGTGGTTGTAGTGGTGGTGGTCTGATCGGGTGGCGGTATGTGAGTGAGATTGGTTGCGATAATGAGATTGATTGAGGTGTTGGGGATGTGGGGGGTTGGCTTGATGCGGGGAGAGCTCCCTTTGTATATAGTGTTCCAATCATAATCTATATCCCTATTAGTCCCAATTGCATTTGTCCCCTCCCTGTCTTTAGGGGGAAAGTGCCATTCGATAATCATTGCACCGGGGTGTAACGCTCCGCCCCAATACTCAGACAATTTTAATATTTTTAGTCGACAAATTAGATACTATGTAGTACAACTGCCCACCACAGGCTGCCTCTCAAAAAGTGGTTAGCCGATTAGGTTACTCCTGATCATAGGCAATTTTATTTATACTCAACTAATTTTTGTGTACTCCCGATATGGGATTACTATTCACAATCCTCATCTCTTTTTTTTTAAAAAAAATCAATCCCGTGCACACTTTTCCATGCACACTCAACCGGGGCCCCACATGGATTGATGACGTCATCATCCTTTCAAACTACACAAATAGCACTAACGTGCTGTTTGTAACTCTTAACGTGGGCCCCCCTCATAATTCCAAATAACTCCTATAGAACTCATCCATAGGAATTCTCTATAGGCAACAGTCTCATTAATTCATATATATATATATATATATATATATATATATATATATATATATATATATATATATATATATATATATATATAATTCTAAAATTACGGGGTATTACGTACACCCCACCTTTAGAAATCAGTGTCCTCGCTGAGTATGGGCATGTCATCTAGCACAGGATCCTCATTTCTAGCCGATGTGGAGCAGAGTATCCTACCAGCGTACTGCGATCCTCCTGCTAGCTTTCACCCTTGGTCTCTCACCAGCGTACTGACCTCAGCCAGGAGCGTACTAACCTCAGCTAGGCAAACCTCTCCACACCCGGTGTCGAAAGTCAGCTCTAATACCATTCTGTAACGCCCCGCCCCAATACTCAGACAATTTTAATATTTTTAGAAGACAAATTAGATACTATGTAGTACAACTACCCACCACAGGCTGCCTCTCAAAAGGTGGTGAACCGATTAGGTGACTCTTGATCATAGGCAATTTTATTTATACTCAATTAATTTTTATGTACTCCCGATATGGGATAACTATTCACAATTCACATCTTTTTTTTAAAAAAAAAATCAATCCCGTACACACTTTTCCATGTCATGTCAGAATTTTTAATCAAGACGGTGCTTCTCTGTTTTCAAACTCAATCGGGGCCCCACATGGATTGATGACATCAACATCCTTTCAAACTAAACAAATAGCACTAACGTGCTGTTTGTAACTCTTAACGTGGGCCCCCCTCATAATTCCAAATAACTCCTATAGAACTCTCCCATAAGAATTCTCTATAGGCAACAGTCGCATTAATTCATATATATATATATATATATATATTTTGAAATTACGGGGTATTACACTGGGAGGGGGGAGTTGGGCATTACGCCAGCAATGGTCTATGGGCCCATCCTCTGCACTGCGATGAAGGGGGGACGATGATGATGATGACTCTCATCACGTCGGTGATCACTACAGTGATCAGTATTTGACGGAATTCTGAGTTCTCTCTTGCCCTTCGCCTTGGTGGTGATCATTGTTGGTGTCGTGGTGCTTCCAAGGTTTTTCCAAGACGAGGAGAAGGAGAAGATCGGTAACTGTCGGTGGGGATGTGGACTACATCAGTTGGCCCACAGTCTCGCATTTCAAGTTAAGGAAACTCCATGTATATATTGTTGTGTGTTTGTATTAGAAATATGTTGTTGTTTGGAAAATGAATTTGGGGGGGGGGGGAGATAGGAGGGGCTGGATGTAATACTCCGCAAAATTGAAAATGACAATTTTGCCCCTCGTGTGTTACGCACGTGTATTTTGTACCGTTACTGGTGATATCTGTAACGCATTTCAGTATAGATATCATACTTATTTTGTATTTCAACCATTTATGCATTTCCCGTCTTCTCAAAATTTATTTTATCCTATTTGATTCAACTCAAATATAATATTCCAATCTCTGTGTTTTTACGTGCTTTATACGTGTTATCGATGTACGTATCGATCACGTATTTTCCATCACTACGTGTGATATTTTCTATGTGTTTCAATTATTTATTTTATGACTCCTTCGAATTCGTTTTATAAACGAAGTTTATTTTTCTCCAATTTTGATTAAAATATTTTTATACGTGTGGTGCACGTGTTTTTAATGTACGTGTTGATTGCATTTATTGAATGTGTACATTAAATATATTTTTCTTATGTTTTATTTTGATTATCCTTAAATATTTTTCCGTTGATAAAGTCGATTTCATATTTTGATATTTTACGTGCGCCACACGTGTTTGCGGTACACATATTAGGTATATTCTCTTTTTCAAAAGGAAATTTTGAAGTACATGTGTGTGTCTATTTTATTCATGCATGAAAACTATAATTTTTAATTAAACTAATTTTATATGGATATTATATATATAAACATATGTTTTAAATTAAATAAATAATTAATTTTGTGAAGTGTACACAAAGCACGTGCACGTGCACACATGTGATGTGCACACCTTAAAGATAGGCCGGCTGTTTTGGGATGGAGGGAAAAAGGAATACTTTCAAATTTAATGAGTGGATTAGTGAGTTGTATTAGTGGGGGGTAGTTAATATAACTACTCAATTACTTATATAAACACCCCCTAATCTTCACTCTCTCCTCATTTCTCCCTTCTTTTCCTTCTTTGCCCATTTCCGAAATCAAATCCAACCAAATCCCTTTTTCTTTCTCCACTTACTCACCATACATATATATGCATATATAACTTATAAACTATTCAATTATATGTATGTGTAGAAATATATATATGTGTGTGTGTGTGTGTGTGTGTGTGTGTGTGTGTGTGTGTGTGTGTGAAATAGGCGTGTGTGTGTGTGTGTGAATTAGGGGTTGAGATCAGAGAAGGCTTTCGGGAGGAGTTGCGGACTTGGAATTTTTTCCTTGGTGTGCGGATTTCGAGGCGGAGTGAGGCTTCTTTTGGGGTTCAATTGCTAAGAAATCAATACTTCTTTGGGGGGGAAGGGGTGTTCCTTAAATCCTTTCTAATTTAGGAGTATGATGCATGCTAGTTGATATATGGTTTAATTCTTTAATTTTGATTGGTAGAATGAATGTAGATTGCATGATCTTAATATTTAATTATCATGATGTGTTGAAATGCTATTGTGATTCAAATAAATGACTAGAACTTTGCTAATTAGAAGGAGAAAAATGGAAATAGTATCTAGTGAATTGTTGAAGTAAAAAATTGATGCATGTTAGGATATTCTTATAATAGTCAAAATAATGCAACATGTATGAAAAGGATTTTTAGATTTGAATGTAATAGAGAAATGTGGAAATAGTCTCATTAACATATATTTTATGAGTATAAGGAATTTTTATAAAGAAGTTTTGATGAGAGAACACTTTATTTGAAAATTGATAATATGTGTTCTTTAATACAATTTGGGAGAAAATTTATTACATTGTCAAAATGAGAATTTTTTAAAGTTTAAATATATGCACTATACTGTATTTTTGAAAGAATACATTCTGGAAAAGAATTAGATTTTGGAATGGTACAAATTGATTGAGTCATCGAATTTTGTAAAGGGAAATTTACAAACAGACAGTACGTATTAAGTTATTTCAATCCCTCTTCATAACAGAGAATGAATTTGGGCATACTGGTTATCGATGTGGGTTTAGGGCGTTGTGAATAGTATAGGAGGTCCTGGGTTCGAGTCTTGAAGAGACTCTGTTTTATTAAATTTTGATTTGTTTCGAAATGCAGTACAGTACATTCATAACATATTTAAGTGAACTCATGTCATTAGCCGTTGTTGGGTATACTAGTCCTTGGGTTCAACTTGGGGCGGTTACTGTAGCACAGTGAGGTCTTAGGGTTCCAATCGACGACTGCCTTTTACTTTGTTTTAATATTTTTTTTTGATATGTTGGAGTTTTCAAGAGTATAAAAATTGGGAAAGAATTCTATTATTCCTCTAAAATTATCTAGACTTTATATTAAAAAAAAATCCACCATATTTTGATACATTTTGTGAGATTTAGAACTGGATTTCGCATTAAAACAATTTGTTTAGTGAACTTGGTTTCAAACTAAAGAAGAGATTTTTGTGTGGTTAAAGAGGAATCATGATTGGACCCTTCTTGATTAAATTTCCATGGTTATAAATATTTTTGATTAAGAGAATATTTGAATTGCACACAATGCTATTAGTGATTAAATTGATAAAAGAAATTGAACTGAATTATTTCATGTTATGAGATTATAAAGAAAAGTTTCTCTTTGAGAAAGAGTTTGTGAATAAAGAAATTGAAATATTATTTTGAGATTGAATATAACATATTGTTGATCTCTAGAATGAGATAGTTGTTGGGAGGTAGAGGCTAGGCGAGACCCTTAGAAACCGACAATTGTTATTAATATGAATTTGAGAGCTAACCAAGTGTGGGTTGAGCGTCTCTTGAGAAGTAGCCTGGGTGGGCTAACTGTTTCTTTTGTTTGGTTTAAAGTCTGGTAGGGTAAACTAGCTCTAGGTTGTGATGATTTTCTTCTAAAACAAACTAAAAACTTAAGGACAGACATTATAGTGGAGATGTGATGAAAGTAAGAGAAAAACACAAGTATAAGGGCTTCGGATTCACGGTGTGAGAATTTTCACAGGCTGTCTACATGATGTGTCATGTCATGACGTGAATCTATCTCCGGAATTATCAGGATCGTGGCGACGCTTGTGGGTGCTTGGTGACTACGTAGTGATCGTCCCATGACGGAGGCAAATTGTCCATAGGCTGTCTACATGATGTGCCATGTCATGACGTGGGATTCCCCTCCAGGCTGTCTGGACATGAGCTCATAACTCATAAAACATCTAAGATACTTACCATAGTTACCGTAGTAGTTAAACTCATAACGAGGGATTCAACCCTACAAGATGAAGTACGGTTAAGGGCTTGCCCTCGGATCTATGTAGAATGGGATGCATAGGTTCGAACAAGTGTGCATTAGTGTTATTAAATATAAATAACTGTATTAAGGTTAAGTGCATAAGCACACACGACATCAATAGAATAGTCCCTCTTTAGCTTTGTTTGTGATCAAGTTTATGTGTTAAAGTATTAAAGAATCGTTATAATTTCGGCATAGCGAGGATGGCCGTGTGTATAATATTGCGTCGGTTGTAAGCAACTGCCGTGCCCACAGTTTCATATGCTGTACTTGGAATTTACAAGAAGATATAAAGATGAATTTGATGCTGATGATTAGCTAAATGCTAAAGTTGTTACAATTGTACATTTATCATTGTTGTATTTCATTTACTTTCCGCTGCGTTAAGATGTAAAAAGACTCTGTTGTAATAAATGTTTTAAATTCCTTGTAAATTTGTACGAAGTGAAGTGTAAAGATCCTGTGGAACTTCGAATTCAGGCTTATTTGGAATTCGGAGTGTTACAGAGTGGTATCAAAGCCACGCTTCAATAAGTAGTACAAATTTACAAGGACGACACATTAGGGTGGACATTAGAAGTGTGAGTTCAGATTATAGAGATTTAAATGTAAGTAATTTACATTTGTGTTGCTCTATACACTGATGTCATCTCATTCCTTTCCCTATTGGATGGCTGGAGTCATGAATGCAAGTTCAATAACTACTTCATTCATGATGCTCTCTTCGTATACATTGATATGAGATTGTATGCGAGCATGTTTTCCCTTGGTATCAGAGTGGCGCAGTAGAAGCGTGGTTGGTTGAACCTACATTCATGATACCTTACACACAGACTAAGTTTTTCTCTCAAATTTTTCTTCGTGAATTTTTATCATAGTACTTTTCAACATTCAATATGTTTCAAATTGTAACGCCCCGAATCCCAAATACACTGAATTCGAGATGTTCTACAGGATCTTTTCACTTTCTTTAGTACAATTTTACAAGGAAATTCAAACTTTCACTTTACATCAGAGTTTACATCAATACTACATCTACATTGCACAGCGAAAGTAAAATTGCAACAATTAAATAAATGTACAACAACATGGTATAATCTTTAAGCATTGTTCCTCTTTAACCTTTTTCATGCCATTGATCCTGCATACAACACTGTGGGTACGTCAGTTTATTCAACCGACGATAATTATACATGGCCATCCTCTCTATGCCAGAAACAGTATAACGATTCTCATTTCTTAACAGATCACAAACTTGTTCACAATAAAAATGTAAATCAAAGGGGAAAATCTTAATGATTTCGTGTTGTGATTGTGCACTTAGTCCTTAATGCAATTAGTTAATTTACATGACACTAATGCGCACTTGTTCGGATTCTATGCATCCCATACTACATAGGTCCGAGGGCAAGCCTCTTAATCGTTCTTCATTTTTGTAGGGTTCAATCCCTCGCCATGACTTAATCTACTACTGTAATTACGGTGAGTATCCTAGATGATCTATGAGTACAAGCACGTGCACTGGACCCTGGAGGGGAACCCCACGCCATGTCTTGACTCATCAAGCATGCATTCTGTGGCAATTCAGCCTCCTCCCTGAACACGATCCTCTTGCAGTCACCAAACATCCCACAAGCGTGGCTAAAGTCCGATCATTACTGAGTTGTGCCCACGCCATGTCTTGACTCATCAAGCATGCATTCTGTGGCTCACACACCCGCACCGTAAACTCTAGTTCTCATACTTATGTTTTCTCTCACTTTCATCACATCTCCACTATGTACTAATTATTAGAATCATGAATAAAATCAAAGCTCTAGAGTTAGCCTCTCCACTAAACCGGACTTATTCATTTCATTCTCACATGACCAACCTTGGTCTTCTTTTCAATTTCATTTCATTTCCATTGCCGGGGGTGACTTAGCTACTCTTTTGTTTCAATTTCCAATTCACAACTTCCAATTTGAGCATTTACAGCTCATGAATTCATTTTTCATTGCCTCAGCATATCACGTTCTTACTTTCATATTCATGTAATTCTCAAATCAACCTATGATTCCTTTCATGTAAATTTTCAATTCAAAACTATGATTCATTTCATATAAATTCATGCAGCAACAAAATAGAGTTTATCAACATCAACCATAAAGTTCACAATCTTCAACATAAACTGAAATAAGATTTTCTGACATATTAAAAGACACTCTGGACAGTCGACTTGGAACATTCCAGTCGACTTGTACAGTCAATTCAAGTTCTTCATAATCACTCGGGAGAGTCGACTGCTGCATATGGCCAGTCGGCTGTCCCGCAACTTTCTATACTCAAAATGTCATTTACGTAACAGTCGACTGTCAACAAATCAGTCGTCTGTCCCGGTCTTAACAGTACATATTCATGTTCAGCTCAGTCGACTTGCTACTCGCATTAGGTCGACTGGACAGGTTCACATTTCAAATTAAGGGATTACCTTTCCATCAATTCTTACATGCACATGCATCATGGTGTCAAATTACAATATACATATATTCATGCTTCATAAACACATAATTTCTTAACTGTTCAGTAACATCACAATCATGGAATTTCAAATAACTAATATTGTCTTTTCTTCAAGGAAGTGTTAAACATGCATTTACACTTGTTCATAACTTTCTTGCAGAGATGAAATATTAATCTCAATTTATTACACTAGGACAGCACAATGGAAATATCTCATTTCATAGAATTCTGAACCATTCATAATTTACTCAATACATCAGTCGGCTGTTCATATTAACAGTCGACTGCACAGGCTAATCTCAGTTTTACTAATTATCCTAGTTTCTTTTCATACGTTCATGTCGCCTCCATCATATATAACATGGGGGAATATGAATTTTGCAATCATACTATCACTTCTGTTTTGCATACATGTACATTATTAAATCAGGAAATTATTGGCCTCGTACCAGTCGACTTGTACATACGACAGTCGACTGTACAGACCTATTTTGGCCTTATTCACAGTGTCATTACTTCATCATTCAATCACCATCATAAACATACACAAGGCAATCTAATACGTTTTAAATTTACTTTTCACAAGCATGGTAACAATCATCATAATCATGGCATGTTTCCTACATTAGAAGTCCTGAGAAACACCCACCTTATTGACGAAATAACCAAAATCCAGCAAAAGCTCCTTAATGTAATGCGCGGCTCCTTGCTCCACACCGAAAGCTTCAGAACTGATGCTCGGCCTCCACAGAAAAGACACACACAACTCTCTCTCAAAAATACCTCTCTTATAAATATGATCTTAGTGTAAAAGAAACAATGGATGAGAGGGGGTATTTATACACCAATTTGAGTGAGATGGAGGGCTAGGATTCAGTAGATAGTTATAGGATCAAGGGCTAGGATGGACTAGGGAGTTATAAAAACTACCCACATCCCAAATAACTACCCATGACTCACACCCACTTCTTTACCCAATCCGGCCAAGAGTGTGTGCTTATGCACGTGTACATGAAGTGCACGTGTAAGCACAAGTCACCCTAACAAAACTTGTACACACATAACAAGTCTTTTAAAAAGAAAATGTTACACATTACAAGTTGTAGAAAATAAGAAAAGGAATTAAATCCATGGGCTTAAATTAATTGGGCCAAGAAAATTATTTTAGAAGAAAAATAAGTAAACTAACATTTGGGCTTTAGGAAAATGCTTTATAGAAAACAATATTCTTGTTCATCATGTTGAAAATAATAGTCAAAATATCACACGTGCACACTACGTGCGAAATAAATAGTTTTTCATAAATTAGAAAAATTAGGGTATTACACAAATATTTTGTTATATTATTAAATCAATTGGATATGTATTATTTTGTTTATCTTCCTTAGTCTTGATCTTTTGAACTTGTTTTATCTGTCTTTCAGTCTTAAAATTTTGTCTTTCATGTTTTTATGTCACTTTATGTTTATCCGTTTACATTGCTATTACTTTACGTATTTTATTAAGTTTTAGATTACCGCTTATTAAATTAACATTGCAACTATTTTTTTTTCATTAATTATTTCTATTATATTTCTAAATTTTTGGATTTGGTTATGTAAATTTATTTTACATGATTTGATTTTGTGATACTACATTTTTCCATTTTCTTATATTGTCCTATATATTTCAGTATATTTTTAACAAGATTGAAATATTCTACTCATATAAATATGACATACCATTTTGTTTAATTGTCTACATTCGATACTATTGTTATTACATATTATTTGCTAATTTATTTTGTTATATTCACTTTTACTATTAATCGCTACTCATTAGTTTTATAGTTTTACGCTTATCTAATATAATGCATGCACTCACTGTGTATACTTTATCTCTATTCTCAAATTTTTATTGTCTTTACATTCTTAGTTATTACATATATTTTTCCACTGATTTCTATACATGTCATATATTTCAATATACTTACTATACATATCATTCCCCTCATCCAATTACTACATCACTATTTTTATATATAAGTGTTTATATTTATTGTCCTAATTTGCTACCTTACATAATTATTGTTTTCATTTGTATTTTCAGCGCGTGCATATACTTTACACTATTTTCGTCCTAATGTTATAAATTATTATTTTTTCATTAAAACTAATTAGTACCATTTATGTTTGATATATCTATACATCGATTTTGATATTTCATCGTGTAACTTTCTACTTCATTCCCTACTTTTACTCCTATTTTTATATCACACATTTCAAATATAACACCATACTTTATTAAACACCCAATATCCAAGCACACATGGAAGATTATATCTTCTCATCTTCCGTTTTGGTGCAACCTGATATCGAGATGGCTAACCTACAACTAGACGTCCCTGGAGGCAAACTACAACTGGAAGTCGAGGAGACAAAGTTTGCAACCGAAAGTTCAGAAGGCAAACTGCAATTGGATGTCGTAGAGGCAATTCTGCAACTTGAGGTTGATGAGGCAATCCTGCAGTTGGATACCAACGAGGCGAACCTCCACCAAAAGAAGAATTTTCTACTTTGATAACCCCTACTTTATTTTCAATAATATTTACCTACCACTATTCTATTTTTGTACTAGCTTATACTATTTTATAATATTTTTACAACCTAGCATTATTTATTTATACTAGTTTCTATATCTATCCTACTTGTGTATTTACCACTTAATCCCAACTATCTTGTCGTCTTCTTCTTATTATTTTGTATCTTTATATAAGTTAGCATTTCATACCACTTCATCGTATTTTATTTTGCTGCTAACTTATCTTAGATTTGGTGGCTACTCACCTAACAACAACAACAAAAAATCTTATTATTTACATATTTTGTTTACGATTCATAATATAATTAGTTTTATGTTGTTTTCAATGATATATTATTACTTTTACTACTATAATATTTTGTTTTACTCCAACAAATTCTTTATAATTATCGTATCATAATATTGTTTGTTTCACCCTATAATTTTTACGCCTATGTACGTATATAAATTTTGTATGTTGGTTTTCTTGCTCTACTTGACAACTCGAAATTATTTCGATATATGCCTTCTATATCTTTAATTTCAAATCGTATGTATAATTATTATAGTTACCTTACAAATTATTTTATGATATTAATTGGTATACAGAACCATTTTATGTTGTGTATACTTTTAACTAAACTTCAAGCTTGTATATTTTTAAACTATTATCCAATATTCTTCTTTTAAATTTCTAATTCAATTTTTGTCATACAGTACCAATTAAGTTTGCGATTTTCTACCGCTTATTACTTCGATAAATTTTGACTACTAAACCTATTTATAAATTATGCATTGACTATGTTTCTCTTTACTGCGTTGTTTTCCGAACTATTCCACAATTAATGACTTAATTTATTTTTCATACCATCTAATACTTTACCTAACATTATTTTTGTATGAAACTTCTTTCAATCTATACTATCTTTTATGGTCATATTTTTTTTCTTATGCTATTTTTCTAGTTTTCTTGTTCTGTTCTTATAAAATTTTGATACTCATAGTTTTTCTTATATATGGTTTGTCTTGTTCGTCTACATTGCTTATTTATATACTACATTTGTTTTCTTAATATTTGCAGTTTTCTATATACAATAATGATATATTTTTTTGGTGTGTACAAAATACAACTTTTACCCTTATAAGTTCTGAGGACATAATTGTTTTAAGGAAAGAGAGTGTAACACCCCGCAAAATTAAAAATGATAATTTTGCCCCTCGTGTGTTACGCATGTGTATTTTGTACCATTACTGGTGATATCCGTACATTTCAGTATATATATCATACTTATTTTGTATTTCAACCATTTGTGCATTTCCCGTCTTCTCAAAATTTATTTTATCCTATTGAGTCAACTCAAATATAATATTCCAATCTATGTGTTTTTACGTGCTTTATACGTGTTATCGATGTACGTATCGATTACGTATTTTTCATCGCTACGTGTGATATTTTCTATGTGTTTCAATCATTTATTTTATGACTCCTTCAAATTTGTTTTATAAATGGAAGTTCATTTTTTTCTTATTTTCATTAAATATTTTTATACGTGTGGTGCACGTGTTTTTAATGTACGTGTTGATTACATTATTGAATGTGTAGATTAAATATATTTTTCTTATGTTGTATCTTGATTATCTTTAAATATTTTTCCATTGATAAAGTTGATTTTGTATTTTGATAATTTACGTGCGACGCACATGTTTGCGGTACACGTATTGGGTATATTCTCTTTTTCAAAAGAAATTTTGAAGTACGTGTGTGTGTTTATTTTATTCATGCATGAAAACTATAATTTCTAATTAAACTAATTTTATATGCATATTATATATATAAACATATGTTTGAAATTAAATAAATAATTAATTTTGTGAAGTGTACACAAAGCACGTGCACGTGCACACGTGCGATGTGCACACCTCAAAGATAGGCCGGCTATTTTAGGATGAGGGAAAAATGAATGCTTTTGAATTTAATGAGTGAATTAGTGGGTTTTATTAGTGGGGGGTAGTTAATATAACTACTAAATTACTTATACAAACACCCCCTAATCTTCACTTTCTCCTCATCTCTCCCTTCTTTTCCTTCTCTCCCAATTTCCGAAATCAAATCCAGCCAAATCCCTTTTTCTTTCTCCACCTACTCACCATACATATATATGCATATATAACTTATAAACTATTCAATTATATATATATATATATATATATATATATATATATATATATATATATATATATATATATATATATATATATCTGTGTGTGTGTGTGTGTGTGTGTGTATAAGTACACACACACACACACACACACACACACACACACACACACACACACATATAGATCGATGTGAAATGGGGGTTGAGATCAGAGAAGGCTTTCGAGAGGAGTTGCTGACTTTGGATTTTTTCCTTGGTGCGCGGATTTCGAGGCGGAGCGAAGCTTCTTCTAGATTTTAATTACTAAGAAATCAATACTTCTTTTGGGGGGGGGGGGGTATGATGTATGCTAGTTGATATATGGTTTAATTGTTAAATTTTGATTGGTAGGATGAATGTAGATTGCATGATCTTAATTTAATTGTGTGATGATGTGTTGAATTTGCTATTGTGGTTCAAATAAATGACTAGAACTTTGCTAATTATAAGGAGAAAAATGGAAATAGTATCTAGTGAATTGTTGAGGTAAAAAATTGATGCATGTTAGGATATTCTTATAATAGTCAAAATAATACAACATGTATGAACAGGATTTTTAAATGCTAATGTAATAGAGAAATGTGAAAATAGTCTCATTAATATATATTTTATGAGTATAAGGAATTTTTATAAAGAAGTTTTGATGAGAGACAATACTTTATTTGAAAATTGATAATATGTGTTCTTTAATACAATCTGCAAGAAAATTTGTTACATTATCAAAATGAGAATTTTATAAAGTTTTAATATATGCACTATACTGTATTTTTGAAAGAATACATACTGGAAAAGAATTAGATTTTGGAATGGTACAAATTGGTTGAGTAATCAAATTTTGTAAAGGGAAATTTACAAACAGACAGTACGTATAAAGTTATTTCAATCCCTCTTCATAACAGAGAATAAATTTGGGCATACGGGTTATCGGTGTGGGTTTACGGGCGTTGTGAACAGTATAGGAGGTTCTGGGTTCGAGTCTTGAAGAGACTCTGTTTTATTAATTTTTGATTTGTTCTGAAATGCAGTACAGTACATTCATAACATATTTAAGTGAACTCATGTCACTAGCCGCTGTTGGGCATACTAGTCCTTGGGTTCAACTTGGGGCGGTTACTGTAGCAGAGTGAGGTATTGGGTTCGAATTCGACCACTGCCTTTTACTTTGTTTTAATATTTTTTTGATATGTTGAAGTTTTTTAAAAGTATAAAAATTGGGGGAAAAAAATTCTATTATTCCTCTAGAATTATCTAGACTTTATAAAAAAATATTTTCACCATATTTTGATACATTTTGTGAGATTTAGAAGTGGATTTCACATTAAAACAATTTGTTTAGTGAACGTGGTTTCAAACTAAAGAAGAAATTTTTGTGTGGTTAAAGGGGATTAAAAGTGGATTATGATTAGACCCTTCCTGATTAAATTTTCATGGTTATAAATATTTTTGATGAAGAGAATAAATGAATTGCACACAATGTTATTAGTGATTAAATTGATAAAAAAAAAGTTGAATTGAATTGTGTTATATTATGAGATTATAAAGAAAAGTTTCTTTTTGAGAAAGAGTTTGTGAATAAAGAAATTGAAATATTATTTTGAGATTGAATATAACATATTGTTGATCTCTAGAATGAGATAGTTGTTGGAATCTAGAGGCTAGGAAAGACCCTTAGAAACTGGTAGTTGTTATTAATATGAATTTGAAAGCTAACCAAGTGTAGGTTGAGCATCTCTTGAGAAGTAGCCAGTGTGGGCTGACTGTCTCTGTTGTTTGGTTTAAAGTCCGGTAAGGTAAGCTAGCTCTAGGTTGTGATGATTTTCTTCTAAAATAAACTAAAAACTTAAGGACAGACACTGTAATGGAGATGTGATAAAAGTAAGAGAAAAACACAAGTATAAGGTCCTTGGATTCACGGTGTGAGAATTTTCACATGCTATCTACATGATGCATCATGTCATGACGTGAATCTATCTCCGGAATTATCGGGATCGTGGCGACACTTGTGGGGTGCTTGGTGACTACGTAGTGCCATCGTCCCATGACGGAGGTGAATTGTCCATAGGCTGTCTACATGACGCGTCATGTCATGACGTGGGATTCCCCTCTAGACTGTCTGGACATGGGCTTGTAACTCATAAAACATCTAAGATACTCACCGTAGTTACCAAAGTAGTTAAACTCATAACGAGGGATTGAACCCTACAATATGAAGTACGGTTAAGGGCTTGGGCTCGGGTCTATGTAGAATGAGATGCATAGGTTCGAACAAGTGTATATTAGTGTCATTAAATATAAATAACTGCATAAAGGTTAAGTGCACAAGCACACACGACATCAATAGAATAGTCCCTCTTTAGCTTTGTTTGTGATCAAGTTTGTGTTTGTTAAAGTATTAAAGAATCGTTATAATTTCGGCATAACGAGGATGACCGTGTATAATATTGCGTTAGTTGTAAGCAACTGACGTACTCACAGTTTCATTTGCAGGACTTGGAATTTACAAGAAGATATAAAGATGAATTTGATGCTGATGATTACTTAAATGCTAAAGTTGTTACAATTGTACATTTATCATTATTGTATTTTATTTACTTTCCGCTGCGTTAAGATGTAAAAAAACTCTGTTGTAATAAAAGTTTTAAATTTCTTGTAAAATTGTACGAAGTAAAAGTGTAAAGATTTTGTAGAACTTCGAATTCAGGCTTATTTAGAATTCGGGGTGTTACACTATCGGTACTTAGGGAGGGCTGGGGAGGGAGGACAAGCTGGCGGCGAAGGGCCGGTGAAGCTAGGAAAGAAGGGCTGGGGCAGAAGAAGCTGGCGGGGAAGGGCTGGTGAAGCTAGGGAAGAAGGGGGTTAGGTAGGAGCAGGTTCCTCATCTTGAGGGTAAGTAGATCCAACAAAAACTAAAGTAGGAAGTTGGAGATCCAACAAAAACAAAGTATTTTTCCAGAATTTTCATCTATCTTATTTTTAATATAACGAAAATACTAGCTTGTACAAAGCAATACAACATTGCCATTGAGAAGCACATTTTGTTTTGTACCACTCTTTGTCGTGATCCTTTATTCTTACATTCCATAATATCCCAATCATTGTAATTTAATTTTGGGTGTTTTATTTGCACCAATTGCCATCATATGTATATGTGCACTTGCTCTAGCCATTCTAACATTTCGTACAAGAGAAACTTGAACCAGATTATCATGTTTAAGTTAATCCAGCCTAGATAACATGTTCATCAACATTTCTGACCAAGAAATCAATCCTTCGGGGCGTGAAACGGTCACCCTTTTTCTACTAAGCCCACTTCTTTAAATTGTGAAGTGTTTTTTTTTTCTTTTTTGCTAAACTAAAATTTCGAAGTTACTTCCCAAAGCTTGAAACTGAGGGAGGTTCAATTGGAGATTTTTTCCCGTACTGACCCACTTTTTAAAAATAATTACCAAACTAACACACTTTCAAAAATATTTACCCAGCTAACTCAATTTTGGATACGTTAGCATAAAACGTTATTAGCAATAACAACATAGGTTATTTCTATGCCATTTTTGTCATAACGGCATCTATAAAAAAAGTTCACATGCCGCTTTTTGGAGTAATGGCATAAGTACATTTCGTACTCATTCGTGAACTCTCTAACTTAGAAAAATTTTGTAAATGTGGGAACATCTTATAACTGATGCTGCTATTCCCAACAATGATATCGAAATACATGATGATGTTATTGTAAATAGCGGAAACAGTTCAAAGAAGATTTCAAAATTTGATTTCAAATATATTTAATTAGAATAAAAATTTGAAATATTCTTTGAACTGTTGCGACTATTTACAATAACAATCAGATATTTTGATGCAATTGTTGGGGATAGCGACAACAATTCAAAGAAGTTTCAAATTTTTATTCTCGTTAAACATATCTAAAATTGAAATTTGAAATCTTCTTTGAACTGTTGCCGCTATTTACAATAATGACATCAGGTTTTTGGATGTCATTATTGGGAATAACGACATTAATTCAAAGAAGATTTCAATTTTTTATTCTGATTAAATAGGTCTGAAATTAAAATTTGGAATCTTCTTTAAACTGTTCCCGCTATTTACAATAATGACATCAGGTTTTTGGATGTCGTTGTTGGGGATAGCGGCAACAGTTAATTCAAAGAAGATTTCGAATTTTTATTCTCGTTAAATAGGTCTGTAATTAAAATTTGAAATCTTCTTTGAACAATTGTTGCTATTTATAATAACTGCCTCAGGTATTTTGATGTCGTTATTGGAGATAGCGTAATCAGTTATAAGATTTTTTTCACACTTACAATTTTTTTATAAGTCAGAGAGTTCACGAATGAGTAAAAAATGTACTTGTGCCGTTACTCCAAAAAGCGACATGTGAATTTGTTTTTTACATATGCCGCTATTGGCAACTATTTATATATAATAATTATTATAACTGATTTCGTTACCCCAACTACGACATCAGCCTTGAGAATGTCGACGTTGGGGTAGCGGCATCAGTTATAAGATGTTTCCACACTGACAATTTTTTTCCAAGTCAGAGAGTTTACGATTGAGAGGAAATGAACTGATGTCATTACCCCAGAAAGCGGCATGGATAATTTTTTTTAAAAGGTGCCGATCTTGGCAACAATAGCATTAAAAGAACTAATTCAGTTGTTACCAAGAGCGTTTTATGCCGACGTGTTCAAAACTAGGTTAGTTGGGTAAATATTTTTAAAGTGTGTCAGTTTGGTAAAATAATTTCAAAAAGTGGGTCAGTACGGAAAAGATTCTCAATCGGAAGAGTTCGAAATCGGCCCAAGAAAAGTCCATTCATGTCTAAGTCAAATCCAACAAATAAATGGGCCGGGTTAGAACTCACCACTGTCTTCCTTTTGCGAGGTCGGATTTTATCCAATTCGGCCGGTTCAAGTCCAACCTCCATCCGGTTCAGCAATTCGACTGGGTCACTCACACACACCCGACTGAACTAAACCCGCCTCCATTCCGCCATGACTGCCGCTGCTAACAACGGCGACGCCAAAGGCATGAAGAGAGCTGCAGACAAAACCCCCAAAAAGAAGAACGACGACAACAACAAAACCTCGAAGAAGAAGATGAAGAAGACGGCAAAGAACTCCGATGCTGCTGTCAAATCAGTGACTCCCAAGAAACAAGAAACGAGCAAGATTAAGAACCAGAAAGGGACGAAAGCAAAAAATGGGAAGCCGGAAGCTAACGCGACGTGCAGCTTCCCGATGAGTAGGGTTTGGCGTCTGATTCGAGGCGAAGGCGGAGGACCCATCACCGACAGTCGAACCACCAGCGACGCCGTCTTCCTCATCAACAAAGCCTCTGTATTCACTCAATCACTCTCTTTTTATAAACCCTATTTTTTAATTTTTTTTTTAGCAATTAGGGTTTTTTGGAGGGGTAAATTCGATTGTTGTAAAGCTTTGTTAATGGGTTGCAGGAGATGTTCCTGGAGCACTTTGCTGGAGATGCTTATGCCTTTGCTGCTAGGGGTCGAGGAAAATCGATTACCTATAATCACCTTTGTAAGTTGGCTTTCACGAGGTTTTCTGTGCTTGTTTTTCATGTTCATATATTTGTTTCTTTGTATGCCTACTGGTTAGGAATTAAGGAAAACGCGCTTCAGTGATCGACTGTAAGTTTTAGACAACACAATTTACATATACTTTCAACTCATTTATTTGATTTTGTTGTGTAAAAAATAAAAAAAAATAAAAAAAAAGTAGATAAGCATCCAATTCTTAGCATTTACTGAATTCTTATCTTTTCCAATATTCCTGATAGTGCTTTATCTATGTTTATTTAGGATAATAAAATTCTCCTCTTCTGTCTTGTCCACAAGTCCTCAACCAAGAATTTGATTCTAAATTATAGAAGATGACTGTATGCCAAAGTCAAGTGCCAGTTGACAGTGGTTAAATTGACATAGCTTTGATAGCCTTGTGCTCCATAACTGACACCATTCTGGTGGGAAGGTGTGGACTAACAACATAAATAATAAAGATGTGATTCTAAAGACTGTGGGGTTGATCACATGGATGCTATTCTCCATTCAAATCTGCAAAGGGTCATCTCATCTTCTGACTTAACATTTATAATATACTAGTTGACTTCTACAATCAATGTTTGTTTCTTTTTCCTCATTTAACTTAATTTATTCTATCTCTGTACCGACATCCAAATTGGTCTGTGTGTGTTGCATATGTCTGAACCATCTCATCTTGTTCTCTCCCATTTTATCCTCATATATTGTTACTTCACTATGGTTCTATGGAAATATCCCACTTGATCTACCATTCATAAGGAAGGATTAACACTAGATAGTGGGTGTATGACTATTCTTCTCATGGTTTTGTTGAAGTTATATTCCTTATACAGAGTGATACTTCTTCTGAACTTACTGGTTCTAAATTTTTAGATAGCAAAGCTTTCCTTAGTCTCATCAACTGATGCTGTTTTGTTAACAAACAACTTGCATTTATGCTAATAAATTTATTTTTGAATAATGCAAAGAAATAAGAACTTAGTGCTGATTCGTATTCCTGGTGCAAGCCTATAATAGATATCTAAGGAGTTTCTCTCCTTATCTTCTAGTTTAACACTGGTTTTATTTCATTATACATATTACAATCATATGAATATAACTGCCAGGCTACTAGGTACTTGTTTCTTTTATTTTTCCTCTACATAATTGCCTTAAAGATCCTAGTGTAGATCTTTCCTAAATTAGATTATTAGCTTTGTCTTACATATATGGTTGTTATGTTCCCCTGTTATTCCTTCTTATTCAACTGAGTCTTTCTATCAAGTAGTTCGGTTTTATACTTTTTCTATCATTGTATGTTTTAATTCTCCTTATTGATACTTATAATATCAGTTAATGACAACCAACGAATACAAAAGTTGAAAATGACTATTTAATTAGACTGCATTTCTTGTTCTATCTACATTCTAAAAATAACTCTTGATCATCTCTGTAAACTATTGTATTGAATTAGTTTTGAGTTGGCAAGACCTAAGCACATTGTTTGATATCTTGATTATAATATCCAGGAATTGATATTAATTATTCTTTCTTTCCGTCTTTCTTACTTTTAGTATTTCTATTTTTTTGTGTCAACATTGCATGTTTGGGTGGACCGATTTGAATGATGTTGGGTTGCTTCGTGGTGGGCATTGGGGTTGATCGTATTCTTCGTCTAATTTGTGAGCATGAGCAAACACCGTTAGGGGATAGGTCGGGGGGGGGGGACCTATCACCCTCTGACGTAAGTAAAAAATTGCAAGAGTAGGGAAGGAAAGCAATAGAGTTAGGCTTTAGATAGACAATGGTGACCTTTTCCTTGTAGATAGGGGGGATATTTATAATTATAATGAATGTAGAGTGTATCATTGGATGGACAGCATGTGATGTGCTTAGATTTGGACACATGTAAAGTGTAAGTGGTCTTCAAGATTCTTATTTGGTGACCAAACTTACCCATACATGGGCTTAAGGGGTTGTGGGCTTTTACTCATGGGCCTAGGTTGGGCCGACATTTAGGAATCCTCGTCACATTGCCCCCACTCTGGAATCCGTGGTGATTGGTTTTAGCGGACTTTAGAGTAGGGACCAGGTATCTGATGATTGGCAATCCGAGTCAGACTATTTGTGTCAAACTTTACTCTGGAACCTTAGTACGTATCGAGTAAATGTCACATTCCGAGTATTTGAGGTCTTACCCGATGATTTCGAGCATGTCATGTGTTTTTCACGTGTAAAGTGGAGTGCGGTTGCAAACCTCTTGGCTTGGTCCTCAAGTTTGCCTTTAAAAGTTTGGTTTAGCTCGGCCTTATATGTTTGAAGGGTTGTATTGGCATAATTATAGGTCACATCGTAATGTTGCCCCCACTATGGTGTTAGAGTGGACATTGTTCAGATTTTGAAGTACTTTAGCATGAGTTTTAGCTTTCGGTGGAGTATCAAAAGTCCAACTCCTTCTAAGTGATTAATCAGAGTTAGAGTAGCAGTTTTTCTACTGCTATCAAATTTTTGTGATAGTTTAGCTCACATCAGCATGATCCTTCTCGGGTCAGTGTAGTCGAAGGCGTAAGGTGCAACACAATTTTACTACCCCATAAAAAACTTGAGGCGCAAGGAGCAATTTGAGGCGTAAGCTTCACTTAACCAAGACGCACTATTACTTTTTGGGATTTTAAAAATTTATAAATAAGATTATATAAACAAGATAACATCATAGCAACAAAATATATCATACAATGACCAAGATAACTGTGTAAGTTATTATTTTTATAAAATTACAATGTGTTTCCCTGTAATGTATAACTACAATGTGTTTCTTGTTCCAAAGAGTAAGTGATATAATGTGTTCCTCTGTAAAACTACAATAATATCATGTTAATCTTCAATTCATAGTTTCATATAATGAGCATAGAGTATTACAGTATTACAGTAATGAAGATACCTACCATACAGCATACAATATTATACTATTACAGTAATGAGCATATAGTAAAACTACAATAGTATCAAATTAAATATTGCAATAATGAGCATATAGTATTACAGTATTACAGTCTTAGTAAATGGTAAGATATTTTGAAATATTATAGCAATAACATAAAGTTTGCCGATCATAAAATTTGGTCATGCTCTATACTGAGATATGATGCAATTGTATGAATAAGTCATGATTTCATGATTATAGTAAATTATGGAATTAATTAGCTTCACAATTTTGTTTCAAAGTAACTTGCAAAAACATCATAAGTAAAGATATATGAAAACCCAAGAAAGAAATCATAAAAGTGTAAAATCAGAAAGAAAAGACACCAGAATAGGAGTGGAGAGTCTGGAGACTGAGAAGTAGGAGGTCGTCGGTGCAGTCGATTTGCTTCCACTGTAGCTACTGATCTGTTGTATGCTGTCGTGTCACCGCTGATGCTGTTGAAAAAGGGGAGGAGGAGATTGATGAGGAGTGCAGATTGAGGAGTTAGGGAGATAGAGATTGGGGTTAGAGTTTGGTATTGGGGATGAGAATGTGAGAGAGAATTGAGGGAGTTACGGGATATGAGAATAGTTGAAGATGTGTCGGATTGTGAAGACAGGTCGGGTCGGGTCTGTTATGTTCAGGCGCGTCTTTTGCTTGAGGCGCAAGCCTCGAGCCTTTGCTAAGGCGTGTCTAGGTGCAAGCCTGGGTGAAGCTTCAAACAAAGGGGGAGCCTTAACTGGAGCTTGGGGCTCAAACTGTTGTTAAGCCTATTTAGATCAGAATCTTATGAGCTGACTTTTCCCTTTTAAGTCAGAAGTCGGAACCTTACGGGTTGGCTTTCACATTTTAGATCTGAATCTTATGGGCCATGACTTTCCCTCGTTAGGTCGGAACCAAAACCTTATGAGCCATGGCTTTTCCCTTTAGGTCGGAACCTTACAGGTTGGCTTCCACATTTTAGATTAGAATCTTATGAGTTGTAACTTTTAACTTTTAGGTCGGAACCTTATGGGTTGGCTTTCAGATTTTGGATCAACCATATGAGCCATGACTTTTCCCTTTAGGTTAGAACCTTATGGATCATGACTTTTTTCCTTTATGTCGAAACCTTATGGGTTGGGGTTCTCGTTGGTACAAGGCCGTGGGCATATAGTCAAGCAGAGCCTTAGTATTTGGTTGCAAGGCATATTGCCTAGCAGAGCCTCAGTATATGGATGCGAGGCATATAGCCGAACAGGGCCTTCTACGCTGGGGCTAATGGGCATATAGCTGAGTGGAGCCTTGGCTCCTTTGGACAGTGTTCTAAAAAGCGGCCTAGGCGGCCCTCCAACGCCTCGCCCAAAGGCTAGGCGTTTAAGAAAATCGGTTAATAGTTCTAGGCAGTTAAAAGGCGGGTCTAGGCAGTGCGTAATCGGTGTAAGCGGGTCTAGACGGATTAGACCCGCTTAGGACTTAATTTTAAAAAAAGGGATCCGACTTATTCCAACCCGACCCTCTCTAATACATTGAAACCCTTAAAACTTCTCTTTCTCCTCTAAATGCCCCGTAAAAAAACTTCGAAATCAATTTTATTCTCTAAATCCCTAATTCCTCTTCTCTAAAACCTCCAAATCACCTTCTCCACCTCTCCTCTCGCAGTCGGAGGCTCGCAGCTCGCACCTCGCAACGCGCTTCAATTTCGACCTCCTCCGCCTCCCTCCTTGCAGTCGTTGGTCGCAGTCGTCAACACAACCTCCTCCGCTTCCCTCTTCACAGTCGCAGCTCTCACTCACTCTGTCACTCAGTCGTCAAAACCTCCTTCTCCACCTCCCTCCTTGCAGTAGCTGCTCGCTTCAACTTTAACCGACGTCAACACAGCCTCTCTTTCCTCTCTTCAGCTTCAAAGTCAAGTCAACAACACAACCACACAATGCCTCCCGCCTTGCTTCACCTCTGACGTGAACACTACATCCTCATCTCTTTCAAACTTCTCCTGACGCAACCCTCCCCCATCCCCCGACTCAAGCCTCCCGCTTCTCCACACTATTTGCTCCATGGACTGGAACAACCGAACAAGTAATCTCCACGACTGATCTTCATCATAGATTAATACTAGTCTAATAGATGAGTATAAGACTATACAAAAAAAGAAAAAGACTAATAATAATACACTGATTCGATTTTGTAAAGCTCATCTTGCAATTGCAAGGAGAAATATCAAGAGTAAGAATTGGTAACAGCAAAACAAAACAAAATGATAAAATATATAAATAAAATATGTACGTAAATAAATAAATATATAATATATAAATAAACCGCCTAGCGCCTAACGCCTAGCCGCTTAAGCTCTGCTTACAAGGCCTAGGCGCTAGGCACCCATCGGCCGCCCGACTACCACCTAGCGACTTTTAGAACATTGCCTTTGGATGCACAACATGTAGCAGGGCAGAGCCTTTTTTTGGATGCAAAGCATATAGGCCTTGATTTTTCGGATGCAAGGCATATAGAGAAGTAGAGCCTTGTGCACTAGGGCTGCACCAGGGCTAACTGGGCATATAACTAAGTAGAGCCTTGGCTTTTTGGATGTAAGGCATGTAGTCGGGTAGAGCCTTAGTATTTGGATGCAAGGCATATAGTTGAGTAGAGCTTTAGTATTTGGATGCAAGGCCTGTAGCTGGGCAACGCCTTAGTATTTGGATGAAAGACATATAGTCGAGCAGAGCCTTAGTATTTGAATACGAGGTATATCGCAGAGGAGAGCCTTGTGCACCGGGGCTAACCAGACATATAGCTTAGTGGAGTCTTGGCTCATTGGATGCAAGGCATGTAGCCGGGCAAGGCTTTATCATTGGGGCTAACCGAGCATATAGCTGAGCATCGTGGCTAGTGGGCATATAGCCGCGCACCATGGCTAGTGGGCATACAGCCGAGCACCGTAGCTAGCGGACATAAAGTCGAGTGGACTTTTGATGAATTGTTTTTGGGGAGAAGGTGTACTTGTAGTCTACACAAATAAGACGTATCATCAAATAATAAAATTCACCAAGTTCATGAATTATACCCACGTATGAAACTTCTGGGTGAGAATGGCAATACGTCTAGGCAAGTAATCCTTGCTCCCTGCACTGATTTTGGTATAAAAGAAATAGGAAGAGGCAAAATAGTACGACAAGTGTACGATACTACAACATCGTAGCATAACAGGATTAGAAGAAAGAAACAAAGAAACATGGTCCGATGTATCATCTAACCAAGGGCTTATAATCTAATGCAACAAGCACATTTTAGTAGTCAGTTTGTCACACATTTCATCGAACATTGCAAGGTTAAAATTACTCTATTAGTCATGGAATTTGGCCGGAAACATACACTATATCTTTTGCTTTCTAAAAGACTTAAAATAGTAAAATACTTCCAGAACTCACTACATGGAGAGTTTGGATGTTAGTTAATCCCTATTGTCGACTGATGGGATCAACATGGGGTAGATGGGTTGAGAAACTGTCAAGAGAGATGACTGTTTAGAGGTTGCATGCGATTGACTTAAAACCTCGTTTCAATAAGTGAACATACTCTTATAAATTCTCAATGGACAAGAAATATAGATTCATAATATCATAGCAAATGAGAGGGTCCAATCAACAATCTGATTACGTCAGAAGCAGAAAAATAGTAAGCGAGTATCTATATCATCTCCTCTCTTAAGTTTTCTTTCATCCATGGTAGTTCCTTTCGAAGTAGTGAGCTTGCCTCACCAACTTAAATGGCCCAAATTGGAGTTGAAAGAATCAGTCAACCATCACTAATATATTATAACTGTAAATAAAACGACTAAAGGCTCCTCTTAATTAAAAATTCAGTGAGACCAATGATCACTTATACATGAGATAGCCCTGATAAAACAGTGTATATTAATCATCTCCATACTAACTTCTGTATAACTCTTTTTGTCTGCAGTTTTGTCATAGTTTGAACTTTGAACTAACAAATTCATGGCTCTGGAAATGATATTCTAAGCTATGCACTTCATTTCCACTCTAAGAAAAATTTAATACATAGTTTCAGTGTTCTAAATATGAGGAAACTAACATGCTTTTGATTCATCAGAATGCATAGTACACTATAGTAACCCCTAATTTGAGAAAATTAGAGGGAGTTATACTTTACGCTGACGACTTAATTAGCACATGGCAGGCAAATGAAAATCACTTGATTTAAGAAACTTCGTTTATGTAGAAATTTAAGGAAAACAACTTATTTTATCTCAACCAAATTTAGCCTTCCAATGGAGTACACAAATACGATAAAAGCAATTAATTATATGCTGATTATTTAACATGATGGAAACAGAGAGGGAGAGATGGCAATTAGATCAAACCATATGAGATTTTGATCTGCCTTGGGTAGTCCGATTTTGGATTGCGACAATTGCTAGATCCAGACCTTCCCTATAATTGTGCTATATTTTGTTGAGCAAGTGATGAAGGAAAAGGGTCCAACATCCAAGCTCGACTCCTTAGATTTTTTGGACCATACCCTTGAATTATTGATTCTTACAAGAGAAAATAGAAATATAATATGTGTCCTTTGTGAGTGGCGAAATGAATATTGTTGAAATAATAATTCAAGGGTATATCAAAGATAACTGATGAGTTATGATAATAGGATTTGTTTCGGCGTTTTATAGTTCTTATGTTCTAAAGAAAATAAGCAGCCAAAAACAAAAATTCAGTCTTTGCAGATATCTCAATAAAAATTGCATTCATGTTAGGTGATGAAGCTAACTTATGTGAATCGTGCTTTTGGCCTTTGTCTCGGCCTTAACAAATAAATAACCAAGAGCAATTATCACCTGCAGTTAATGGAAAGGGAATAAGCATCTTCCAGATCATGCATGACAACAAGCTATATGTAGTAATTTGAGGTTGTTGCATTCCAAGGAGAAATAACGATTATAATTCCCTCATTCTAAAATGGGGAAAATTAGTACTGATAAGGTGGTGATATGTTGTTGTAATAAAGAATAACCTTAGTTCAATTGGGTTCAAAGCTTCATTGGGTTAAGCGGAGGATTCAAATTCTGGAATTTGGAAATCTGAAATTTTTAGGGAATTCTGAAATTTGGAGTAATTTAATTATTATTATTATTATTATTTTGCGCAGGGGAGGGGGGATTAAAAACGGAAATTCCGATATAAAAGAGTTTCAATCTTGCAATTAGTGAAACTATATAACTAATGCAGAGGTAGAAGAGTGTATATTTCTCAGTTGATGGATGTTATCCAGTGGTAGTAATTACTCTACTTAAATAAATCGGGCTTTTACTTTTAGTTGAGAAATATAGGGGGTTCTATTTGTGAAAAGGATCAAGCAGAACGTCCAAACAGAAACAAACTCAGTCTTCGAACCAAAATGTCCAAAAAGAGGATTGAGGCGGAGAAGAAGCCTTTGTTTTTTGGAGGATTTTTAGGTTGAAAATTTTACAAATATATCAATGTATTTTTCTTAACTTAAACCCATGTATCAATCTAGTGAAGTCATTTCGTTCTCACTGTTGGGTAACATTCAGCACCTTTATTTTGGTTTTACTATTGCACATGACCTAAATCCCTAGAAAGATCTCATATATGTTGTATGATTTTTTCTTTCATTTGTTCTGAAGTTTTATCCTTTCCAACTTTTGGATGTATAAATATGCACTGCAATTTAGAGTTTGTCATTTCCTTGTCCTCTCTTTTCTATTTCAGAAAAAATAATCATATGCCCAACTGGCATACAAATCTTATTACAGAAGCTAAAAGACTTAAATTTGC